>JARQOC010000005.1:172852764-173467590 GCA_033576535.1 Allobates femoralis | reverse complement strand
TGGGGCTGTGTATTACCCTGATGAGGGGCCTGTATACCACTGATGAGGGGCCTGTATACCACTGATGAGGGGCCTGTATACCACTGATGAGGGGCCTGTATACCACTGATGAGGGGCCTGTATACCACTGATGGCTGCTATATACAGGGATGGTGGGCTATATACCAGTGATAGGGGGGCTTTATAACAGGACGGTGGTCTGCTGCATTGGTAGTTTACAGTTTCTATTTAAAATAAAAGTTCAACATTTTATTCGTATCTATTTTCATTTTTTAAATTTTTCAGTACCGGTTACACTTTTGTCTTGGGGTGCCTGTGGCGTGATCCCGTCCGGGGCTGTCCGGGATGACCCCTCCAGTCCTGGACTGGATCAGCACACAGGACTGTGGGACTATTATGCTCTCCAGTCCGGTGTGCAGCCGCATGCAGTTCCCGCTGCTGATAAGTCAGGACCGCAGTGCCGCGGTCCTGATCTGTCAGCGGCTGCAGCGGTGTGCGGCTTCACACCAGACCGGAGGGCAAATTAGCCCTCCGGTTCTGTGTGCTGATCCAGTCCAGGACTGTCAGGGTCATCCCGGACAGCGCTGGACCGGATCACGCCGCAGTGTGAAGGCACCCTTAGCCAAGCATGTCAGGAGTTAATTTGTTCCTAAAATGATTATTCGGGGCACCTGTACAACATTTTTAACTAAATTAAAGGATGTAAACCGCATTGGTGGCACCGGATATCCTTTTTTCTTTATTATTGCCTGGATGGTTGCCTACCATTTGTCCGGAAGCCTGGGAGTCTGGAGGTATTGGGTGGTGGAGCAGGACTTTACTTTATTCGCACTAACATACTTGTGCAAGGGTTTCCTTCACATCGATTAGCCTTCTAAGGCCCCTTTCACATCAGCGGTTTTTTCAAATCGCAGCAGATGCGGTGAAAAAAACGCATCTGCCGCGATTACCGCATAGCAGCTGCACTTGCGGCACGTTGCAGCAAGCCCCATACAATGTATAGGCGGGCTTGCGGCAGGTGCGGTTTTGGCACTTGCGGCAGGTGCAGGCGCGAAAAAAACGCGGCTGACCGCGTTTTTTTTTCACGGCCCCAAGTGCCAAAACCGCACTTGCCGCACCTGCCGCAAGCCCGCCTATACATTGTATGGGGCTTGCCGCAACCGTGCCGCAAGTGCAGCGGTATGCGGTAATCGCGGCAGATGCGTTTTTTTCACCGCATCTGCTGCGATTTCAAATAACGCTGATGTGAAAGGGGCCTTACACAGTAAGCAAACAATGTACCATTAAAACACTGGAGTGGTGGTTGTTGGAAATGGGCCTCTATACACCTATGTAGATACATTGCGTTAAAAACCAAACGTTTGCAGCTAGAATAGTCATTTACCACTAACAGTGTACAGAGTATTTCTGATTTATTTAATGTTAGCTTCATTAAAATAAATAAATAAAGTGCTTTTCTTTCAAAAATATGGAAATTTCTAAATGACCTCAAACTTTTAAACGGCAGTGCATATGTATTTCCAAGAGTTCAGCTACATTCACTTGGCATGGAAACATGGTGCAGATTTTCTGTATTCTCAGCATTTAAGGGAGAAAAATCTGCCCAGTATTCGTGTACAACATACATAAAGTGACCTCTGTTGCTGATTTTTCATATCTCGCCATCCCAAGGTGCGGGATTGTGGATTATTACCAAACAATTCAACGGGAGAAGTCAAAATATTCATCAAAACGAGATTTTACATTATTTCCATCCACAGGCGGTACAGTGGTTCAAGTGGTTAGCACTGCAGCCTTTGCAGGACTGAGGTCCCAAGATCCTGGGCTAAATTCCCACCAAGGACAATATCTGCAAGGAGTTTGTATGTTCGCCCAGTGTTTGCGTGGGTTTCCTCAGGGCACTCTGGTTTCCTCCCACATTGCAAAGACACACTGATAGGATGTACAGATTGTGAGCTCCAAGAGAGACAGCATTACTGATGTATGTAAAGTGCTATGGATTTAATAGCACTATATAAATGAATAAATATCATTATTATTATTATTATTATTATTATTAAAAACACCTCAAACAGAAATAACCTTATTGTATAGCGACCAACAGGTGTGATGTTTTTTAGTAGCAAGATTAACAGCAAAATCTACAGCAATATTAGCACAATGTGGAGTGGGGATTGTTTACTTGTGGAAATGTTCATGTTTCATAGAAAAACTGTGTTAAAGCTTAAATTATTCTTTTCAAAATCAGTCAAGTAAGTGCAAATATAACTGGCTAGTATTAAACAATTTTTAGTAGCATATGCCTCTTAATAGTACAGGTACGCTCAGTTACCTGTAGCCTTCTCGTTATAGTGAACAATATAGGTAAGGCACCTGTCATATTAGCATTTTTGCTGATTCGTTGCAGATCTGGTAGATTTTGCAGCATCTACCACGTAACAGCTGACTTGAGGCAAGCCCCATTAATTCTCTATGGGACTTGCGGTCAGGTGCAGCAAGTGCAGTTTTGTCAGATCCAGTACTTGCGGTGAAGGAAATTAAACCCAGCTAGCAGCGGGTTATTTGCGCGGCCGCAAGTGCCGGATCTGGCAAAACTGCACTTGCCGCACCTGACCGCAAGTCTCAGAGAATGAATGGGGCTTGCCGCAAGGCAGCTGTTACTTGGCAGATGCAGCAAAGCTGCCGGATGTGCTGCAAACAGGCAGATTCGCAGATGTGAAGGCAGTAAAGTCACAACTTGATTTGTTCACCTTTACAGATATTAACAGAACCTGAGATTTCCTGCATAAGTATTAACATTGGTGTTGTGGTTTCCATTATAAAACATTACAGGCCATAGCAGTGGCCTGTAATGTGGCTTATAATGGATGCGTGTTGGCCTGTCATTTTGATAGGAAGCATGCCCTACATCCTCCCCCTTTCTATAGGCCTCAAGCAGCTGACGTAATCAGATACCTCCGAAGACTGGTGTACTCATCATTTGGTAGTAAAGCCCACACAGGAGGTGGGGGGTTATTATAGGTTTAGGAGAACACAATATGAAGGTCAGTGGTTACACTATTTTATATGTATATGTTCTCCAAAATCGCCACATATTACTAGACCCCAGAAAAGAGGAAATCTCACCGGCTGTAGAACTTCTTCCTGTCTTCTGCTTTGGCTTTGTCGGTTAGTGAAGGACCACGTGGAGAGTTTATAATGATTGAGAAGGCAGACGATCACAACCACCATCACCGTTATAACCACGATTATGATAATTATCTGCACAAACTCCAGTTCAGCTGAAAAACAAAAATGTCATTAACTATATAACCAGAGATTAGCTACAAATACAGTGGAGTCATATGTAGTCCTATGTTACCGTTCACACAAGTGAAAAGGAACCAGTTTTTAAACCCCCGATCCCAAAGGAAAATTACGGTTTTATGCATGCACTGTATTCTGTAAAGGACTTTACAATTGTATCTGTGTCTGGAACAACATACTTAAAATAATAAATAAATGTAAAATATTTTGTGCTGCATGTGAATGAGGCCAGAAAAGAATAGTGCCCCCTGGGAACACACGCATCTCAAAGAGGTTTGATGTATCCAGAGTCATCCACGGGTGGAGCGCATATCGGAAACATCCTGTGTACAGACGATTCAAGTCCTCCTGTGTCTACTAAAGGCCCTGTCACACATAACGAGATCGCTAACGAGATCGCTGTAACATCACAGATTTTGTGATGCAACAGCGATCCAGTTAGCGATGTCGTTCTGTGTGACACGCACCAACGATCTGGCCCCTGCTGTGAGATCATTGATCGTTACACACTGCTCTGGATCATTTCTACGTCGTTACGCTCCCGCTGGGAACGCTACATCGTTGTGCTTGACAGGGACAATGACCAACGATCTCAATGCTACGCTATGGAGTGACAATTCCCAATGACCTCAGTATAATTCTGGATCGCTGGTGCATCGTTTTTCACATCGCTGGTGAGATACCTGTTTGACAACTTACCAGGGATGTGAATAACGACGTCTTTGTGTGTGACTGGGCCCTAAGGTGTCAAATTTGGGGGGGGTGTTAGGTTTTTGGAGAGGAAGACTGCCAGAAGAAGGCAAGATATATGTTCAAGAAACATGTTCAATGGGCAGTTACCTTTGCCCTGATGAGAAGTTTGCTTTAATTCATCACATTCACCTGTAAAATTGTGACCTCGGAAACAATGGAAATTCCAAATATAAATTTGAGGCCTTAAAGGGTGCTAAAGCAATGACCCATCACTGGTCATGTGTGCCCATCCTGAATTGTTAAGTTAGCCAACAGCCAGCTGTGGCATAAAATGAGAATATAGGCTACATTATTTTTATCAGAATTTAACATGAGCCTCTCAATCAGGAGAAACATTCATGTCCTAGATAGAGGAGCATTGCACAAATACAGTGGTGTTTAAGATAAAAAGTGCAGATACAAATTGAGATGTATACATTGCGTGTGCACTGGCAGATACAGGATTCTTGACAAGAAAATATAACTAGGCAACGATAACATGAATCTTAAGAATTCACATCCTGTCAGTTAGGATCAAATAAGTAGGTTCAACCACAAGCATCAGATCAAGCAGATATGGACTCCAGGTAGGAGGTCCACAAGGCAGGTCAAATAAAATGTGCTTTGTGGCTTTAACATTGGGCTACATTTGGGCATTGCATACTTTTTGCACAGCATTAGTGTGAACTTTCTAAACCTTCCCATTCAGCGTCAGTACGTTCTAATTGCGACATGTTGGCTTAATTCTATGAAGATATCAGTGGTGAAGGCTCAGATGGACCTACGCAGACTTACAGAAGGTCGATCTTTCTACATAGCATTCATCCATTAAATCTCTATGGCTCGAGATCAAGCTGAAGGCTGAATAACAACCACCACCCAGCATGGATGGGAGACAGGCCCAGATTTCACCCTGTCTTTTGCAGAAACACTTCGAGGTGGTGATGAGTGACTATGAAGCACACTTATTCTTCACTATCGTATCCACTTTGATAAATAATGAAAATTGACTATAACAAACTTTTACTAAGACAAGCAAACACCATAACAATTTGGTATTTTACCATGCATAGCAGATCAAGTTTTCTTTAGTGGAACCCTTTACACACTGCAGTGCAGGAGTTTTGTCTGAAGACCTATAGAAAACCACAGACGCCCATGCCAGAGAGAAATGTGCTTACCTACCTCTCAAACCAAGCCAAGGCGAAATATTTTAGAGATTGCCCTCACACGAACTCATCAGAACAAATGATGACATGCTTCATGGAGACGGAGATGGATGAGAGACATGTCAGACAGGTGGGGGCCCAACCCTCTCCCTGTGTGCGTATGAAGGAGAGACTTTTCACTCTCATAGGGAGCAGGAAGGGAGAAGTCGTTGGGGTGGCTCCCATCGTATTAGTCTTGTAAGTCTAGGTCCCCAGTGGCTATAAAACTGTTTTTCTCTAAAACACAGCACATTTTCAGTCTAACATTACAGGGCTGTTGAGTCGGAGTCCATTTTGGGTGGAGTGAGTTGGATTCAGGGAAATTGAGGAGTTGAATGTGTGGCTTACTGACTACACGGCCATGATTGTGGAGTCTATTTTGGTGGAGTTCGACTCTTCAATTTCCTTGAATCAGAGTCGGGTGTTTGACTTACCGACTCCACAGCCCAGATAACATACCTGGCCAAAATCAAGCAGTTAGTGTAAAAGCCCCATTACATGCATGCGACTGGCAAGTTCTAACAAAAATTCGTTGGGTCGGATTGACAGGTTTACTAACATGTTGGTAAACCTGATGATCTTAACTCCAGCAACCTGCTGCATCGTTCTGTGTGACACCGTGATAACGATGTCATGGACGACTTTGCCCATTCACAGCAATGAGCAGGGATCTTTCGCGGGGTTGGCGAGCAATACCTGCTCACATCATCTTTGGCAAGTTGTCATGGTATCTAGACGTGTGACATCTCACCAGCAATGTTGAAATTATGTCAAAAATGACTGCGCGCCCATAAGATTGTTGCGGACATCGTTCCAACGTTGTCCCCAGTCTAACGGTACCTTTAGATACATGCTGCCCGATCCACAGACCACATGTATCAGCGGCTGTCTGATACCCTCTCATATCAACTCAATATATGAGAGGTCCCCAACTCCAGGCCTCAAGAGCTGCCAACAGTGCAGGTTTTCAGGATTTCCTTAGTTTTGCACAGGTGCTAATGTGATCATCTGCACAGGTAATGATTCCAAGCCCAGTGCAATACTAAGGAGATCCTGAAAACCTGCACTGTTGGCAGCCCTTGAGGCCTGGAGTTGGGGACCTCTGCTGTAGACAAAAACGTTAAAAGGGTTTTCCCACAAACAAAAGTTGATTTTAATCAATAGATCTTAGAATAAGAATTTATACCATTGGATGCGTTAAAAAAAAAAAAAAAAAAAAAAAAAAAAAAAAGGTTTTGTTTTTTAGATAATCTTTTATTTGTGCTCCTGCTATGTACGGAGGAATGTGTGTGTCTGTACAAGGATTTGGTCTGATCATTCCACATCTCCTAGGCAAAGCAGAGCGAAACAGTATACAGGCATCACAGCACGGGATCATAGCTTATTCTTCAGAGGCAAAACATTTCCTTTTTTTAAAAAAAAAAAATGTTTATCTCAAAGAGATTTGTGATCCCATACTGTAAAGCAGGGTGGGGGAACACCAATCTTCAAGAGCCACAAATGATGGAGCTTTTCAGATTTCCTTAGCATTGTACAGGGGATGGAATCATCACCAGTGTAGGTGATTTAATTATCACCTATGCAATACTAAGGAAATCCTGAAAACCTGCACTTGGCTCTTGAGGCCTGGAGTTCCTGACCCCTGCTGTAAGGTCTATATACTCTTTGCTTACTCCCAAGGCCCAGGAGATGTGGTGTGATCAAACCATGTCCCTGTACGGTCAGACACGGCCATTACACAGTACATAGCATGGGCACATATATAAGATTATCTCAGCACAGGAAACATTTTTTTCTTTAACACATCCAATTGTGGAAATTATTCTTAATTCCAGGGCTGTGGAGTCGGAGTCGCTGTCTATTTTGGTGGAGTCGGAGTTGGAGTCGGTAGAAAATGTTCCGACTCCGAAAATATATAACGAATTGAGTCTAGTAGTTTAATGCAGAATGTGCTGATTATTATTATGAATTATTATTATGTTCTATCCAAATATCTTCATTATTATGTCATTATAATGATTAATGCCTAATGTTACCATTGACCTACAATAATTTTATCACTTAAAAACGAGCCATGAATGAAGGAGTCTGAGTCAAAGGAGTCTGAGTTGGAGTCGGAGCCAGGGATATTAAGGAGTCAGAGTCGGAGTTAGTGGTTTGATTTACAGACTCCACAGCCCTGCTTAATTCTACTGATTAAAATGAACTTTGTGGGAAAACCCTTTAAAAAGATTGTCAGTAAGACCAAACTAATCCATTTAGATGAACAAGCAAAAAAGGTTTTAAAGTAAACAAACATACCATCTCTTAAGGCACAGTCACACAACGACGCACCAGCAATCCTGATAACGATGTGCAGAGATCGCTGGTGCGTCATTTTTCACATCACTAGTAATGGTGCTGTCACACAGCACGATCTGGCCTGTGATGTCAGAAGTGATGCGCAGGTGCACGCTCGCTTCCGACATCGCAGGCCAGCTGTCACACGGCAGGATGTTGCCGGTGACGCCCCAGCGATGCGGGCGGAGCCATCGCTCGCTGGGCTGGGCTCAACCCAGCGAGCGATCCGCAGCAATGCTGCGATATAGGCTGGATCGCCACCAACATCGCTATGGTGGTGTCAGACGGCGTGATCCAGCCTAATCGCAGGTTGACGGTCCTCCTCGTAAACCTGTGACCAGCGATAATTCGCGGTCGCGTCGCACTGTCACACAGCGCGACGTCGCTAGAGACATCGCTGATACGTCACTTTTTCGGCGATGTCACTAGCGACGTCGCCAGGTGTAACACTACCTTAAGATTTCAAACAGGTATCTCACCAGCGATGTGAAAACGACACACTAACGATCCAGAATAATACCGAGGTCGTTGGGAATGGTCATTCCATAGCGTAGCATTGAGATCGTTGGTCATTGTCCCTGTCAAACACAATGATGTAGCGTTCCCAGCGGGAGCGTAACGACGTAGAAATGATCCAGAGCAGTGTGTAACGATCAACGATCTCAGAGCAGGGGTCAGATCGTTGGTGCGTGTCACACATAACGAGATCGCTGTTGCATCACAAAATCTGTGATGTTACAGCGATCTCGTTATGTGTGACAGGGCCTTTAGGGTGGTCTGACTTACAAACTAGACTAGAACAAATAGTTATTTGGACTCACACAGCCAAATACAACTAAACTGTGGCAGAGTATATGGAACAATCTGTGTGTACATTCACAAGTGTTTTTTTTAAGTGTAGCTGAAGTTAAGGAAAAGAAAACACTTAATAGGATAAGTGTTTAAGCATTTATAGGATGTCTACATAGTTTTCTATCCAGCAAGTTTTTGGCAAGTTATTTCCCAACAAGGCTTTTGAAATCTCTGAATATGTTTGGTATACATTAGTCTTTACTTTTAAGGCCCCTTTCATATCACGATCTTTTTCGTCCCCAGGGTTCTTTTGTTTTTTTGCAGGACCCCACAGACAGGAACAGACCGGCCTGGATGTGTACCTCCGGATACCGTTTGTGTCTGCATCTGTGATTTTGACGGATCCTTACATAGAAAGAGCTGGGAGGAGCCCAGTGGTGTCGGGGTTGTGATGTCACACGGGGGGGTGGATAGGGGGAGGAAGAATCTTGTGTTCAGCCCTGACATGTCACACGGGGGGGAGAGAAGATTTGCTTTCCCAGTGTATCTACATACACTGTGAAAGCAAAATGAAGAGAAAAAAATGTATTAAAGAAAAAAAATGCTTGCCGTATCCGCCGGCTGTCCGCGACCCGAAGAGAAGACATCTGATTGCTGCCAGGACCTTAAAGTTCTGTGACTAGCCAGTAGCGATCATGTGATGTGTGACATGACATACCACCGGATTGCTACCAGCCATTCACAGATCTTTAAAGTCCAGGCAGCATTCAGACGTCTTCATCTCAGGTCCCGGACAGCCGGCAGAGAGGTACCGTATATACTCGCGTATAAGCAGAGTTTTTCAGCCCAAAAATTGGGCTGAAAAGTACCCCCCTCGGCTTAACGCGAGTCCAGTGACGGCTTGCGTATACAGGAGCCCCAGCAGCCTCAGTAATCCATGGCCCCCCAGCTCAATAACCTGTCAGTAATCTTATATTATCACTGTCCCGCGCTGCAGAATCACGATCCGGCTTTATCCGTCGTCTCTTCGGTTCGTCGCGCAAGCATGACGTCATGCTGCGACGAACAGGACGGAAGAGACGAGGATGAGCCGGGGATCGTGATGTCGGCAGCGGCGGGCGGGGACAGTGATAAGTATAAAGATTTTTCTTTACAGGTTTCCGGAGCCGAGGGGGGGGCCTGGAATGAGGCTGCTGGGCTCCTGTATATACCGGGGCTCTGTATACTACCACTGGGGATCCTGTATACTACTGGGCCTTATACTACTGGGGCTCCTTTATACTACCACTGGGGCTCTGTATACTACCTGGGGCTGTGGGCTCCTGTATACTACCACTGGGGCTGCTGGGGCTCCTGTATACTACCACTGGGGCTGCTGGCTCCTGTATACTACCACTGGGGCTGCTGGGGCTCCTGTATACTACCACTGGGGAGGCCTGTATACCACACTGCTGGGGGCTGTATACCTGTGCTGGGGTCCACCCTCGGCTTATACACGAGTCAATAGGTTTTCCCAGATTTTGGGGGCAAAAGTAGGAGGGTCGGCTTATACACGAGTATATACGGTATTTATTTTATTTTTAGCACATTCCTTTAATTTCACTTTAGCTGTGTATGTAGATAGTGTATGTAGATACAATGCTAAAGTGACCTTACACTGAGCAGAGCAGTTTTAGTGTAGTGAGCATGCTCAGTACACTAACACCGGATCGGGAAACGATCCTATTTTTTCCTGGATCTGAGCTCCATAGGCCCCCATGTTATTTGAATCAGGCAGTCTCAGATCAAATTCTGTTCAACTCTGCCTGCTGCGCCCAAAATCGGAGCAGTCTCTGATTTTTGGGACGTGAAAAAAGCAGACAATCGGATCCCTGCAGACATGTATGGCTATTAAGCACCAATCCGTGCCCATAGGGATACATGGGGGCCCAAATTGGATCTGTGGCTGTTTTACAACGGATAGCCACGGATACACACAAATCGTGATGTGAAGGGGGCCTAAGCAGACAATTGCCTAAAGGTTTGTCTATATAATCTTTGCTGGTGTAAACATATGCCAGTCTAATCACAAACTATAATCTGTTCATTATTTCACATCGGCAGAACCTCCACTTATGTAATGAATGTTCATAAGATAAGACTGTTCACACAGTCACATAAAATCCAAAGTAGGTTATTTTTTATCATACCCTAACAAGTTCTGTTAAGTTTAGTGGCACTGCCTGTGTAGCACTTTACATGCCTGTAGAAGACCCTTAGTCTGGATTGACAACATTTCCCTGAACTATCCTTGACTAGCAAGCTTGCATGAAGAAATACTCAAATACACTGCCAAACTATTAGGAAATATAGCAAACAAAGAGCAAATCAGGTCAACAAGTCCACATGAGACAAAGGCCTGAACCATATCCAGCCAGCAACACTTCAAATAGTAGTGAGTATTCTAACCATTTCCTTTTCATCTGACCACACCATCAATTTTTAGATCAAGAAATGTCAACAATTTCATACCATAAAGTAATAAAATCAATACATATTGCTATGGAGGTTACAATGGAAACCTTGCTCTTGTACAGGATGAGCACCGGAAATCACAGTCAGTGAACTTACCTGTAAAGTACAGCTAGTATTATCAGCCACATCCACATAACAGTCCATCATGTATAGGTTACACTGCAGGCTGAACTCATCCTGTCCATACCTTGTGTTCCATGGACTTTTAAGGGATGGACAATGGCGAGATCATACAGTGTTTTTGTACTGGATCCCCAGGATCTGTAAGCCCTCACCTAAAAATTGTGCAGCCTGCCAGACCCGCCCGCAGTTGCATACAGCATAATTATACTGAACTGCAGCTGTTACTTCAACATGGAGCAGCCCACAAAACTGGAAAAAAGTCACTTCAAGAGGACTAGTCTGCTATCCTAAAAAATAATTTGGCCTCATACTTGAATTTTAGATTACTTATAACTGCATTTTGTTTCTCTTGAAAGTATGTTAACACTTTAAAACATGAATTATTGGAAGCAAATTCAGCACCAAATTCTACATGAAAGATACTTTCATGTTCACTACAAATGTGTTTTATGTAATATAATGTAGACGGTAAATTATGTGTGAATAAAAAAAACACATCAAAAACACTTAACGTATTTTTGCCCACAATGCACCATTAACAAGCATGATGAATATACAAGTGCATCAGCATGCATTTAACACCTTAGTGACCACCAATATGACTTTAAAACTGACCTGATATACAAGCACATAACATCCTCCGACAGATGAAAATATAGCTGCTGTTGGCTGTACATTATAGCTGACAATCTACCGTATTTTCCGCACTATAAGGCGCACCTAAAAGACTAAGATTTTCCCAGAAATCATAGGTGCGCCTTATAGTGCAGTGCGCCTTATATACGGATTTTTCCCAGAGTGCTAAGGGGGTGCCATTTGCCTGCAAATATTTGGCACCCCCCAGAAAATAAGGCATACCTTTGTGCCGCAATATCCTCCGTCCCCGCCATCCCCCTTTGTCCGGTGCCTGCCTGGCATCACTGTGCAGGGGCGCGATCACCAGCCGCTGTCCCCACCATCCATGCTGGTGCCGGTGCCTGCCTCGCATCACTGTGCGGGGACGCGATCACCAGCCGCCGTCCCCGCCATCCATGCTTGTGCCGGTGCCTGCCTCCATCACTGTGCGGGGACGCAATCACCAGCCGCCGTCCCCGCTGTCTGGTGTCCGGTGCCGCCGCTGTATCGCGCGCGCTCACAGCCCAGGAGCCCATCAGCCAATCACAGCTCCGCCCAAGAGCCTTGAGCCAATCCGAGGCCAGCTGACGTCAGCCCATAGCCTCTGATTGGCTGAGGGCTCCAGCGCTGTGATTGGCTGTGGGCTCCAGCGCTGTGATTGGCTGTGGGCTCCAGCGCTGTGATTGGCTGAGGGCTACAGCGCTGTGATTGGCTGAGGGCTACAGCGCTGTGATTGGCTGAGGGCTACAGCGCTTTGATTTGCTGAGGGCTCCAGCGCTGAGAGTGCCTTGCCACACAGTACAGTAAGCAAAAGTACCGGTATAAAAAGTAAAAATCAGTTTGTGTGTGTGTGAGTGTGTCTGAGTGTGTATGTGTGTGTGTCTGAGTGTGTGTCTGAGTGTGTGTGTGTCTGACTGTGTGTGTGTCTGACTGTGTGGGGTGCTGGAGGGTGATGGGAGGCTACACAGGGATACTGGAGGGTGGTGGGGAGCTACAGAGGGATGCTGGAGGGTGATGGGAGGCTACACAGGGATGCTGGAGGGTGATGGGAGGCTACACAGGGATGCTGGAGGGTGATGGGAGGCTACACAGGGATGCTGGAGGGTGATGGGAGGCTACACAGGGATGCTGGAGGGTGATGGGAGGCTACACAGGGATGCTGGAGGGTGATGGGAGGCTACACAGGGATGCTGGAGGGTGATGGGAGGCTACACAGGGATACTGGAGGGTGATGGGAGGCTACACAGGGATGCTGGAGGGTGATGGGAGGCTACACAGGGATGCTGGAGGGTGATGGGAAGCTACACAGGGATGCTGGAGGGTGATGGGAAGCTACACAGGGATGCTGGAGGGTGATGGGAGGCTACACAGGGATGCTGGAGGGTGATGGGAAGCTACAGAGGGATGCTGGAGGGTGATGGGAGGCTACACAGGGATACTGGAGTCTGAGCTTTTTTTTTTTTTTTTATGGTAATATGGTGCGCCTTATAATCCGCTGCGCCTTATATATGGACCAAGACGGCTTAAAAGTCATTTTTTGAGGGTGCGCCTTATAATCCGGTGCGCCTTATAGTGCGAAAAATACGGTACTTCAGTCACAATCAGTGTTGGCATCAACAATGGACGTTTAACACCTTAAAGGCTGCTGCCAATACGGACTACAGCATTTTGAAGGTTAGAGTGTGAGGCCTCCTTCTTTAAGGCTGCTTTCACATAACGATTTTTTCCCTGTCCGTGGGATCCTACTTTTTGTAGGATCTCACAGACAGGAAAGGACACCTCAGGGGGTGACCTATTCTGTGTCCAGGTCTGTGATTATCACGGATTCGGACACAGCGGCGCACTTTCAGTTCTGCAATGTATAATATACATTGCAGAAGTTAAATATAAGAGTTAAAAATAAAAAATCACTATGCTCACCTATCCGGGATCCACCGCTACCTCCCAGCAAGGTCTGTGTGCTTAAAGGAACTGTGATGATGTTACCGCGGTAACTGCGGTCATGTGACCTGATGACGCTCTGACATCATCACAGGTCCTTTAAGCACACGGACCTTGCTGGGAGGTAGCGGTGGATCCCGGATAGGTGAGCATAGTGATTTTTATTTTTTTTTAACTCTTACTTAATTACACTTTGGCAATGTATATTATACATTGCAGAAGTGTAATTAGAAGGGTTGGAGCAATTTTAGTGTACGGAGCATGCTCAGTACACTAAAATCGGGTCTGAGGAACGATCAGCTGTTTCCTCGGACAAGCGCACATAGGCCCCCATGTTAAAGGACACGGATCGGATTTGGCCTAATTGCCATCCGATTTTGTGGGATCCGATTTTTTTCTGAGCCTAAAATCAGAGCAGTCTCCGATTTTGGGTCCAGCAAAAGAATCGGACACAAATCGGATCCCACAAAATTTGATGCCAATTAGGCCAAATCCGATCCGATCCGACCCCCATAGGATAAGAAGGGGGCCAAAGCGGCTCCGTGGCTGTCCGTTTTACAACGGACAACCACGGATGCACAAAAATCGTTATGTGAAAGCAGCCTAACCCCATTGAGATCATGATTGTGTGGAAATCATGGCCAAACAATGGCCTTCGAGTCTGACAGTTCTAGGGGCCTGTTATGAAGTTAGAAACATTTAGGTGGTAAAAATTACATTTTCCTTTTCGATCATGTGATTTTGCATTCACTCCTGAAGAGCAGTTGGAGGGTTAATAAACTACCTGAAAGCAGTTTTGAATATATTGAGGGGCGCAGTTTTTAAAATGGTATCACTTTTGTTTTTTGTTTTTCAATATATAGGACCCCAAAAGGTGAATTAGAAAATGAATGGGTCTCTTAAAAAACTAAGATTTGTAAATTAGAAACTGCATATACAAAAAAATAAATAAATAAAACCAAAACATAAATGTGCCCTAAACAAAGTATAATGTGTCACAAAAAAAATCTCAGTCAGTGTCACAGTAACTCTGCAATGCTTTAAAAAGTGACACTGGTCAGATGTTAAACATATGGTCTGGTTTAAGGATTCAATGCCTGTTTTTCCAGGCTGGTGAACCCTGGCGGGTGATATAACTAGTATGATCATTCAGTTATGTAAATGGTGATGAGCAGAGCCTATAAGACATTGTACTGATGGTGATTTTTTTTGCCGGCATAAATGATCTGATTATCCAACAAATAAAGGTTTTGCACGTTTGTGAGGCGACCACCAGCACACTTGCATTAACCCTTCCATGAACATTAGTACGCTGATGATCAACACATCTCAGTGTTCACATCTGGAGTTTCCAAGTCTACAGGAACAGGACAATGTAATCGATGACACAATAAAACAAAATTTTATAACAGTGACAGGATCAATACATGCAGGACACCAACAGCGACCAATAGACCCACTGACTAACGGTTTTCGTTGTTTGAACAACAACCAGCGCAATCTTTGCACAAAATAAACTAGAGCTTCTAGAGCAGTTGTGAACAGAGCCTTATTCCTCTAGAAATGTATGACCGGATTGAGAGCTGGGTGCTACAGTTGGGAGCATGGCCCTATAAAGTGACACTGTGCAATCACTGTAGACACATCCTCGTCATCAGCAGTCTACTACTGTAAGTTGCTTTTTCTTGAGTTCAAATTCATACATTCCCAGGAGGAATAGCAGAGGAACATCACAACACAAGGTTATAAGAAGAGACAGTCATTGTGACATGGTGGGAATGTATCCAATGAGTTACTTTTCTTTATTCATTGTAATTTAACATACTCCGTCTTGGAGACTGGATGGAGGTTAGAGATCCTTGTTTCATCCAGAGCTGAATCTGTCAGGTCACAAAGCATCGGGTGAAGTTCTTACAGCACTGACAAAGGACTTTGTGAAGTCCATCACTAACACTATGACCAGCTGCTCTCCACTGACGTGCTCCTCCGCATAGCGCTCCCCTCGTGTCCTACATTGTCTGCTGTAATATGGTGCTTCAGGCACAGTCCAGGGATGCTATGCACATTGTGATATACTAAGATGAGAGTGCTGTCCAATCTGTTGTTTTGTCTGGAGGCATCTAAATGTTGGAGACTTATTGTGAAACAAAGGCAAATCAGGCCTAGTGGGGTTCAGGATGTCCGGTCACTATGATAGAAAACTTCATATACCACATGGAAAATTGCCAGCAAACTTTGGTCATCTTGAGGGAGGGCATAACCCTGGACCACCCAGAACAAAGAGGCTCTATACAGTTACTGCCAGTCTGACAACAATGTGCAGAGCTCTGTTGATTTCAATGGCTCTTTGGAAATCAGAACATTACTGAACGGGTCTAGTCACTCAAGAGCTTTGGGCCCTGATGATCTGAGTTCATGGACTTGATTGAATTTTGACATCTGTCACACATTCACACGTCGTATTTGTTTTGAGGAGTAAATCAACCAAAAACAGCTGTCCAAAATCATTCACTATAGAGGGGTCTATGCAGAAAGTCAGATTTCAGCTCAGTAGATTGTAATGTAAAATCTTCCCATCACACTTACTGAACTGACTAGAGTTATCTTCGCGTTTGGCAGGTTTCACATCGCATATTTTTTCCCTGTCCGTGGGATCCTACTTTTTGCAGGACCCCATGGACAGGAAAGGACACCATAGGAGGTGACCTATTCTGTGTCCGGGTCAGTGATTATCACGGATCCGGACACACAGATGACAGGAGGCAGCGGGGCACTTTCACTTCTGCAATGTATATACATACATTGTGGAAGTGAAATGTAGTAAAAGAAAGGGTTAAAAATATATAATTTGCATGCTCACCTGTTCAGCAAGGTCCCCCGACACCTCCAGCAAGTTCTGGATGCTTAGAGGACCAGCCGTTACGTCACAACCCAGCAGCGTTATCAGGTCAAATGACCGCAGTTACCACAGTAACCGGTCATGTGACCCGATCAGCTGATTGGGTTGTGACGTAACCACAGGTCCTGTAAGCATCTGGAGCTTGCTGGAAGTGTCAGGGGACTCACTGGAAGGTGAAAATATACATTTTTAATTTTTAACCCTTTCTTTAACTAAATTTCACTTCCGCAATGTATATACATTGCGGAGGTGAAATTAGATGGAAAGGAGCCATTTTTGTGTGCAGAGCATGCTCAGTACACTAAAATCGGTCCGAGGAACGATCAGCTGTTTTCTCGGACCCGCGCTCATAGGCCCCCATGTTAACGGCCGCAGATCGGGTCGGATCCAATTTGGTCCGCTGTGCCTAAAATCGGAGCAGTCTGATTTTGGGCACAGCAAAAAAATTGTACCAAAACTGATCCAACACAAATTGGACAGCAATTAGGCCAAATCCGATCCGTGGCCCATAGGGATATATGGGGGCCAAATCAGATTTTTACAACGGACAGCCACTGATCCAAGAAATACGCAGTGTGAAAGCAGCCATAGAAGAAAAAAATCATGCAAGAACTGTAAATGACAATACTGTTCCATTTTTGGTTGTAAAGGCCAGGCACTGTCAGCCACCATCATTGCCTGTACACAAATGTATAGTTACCTGAATCCTGGGAAATAGGCGCGAGATCACTATCCTCCATGGAGTATTCACTCCACCACACCCCATATACTGAGCTGCCTTCAGCTAGCTCTGCTTTTACACAGATAGAAGACCAATATCTGCAGAGAGAAAACATCCACAAATGTAGAAAATCCACAAGCTAATTGCCCCATGCTTTGGATTTTGCCTATGCTGCAGGTCGATTTAGTTAACACTGAGAAATATCATTTACCCAGCAGAACTGACCATTCATGATCTTGACTTTCAAGACTTCCTTTACTTTTTGAAGGTCTCAAATGCTGATGTAGGTGTAAAAACAGTAGCATGGAGATCATATCACTTCAATCCAACAATAACAACGCGAGACGTCCATTGCATTTAACTCTTCCAATTCCAACATCTGATAAGTGCAGATGATTATTACATATTTCAATGCCATATAGAGGATGAAGTCTGACATGTATCCATTGCAGAAAACACAGGGAAATTGTACTTATTTCTGTTCTCTGTGGATCCGACAGGCAAACTACCAATGATGAGAGCTGACCAAAGACATAGCAAGTAGTCTGACCATCCTTGACTTGCATGTGATGACTTCACAGACGCAGAAGGGGGTCAGCACAGTAAGCACCCAGTTCATTAATGCCAAGGACTCGGCACGAAGGACTCCACAAGCAAGAGGTTAAAATCAGCCAGTATGCGGTGACTGAAGGGAGGGTAGAATAAACCTGGGGACAGATTACCTCGTCTCTGTAGGATCCTCTCACTATTCTGGACAAACTCTACTCCATCCCTTCCCGATCCCACCAGACAAACATGTAACCAATTGTTAATCTCCTAAACACAGGATTATATTCCTATCATAGGATTACATACTGGTGTATGTACTGTGCAGGTAACATTTGGAATGGCTGGGCACAGAATGACCACCACATACAGTCACCACCGTGCCATAATCACAAACCATGCAGTCACAGAGCGCCCAGCCCCACCGCACAACCAAGTAAAGTGCCCTCAGTGTTTCCTAGAACACAGTTCAGGGGGGTGCAGTGGCACATGTACAGAGTGCCAAGAGCTGCCACTTCTAAATTTACCAAGACTCTGGGGAGGATTGTCTGAAGAGGGAGGCACAGCGTTCTGTGAAGCACAGCTTCAGTCTCAAGTCTGGAAACTCTGTGCTACGTTTCCGCCTAAACCTCACCCAAACCATGAACTGGATGAACAGATGAACCAGCCCAAAAGTTCTTGTGTGATGAGGTCATGTGCTGCAGCGTATCCAGACCCCCAATACTAAGTCTGTGGTGGGTATGGGCAGGACAGAGATACAAGAGGCAATAGAGCCCGCTCTACAGACGAGACCTACTTGTTTTGTTTTATTAACCCCTCAGGGCTACAATATCTGAATTGTGATTAATCCAAACAACCAAGACATCATAGAGAATCTGGTCTCTGGATTATTCTAGACAATCCATCATACATAGCCCTGACATCCACCCTCTACAACCCTGTCCACTACAAGGACATGACTGCCAACAACGTTTATACACAACCAACGTCTCACGTGCAAGTGACAAGTTACTAAGTGCCAAAGTATAGGCTCCTCACACAGACCAGGGAAGGTCAATGCCAGGCTGGAGTACTCCCATAAAGTAATCCCAAAACGCAGACAGTCAAGGTGGCAGGGACAGCAGTATATGGGAGACCAGTACTAGAGATGGGCATAGAAATACAGTGAAGGATAGAACTTACAGGCACTACAGGGGGCACACAAGGTGCTAGAAGGGCTGCAGCAGTACAGGGCACACAAGGTGCTAGAAGGTGGGACAGAGCTACTGGGCACTACAAGGTGTGCAGCTAGTAAAGGGCAATAAACAGCCGTACAGGGCAACTAAAGGGGCACAGCCGTACAGGGCAACTAAAAGGGGCACAGCACAGGCACCGGGACAGCAGCGGGGAACTCAAAGGGGCACCGCGGACAGGGCAACTCGAAGGGGCACCGCAGGACAGGGCAACTCGAAGGGGCACGCAGGACAGGGCAACTCAAGGGGCACAGCAGGACAGGGCAACTCGAAGGGGCACAGCAGGACAGGGCAACTAAAAGGGGCACAGCAGTACAGGGCAACTAAAAGGGGCACAGCAGGACAGGGCAACTAAAAGGGGCACAGCAGTACAGGGCAACTAAAAGGGGCACAGCAGTACAGGGCAACTAAAAGGGGCACAGCAGTACAGGGCAACTAAAAGGGGCACAGCAGTACAGGGCAACTAAAAGGGGCACAGCAGTACAGGGCAACTAAAAGGGGCACAGCAGTACAGGGCAACTCGAAGGGGCACAGCAGTACAGGGCAACTCGAAGGGGCACAGCAGTACAGGGCAACTCGAAGGGGCACAGCAGTACAGGGCAACTCAAGGGGCACAGCAGTACAGGGCAACTAAAAGGGGCACAGCAGTACAGGGCAACTAAAAGGGGCACAGCAGTACAGGGCAACCAAAGGGGCACAGCAGTACAGGGCAACCCAAAGGGGCACAGCAGTACAGGGCAACCAAAGGGGCACAGCAGTACAGGGCAACCAAAGGGGCACAGCAGTACAGGGCAACCGAAGGGGCACAGCAGTACAGGGCAACCAGAAGGGGCACAGCAGTACAGGGCAACCGAAGGGGCACAGCAGTACAGGGCAACCAGAAGGGGCACAGCAGTACAGGGCAACCAGAAGGGGCACAGCAGTACAGGGCAACTCGAAGGGGCACAGCAGTACAGGGCAACTCGAAGGGGCACAGCAGTACAGGGCAACTCAAGGGGCACAGCAGTACAGGGCAACTCGAAGGGGCACAGCAGTACAGGGCAACTCGAAGGGGCACAGCAGTACAGGGCAACTCGAAGGGGCACAGCAGTACAGGGCAACTAGAAGGGGCACAGCAGTACAGGGCAACTAGAAGGGGCACAGCAGTACAGGGCAACTAGAAGGGGCACAGCAGTACAGGGCAACTAGAAGGGGCACAGCAGTACAGGGCAACTGAAAGGGGCACAGCAGTACAGGGCAACTCGAAGGGGCACAGCAGTACAGGGCAACTCGAAGGGGCACAGCAGTACAGGGCAACTCGAAGGGGCACAGCAGTACAGGGCAACTCGAAGGGGAACAGCAGTACAGGGCAACTCGAAAGGGGCACAGCAGTACAGGGCAACTAGAAGGGGCACAGCAGTACAGGGCAACTAGAAGGGGCACAGCAGTACAGGGCACACAGAATACTAGAGGGGACACGGTACCTTTCACCAGGATGAGGTCTTTGATGGCAGCTTCTTGCAGTGTGGAGTTGCGGTGATCCCTGGACATACTCAGGGCACAGGGCACCGCATCCCCGCACTGTGCCCTCCCTCGCCCGGTGGCAGCAGCAGCAGGCTGTGACTAGCAGCCGTGGCAGGAAGCAGCCAGGAGGGGCGACAGCCTCATATCCTCCGGCAGACGAGGAGAGGCGGTGCCGCTCCGTGTGCCCGGGCCCCTAGTTCCGTGTTTGTGCTCCCGGGCACAGGGCGTCATTCCTCAGCACTTTCCTCCTGACTTTGCTGCTCAGTGCCGCCCCCTTCCGGCACATCCCACACAGCTCCGGGCACAGCTGTCCGCACCTCCCAGGACGGAAAGTTTCCTAGGTGGAGACACAAAGGCTGGAGGCGCCATTATAATAACCACAGGACAATGTCCGGATCACAGCGGGCAGACTGCGGCTCCGGAGGGGTTAATACTGCTCACTTAACCCTTCACAGACAGGAGTTTATATTCAGGTTACCCAATTTCTCCATACTCTATGGTGGGGCTTAAGTGTCAGCTTCTAGGACCATCAATGTGACATTATACTGGGGGCTTAGACCCCCCCAGTGCAGGAGCTGTGCCCCCTTCCCTAGTGCTGGGGCTGTGCCCCTCAGGCCCTGTGCTGAACCCCCACCCCCCGATGCAGCTGTGCCCGCAGGGCTCTGTGCTTAGTCACCCCCATCCCTCTCCCCCAGTACAGAAGCTGTGCCCCCCGGCCCTGTGTCCTGAGCTTCCCCCCCAGTACAGGAGCTGTGCACCCCAGGGCCCTGTGCTGAGCTTCCCTAACCCCCCACACCCAGTACAGGAGCTGTGCCCACAGGGCCCTGTGCTGAGCTTCCCTAACCTCCACCCCCAGTACAGGAGCTGTGCACCCACAGGGCCCTGTGCTGAGCTTCCTAACCCCCACCTAGTACAGGAGCTGTGCACCCACAGGGCCCTGTGCTGAGCTTCCCTAACCTCCACCCCAGTACAGGAGCTGTGCACCCACAGGGCCTGTGCTGAGCTTCCCTAACCCCCCACCCCTAGTACAGGAGCTGTGCACCCACAGGGCCCTGTGCTGAGCTTCCCTAACCTCCACCCCAGTACAGGAGCTGTGCACCCACAGGGCCCTGTGCGGAGCTTCCCTAACCTCCACCCCAGTACAGGAGCTGTGCACCCACAGGGCCCTGTTCTGAGCTTCCCTAACCCTCCACCCTCAGTACAGGAGCTGTGCACCCACAGGGCCCTGTTCTGAGCTTCCCTACCCTCCACCCTCAGTACAGGAGCTGTGCACCCACAGGGCCTTGTGCTGAGCTTCCCTAACCCCCCACCCTCAGTACAGGAGCTGTGCACCCACAGGGCCCTGTGCGGAGCTTCCCTAACCTCCACCCCAGTACAGGAGCTGTGCACCCACAGGGCCCTGTGCTGAGCTTCCCTAACCTCCACCCCCAGTACAGGAGCTGTGCACCCACAGGGCCTGTGCTGAGCTTCCCTAACCTCCACCCCAGTACAGGAGCTGTGCACCCACAGGGCCTTGTGCTGACCGAGCTTCCCTAACCCCTCACCCTAGTACAGGAGCTGTGCACCCACAGGGCCCTGTGCTGAGCTTCCCTAACCCCCACCCCCAGTACAGGAGCTGTGCACCCACGGGGCCCTGTGCGGAGCTTCCCTAACCCACCACCCCTAGTACAGGAGCTGTGCACCCACAGGGCCTGTGCTGAGCTTCCCTAACCCCCCACCCCCAGTACAGGAGCTGTGCACCCACAGGGCCTGTGCTGAGCTTCCCTAACCCCCTCACCCCTAGTACAGGAGCTGTGCACCCACAGAGCCTGTGCTATGCTTCCCTAACCCCCCACACCCCTAGTACAGGAGCTGTGCCCCACAGGGGCCCTGTGCTCAGCTTCCCCCAGTGCACATAAATTAAATTAATTAAAAGCAGTCTTTTAAGCTAAAAGTTGTTACAATTATGTACAATGCAACTGTTCTGCCCATAATTCTGATATGAGGACAATCGCTGTAAATTGTAGAAGACCTGCCCCATCATAATCATTGATTTATTGTGGCCTTTTAATGTGTCCATAAAAAATAAGCTGTCCAGAAAAAAAAAAAAAAAATCAGACTATCAAAAAACCAGAATAGTAACCCTGGGGTGGGACCAATGGAGGACGGCTCATAGACACCATGTAGATGATGGAGCTTCTCCTGGAGTAATCCCACTGATCACAGGTGGAGCGGGGCCTCTCCCATAGGGGTGGCTTTAAGAGCCATAGCTCTGCCATGTGCACGATTGATGCCTACAGGAAATTCACAAGCCATGTGTTTTTCTGCCATGTATTTGGTTGCCAGAAAGCCTCCTAAAAAATGGCTATGTGGACTTCAAAAGTATTTACCGACACTACTTTTTTTGGTGCAGAAATTCTAAGCAAAAAAGCAGCAAAACTGTCCCCTGTGACAGGAAAACACCACAAAACCATGCTTTTTTGGTGCAGATTGTGATCATGTGTTATTCTGCTGTAGTCAGTGGCTGGGAGGGCTACAAAACCCAGCAATTCACATGCTCATTCCTTTGTCTTGACCACAATCTGCACCCAAACTGCAAGGACAAAAAGCCATCATGGGCACAACACTTCAGCACTCTCAGACTTTGCTCTGGGGTAAGGATCAGCATGAAGGCTTGTCAGAAGGTGACAGGAGAACACTGCAAAAATATGCCGTGTTGGCACAAGGCCCAAGACAAAAGCACACCACCACACGAGAATCTCCCCTTTATTTCTTTGAGGACATTTACTTCTCTGCAGCTGGCGGCTTGTAGTCACCTTTGAGGCAAATTCACTAAGAACAATGACAGGTGATCAAGTCCTGACCCACTTGGCTCACATTGCATCCCACAAATTGTGTGATCTGTAATGCAAGGGGCATGAATGGCCCATGTGGACACCTCACTAAACAGAATTATTAAAACTCACCTACATATGATGGACAACATAGATGAGCCACTAACAATGTCACCTAACCCATATATGACAGGCCTACATGAGGCAGAATCTAAAGCCATTCTACCCATCCCCAGCAGATATCACCATGAGCAGCTCTACTTCCATGGCTATAATCTACACTATATGGCAGGCTTGGGGAACTCAGGGCCTCATGGGCCGCCAACAGGTCATTTTTTCTGGATTTCCTTAGTATTGCACAGGGGTTGGAATTATGACCAGTACATATGATACTGATATGATCAATTATAACCAGAAAACCTGCACTGTTGGCAGTCCTTGAGAAATGTAGTTCTCTACCTCTGCTATATGGGTGACATATATTGGAATGTATCTAGGTTTTTCAGTCTCCCCTTCCACTGATCAATAAAATCCAGTCCCTCACCATGAAGTTTGCCTTACTAACATTTGTGAAATACTGGGGGCTTCCTAAAGAGCTCAGTGAGCTCGTTGTGGGCCTGTAAAAAGGACATTAATGATGTAAATAGTCCATTTAAAACATAGTGCAGCATAGGAGGACCCCTGCAGACCACCAGGGTTCAATTCTATACGTTTCAGATACATGCCTTATTCAGGGAATATATGAGTAGGAGTGTAGCCGAAATGCGTAGGTTTTGTACCATGGTGGTCTGCATAGGGCCCCCTACGCTGCACTATGTTTTAAACAGACTTCAATAAACCTTGCTGTTTTATCATATCCATGATTCCAGTCAGTGTTGGATTGTTTTTCTTGTTAAATTCTATTGCTGCCCAAGACCATGATGGCATATACCAGAGCGCCAGGAATTGGATGCATTGAGACCCAAGGAAGGAGAGCTGAATATCTTCGTGGAACATTTACATCATTCACTGAAAAATACAATCACCTACGAGGGACATTATTGAAAAGAGTGCATTTAAAACCATAGCAATTCATCCACAAGTGGAGATCACGTATAGTTACAATGTGGGGGTCATCTGAGGTGGATAACTGGCAAATAACGGAGGAAGGATAATGCCATGAGCTTGTTTTAACATTGAAGCTTAAAGGGATCCGGTCACCTCCAAAACGCCACTTAAGCTTCAAAATCATGTCCCTGCAGCATCCCATCACTAATCTCACACTCAGTTTCTCTCTGAAAAGCATCCTGTGAAAGTGGAGAAAAACGTTTTATAACTTACTCATTAGTGATTATAATTAGCAGGGGCTATATTCTTTACCCCTTAGGGCGTGTTCTGAATGTGCCTAATGGGCGTGATCTTCTATTCATGTTGCATTCAGGCGCCCCCCCTGCTCTGCAGGCGCTGCCTGGGCTGTAATGACGCGAATCGCGTCATTTCCGGTCAGGTGACGTCAGACACACGCGCCACTCTTTAGGCTTCAAGCATCGCATTGCGCATTCAGTGCTTGAAGCAGTACACAGCGGCGTGGGTATACTGACGTCACCTGACCGGAAATGACGCAATTTGCGTCAATCAGATACGCGGCATTTAAACCAAGCCGCGCACCACGTCTCTCATTGGTCACTGTAGCGGCCAATGAGAGACGCGGAATCCAAGCCGCGCTACTTCTCTGGTCAGAAATAATTGCCCTTTAGCCCACCCGGACACTGGAGTCTGAAGCTGCTGTTGATCCAGTCATAGCAGAGAAAGCCTGGACAGACAGGAGGCTTTAAACCCACCTGGAGCTCAGGAAACCAAGACCCCAAACCTGACCAAACACGGACCAGGTACCCAAGGAAAGGAGTAGGGATCCCCACAGAAAGCTCATCGTCAGTTGTGGAGTATCATACCGAGAGAGAGAGAAAGTGGCAGGTTCAGCTTAAGGCAGAACTTTCCCAAATCACCACACAAGCAAATAGAGGAGGCTTCATAACTTTCAAAGGTGGATGTCTTAAACTGCACTGGCCACCTGGTTACCCTCCTGGACCGTAACTGCTACCCGACATCAGTAAAAAAAAAAAATAAGAACTGAAACAGACTATTGTGTGTGCGCCTGATTCATCGCCGCCTCCTGGAGAACTTGCACAGAGCCAAGGACTACTACTCCCCTCATCCACACCGCTTCCCTGAGGTAAAGCTTCTCCTGCTGGGAGCTGTACTACCCGAAGCTGCATCACCTCAGCGGCCGGCTGCAGCGCTGGTAACCACATTACCAGGTACCACAGGTGGCGTCATGTATAATAAACACCCATCCCAAATAGTTTTCCCCTCAGCCATTGAGTGTCCAGGGACCGGGACCCGACCAGCCGTGATCCCCACTGAAGTAGCAACGGTCCCGGTATCAAAGTACCCCCTACCCTGTCAACCGACTCATTTCCATAAAAGTCACAATCTAAACAGTAACAAGCAGGAGAGGCGGGTCTTCTTATACTCACCTATAATGTACACAAGATACGTCATAGGATTTTTTTTTTACTATTTTGATACCGACAGGTTTTTTTAAAAGTCTTAGCCATTTAAAAGTGGTTTCAAGACACATAGCTGTCTCCATATCAAATTTGCTTCATTTGAAATACAGTAGTCCGGCTACCATCAGCCCCTTTCCATAGCCTTAAAGGGGAACTCCGCGGAGATACTTTTTTGTACTGTCCCTGCTCTCCTACATGATTAAGCAGAGCTGGGCACTACAGTTTTAGATCTATAGATCAGTTATAAATCAATAAAGTCATATCTGCTCCTCAGCTCTCACCCCTCCCTTAGGAGATAGTAAAATTCATTGATACTTGTGCACAGAGCAGTAGGTGTGTCGGAAGAGAGGACCCTGGGGGTTCCAGGATCATAATTTCCCACCACCTTACACTTCTGTATGGGCAGGGGACATTGTAGCAGCGTGGCTGCTGGCCCCATGGTCACACTTATCAAAAGCCAATTGAATATTGCGTTACACTTTCCTGTTTTGTGATAGCTTTGTAATTTAAAGAGGTTATATATGTATAATGTGCCGCTGATTCCTATAGCATCCTACAATATTCAGTATTAGAAATAACAAATTAGAGCACAAGCAGTGAGTCTAGCTGCATTTATTGTGCCTGTTCAGTCTCCATACATGTGATGCCTAAGTTTTATTAACAGCCATCCTCAACAACTTTTTTCAAGTCAAAATCTCAGACTCCGCAACACTTCAGTAAGTGAGGTTAAGCCAAATCAAAATAAGCTGAAGAAATACTCAACTATTCAGATACCACTTACGCCACCACCACCATTTTTTGGTATCCATGTGTATCCAGCATAAAACTGGATGCGCCCGCATCAATATTTGTCCACAACAACGTAGCGCAGCTACAAGTGCCGAATCCGGCAAAACCGCACGTCCCATGGAGAATGAATGGGGCTTGCCGCACGTTGGCCATTACGCGACGGATATAGCAAACCTGCCAGATCTGCTGCAGATTTCAAATAAACGCAGATGTGAAAGTGTCCTAGATCTTAACCCCATAGCAAAATTAATAGAAGTGCCAAATAACCACTTTAAGGAGACTTCTAGGTCATGAAATGGTCTTATGGGAATTTAAATATGCAAATAGCTTCTTAATAAAAGAGGACAGGAAATCTAGAGCCACATATTAGGCCACATGACTAAGTATAAAAAGCCAAGGCACAGCAATTTTCCAGACATGTGCCCCTCATACACACCATCATCCCCTGGTGTGAGCCAGCAGTCATATGTATATGATCTGCATACGTGACGTCATGTGCCAACTTATCTCATCCA
This sequence comes from Allobates femoralis, assembly GCA_033576535.1. NCBI lineage: Eukaryota > Metazoa > Chordata > Amphibia > Anura > Aromobatidae > Allobates > Allobates femoralis. The sequence goes on along the minus strand of JARQOC010000005.1, from coordinate 173,440,452 downwards.
GCTTCTCACAAACATATGCTGAATGCATTGTCTGCATGTAACTGCAAGAAAACTGGTGACATTCAGTTGAGGGACTGACAATTCACATGGGGTATACAGTATATGGGAATTGTGATCGTGTGCACATCACAGGCTGTCAGGATTCAGTACTCTGCAGTTAGTTACTGGAGGCCTTTGTCCAAAGACTAGGCAAACCAATTAAAGGGCAAGTTCACAAACAACAGTGAATTGAGAGAGTCAGGTCATACAATAAAGTACCCAGACCTTTGACGAGTACTCTTTCTATAAAACACTAGTTAAGAAAATTGTCCCTTTAAAGAGCACTATGTCCCGGAATTACTCTATTTTCTGAGTACATGCGCCTGTAAGAAGACACAGCATCCTGTTATGGCTATGCAGCTGTTTTATAAATGGGTGGAGAGCATATGAGACACAGAAGAGCCATTACAGCCCTACAGAATAAGTACATTTACTTGAGATGAAGCAGAGAGAAGAGGGGAATTATTTGGCTGTTGATTCGGAGAGCATTCCTGCAGCTCATAAAGCAGTCTCTTGTCTGTATATCCCAGCTGGAAGCTAGACAGTGCAGCCACAACAACAGAAAAATCAAGAAAAACATGATGAGGAGAGAATACTAAGAAGTAGCATCACATCCAGCAAATCTGAAACCAGCTCCGTCTACCAGTTCACTCCCTCAATGACATCTATGGAAAAAAAGCATAAGAAAGGTTCCAAGTATCACTGCCCAGAAGAAAACACTCCATAAAGCACACTGTCATTTTTAGTGAGCTAAAATGAAAAGCCAAAATGCGCAAACATTAAACCTCTTAACATGTACGATATATACCACTTAGGAGAGGAAATGGGTCAAATAGATGTAGCGGCAAGGCCATCATTTTAGCATTTTCTTCTTGGCTTAAAGGGATCCTGTCACCTCCAAAACGCCTCATAAGCTATCAAAACATGTCCCTGCAGCATCCTATCACTAATCTCACACTTCTTTTCTCTCCTAAAAGCATCCTGTGAAAGTGCATAAAAATGTTTTAATACTCGCTCATTAGGGATTATAATTAGCAGGGGCTATATTCTTTAGTCACCAGGGCATGTTTAGCAGCTCCAGGATCCACCCTCTCTCTGTGCTTAAGTGAAACTGAAACTGAAGGCAGGACTAGATTTGCATTCTGTGAGTGATAGAGAGAGGGGAGGGCAATGCCTGCACATCACAGCAGAACACACAGAGACAGGGTGGATCCCTGGAGCTGTAAAACAGCCTGCCTTGGTGACTAAAGAATAGCCCCTACTAATTATAATCACTAATGAGTACGTATTAAAACGTTTTTATGCACTTTCACAGGATGCTTTTAGGAGAGAAAAGAAGTGTGAGATTAGTGATAGGATGCTGCAGGGACATGTTTTGGTAGCTTAGGAGGCGTTTTGGAGGTGACAGGATCCCTTTAAAGTTGTGGCTTACTTTATCAAAAGCATATACCAAAAATGAAAAGATGTGTAATCACAGGACGGATTGAAATGTTAATATGCAAATAGTGAAAAAAAAAATTGAAACCCTCTCCATCCATTCAGTATCAAGTATGAAAGCCAAAAGGAAGAAACACACATTTACACATCTTTGTTGTTATTAGATTATCCTCTTCCCAACCTATAACGTACATGTATGTCACTGGCTGTGTCCCACAGATTGATGTGGGACCACACACTGAGCCCACATCTTTCCCTGCACATGTCGGCTGATCTGGTGAGCCATCCTGTGCCTCTAACAGCAGAAGGTGGATCAAAGATCTGTCAGCCTTTTAACCAGTTAAATCTACCGCTGTGTAAGCCAAACCACCGACTCAGACTCCTCAATTTCCCTGACTCAGACTCATTTATACATGGCTCATGTTTAAAGGGGTTCTCCGGGCTTTTTGGATAATTTCTGTGTATCTAGGCTGCAAAACGTTGACAGTTTGCAATATACATCCTATCAACATTTTGCATTGTCACCCAGGTATCACCTATTTGCATCTGCCAGAGAACAAGCAGGGGGCTTGTATATGTTGGAGCCTGCATGTAAATACAGAATTGGACGTTACACCCAGACTCCTCTAAACATGTCCCCTCCCACAGTCTACAGTATGCCCGGCCACCCCAGACTGCTACAGACCTGCCCCATCCCCTAATGTGACCACCCACCCCCATTGCACATAGGACCTCAGTCCCAGCTCTCTGTGCATAGACATTACCAGCTCCACTGCACAGAGAGGCGGTCCAGTCTACACCGCAGCTGCTGCGCCTCTATGCAGTGCAGCCGATGCTTCTCCTCTCTGTATCCCTGCAGCACAGAGCAGGGCATAGAGAGCCGACAGCTGCGGTATAGACCGGAACGGATCCATGGCATAGAGAGTTGGCAGCTGCAGTATAGACAGGAATGGGTCTCTGTGCATTGGAGCTGGTCATGAGGACTAGGTGAGCGCGCACACACTATATTGCTTTACATTCAGCGGTTCCCTCTTGCACTGACAATCTATTTCATACAGCTGCAGATTTGTGCCGATGGAGCAGGTGACCACTGTGTGCAATGGAGTAGGTGGTCATTTTAGGGGTTGGGGGCGGGCCTATATGAACTTGGGGGTGACCGAGCATGCTGTATACTGGGGGGGGCATGCTTGGAGAAGTCTGGGCTTAACATTCAGTTCTGCATTTACATGCAGGCTCCAACACAAACACACCACGTCCCCTGGGCGTACTCTGGCAGACGCAAATGGGCGATATCTGGGTAACTACGCAAAATGTGGACATGATGTATATTACAAACTGTCAACATTTTGCAGCCTGGATACACAAATTATTCAAAAAACCTGGACAACCACTAAGTGAAGCATTTATTGTAGTACAATGTGAATATCACATTTTAAATCATCATTATAATATAATAATCAATTTAGATAGAGAATTATAATAATATTTAGCACATACTGCATTAAACTACTGTACCGAATTCATTATATATTTTAGGAGTCTCCATTATCTACCAACTCCAACCTCCACCAAAATGGGCACCGACTGACAGCGTTATTTAACATGCTGGCAGGGAGCGTGCCATTCCCCCATCTCAGAGGCCCTGTGACTGGTGGTGCCAATGGGCTGATGTGACAGCCAAGGGTCAAGCTGATGACCCATGTCTGTGATTATAAACTTCATGTGAACACTTGAAGAAGGAAAAAACGAGAAAAAAAAACAAAACATTTAGAATTGGCGTTCCAGAAATGCCCAAAAATCATCATATAAAATAAATTACTTCTCTGCTCAGTAAACAAAGAAAAAAAAGAAAAAAAAAAAGTGAAAAGCACCAGAATTACATTTGTTTGGTTGCTGCAACATTGCAATAAGAGATGATCAGGACTTCGAATATATATTAAAATAGTATAATTAAAAACTTCAGCTCAGGATGATAAAGAAAAAAAAAAAAAAAAAAAACACCCCAGACTCCGAAAAATTAGAACATTAGGTGAAATCATATCGATAGGACAGTTTTACTGTATAGTGAACATTGTAAATAAACCATTGAGGACCTGTACTTTTTTTGTAATTTAACCGCACTAGTAATTTTTTTTTATTTTCCAGTAGATTATTATATGGCAAAATTAAGGATATTCATAAGTACAACTTGTCCTGCAAAAACAAGCCCTCATATGTATATATTGACAAAAAAGGAGTGAAAAAAAATAATCACAGGGGTTCTGCAACACCAACTAGACTTAGGCGGCCGTCACACTCATCAATATCGTGAGCGATATTGTTAACGATCACGTGCACGCGCGATCGCTAACGATATCGCTCACATCGCTGGTGAGCTGTCACACAGACTCATCAGCGATGTGGGCCAGCGAGATCGCTGGTAACTATGGTACACATCGGGTTACTAGGCACGGCGCGGCGCTTAGTAACCCGACGTTTACCATAGATACCATCTCCCAGCATAGGCTCTGCCGCTCGGAGATCGTTCATCGTGGTGTCACACACCACAATGAAGCAGATTGAACAAGCGATGATCACTTGATATGAGCTCCGGCTCTCACATCTGCGATGTCACGATCAAGCGATTTTACTTTGTAAAATCGCTTGATTGCACGCGATGCACAAACGATATCGCTTAAGCGATCAAAAAGCAGATCGCTTAAACGATATTGTTAGCAATATTGAACCGTGTGACGGCCGCCTTAGGAACACAAATCATCAAGAGCCACACTTGGCAGCTCCCTCTGCAATTGACAACCAAGGTGTGCTTGATGGGAAGAGTCTGGAGATATGCAAGCGAGAGTGGCACATTTTTGCCTCACAGGATGCTTCTAGTGGCACGAATAACATGTGGCCTGGCATTGTGTTAAAGAGGACCTGAAAGCACCACTGAATGCAGAGTGTCTGCTAAATTCAGGAAAGGGGTCTCCCATGTTTCTACCCGCCCTGTAAGCGGTTAAAAAAAAAAAAAAAAAAAAAAAAAAAAAAAAAAACACTATAAAGTCCTCGCTGTTCACGGGGTCCTCCCTGCCCCCTGCCTCTCTGTCACCCCATGCCTGTGACATCAGCGCCGGAGCCAGTCTTGCTGTATGCATATAGCATAATCTGTAGCAGGAGCGGGTTTGCCAGTGGCTGAAACGCCTCCTGCCTGTGACATCAGTGCCAGAGCCCGCCCTGCTACAGATTATGCTGTATGCATACGGCAGCGAGGACTCCGGCGCTGACGTCACAGGCAGAAGGCGGCACAGACTTAGGAGGCAAGGAAGACCCCATGAACAGAGAGGATGACAATCAGTAAGTCCCTCCAGACTTCTCTAAACTTTATAAAGTGTTCTGTACAGCTTACAAGGCGGGTACAAACATGGGAGACCCCTTCTCTGAATGCAGAAGACAAGCTGCATTCAGTGGTGCTTTCAGCTTGGAAAGGTCCTCTTTAAAAAATTGTTCCTGAGACAATTGAGAAATGGCCACACCACTTGTTCCATGTTCAAATCTATGCAACACCAAGCTGTTAATGTACCTGGAATAAAGGCTAGAATGCACGGCTACTGTATGTAGTTCTACCCAACACCATAGTCCCAGGAGTAGGACTAGTGATGTTCTAGTGAAGGAATTTTCATTATTTTGCCCACACTCTCTCTAGTTTAAGTTCTTTTTTTTTTGAATCATTATGTTTTTATTAGAGTATTTTCAAACACATAACATAACATATTTAAATCAAATGAAATTGGACCCAAACATTGGGTACAGTGGTAAGTCAAGCAGTCAAATAGACAATTAAGTGTGCATCTATTCATTAAAGTACAATCAAACAGGGGGGGTGGATAAACTTAGGGAAGGTAGGGGAGAAGGGAGGGAGGGAAAGCAGTTAGCAGGTCGGCTAGGGAACCCAAGATAGGTGGATGTAGTGCAATTAATAACATTACTTAAACTAGCTTCATCATTAGTCGCTTTACAAGTATGTTTAGTTTGTTATTACAACGTTATTATGCTGCGAGCTCACCCATGTGTCCCACCAATTAATTATTTTCGTGCGTTTAGCTGTTTCTGATGATAGGATCAGTTCGTAATTGAAGTGTAGATTAAGTTGGGAGATGACTTCCTGTATAGACGGGAAGGTAGGATTTTTCCAGTATTTAGTTATGCAGTATCGAGCTGCTATAAGTATATTTGAAATAATTGGTCTCAGTCCTCGAGGTAAGTCCTGAATTTCTAAACCTAGTAAGGCCATCTGAGGAGTCAACGTGAGATTGAGTCCGGTAGTAGTACATATCAAATGGTTGACTTGTGACCAAAAAGAGCGAATGCCCAGACAATGCCACCAGACATGTGTGGTAGTTCCGACTTCTCCACAGTTTTTCCAGCATAAGTTTTTCCCTGTTCGAGAACCTTTTGTGAAACTGGCAATTTTTTCTGGAGTCAGGTACCATCCGAATTGAAGTTTTTTTGCCTGTTCATGATGGTTCAAGCATGAGGTATAAGAAAGAGCATGGGTTGACGCCTTCATCCAGTCCTCTACAGGTGAGGTGAATGATAGGAGAGCTTCCCATTTCGTCATAAACGGGAGCTTAGACTCAGCTTGTACCTCTGACAAGGCCCTGTAAAAAATGGAGATACCCCTGTTGGCAGCTGATGTTTGTTTAAAAATCGCTATGACCTGCGGGGACTGGCCAGTGCGTCTTCCATCGGGATGACTATGGATCTGAGAAAGTCTTTTAGTTGAAGGTAAGAAAAGTAGTCAGCGTTAGAAAGACCATATTTCTCCTTCAGAGCTATAAATGTTTGTATTTTGGTATTGAGCAGCACATCTGACAGTTGTTTAGCGCCCGCCCTCCGCCATTTTGCCAGGGAGAAAGCTGGAGAGTCTACACAGCACTCTACAGCCCTCAGAGTTATGTATCTATATAAGCCTTTCAGGAGTAAATGGCTGACCCCAGACCAAACTTCAAGCACTGCTTGCATGGACTTCAGAGGGAGGTTTCCGGGCTTATGGCGGAGGAGGTGCGACTCCAACAAGAGACGAGTTGAATTTTGTGGGGCATACCAGGATTCTATTTGTAGCCACAGAGGTAGGGAGTTTGCTTCAGCCTTGGGGATCCACCATATTTGTGAGATCTCCAGATTAATTGCTCTGTAGTAAAAGTGAATGTTGGGGGCTCCCATCCCTCCCAAGGTGGTAGGTAAAGTTAACGTTGAGGAACCAATTCTATGAGGTTTATTCATCCAAATGAATTTGCCCAAAATGGATTGGAGAAGGTTAAGGATTTTTCTGGGAAAGTGTATAGGGATGCAACGGAGATAATATAATATTTTTGGAAATAGTATCATTTTGGTGATTTGAATTCTGGCAATCCACGATAGCAGCGACGGGGAGTAAGATTGTATCAAGGACCGTAGTTCTTTAATTAGATAATCAGAATTTATTTTAACTATAGTTTTGGTGAGAGAGATTTGGATACCCAGATATGTAAAGGATCGGGAAATCCAAATGAAGGGCAGCGTCCGACGTAAAGTCAATTGTTCGTTAGCTGGGATATTTACCGGGAAAAAGGAGGATTTGGAAAGGTTGAGCTTGTAATAAGATGCTGCTGCGAATTCTTCCAAAATGGACATTAAAACCGGGACAGTTTGTTTTAGATGAGTGCATGTGAATATCACATCATCTGCATATAGATTAATTTTGTGTTCTATAGGTCCCACCCACACCCCCGATACCTCCGCCGTGTTACGCACTATAGATGCCAAGGGCTCCATAATCAGGGCGAAGATCAGTGGGGAGAGGGGGCAGCCCTGTCGTGTGCCATTCGTAATCTCAAATTTTTGAGATATGAAGCCAGAGGCACGGACTAAAGCTGAGGGGGAAGAGTATAGGGACATTATAGAGTCCTTAAATTGTCCAACAATGTGGAACCTATCTAGGACTTCACTGAGGAACCCCCAGTGCACTCTGTCAAACGCTTTCTCTGCGTCGAGTGAGAGTAGTGCACCGGGGGCGCCCCCTCTCTCCATGATATCTAGCAGATTTATTAGCCTTCTTGTGGCATCCCTAGCCTGACGCCCTGGAATGAAACCCACCTGATCCTTACCCACGAGGTCCGGTAGTACTCCCATGAGACGACTGGCAAGGATCTTGGCGTACAATTTAATATCACAGTTTAATAGTGCTATCGGTCGGAAGTTACCCGGGGATGTGGGGGGTTTGCCTGGTTTGGGAAGAGTAGTAATAACGGCTTGTAAACCCTCCTCCCTGACCTTACCCGTGGACTGCCAGAACCGAAATAGTTTAGTTAAGTGAGGAGTCAATAGTAGGGGAAAAGAGGTGTAATACTTATACGTATATCCATCGGGGCCTGGAGCAGAATGGCGCTTGGATGTCTGAATGGCTTTTTGAACTTCCATTTCAGTTATGGGAATATTTAGTTGTGCCACTTGTTGGGGGTTCAAAGATGGCAGTGTGGCCTTATCTAAAAATTTACTGATTATTGTTTTTGATGGTTGTGGAGTACATGGGTCATTTTTTAAATTGTATAAAGTTTCGTAGTATGCTCTAAACTGATCTACAATTTTTATGGGGTGTCTTATTTTGGAACCATTTGAGTCCAACAAATGAGAAATTTTTGTGGTGGCCATACGTTTGCGGACACGTCTAGCCAATAACTTTCCCGCTCTGTCTCCCATTGAGTAGAACCGGGCCTTAGATCTGATCATGTCTTTTTGTACTTTAATCAAGAGTGTGGTGCGGAGCTGTCTACGAACCTCTAATAGCTCAGCCGTTAAAATTGGGGAGGGATGGGATTTTTGTTTGTGTTCCAAATTATGAATTTGGGTGGTGAGGGTGGTAACCTTAATGGTGTGCTGTTTTTTCGCCCATGCTGATATCTTTATAAGTTTACCTCTGAGGACAGCTTTGTGCGCTAGCCAAAGTGTCTCTGGGGAAACATCTCCTGTGTCATTTAAGGAGAAGTATTCTGTAATGAAACCTGATATCTCTTCTAGGTGTACAGGTGAAGAGAGAATATATTCATTAATTTTCCATAGTGTAGTGGGAGAGATAGCCAATGCATCCTCAAATTTTATGGAGATAGGAGCGTGGTCTGTCCATGAGATGGAGCCCACATCAGCTGAGAGGCAGAGCGGGAGCAAGGTACTGTCAGTCAGGATGTAATCAATTCTTGACCATGAGCCATATCTAGGTGACATGTAAGAATAATCTCTCTGTTCTGGATGGAAGCATCGCCAAACATCATTAAGCCCAAATTGCGTAAAAGTCTGTCCCAACTCTGCCCTATGCGCTCCGATTCCAGAGCAGTCCATTTTTTTGTCTGCTGGAGCATTTAAATCTCCGGCTATAATTTTCCTTCCCAATGATTGGGGGAGTAGGGTTTCCAGAGTTTGAGACAGAAATTTAACCTGACCTGTATTAGGGGAATACATGGACATAAGTGAGTAGGCGACATTATTTAATTTGCAGTTAAGGAGAATATAGCGTCCCGCTGGGTCTATCGTAGAAGATATGTATTCAAACGTTAATCTTTTATGGATTAGTATAGCCACCCCCGCTTTTTTGATGTCTGCTGTTGCAAAGAAACTATGCGGGTAGTGAGGTGATTTCATTCTGTGTGTATCTGCTGCCAACAGATGAGTCTCCTGCAGAAACAAAATATCATACCTGAGCTTTAGGATTTGTCTCCATGTTAAGGAGCGTTTCTCTGGACTGTTAAGTCCGTTAACATTTACTGAACCGCATGTGATACTCATGGTGGATCATACACATTCATTTGTGGATTACAATCATTACTGTAGGGAGACCAGCCGACCTGTAGTGGGAGGGGAGGGTGGGGGTGAGGGGAGGGAAACACAAGAGGAATAAAAGAACAAATTCCATTAACTGGGGCAACAATAATCACAATCATCAGATAAGTAAACCTTGTGAACATCTTGTTCATAAACCTGTGGGTAGAACCACAGAGAAATAAAAACAAAGAGTGCCAACTGAAACGCACTCACGGGGCAATATTATCCCAGTATTTACAGGGATATGGAGATGAGCAAGTCAGTACAGTGGAGATTTAGAGTGAAAATAAAGTGAGAGAGTAGGGGGGGGGAAAGAAAGTTCTTAGAGTGTGGGTGTTCAGAGAGTAAGAGAGACAAGAGAGAAAAGAGAAGGAGGGGGAGTAATAAGATGTGGTGGAAGGGCTGTATATGCCAAGAGAAGGAGAGGGAGTGATAAGATGTGGTGGAAGGGCTGTATATGCCAAGAGAAGGAGAGGGAGTGATAAGATGTGGTGGAAGGGCTGTATATGCCAAGAGAAGGCACACTTGGTAGGGGGAAAAAAGAGAGAGAGAGATGTGTTAAGATTTAGAATAAATGTAAGAAGAGGTAAGTGAGATCTGGAAAAGGAATTTAGAGATCTAAACAGGATTGTTCAGAAAGAGAGAAATAAAAGGGACAAGGATAGGTACAGGAACATAAAAGTACTAGAGTTCCTGATCTTCTCCGGGCTATCAAGCTGCATGGGCCTGCAGTGGTGTCACACTGTGAACCATTCAGGATCAATTCTGGGTTGTTTTCCTCTTTTCTTCTTTCCATCCCAGCCGATCTGTGGGCCAGGTTTATCAGAGCCCTCCACAGGGGGGAGTTCATCAGTCCCCATTGTTTCAGTAATCTTTCTGCATGAACAGGAAGCAAACAGACATAGGACTTGTCCTCTTTTTGATAATAAGCTTTGTGGGAAATCCCCATCTGTAAGGGATATCATTATCCCTCAGGACTTTGGTGCAGTGCTGAAATGCTTTGCGTTGAAGTAAGGTTCCAGGTGAAATGTCCTGATAAACTTCAATATGTGCAAATTTATCTGGTAGTTCAGGACGAGATCTGAGGGACCTAAGAAAGTCTTCTTTCACTTCAAAATAATGCACCCTTGCAAGAATATCCCTGGGCAGGGAAGGATCCAGGTTTGATGGCTTTGGTATTCTATGTATTCTGTCAATTTTAAATTCTCTGGGGTCTGTGTCTGGTAGAGCTGCAGATAGGAACCCCTGCAAAAAGCTCCTCAGTTCCTTACTTTGCACATTTTCTTCCACCCCCCTCAGCCTTACATTGTTGCGGCGTGATCTGTCCTCAAGGTCCAGATTTTTGCTTTGGACCTTTGCAATCTGCTCCTCTAGTTGTTCGTTCGTGTCCAGCAGGGCATTATGAGAGGATATGAGCTCTGTGAGCTTTCTTTCTAATGAGTCTGTGCGTGAGCCCAGCTCTGCTATTTCACCCCGCACCTCTGCCACCATTTTCATCATGTCGGCGTGAAGAGAAGCTCTGAACTCTTCCAGCAGCTCCCTCATGCTGGTGTGTGTCAGGGGGATCTCGGCAGCCTGATTCCTGCCAGCCGCCTCCTGAGATTGTGGACCGCGTTTGGCCGCTCGCGCTGCTCTGGGGGAGGGGGGCGCCATGTTGGGCTCCTGGAGCGCGAAAGGCTGAGGGGCTGAGAAGAAGTCGGATACTCGCCTTGGTGCTAGTCCTGCCACCGGCTTGGTCTTACCCATCGGTGCAGTGAGGGGTCCGGTCTTTTGTGGTGCAGAGGAGATCGCTGTTGCAGGCTCTGGAAGCTGGTAATGGCCGTTTCTGTGCCCGGGAAGTCAGGAGCTCAAAGTTATGCAGCCTCTGCCATTGCCAGTCAGGCCACGCCCCAACTCTCTAGTTTAAGTTCTGGTGGCTATTATCTCAAAAAAAAAACAAAAACAGGTTTTGCTGCTGAATAGTATAGATCAGTGATGGTGAACTCCAGGCCTCGAGTGCCACACAGTGCAGGTTTTCAGGATTTCCTTAGAGTTTGGCAGTTGGTAATTTGATTGCCAACTGTCAAATGCAATGGAAATCCTGAAAACCTGGACTGTGTGTGGCACTCGAGGCCTGGAGTTCGCCATCACTGGTATAGATCATCTTTCCAACCTGGCTCTGCACCAGGATGGCCTTTCAGAGCAGTAGCGCAAGATCAATTTAACACTTGTAGCCGAACATCTGGCTTTGTAGCCAGCCCAATGTCGTGCAAACATGTTATGTTGGTTTGTTAAATTGCCGTTTGATGCTTTAGGCTTGGTATGTGACATCACTAAGGCCCCTTTCACATCTGCGATTATTGTAATTCCCAGCAGATGTCGCTGCATCTGCCGCGCAATGGTCGATTTGCGGCACCGATCTGGCAAGCCCCATCCATTCTCTATTGGGCTTGCAGTCAGGTGCAGCAAGTGCGGTATTGCCGAATCCGGCACTTGCAGCATGGCAAAAAACGCTGCTAGTGTGGCGCCCCTGAAGGTCCAGTCGCCACAGAGGTACTGCCCGTCAGCCATAGGTGTGGGACCCCACTCTTGGGTAAGAAGGGGACACTACCTAGCACCCCCACACCCACCACTACACACTCCAGGCTGGGAGTTTGGACGGACCCTATTCCGGGACAAAAAGTGGGAAGGAGGAAAGAGGTACAGGATGTGACTGACGTAGGAGGACGTAGAGGGAGAGCGTCAAGGGGAGTTGGAGAGACAACATGGCCACGAGTGGACGTGAGAGAGACGTCCGGGAGACTGGAACCTGTTGGAGCACGTCCCAAGATACGGAGAGGAAAGAACAGACCGAGGAGCCAGTGAGGTGCTCTAGAGAAACAGAAGGCGTCCCAGGGGCACAGGAAGTGAGCAATCCACTCGTGGCGCCTGCATCTGAGCTGACTGAGACCAGGATCAGCTAGAGGGACTGGGCTGCAGAGGGGACCGACCACTGACTAGTGGAGAAACAGCAAGGTTCAGCTAGCAAACCGGAGACTGGCATCTTCAAGGGCAACAGTCAACAACCACACTTAATTAAAAAGGTGGCCACGTACGGTCAAGTGGACGAGGATGGGATAGCCCGACAGGACCCGAGGCGACCAGCTCGAGACAGTGTGAGGCGCAGGGTAGGAGGGTGAGCCAGCACAAGGAGACAACCCAGGAAGGGACAACAGAAGGGGGTCACAGTAGATTGTTCCCAAATTATCAGAGAGTTGGCTGGAGCCCTGGCCCGGAGAACACAGCACCCAGTTGGCGGTTGAAAGTACCTGGAGACTTGTACCAACAGTGAATAAAAATCCCAAAGACTACTCCCAGCTGTGTTCCCAAAGTTATTTACTGCGCCGTAGCCCCTACATAAACTATCAACTGCCCTGGGGCCTTGCTCTGCCAAAGGAGGATCTGCCGTGAATTACACAAACGCAGATGTGAAAGGGGCCTTAAAGGACAAAAGGGATTGAAAGGGGGAACCAGTGATATGGTAATCAAAGATTCAGAGGAATCAGTTTTTTTTATAACAGTTGCTAAACAGCATCCTCTCTCCTTCTGTACCTGTGTGCCATATGTTATCTATGTACTTTGTACCTGTCTTTATATACCCTTTCCACGTGTAAAGCGCCATGGAATTAATGGGGCTATAATAATAATGTGGCTTGTAATTCTGTGAGCAGCCTGCGTGACCTTAATGTGCCATTATGGTATCTCCAGACTTGCCTTCCCATCAATAGCATCACGGATGTCATTGGTCAGCAAATGCAAGAACAAGTAACATGTACAGGAAACCACCCATCACCTTTGTGAGCCACTCACACCAATGTCCTATTCACCAAGGTACTTTAGGGTGTTTGCTCCTTCTACTTTTTATCTGTCAATTATAGAGAAGTAATGACTTTATTAATCTTATACTTTGTGAATTCCTGCATTTTTGAACTTCAGTTCTGAAATATGGCTTTCATAATACCACAGTTTAATATGATTGTCCAGATTTATAGAAATAAAGTATGCTGACACTGCAGAGTATGAAAACGTTCATAGTTAAGGGTTTAAAAGGGTCAATCTGAGACCAGCAACATTCCTCTTAAAGGGAATCTGTCACCAGAAAAATGCAGTGCAATCCGCAGGCACCATGTTGTAGCGGAGGGGGAACGAGTAGATTGATCTATAGTTTTGTGAGAAAAGATTCAGTATAACCTGTGATTTCTCATTTCTACCCCTGCTCATTCTTGTATTTTGGGTCCAGAGGGCAGGTCCCTAACACTTAGTGACAGCTGTTTCTGTATGCACACTTATACAAAGATAGCTGTCAGTCACTGATAGGACCGCCGTCTGGACCCAAAATACAAGACTGAGCAGGGGTAGAAATGATGAAATCACAGGTTACACTGAATCTTTACTCACAAAACTATAGATCAATCTACCAAGTTCCCCCTGCTCTAACATGTGCCTGCAGATTGCACTGCATTTTCATGGCGACTGGTTCTCAAACTAATTTTTCCAAATAATCCAAGCTAATTTTTCTAATATACTTCCTTTATTAATTCCCTTTTCTTCTCTTTTCCTCTCTATACTGTTTAACATTTTTTTTTTCCCCCCATTTCCGGCAGGATGACGTCCCATGTGAGTGTCCCAATGCATGCTGGGATCATCATCAAGATGATATGCTTTAGTTACTTCCCCAGCCCCTCACTGAATCAAAAGTCACTGACGCTAGTTCCAGGGGCAGGGCTGTCCAAATGTTTACACATGGTCCCCAACCCCTCTTCTCCCCCTCCCTGCAGAGCTACTGCTTAGGCACTCCTTCTCCCCTCCCTGCAGTAGCATTCTCAGCCCCTCCCCCCCCCCACACCGTGTAACATCTTCCCAGACATGCGGTCTCTCCCTCCGTGCGATCGTGAATGTAAGGCCGCCCATGCAGGAGAGCATAAGCACAGTCCACAAGTGACTTTGTGGCTATCCCAGGGCTTATGCATACTGATCCCAGCATGCATTCGGGCACTCATGCAAGACATCATCCAGCAGGAAATAGAAAAAAAAACTAAACAATCGCTGTTAAGACAGTATAGAGAGGGAAAGATATGGAATGAATAAAGGAAGTGTATTAGACAATAGCTTAGAATATAGGGATAAAGTAGATAGGGAGTTAAATAGGAAATGTGCAAAGGGGCCTTGAGACCTGCAACAACGATCGGGTCAATGGGACAGTTATCTGATCGCTGGTGAGCTGTCAAACAGGCAGACTGACCAGCGACTAGCGAGAACGCTGGCAACCAGGGTAAACATCAGGTAACTAAGCACTAGCGCTGCGCTTAGTTACCCAATGTTTACCCTGGTTACCAGCCTCTCTGCGTGTACTGTGCCGCCCTGGGAGGTCATTGATTGTTGGTCTCTCGCTGTCACACACGCCAATGCTGGCCGCCCAGCGGGAGACAAACGATAAAAAAATGGTCCTGGCCATTTACCAACTATCAGCGATAAACGAGCTGATCGCTGGTACGTCACACGCAGCAACATTGCTACGAGTTTGCTGCAACGATATTATTAGCGATATCGTTGCGTGTAACAGGGCCTTTTGACTGACCCTTAAAGGGAACGTCACCCACAATCAGGTCCCTAACCTTTAATACCTTCCCTGCAGCCTTACAGTACTATCTAAGCTATCCCTGTCTGACCATTTTTAGTAATTTAGGAGTAGAATAAAGTAGTTTGGAAACTTACAAAAGCCAGGACAGTGGGGCGTTCCTCTGGCGTTTGTGATAGGTAGGCGGGTCCCCTGTGCCGCACTACCCCCACCTCGCCGCTCTATTACGACCCTAATGTGCGTCATTCCATCCTGCACAGTGCGGGCACATTGAATTCTTGAGTCCGCAACATCACCTGGGTCACGTGACGCCTGGATCGCGATCACTTCCGAGCGCCGATCTAACAGGCTGACTAAGCGCATGCGCAGATTGCATGCGGAAGTTGGCCTGTGTGAGGCCAGCGTCCGGAAGTGACGCGATAGCTTAATAGTACTGTAAGGCTGCAGGGACAGGTTTAACAGGTTAGGGACTTGATTTTGGGTGACCGGTTCCCTTTAATTGCCCCGTTCCTAATCAGATTTGATGGGGTTTTTTGCAGTTTTGTTTTTTCAGTCCACAACGGACAGCTCCGGATCGAATCAAAACGTGGGTGAAACGAGCCTTACTTGCATTAAGTCAGCAATTTTCATGCATCAAAATGCCCCCAGTCCCCACAAAACAAGTAATTTAGTTCCTTAAAACAGAAAGCATTGAGACAATGAAATGGCCGTTAGAATCTTGAATTGAACCAATAGAAAACCTCTGGAAACTCTTTGGTGACAAAGTTATGGCCAAATAACTAACGAGTCACAGAACTGTGGGAAGAGACTTGTGGACCAAAATCTCCCCAGAGAAGTGTGAGAGACTAGAAAATACCTGTACACTGACTGTTGTAACCTTCACCAAATGTGGTTTTAAAGTGCACCCGTCACCTGTTTTGGTGGTTCTAAACTGTGCCATCACCTTAAACCTGATGTAATTGGGGTTCTTGAAACCCCTCAAAGTTTAATGAGGTATGCAGGGGCACATCTGGGCATTTAATCTGTCCTGCGTGTATGCAAATAACTTTAAGGGTTATACGGGGCAAAGAACACTGCGGTTAGAGCCGCCTCACTGCAAGGAAAACCTGCCCCACAGATTTCGGGCAGTGTGCGGCTGATGAGACTGAAATCTCGCACCAGCGCAGTGGACACTGGCTCTTCAGTAGGACACAGTGAGGCGTGCCACTGCACAGGTGCAGGACGTGACGTCGCTGTCATTCACTTGTATACACAGGAGGGGTGGGTTTTTGTTAGGCAGAGGGGCAGTGTTGATTTTGAGCAGGGCAGGTTTTCCATGGAGATGGGCAGCTATGACCCTTAAAAAGTAATTAGTATGTAGCGTGGGACAGAATAAAAGGTTGATTTATGAGGTATACAGGGGGACGTCTTCAGATATAAAAGGGCTTATTGGGAACCCCCTTATATGTTTAAGGTGGTAGGCACGGTTTAGAACCCCTAAAATCGGTCACAGGCTCTCTTTAATCTTTCTCTGTGCTATAGTCATTGCTGTTCTCTAATAATCATCACATTTTATGTAAAATTAAGGTTTTGAGTGGATAAACTTAGGTTATTTTGGTAAACACTGTTCCAGTGGCATGGTGTACCCCCTTACACAAATTTTCACATGTTGATCAATAAAATGTGATCATAATTTTTCTCCAATTTTGATTGCAAGTGTAATAATGTACCGTATACAATATTCGAAAAGAACATACCGGAAACTGGAGGGGATGGGGGGCCCAGCATGCTGGAGACTGGGGAGGGCTTACTGCTGTGGGTGTGGGATGTGTTTGTAGGAGAGTGGGTGGTAACGACAAGTAGTGACGTTTTCACCGAAGCTCCAAAACAAACATGCCCCTCGTCAGTCTTCACATGCAGAATAGCGATATCTGGGTAACCGCGCAAAATGCTTAGTGTGTGTAAATTACAAACTGAAATGTGCTGCAGCTCATCGGGACATATCATAAGCGATCAAACTATGCAGCAGTGTGGCGCTCTATGGGCTGTGTAAAAATAAGAATGAATTGTAAAAAAAAAAAACCTAAAAAGTTTAAATCCTTTTTACCCCATTCAAAATAAAAGTATTAACAAACAAAAAAAAAAAAAAATCACACATTTGGTATCGCACATTCAGAAATGCCTGACCTATCAATATATAAAATCAGTTAATGAGAGCCGTAAACTGCATAATGAAAAAAAAAAGGTTAAAACGCCAAAATTACTTTTTTGGTCGCCACAACATTGCTATAAAATGCAATAACGGGCAATATAAACAGCACATCCACCCAAAAATTGTATACTGTATATACTCGAGTATAAGCCGACCCGAGTATAAGCCGAGGCCCCTAACTTTACCCCCAAAAACTGAGGAAACCTGTTGACTCAAGTATAAGGCTAGAGTGAGAAATGCAGCACTCCCCCGACCTGGTATATAACCCCTCATCACTGTAGATAGCCCTTCAAAATAGTGTGTATAGCCCCGCATAATATCGTGCCCCCATCACAGTACATGCTCCCCCATCCCTGGCACGGCTCCCCATCCCTGGCACGGCTCCCCCATCCCTGGCACGGCTCCCCCATCCCTGGCACGGCTCCCCCATCCCTGGCACGGCTCCCCCATCCCTGGCACGGCTCCCCATCCCTGGCACGGCTCCCCCATCCTGGCACGGCTCCCCCATCCCTGGCACGGCTCCCATATCCTTTGTTAAGTGCTCCATGCTGCCGCCACCATAAAATAAACATTCTTACTCACCCTTCCGACGCTCTGCACTGTCTGCGGGCTCCAAGCGTCCTCCCTCCGGTCTGCCGGCTTCTCATCATGTAACCGCGGCGCAAAAGCGATGACGTCACTGAAGTGCCGGTCACATGATTAGAAGCTTCATTCCACTTCAGACACTGGTCATACTGGCTCCTGCTTACTGGTAAGTATTCACACCAGTCAGGTTTTTAATACAACAGTTAGGACCGCATCTGAGATGGGTACACTTTGAAGATAGTGACGTGGCTTAAAATAACTTTTTCTGCGCAAAAAAACGGATTGACTAAGTACCCTGTATTTGTTATACCATTTTTATACTGCACTTGCATTTTAATATTTTTACTGCAGTGTACTGTTGTTTTTTGTTGCAATAGCTTTTTGTTTCCAATTATGCTGCGGTGTGAACAGGTTCCTACAGACCTGTTCTCTGTGTGCAGACTCATCTGTGTTATAATGATTAGAAGCTGGCAGACTGGAGAGAGGAGCCCGAAGACAGTGCAGAGCGTCAGAAGGGTAAGAACGTTTGTTATTTTATGATGGCGGCAGCATGGGGCACATAAAGGGGGGGAGGCAATATAATATATGTAATATGCACCGCTCCCCCTGCCGCTGATTGACAGGGAGATGCAGTGCATATTTAATGAGCGGGCCCACGTGACGCGCCACTCATTCTGCAGCCTCCCCCCGCCTCCTCCAGCCCCCGGTCACCACTAGCCCCAACTCAGGATGTATAGTGACTTGAGTATAAGCCGAGGGGGGCACTTTCAGCACAAAAATTGTGCTGAAAAACTCGGCTTATACTCACGGTAATTAGAAACGTCAGCTCAAGACGCAAAAAAATAAGCCATCACACAGCCCAGATCCTGAAAAACGAGGACGCTATGGGCGCAGAACATGGCGCAAAAAGGGCTATTTTTTTAAACTTCTGAATTTGTTTTTCACCACCTAGATAACAATAAGAGTATACATGTTGGCATCTACGAACACATGCCGACCCGAGGCATCACACAGTCATGTCAGTTTTACCATATATGATCATTGCGAAAAAAAAACCAAACAAGAGTGTAATTGCACTTTTTTTTGCAATGTCACCGCATTTGGAATTTTTTGCCCATTTTCCTGTACACTATATGGTAAAATAAATGATTGCATCTGAAAATACAACTCTTCCTGCAAAAAAAAAAAAAAAAAAAAAAAAAACAAGCCCTCATGTCTATATTGATGGAAAAATAAAAAAATTATGGCTCTTGGAAGCAGGGGAGCAAAAAACAAAACGAAAAATTCCCGGGTGGTAAAATGCTTGCATCTCAGCGTTATAAGCAAAACGTATATATACGGTATATATGTATAAAACTAAAATACCTGCTCACTGCATCTAGAATATAAAACATCTCTTCCTACATATTACATGAAATACTGAAGCAAAGCCAGGTAAACAACCTCAAGGTTTCTGCATAAAGACACTGGGTAAAGAGAATAATCTGCATGCTTTTGGTATTTTATACTGTGACTTGTTGATGAATTTATCAGAATGCCTCTCAACCTTCAAAGTGAAGAATTTACAGCTTTATGGGTTTGACGTGTCTGTTCACATAGACACAGCAGAAGAAAGACGTCCACTTTACACAACGCTGTGCTCTAACTGCTTATGTCATCTCTTTTAAAACCTCACACACCTGTCAAAATGGGCTGAGCACACAAACCTGCGAGCAAAGGATCTCTCGCCACACAAACTCCAGACACGTCTAGACGTCCAGGTAAAGGACACATTCACCGAAATAGGAGGGGAGGGGGATCAAGCTTCAGCTCAGACAGCTAAATACACACACCACCTGCTAAACGTGCACCTGAAAATGGATAGTCCACTAAGCAGATTAAGGAATAACTCTACAGACATGTGGGCCCTAAACCGATCAATGACATTACAAACTCCTCACATTGATCTGTACACACTAACACTATTATATTAAAAAGGAGGTTCACCAAGTATTGGGACGCTTTATACATAAGGAACTTTTAAGACATCCTGATCTTCATAGACCGTAACCTGAAGTTGGTCCCCATTTTGCAGATAAACCTGCTTTCACTCTTCTGAGAAGGCGTTCTAGATTTTTAAGGTTATCTGTGGGAATTATTGGGAGGTCAGAGGGCCATGCTTCGATCTCCATTGTAGTTCATTACAAAAGGTGGTTACTGGGGTGGAGATTTCTTGACTGCTCGAGATGTCTTTTCCAGCTTGCATCGTGACTAACGCCAAGGCTGCTCAGTGCGTTGCTTGTGATCCCTTCTAGATGCAACTCAGAGGGTGAGCTGATCAATTTCTTTCTACATTAAGGCAGCTTCACACACTAGGATATAGGTGAACAAGATCGTTAGCCAAGTCACGTGACCGCGATCCTTCCGACATAGAGCGTTGTCACACGCGAGGATATCGTTAACGATCTTAAAATTAGCAACGCTCCAGCTATTTGGAGAAGAACGTTGAACGATTTTAGAAAGTGGCAGGAATAGGGGGAATATGAACAACATTGTTCAAAAAGGTGTCACACTGAACGATGTCGCCGCTTCCCTTGACTTTCATTGGACGACGAACGATAGATTTGAGGTCTGGATCACAAATTTTTGATAACCATTCTAACAATTTTTCCTTCCTACATCCTTCGTTTACACGCAACAACGCACAAACTATATAATTTGAACAATCACAAATCCGTGATGTTTCAACGATATCGTTAACGATATCCTAGTGTGTGAAGCGGCCTTCAGTCCTATGTGAGACCAGTCAAGATCTTCACAACAAACCACCGCAACCATTTCTATATGAAACTTGTTCATTGCAATAGAGAAAAATGGTCCAGGAACAGAAAAAAAAATATCTTTAAAATCCCTATCTGAGCTCATAGTATAATGTGAAAGGTGAAAAAAAGCATTTTCACACTTATATTTCAGTCTCCACCTTGGAGGAGGGGGACTGTCTGGCAGGATAATGGTTAACTCACTTTTAACTTGGATAGCTAAGGGACCTGTGTGATGTAACGATCATGTGACCATAGTGGGCGGAGCTAAGCCAGCAAAGGTATGTTCTATGAGAACTTAGCTCCGCCTATTGTAGTCACATGGTTGTGACATCACATCAGGTCTCCCAACATGTTCTAGCACAAGGCTGAAATGTTAACTATTACCCTGCCAAACAGTCCCAGTCATCCAAGATGGGGGACTGATTTCCTCATTCCATAAGGATAATAAATTCATATACTTGACCAAAGAAAATATAATTATAACGCCCTCCAACCATAAGAAACTTCATAGAAAAAGACCAGGAGTAAGGCCGAAATATTGTATAATCAAAACAACTTTATTGATAACGTATATCAGCTCACAGCAAAGATGTTACTAGCAGGCACACAAGCAGGACAAGCTTGTGTGCCTGCTAGTAACATCTTTGCTGTGAGCTGACATAGGTTATCAATAAAGTTGTTTTGATTATACAATATTTCGGCCTTAATCCTGGTCTTTTTCTATGAAGTTTCTCATTCCATAAGGAAATGTAAGTGTATAAATGCTTTTTTTTCCACCTTTCACATTACACTATGAGCTCAGACAGGGATGATTAGAATAGTATTATGAAGCTGCAGGTGCAGACAGGATAGCTGGGGAGGCATAAACTAGCCGATAGGTTCCCTTTAAACTGTTGCTAAAGATTTAACATTACCCTTCACTGGAAAAAAACAACACCATGCAATTATTATCTATCAGGTAACGCTCCTCTGTCAAACCAGACTCGTCCATCAGTCTGCCAAATAGAGAAGTTGATTTACAGTCCCACAAAAACACATTTCAATGGTGGCATATGAAATATAACTCCATTCAAATCCTACCATTGTTCTTGGTGAGGCAAGTTATACAAGGCTCAAGTGCTGCTAACATGGCCAATAGAAACCCATGCCATGAGGCTCCTGGCTGACCAGTATTGTACAGATGTTAATGTCACAGGAGACCTTGCATTGAGTCAATAGAGGGTTGGACATATACACCATGCATCTCCGCAAATCTGCACTAACATTACTTGGTCTGCCACTTTGTGGTCAAGTTGTTGTAGTTAACGGCTTTTACTTTTCTAGAAAGTCACAGACGATGGGTTGGGGGGGGACAAGGAATCAAGTTCAAATCCTGAATTACTGCAGTTGCCACTAAAGACCCCGTTACACCTTTCAACATCATTACCGACATTCATTCAAAAGTGACGTCAGGAACGATGTTGAAACATTGTTGTTGCGTGAAAATGCACGATTCAACAATGATAGCATGCAGGAAAACCTGTCAACTTCAACCTAAGCAACCTGCGGCATCGTTCGGTGCGACACCGCAATAGCGATGTCACGGCCGATCGTGCCCATTCGCTGCATTGCTGCGGATCGTTCTCTGGGTTGATCTCCACGAACGATCGCTGCGGCAACATCCAGCGCTGTCACCGGCAACATCTTGCCGCATGACAGCTAGGCTGCGATGTCGGAAGAGATCGCGCACCCGCGGCATCACTTCAGACTTTGCAGCCGATGTTTAAACGTGTAATGGGGCCTTAACAGATTGACTTTTCCTAATTTGCCACTATCACTTTTTAGCAATCTGATTATCACAATGAATGGTAGCTCGTGTAAAGGTGGCAGCATTCAAAGCTCCCCTCCTCTACCTCCTTGCATAATGAAAGAGCAAGCCTTAAAACGCTCCTATTAAAAAACAAAAACACACCAGTATCATTTCCTATGGTTAATGTGCCCGCTCTAGAGAATCTCTCTAATTGCCGTTAGCTCAGGCAAAAATGGTTGCCTCAGTCACATCCCAAAAATAAATAAGAACAGCACAGACATGACATTGGCTGTCAGTGCAGTGCCTGGGGCGCAATTACAGCTCCTGCTCCCTACGCCCTGAATAGTGACTGAAGCTGTGTAGTCTCGGGCTTTATTTCGTCCCAGCAGCGAGGTGCTCATTGCACTTAAGAGCTTTTCTGCTACCAGTAACATGGAAATCCCCTATATTTTTGTTTACAGATGACTGACCTGAGGGGGAACTTTTGTGGATTGAGTTGAAGCTTTTATTAGGAATATTTTACATAACGTTTTGTATCATTTACCTCATGCTCTTGAGTCGGTCAACAGGGTAGGGCGCACTCGGATACCAGGACAGGTTGCTACTTCAGTGGGGATCGGGTCCCGGTCCCATGCCCTGGACACTCAATGGCTGAGGGGAAAACTATTTGGGATGGGCGTTTATTATACGAGACACCACCTGTGGTACCTGGTAATGTAGTTACCAGCGCTGTAGCAGGCCGCTGAGGTGATGGTGATGCAGCTTTGGGTAGTACAGCTCCCCACAGATGGACTTTACTCCAGGGCAGCGGGGTGGATGAGGGGAGTAGTAGTCCTTGGCTCTGTGTAAGTTCTCCAGGCGGCGGAAAATCAGGCACACACGCTAGCCTGTTGCAGTACCTTTTTTACTGATGTCGGGTAGCAGGTACGGTCCAGGAGGGTAACCAGGTGGCCAGTGCAGTTTAAGACATCCAACTTTGAAAGTTATGAAGCCTCCTATTTGCGTGTGTGGCGATTTGGGAAAGTTCTGCCTCAAGCTGAACCTGCCACTCTCTCTCTCTCAGTACGATACTCCACAACTGACGATGGGGAACTTTCTGTGGGAATCCCTACTCCTTTCTTTGGGTCCCTGGTCCCATGTTTGGTCAGGTTTGGGGTCTTGGTTTCATGAGCTCCAGGGGAATAAATCCTCCTGTCTTTCTGGGCTTTCTCTGTTATGACTGGATTAACAACAGCTTTGGAGTCCGGGTGGGCTAAAGGGCAATTATTTCTGTTCCCCTCTTTCTAGAATTTTCTAACTTTCCACTTGACTTCGTCCTTTTCTAGGGTACTACACAGCTCCGTTGTCAGTCTTTTCTGGTTCTGGGCCTGACTTGGTCTCAGCAACCAGCACTTCCTCCTTCTTGACTCCTCAACTGTCACTCCTTGACTCCCTCTGTCTGACTGACCAACCGGCTCCTCCCCCCAGGGCCGGCTCTTTTTAGGGACTCTTGCTTAAGGCAGCAAGTGGAGCTCCCCCTTCAGGCCTGGTGTGGAAAGTGTTGTGTGCTGTGTGTAACAAGGTATACATCCTTCCCTGCATCGGTGGGTCCTATGGCAATCCCTGCAGGGGTGCCACACTCTTAGCATTTGCATTGGGGTTTACATCAATCTCTGAACGACAAAACACTAAGTTCAAAACACTTAAGGCTGGGTTCACATGTGGCATATTTGCCGCGTATTTCTGCAGTAGCGCTTTTTTGCGCAAAAAAGCATGAATACATTCAGACGGCATGCTTCTTCTGGCATGTTTTTCCTTAGCCCATTTTATCATGTGGCCTATGGGTAAAGCACATTGAAAAAAGCGCAAAGAATTGACATGTTCATTCTTTTTGCGGACGTGCTTTGCAGTGAAAGCACGTCCACAAATAGACGCCAGAATACGCAGCGTCTGATCGTATTTCAGCAAAAGCCATAGCTTTTGCTGAAATGTGTTTCCAGCGTTGCGTTTCACTGCATTTACGCTAGCGCTCAAAAGGAATACACAGCAAATACGCCACATGTGAACGCAGCCCTACTTACTTATCACATACCCTTAGGTGGCTATGTACCCACTGTGCTTCATTTGTATATGCAAAAACACAGCCAAAGCAGCACAAATCAATTGTGTTTGTGCACATACAAATGCAGCACAACAATGCAGCACAATTAAGGGGACACACACACAAACACAGACAGACAATTTCTTACCCTCCCCCGGTGATCTGCTATGATTCTACCACCGTACACTGGCGGAAGAGGTCCATCGTCATGCCAGGACCTTGCAACATGTGAGTCAACCTGTCACATGGTGTGCAGGCTCTGGCTCTAATAGGACAATTCCCACAGGACCTTCAGGGTGCTGCGTATTTGGTGCATAAACTCAATCAAAAAAATGCACCAGAAGTGCACAGTCGGCACATAGCCACACTGCGATGTTCGGGAGTAAGTATGAATAAATCAACAGCAGGTCAAGAATCGAATTTAAACAATGCTCACCGAGCAGAATAAGTGATTAGATGACTTTTTCGAGTCTGAGCGATTACAGCAATTCCAGATATACATCATTTTTAGGTTTGGTTACTGTCACACTCATAACGCTGGGTAAGCCCCGCAGTTGCTATTCAGCCAATGGTCACCATAGAGACCATTGCGTTGTGCCTCTTGGAGCAGAGATGAAGCTCCTGCCCTCTACAAGCAGATTGATGCCGCTGTCACCATTGACAGCGGCATCAGAGTAGTTAACACCAGTGATCAGTGCAGGCATCTATCGTTGGCATTACAGCAGGGTGTCTGCTAGGATACCTGCTCATATTGCCGGCTAGGCTTGTGAGCTGGCATGAATGTAGCATTGTACACATATGGCGGTTTGCAGGACCACACTTCATGCAGCACCGTACATTTATGTCAAAATGTTATACAGTACAGTGCTGAGATACTTATTTTTAGCATTTTCGGTTTAGTGCTCTTTTAGGCTTTGTTTCAATCATAAGTTTTTGGTAAGTTTTTGATGCTGCCAAGTGAAAAACGCAACATGTAAACAGTTCCAGCAAAGTGGATGGGACTTACAGAAATCTCATGCCCATTGTTTTTTGTTGTTTTCTTCTTACTCAGTGTTTGTGTTTCAAATCTTCAACATGTCAATTTCTCTTGTGGGTTTGTATTGTGTGTGGATTTCCCCCACAGACTTGCATTAGATTTAGGCTATGTTTACACTGTACGTTTTTGATCCGTTCTTTTTGATCTGTTTTTGCAGTGAACACATCAATTAAATGAAATCCCAGCAAAGTCAACAGGTTTTTATGTTTTGCTGCGCAATCAGTACTTTCATGATCTGGTGCATTTTTTTCCCTTAAAAAGTGATCTGTAAAAAGAAGGAGCCATCAATTATTGCTGCATTTCTCTGATCCGCTTTTGCCATTGAGACTATTGTCAAAAAATAAAAAATGCAGCCAAAACAAATTATGTTTAGGATATGTTTTTTTTTTTTTTTTTTTTTTTTAGTGTTTCAGCTGAATGAGAAAAGAAATGCACCAGCAAAAAAATGGATCAAAAGCACCTAATGTGTGAACATATCCTTAGATTTAAAAAAAAAAAAGATGAAAAACACAAGTTTTCAGTGCCTTTCAGCTGTGGAAAAGCATCAAAAGACACAAGTAGTCCAAAGATACATAAAAGCTGTCAAGAGCCAAATGTCAGGAACTATCAAAAACAAAGCAGATTTAAAACAGGAAAGCAAAAAAAGAAACATCAAAACCATGATGTATGAAAAAAATGCATTTTATTTACATAGGTGCAGAAATTCTACAATATGAACAACTCACCCAAAGCTCATTATGGGAAGAAAGCTTTAAGGTCTTTGTGTTTCTGCAGCATAAAAAAAACGCAACAAATACTCATCATTGGAACTTCTCGTCTGCAAGCTCTTTAGGCAATGGGGGCTTTCACCCAAACAAAATACTTGTCTGTACATAGCACTGAATTTTTATACTTTTTTGCAGGTGTGTGGGTTTTTTAGATCATGGAAATGCATTAACCTTCCTAGCGTTATTCCCGAGCCTGACTCGGGGTTAACATTCACTACCAGAAGCGTTAACCCCGAGTCAGGCTCGGGCTTACCCGCGTTCGCGGCAGATGCGGTGAGAAAACCGCATCTACCGCACTTGTGCCGCACTTGCGGCGCGGTTGCGGTAATCTGCATAGGAACCAACCACCTCTGATGACCCTCATACACTGTTAATATGTGCCCCTGCAGCCTAGTAAACCATTAGCAGCACTGTTGTTGTGTGCAAAGTGGCTGCAGTAGAAGTGCGATAATGATTTTAGACACTTACATGCCTGGTACTTGAGGCCGTCTCCCTGTGTGTGCTGGGACTTGTTGTGCTGTGCTCATCATGTCTGCTCTCCCCTCCCTTATGCACGCCCCCTCTCAGCCTGCTATAGTGCTGTGAGGCTGATTGCGTCATAAAGGGGCGGGGCTAAATCGCGGCATCCCGGTAGCCCCGCCCCTTTATGACGCAATCAGCCTTACAGCACTATAGCAGGCTGAGAGGGGGCGTGCATAAGGGAGGGGGCGAGCAGACATGATGAGCACAGCACAACAAGTCCCAGCACACACAGGGAGACGGCCTCAAGTACCAGGCATGTAAGTGTCTAAAATCATTATCGCACTTCTACTGCAGCCACTTTGCACACAACAACAGTGCTGCTAATGGTTTACTAGGCTGCAGGGGCACATATTAACAATGTATGAGGGTCATCAGAGGTGGTTGGTTCCTATGCAGATTACCGCAACCGCGGCGCAAGTGCGGCACAAGTGCAGCACAAGTGCGGCACAAGTGCGGCACAAGTGCGGCACAAGTGCGGCACAAGTGCGGCACAAGTGCGGCACAAGTGCGGCACAAGTGCGGCACAAGTGCGGCACAAGTGCGGCACAAGTGCGGCACAAGTGCGGCACAAGTGCGGCACAAGTGCGGCACAAGTGCGGCACAAGTGCGGCACAAGTGCGGCACAAGTGCGGCACAAGTGCGGCACAAGTGCGGCAGATGCGGTAGATGCGGTTTTTTAACCGCATCTACCGCGAACGCGGGTAGCCCGCTTTTAGCAACAAATTCCAGAACTAAACAGACCGCCAGGGAGGTTAAGGAGTTTATTTCAGTGGTGGTCAGAAAGCAAGTACTATAGAAAATGTATGTCTCAGCTTCCCACCACCTACAGCTTTACCCTGGAACAGGGACTCCATGCATGACGAGTGGGGGTAAACATGTATGGTCAATGAAACCAAGACTGTATGTAGCGTAAAAACATGGCGTTGCGTCATTACTGAAACAGACTGGGCCACCAAAATATGACAGCCAGCCCATTAGGTCATGACATCAACCTCTTCATTGACCAGAGTCACTTTTTAGCGATTGCCCAGGTGCTGCCAGCACAAGGATTATAGTTTGTATAGCTCTACATACACTTAAATAGTAGGCTCCTCATTGTTGGCTGCTACAAGCATTCACAACCCTGTAGTGTGGCAGAAAGCAGTCAAAGCTTTGTACAAGATCTCCATAAGAATAAAAGTTTCTACGTATTAGGCTGCGGGCCCCAAGGAATGCCCAAATCAGTGTTTACCCAGGGTGCAGCACATTTTTTCATTGTAATATGATTGGTTAACTCAAAATTATAAATCTGTGGAAGACAGCCCGCCATTGGTGGACAAGTGAGTGATCCACACATGGGGCATACTCTATAGTCAGCACATAACACAAGACAGTTTGCTTATTATGTGGCACTTAAGGATTTTCTTCATATAATAGTAATAAATGGCCGCACCTCCAGCTCACATTTCTTTAACACCTTCTCATAAATCAGGATTTTTGTCTTTGAAGTAGGGCATTGAAGGAGAAAAAACAACAACTTTTTATTCCGTTTTCTCTTGCATAATGAAGAATAAATGTACATAGTGACATCGTGAGGGATGAATGTTACTGAGCAGCTGGGTCAGGCATTCACAATGAGACTAAATACTGGCACAGGCACCACACAGCTGTGTAAGGAACCCTTCGCCAATGTCACGACCCAGCTGCTAGATATGAATGTTAGCTTGTGCCAACCACAGGCCTCTGATTATGGGAGTAGTTTTTCAGATTCTTTGTGTAGAATGCATCAGGGAATAATGTCCTATTATATGAGGAATGCGATGCTGTCAGACTGGCACACACTGGAACAATGTTCATCTGCACAAGTTGAAATTACTAGGAGCTTACTTTTGAAAACTGGCAAAATTACCATAGACCTTCAACACAATTGGTTAACATTTGCTTTAACCCATTAAGCACTAAGTTTTAGCATACAAAATGTATAGATTCACATGCATTTAAAGGGAGTATACACATCAGTCATTTCTGGGAAATATTCCTTTATCATCTGGAATTCCTTACCATATACCAATTTGGCACCTCAAAAGTGGTTGTCAAAAACAAAAGAAGTCAGCACTTAGCCGATGCCATGCTCTCTACCTCAAGCTGCTGATCATAGGGTGTACAGCCAGATGACCACTGCAGCCAATCTACCAAGTGGCTACACCGACACCATCAGCTGCCAAGATGGTGTGTCTTTTATAACAGTTGTAAGCAAATGTCAGCTTTTCTGTTTTATTTTTGGACACATCCCTTCAAATTTAGTCCATAGATGCAGGGGTACAAAAGAAAATCTTTGTAGAAAACACTAGCTAAAAGCTATACACCATCATGTTGTTCCACTGCAGAGCAAGGAAGGAGGAAGGGGGGGGGGGGGGGAAGCTGTGTAATACAGGAATTCAGAGAATTGGAAAGTGAAAATCCCCATTCCAGGCACCTCCTCAGGCCCAGGCATAAGGCTCGGCAGTGTACGGTGTCTGTTCATCTAAAAGCTGCATATTTGTAACATTTCCATTCTGGCGGAATATTCTGCTCTGCAGTCTATTTACAAGTCAGTCCATCTGCAAAGTAGCTTTATTATATAAATGAAGACATTTTCTTTTTACCAACCCATCTGCAAGAGCAAATTACAGTCAAAAATTCTAGGGGAACAAAAAACAAGAAACAGAAATAGCAATAGCCTAAATAAAAAGAAATAGGAAATGGGCGGGTTTTCTACATCAGCATTTTGAAAAATAAAGTCCATGTCTGTCTGTTGCAGAGACATCTGGTTAAAGTCGTGACTTCCTTTCCCAGTCTTGTCTATTTTAAACCTCAGTTCAGGAAACTTGGCAGCGAAATGTTTCCGAATGTTACCCCTGCCACTTCCACATGCTCAGACTACTGCTAAGAGCACAAGCACAATCAGCTTTGTCAAATGGAGTTTACTTCTGGGCACTTGAGAAGAAAACATACAGAACAGGTTTGAGAAGCTGTCGCTGTTCAAGATATGTTTATATGTAGTTTACGCAGGTCTTATTGACGCTCTCTAACCATTTACTGAGCTACTGACAACATCTAGTTAAAAAGAAATTCTGCAACTTTCTGTAAAGTCACTTTAACCCTAATCTCAAATGACTTCATGCGGTGGTGGAATACGGTAAATTCTTAAAGAGGACCTGTCACCAACCATGCATGGTGATCTAATTACAGCACTGAATGCAGCTTGTCTGCTGCATTCAGGCAAGGGGTCCCCCAGCCCTTGAGCCCCCCTGTACCCCGAGATAATACACTCTGAAAACTTACATTGTGGAGCCAAATAGGAGGTGGCTTGTGGCTGGAGCCAAAGGGCAGTTTCACACCCCCTGCATGTTTAATCCGCCCACCGCCGCCTCCCTGATGCCAATCATGGTCTCCCTCGCCTGCTGCATAGTACACAGAGCTTATTGCAGTGCTGGCCACTTTGCCCTGCCGATGTGGGGACGTCACCGCTTATACCTGCCCTGCTCCATGGTTAACATGGAGCAGGGGGGGGGGAAAGGCGGTAATGTCACTGCAGGAGGCGGAGCAAATCGGCCAGCACTGCAATAAGCTCTGTGTACTATGCAGCAGGCGAGGGAGACAATGATTGGCATCAGGTAGGCAGCGGTGGGCGGATTAAAGATACAGGGGTGTGAAACTGCCCTTTAGCTCCAGCCACAAGCCACCTGCTATTTACAGGGGGGCTCAAGGGCTGGGGGACCCCTTGCCTGAATGCAGCAGACAAGCTGCATTCAGTGCTGTAATTAGATCACCATGCATGGTTGGTGACAGGTCCTCTTAACAGCAATAAAGTGAGCTTTAGGTATGTGCCCACTAGAGTGACCGGATCTCATAGGGGGGAAAAAATAAAAAATAAAAATTGTCGGAATCTTGTTAGTCTGGACCCCACAAAATGATTCCCCTTTCAGATATTGAGATAGCCAAAATTTGAGCTCGATCAAACGACGTTAACCCGTGCCGCTCGTCGCTCAAAGTTTGAAAAAACCCAAATTTTTGGCCAAAAAGCTGACATATGGAGCCATAACTCCAGAACGGTAATAATAAAAACACGCTTAATATCTCAAAAGAAAGCTAATGTTCTTCAAAATTTATATTTCATACATAATTGTATTTAAGTCAAACTGAGTTACAACAGCTTTTAGCCCCAAGAACGTGACCTGGTACAACTAGGAGCATACTTCGTATATTTTGTTAAGTGATAAATTTAGTTTTTTTTTGGTATATTTTTGAGTTTAAAGTAGAAATATAATAAAAAAAACAAGTAATACTGATAAGTCTAATGACTTATTTTAAAATATAAAAATGAGGTATATAATACATACAAAACAGACACAGAAAAGAAACAGACGTAGTACCTACATGAGTTGATAATTTTACATAGTTATCTAATCTATTCTAGAACTTTTGTTAAAGTAGTTTTTGAAACGTCAGAATATAATGCTCGGCATTTGCTTACAACTTGCAGGACATATTGCTTTTGTTCTTCATCTTTTGTCAGAAGGTCGTTAAAGTCGGTTATTAATTTAACACCACGCTCAGCCATATCATTAACTACTTTTAATGTTTTGACAATTTTCAATCCTTCTTGGAAGTCATTATTTTGAGGCCAGGTGTTTGGATTTTGTCTTAGGAAATCTGTTTTTATTAAATAGTACTCGCAAAATGCCAGTGTCAACGTTTACAGCGACGAAGCACCTCAAGGATGCTGGTTTTCAGGGCAGAGTGGCAAAGAAAAGGACAGACTGGCTAATAAAAGGAAAAGATTAATATGGGGAAATATACACAGATATTGGACAGAGGAAGAGTGGAAAAAAGTTTTATGGACAGAGGACAGATGAATCTGTTTGAGGTGTTTGGATCACGTAGAATTACATTTGTGAGATGCAGAACAACTGAAAAGATGCTGGAAGAATGCCTGACCCCATCTGTCAAGCATGGTGGAGGTAATGTGATGGTCTGGGGTTGCTATGGTGCTGGTAGAAGGTAAAAGGGATTTTGAATAAGAAGGGCTATAATTCCATTTTGCACCGCCACACCATACCCTGTGGACAGTGCTTGATTGGGTCATTGTCCTGTTGTAGGATGAAAATGGCTCCAGAGCACATCTCCAGATTATGCATGGACTATTTAGGGAAGAAGCAGGCAGCTGGTATTCTATCTATAATGGAGTGGCCAGTACAGTCACCAGATCTTAACCCCATTGAGCAGTTGTGGGAGCAGCTTGACCGTATAGTACGCAAAAAGTGCCCATCAAGCCAATTCAACTTGTGGGAGGGGGTTCAGGAAACATGGGGTGAAATTTCTCAAGATTACCTCAGCAAATTAACTAGAATGCCATAGGTCTGCAATGCTGTAATTGCTGCAAACGGAACATTCTTTGACAAAAACAAAGTTTAAAGGAGAAAATTATTTTTCAAATAAAAAGCAGTATTTCTAATCTTCTCAATGTGTGTACTGTACTATATTTTCTATTCATTCTGCAATTCATTTGATATATAAAAGTACGGGTTTTCATGGAAAACACACAATTGTCTAGTGATCCCAAACTTTTGAACGGTAGGGTACATCCTGTCAACATTTTGCATAGTTACCCAGATATCACCTATTTGCAGCTGCCAACAAACATCCAGGGGGCGCGTTTGTGTTGGAGCCTGCATGTAAAACCAGAACTGGATGTTGCACCCAGACTCCTCCAAACATGCCCCTTACCCCAGTCTCAGTATGCCCAGCCACCCCAGCTCCTAATGTCACTACCCACCCCCTTTGCACACATCTGTCCCCTGCTCCACTGACAATGTGCCGAATCTCTCAGCTGTGAAGTAGATTTGATACATGGTCAGTGGAGCAAGGGACCACTGTCTGCAATATAGTGTCTGCGCTCACCCTGTGGCCGCTGTCAATGGAGCTGAGGTCCGCAGCCCGGGTCTCTGCACAGTGGAGCAGATGCTGTTCCTCCCTATACCTCCTCTATCACAGTTGGTGGCTGCAGTATAGGGAGTACCAGCTCCACCAGCTCTGTGGTACAGGAGGCATACAGAGCAACAGCATCGGCATACGGAGACTGGGGAAGGGGCGTGTTTGGAGTCTGGGCGCAACGTCCAGTTCCCCATTTCCATGCAGGCTCCAACACAAACACGCCCCCTGGTGGTTTCCTGGCAGATGCAAATATGTGATGTCTGGGTGACAATGCAAAATGTTGAAAAACTACTCAAAAAATGGCAGCAGTCGAAAAATCAACAGTTGCAGCTAAACACAAATTCAACACAGCACCTAACATTTTGCAGTTACCTAGATATTACCTATTTGCATCCTGTTTGACAGGATGTATATTACAAACTGTCAACATTTTGAGCCTGGATACACATAGAAATTATCCAAAAAGCCCAGACAACCCCTTTAAAATATGCAGCTGCTGGGTTCTGTGGGGTCAAATATTTTTTAAAGAAAGAGGGGAAATGCTTTACCCCAACTGTAATCCAGTGCTATAATGTCTGTATACTCATGCTTTCTTCCCTGCCCAGAGATGTGGCATGTTCAGACCATGTTGTATGCACAGTCAGATATGGCCATTGCACAGTACATAGCGTTGGCACATGTGCACTGACAAGCAAAGGGTAACAATGTTTTGAACTTTTGACTTTCAGGCTTCATATTGCACCATCCACATACTAAAGCTTTGAGCGCGAGACTGTCTGTAGAATGAAGGCAATCATCTGGACTAGCTCAAATTTGATTTGCAACTATTTAGCATATGATTAGTTACGCAGATTCTTGTCATGTCATAGCCTAACAATGCAATGTGCCCACTGAACGTTTGTTTGTGTGCTGTGTTTTTGCTCCGTTTTTAGCTGGTCAAATGCAGCTGTCTCTTGTAAAAGGCACTGAAAACTTATGTCTGGTGCATTTTTAAGTGCTGCGTTTTCCATGTTATTAGAATAGCTGTCAATTGGAAAACGCAGCCCAAAAACGCACAAGGTAATTGACTGGGACATTTTTTAATGCATCCATTTTCTGCTGCAAGAAACACAACACCTAAAAATGCACATGTGGGCACAGCTTTTGAAAAATCACTGACTAATGATAAAGCTGTGGGCAATACGCTATTATAGCAGAATCACAGCAGAAACGCACAGTGGACACTTCCTTACTGTTCTGCTCCTGGTTTAAAAAAAATATAAACTTTCTGCTCGTCTCCTACACATTACAACCTGTTCTCACAATCTTTAATAGCTCAATGTATTATTTGGTTGATTTCCAAGTATAAGGTCACTGGTTTGATTCAAAAAATCAGCCGTGAAGGCGATTTACCCCAAAAAAAGAGAAACAGCATCATGTGAGTGCCATAAGAATTGGGAGAACACAAAATGAGGTAGATCCATTCGTCCAGGCAAAATATCGGAGTCAACAAGTTGGCGAAAGAAGCTCTATCAGTACTGGTGCAAAAAACATGGC
Source organism: Allobates femoralis (assembly GCA_033576535.1). Lineage (NCBI taxonomy): Eukaryota > Metazoa > Chordata > Amphibia > Anura > Aromobatidae > Allobates > Allobates femoralis. The sequence goes on along the minus strand of JARQOC010000005.1, from coordinate 173,406,285 downwards.
AGTGTAAGTGATTTGAATGCTTAGTTATAGAAAGATCACAGATGTCCATACAAACAGCATGCAATGTACGTTACACAAGTCTGGAATGGAGGCATGAAAAAAGGTAAAGGCGCCTCAACTTTAATATGGTCAAAATCGGCTTGCGTTTTCAAAAAAAAAAAAAAAAAAAGAGCGAAAGGTTGACAGAAGATTGGAAACAAGTGATTTGGAGCAATGAGATGAAAGTCAATAGCTATTTGGGTTTGGAAGAAACAGGAAGAAGATGGAACGGATGGATCAAAAAACTGAACAAACTGCCAAGTACAATGGTGTAAGCGTGATATGGGGTTGTTTCTTAACCAAAAAGGTGTTAGGTGTACTTGAGCAGGCAGTCTCAATGCTGAGCTATATGACAGTATCAAGTGTACGATCTTGTAGGTTACTAAAGGTATGAAAAGCACATTCGTAGTGTTTCATCAGGTCATCGACAACAAGCATACATTGAGATTGCAGAAAAAATGGGTTAATGACAATTTATGAGGGCAATTCAGCACCTACTTCAGTCCCCAGACGTCAATTCTATTGAATACTTAAGTAGAGTTAAAGAAAAAGCTGTACACAAAGTAAATCTATCAGTATGCAACAACATTGAGAACATGTAGAAGAGACCTGGGATTAGATTTGTCAAGACAAGATTGAGAGTGATCAAGAGCATGCCCAGAAGGATTCAGGAAGAGTTGAAAGCCGAGAAGGCGGCTTTACAAAAAATACTAAATATTTAAATTTTTAGGCGCAAACCGTAAAAATGCCACATGACAAGAATCTGCATAACTCAAAATATGCTAAATAGTTGCAAGTGAAATTTATGTATGAGATAGCCAAGACTGTATAGAATGAAGGTAGTCTCACCCTCAAAACTAAAGGATGGTGAGAAAAGGAGCCTGAAAATCAAATATTTAAATCATTGTTACCTTTTTGCTTGTCAGTGTATAAGATTCTCAGCACATATCCAATTGTGGAAATTATTCCAACATTTATTAAAATGTACTTTGCTTGTTGGACAACCTTTTTAAAGGTACAGCAGCTCCATAGTATAGAGCATAGGGATGGGAAGTCAAAGGTGGAATGTTTTCTTAGTTCTCAATAAGCACATAAAAAAACTATTGCATGTCCAGTTATATTGTGTTCACAAGTCCCTGATTGTGGCCACCTTATGCAGAGAAACAGAATAATTGATTTCTGAAAAAGTAATTTCCACTGAAATAAGGATCAAAGGAGGCCCATTTCCTCTAAAGATGTGAAACTAAAAGTGACGCTGGCAATTGTATATACAGCAGCCAGCCAGCGTTTGGGATTATCTTGCTCCGAGTGTCGGTGACTCTACACTTGCTGAGTAATGAGCCTCTAGACATGGGCTTGGGTAAATCATTTTCTTCGGCCACGGCGACCCCTGCTGGAAAGATCCTTTATAAATGCACTGCCAGTGGAGGCCGAGAATAGGAGCTGGAGGGCCAAAAGAATGTTCTGCAGAAAATTAAATACTTTAAGAAGAGATGAAGCAGATTGTCTGTTTTATTATTAATGGGATTTTAAAATTCAGTGAGCCACAATATTCTCTATTCTGCTTCAACCTACACAGTCACGCTTTCTTTGTAGTACAGTGATTTCACAAGAGCTCCGCAGCACGATGACTGACAGAGAAGCATTAATCTCCCAGAAGCCCCAAGTCCCACTATGTTCTCCCATAACTACACTACAAAAGATGGCCTCACCATGGCATCGCCGACGCCACAAGGAACATCATTTACCTAAAAGAAAGAAGCCTATTATATCTATTTACGTAACCAAATATGGAACATCACAAAGTCAGTACATAAACTAGTTCCAGCAAGTGAACAAAAGGGACATTATAGCACCATGATATGCAAGAGATTAGATATAATCACTGGAAAAAGAAATCAGGCAACAATAAAATCTAAGCGCGGTCTAACAGCTAACAGAGCTTGAGAAGGTTCAGACTCCAAAACAGAAAGATCTGCAGAAGACGGAGTAACACAACGAGGCATCCTTGATCCGGGACAACAGGTAGCAGTGTCTGGCTTTTTCTAAAATTGCAAATTTGTGGTAAAAAAAAAAAAAAAAAAAAAAAGATGATCTACAATTGCATATTCTTAAATATTAAAAGCTTAAAAACAAGCTTTTAAATAGCACAGTTAATTTTGATCAGGTTTGTCACAAAGTGTTTCGGCCGGTATGTGTTTAGATTCGCTGACTCCCAGCTTTAACTGCAAATCTGCCACTGTGTAACCAGTTGGTGGGTCTTTAAACAGGACAGGGCCAATCACACTTTTAGGCACAGAATGATCCTTAATTACCCAATAAGCTCGCAAAATACTCATTCGGTTGAATTTTTTAACCCCTTCACACTGCAGCAGATTTTTATTTTTGCATCTGTTCTTCCCATAGCCATAACATTTTTTGTCCATTAACATGAGGGCTTATTTTGTGGGACAAGATACATATTTGTATAACACCGTTCAATTTCCCACGTAGTATACTGTAAAACGGCAAAAAAAACCAAAACATACATTTGTCTCTGCATCCGGCAAAAAAGGTACACAGCCAGCCAGAAGTAACAATAAGCTCCTGCACCGGTATCACTGATCAATGAGATGGATCATTGTTGATACCACTGCAGGTGCATCAATTTTTACAATTCCGAGGGGGAAGCGACTAAGGCTTCCTATAGCTGAAACACGTAGGATTGCGTTCCAGTGCTTTTGCCCTTAGACCACAACATTCTGCTACATATTTTACTTGAATGAAAAACATTGTTTTTACTTCACTCCTGCTACCAGAGTTTGCTGGATTTTCTTCTCTCTCATATTGGCTCCATTGCTGCCCAGACCAGGGCATTTTTAAGCACCAGGATTGGATCACTGAATATGGACACAAGACACGAGAGGGGTGAGCCGAAATCGCTTTTTCATTTTATAATGCACAAAAGTGACCACATTATGCTGCACCTCTGGAGATTGTGCAGGGGTATGTTATAACAGCTATAGTGTACAAGAGTAAATCAGTTGTGTATCTCTAATGTTGGCAGAATATGAAGTTAAACTTAAGGTACAGTCATACGCCACGACGTTGAAATGATGTCGGCAATGATCTCGGGGGCGCGCGGGCGTTGCAGACATCATTTCAACATCGCTAGTGAGATGTCACGTCTAGATATCGTGGACAACTCATCAATGATGTTGTGAGCAGGGATCGTTCGCAACCCCGTGAACAATCCCTGCTCATTGCTGTGAATGGGCGAAGTCATCCACGACAGTTATTGCGGTATCACACAGAACGATGCAGCGGGTTACTGGAGTTCAGATCGTCACGTTTTCCAACATGTTGGTAAACCTATCAACTCCGATCCAACGATTTATCGTAGCAACTTGCTAGAGTCACACGCTACGAGGTTGCAACAACGTCACTGGTACGCCTCCAAACCCGTGACGTATCAGCGATGTCGTTGACGATGTGGTGCCGTGACACGGTACCTTTAGTCATATGAGTTGACAAATACCCCAACCTCTTGCTTTGTGTTTATTTTATTAGGCTTGGTTCCAACTTCCCATCCCTTGTGAATACAAGATTTAACTGGCCAATAATCAGAGCAGCTCTGTGGGTTTGCCAACCTCATGTCAGCACCTGTGCATTTTCACCTCACTTTTTTTTGCCATTATTTCTACATTTATCACTCCGGCAATACATGTGGCTTCCAGGGCAAGTGGATGTAAAAATATTTTATTCCTATAGCCCTAGTAATTAGTAACATACCTATAGTTACTCTGGAGCAGTAATTATAGCAAACTATTACGGCCATCAAATACAAAATTATACTACAGCTGGTTCCATAAATCTATATGCTCTTACTGTACTGCATGCAGCCTTCAGATCACACAACATTCAATGTTAAAGACTTCCAATTACGGTAGTATTGAAAGACTCATAAGGCTAGTTTTGGAAAACTTAGGAGTTTTGGCTCATTTGGTATTCGGAAAACTTTCAAGTACCTTGCAGCATAAAACGAACTGCATAGCACCATAGAAATATACAAGGTATCATTTTAGTCATCACCTATATGTCCCATAGGGGTGATCCTACTGACCAATTGCTTTGAAGACATTTCAATGGACTGTGCCATCATGGATAATCTGACCAGAGAAAACCCAGCTTCTCTCAAAGAGAATGGGAACCTGAATACCACTAATGCACCCACAGGTTGGAGGTGAACATAAAATGCCACCACCATACACAACAGTTTTCTTTAATAATGCTTAGCTTTTTATTATGTGAGCTTTTTACACTTACTGTAACCACTTTCACAAATTGCATTGAACAGCACACTATTGAAGCAAGAAATTATTTTCTAATGCATCCCTGTGAAATAATTTTTTGTATTGTGGTTGCAGATTAATGCTTTTATAATAGATACTGGGAAGCGTGAGCTGACTCCACAGTCAAGAGTTCCTTGAAGTGATCTGGAAAGCTATTATTTCCTAAACAGCTGTATACTTTGAAGCTTTACCATGCCGATCCAAGACGACTGCTCCATTTCTGCAGTATTTGTTTTATATTGTGAGGTGTGAATGCATTCACGAGATCGTGGTGGGATATGAGAGGGACCATTTAGAAGCTTATAGGGAGTTTAAATGTCACATTGAACAACAAAGGTTTTAAGATTTCCCTGAATTGTACTGTGGGTAATTCACTTTAAAGGGCTCTTTGCCTTTGACTTTAAAAGCAATTTACAATTTTCCAGTACTATTTGTAGACTGGAAGTGCAAAGTTTATGTTCATAAAAGTCATTGTATATAAAGTCATTGAATTTCAGAGTAGAAAGAAATAAAATGAATAAAAAAAATACACTTCTAAAGAGGTAAAGCTAATCTGACATTACCCATTATTGGAATATAGAACGTGGATGTCATAATGAGTTATACAGCATTACTGTTTATACCATCCTCTGTCTATAAGCCGGCTACAAAAGGTAAAAGACAACCATTGGCTGAGAGCAAATGAAGTTTAATTAATTAAAACTGTGTACTTTACATACATCTGACAACACATTAATGAACCACATTCCACCGGACAATCACTATATACGAGTGAAATAAATTGGAAATGTGTTCAATACTTATGTAAATTATTTCTTAAAAGGTGCAATTGACATTAAAATTTCTCACTAGGTATCAGTAATAATTTATCTAATTCCCACAGGTTAAAAAATTGAACTGTAGATGTTTATTCATTTAGTGATGTGTAATAATGAGAAATGGAGAAATGACAAGGCATTTAACACTTACTTAAATTAATTTTACACTTCATACAAAAGCCTTGGTTTGTGATAACAGCTTCAAGACGGCTCTTGTATGGAGACACTAGTCACATGCATTGCTCATGTGTGATATGTGGCCATTCTTTCACACACTTCAAATTCTTAAGGTTCTGTGGGCTCCTATGAACTTGAGCTTTTTGCCCCTTTTTTCTTTATGTGTTAAATGCTTAATCCTGCTGTAATTTATTACATATCACTAAATTTATGGACATCTATGGTCTAATTTCATGGCCAGTGGGCATTGAATGGGTTGTTACCAAAATCTGGAAATACATTTACATCAATAGCAACTTTAGAAATATAAATGTACTTAGGAAATTGGCAAAGTGTTCAACACTGACTCTCTGAAGGTACCGTATATACTCGTGTATAAGCCGACCCGTGTATAAGCCGACCCCCCTACTTTTGCCCCAAAAATCTGGAAAAACATATTGACTCGTGTATAAGCCGAGGGTGGACCCAGCACAGGTATACAGGCCTCCCCAGTGGTAGTATATAGCATCCCCAGCAGCCCCAGTGGTAGTATACAGCAGCCCCAGTGGTAGTATACAGCAGCCCCAGTGGTAGTATACAGCAGCCCCAGTGGTAGTATACAGGAGCCCCAGCAGCCCCAGTGGTAGTATACAGGAGCCCCAGCAGCCCCAGTGGTAGTATATAGCAGCCCCAGCAGTCCCAGTGGTAGTATACAGCAGCCCCAGTGGTAGTATTTAGCATCCCCAGCAGCCCCATTGGTAGTATACAGCAGCCCCAGTGGTAGTATACAGGAGCCCCAGCAGCCCCAGCGATAGTATACAGGAGCCCCAGCAGCCCCAGCGATAGTATACAGGAGCCCCAGCAGCCCCAGCGATAGTATACAGGAGCCCCAGCAGCCCCAGCGATAGTATACAGGAGCCCCAGCAGCCCCAGTGGGAGTATACAGGAGGCCCCGGCAGCCCCAGTGGTAGTATACAGGAGCCCCGGCAGCCCCAGTGGTAGTATACAGGAGCCCCGGCAGCCCCAGTGGTAGTATACAGGAGCCCCGGCAGCCCCAGTGGTAGTATACAGGAGCCCCGGCAGCCCCAGTGGTAGTATACAGGAGCACCGGCAGCCCCAGTGGGAGTATACAGGAGGCCCCGGCAGCCCCAGTGGTAGTATACAGGAGCCCCGGCAGCCCCAGTGGTAGTATACAGGAGCCCCGGCAGCCCCAGTGGTAGTATACAGGAGCCCCGGCAGCCCCAGTGGTAGTATACAGGAGCCCCGGCAGCCCCAGTGGTAGTATACAGGAGCCCCGGCAGCCCCAGTGGTAGTATACAGGAGCCCCGGCAGCCCCAGTGGTAGTATACAGGAGCCCCGGCAGCCCCAGTGGTAGTATACAGGAGCCCCGGCAGCCCCAGTGGTAGTATACAGGAGCCCCGGCAGCCCCAGTGGTAGTATACAGGAGCCCCGGCAGCCCCAGTGGTAGTATACAGGAGCCCCGGCAGCCCCAGTGGTAGTATACAGGAGCCCCGGCAGCCCCAGTGGTAGTATACAGGAGCCCCGGCAGCCCCAGTGGTAGTATACAGGAGCCCCGGCAGCCCCAGTGGTAGTATACAGGAGCCCCGGCAGCCCCAGTGGTAGTATACAGGAGCCCCGGCAGCCCCAGTGGTAGTATACAGGAGCCCCGGCAGCCCCAGTGGTAGTATACAGGAGCCCCGGCAGCCCCAGTGGTAGTATACAGGAGCCCCGGCAGCCCCAGTGGTAGTATACAGGAGCCCCGGCAGCCCCAGCGGTAGTATACAGCAGCCCCAGTAATCCAGGGCCCCCCAGCCTTGCTCCGGTCACCTGTAAAGTAAAATATACTTATCACTGTCCCGCTGCCGTCCGCGCCCACCGCTGCCGACATCCGCGATCCTCCATCTTCATGCGTCTTCTTCCGACTTCCTGTGTTCGGCGCCGGCAATGAAGTCATTGCCTGCGACGAACAGAGAAAACCGGAAGAAGACGCATGAAGATGGAGGATCGCGGATGTCGGCAGCGGCGGGCGGCAGCGGGACAGTGATAAGTATATTTTACTTTACAGGTGACCGGAGCAAGGCTGGGGGGCCCTGGATTACTGGGGCTGCTGTATAGTCATAGGGACCGTCACTGACTCGCGTATAAGCCGAGGGGGGTACTTTTCAGCCCAATTTTTGGGCTGAAAAACTCGGCTTATACGCGAGTATATACGGTACATCATTTTCCTCAAACTTTAAAAAAAATTTATGGCACAAGCCTTATGCTACATTCACACATGGGGTTTTTACAGAGTTTATGTATGCGGTTTTTACCTTGGTTTTATGCTAATCTAAACCTGCATTTTTGTTCCCAGCAAAACCTATATGATTCTGGAAATGCTGTCCTCACACTTTGGTTTAATTTCCTAGAGGCTGCACAGGTTTGCTGCATTTTTGAAAGAATGAGCATGTCAATTGTTTTCTGCATGTATGCAGTGTTCTATGGCCAAAAAGCAGCAAAAAACCCAGCACATCTCCTGCCCAAAAAATCAGTTACGACAAATCCCTAATGTTTTGCTGCATTTTTGCTGCAGCAAAAAACAATGCATCAGAACATAACCAAATGTCAATTTTGTACATGGGCAGCTTTAGGCTAACAGGTAACTACTCAATACATACAAGTAGATGTGCACTAGGAAGAAGCTACTACTAGACACAGGACACTGGCTTATCTACCCCGTAAACAAAAGAAGCTGAAATTCCAACTGCCCAATCCTTCCCCAACATCAGCCTCAAGTTCCTTCATACCTGCTCTGCAGCATAATGTTACTTTACTTATTTACATGTTTCTATCATTGCAAGTGAACAAGTTAAAGGCGATACCTGGGACAATTGGTAAAAAAAAAAAAAAAAAAAAAACAAGTGCCCAAACACTAGTAGGCAGGTAGCTGGCACCTATTTGCCTTTACTTGCCAGCACCAGTCCCCTCTGTTCACCCCTGGAACAGAGGGCTCACAGACCACGCCTGCTGGGGCAGCATGGCGGGGTGAACCCAAGCAGAGAGACTTTCCCGCTCTGCTCTATGGAAATGTGCGCAAAGCTGACATCACACCAACTCACAGTGGGCTCCCGCGCTACCTGATTGGGGTAGCCGGCTTTCAATCAGCGTGACGCCTGATATGCGTATGTCTACCGAGGGGAGGGAATTCTCCCCTCTGCAGTCATTACATCCCCGGAAATGCCAAAAATCGCTGACAGGAGCGGTCTGTGGCCAATTCAGTTGGCGGTGAACAGTGCTGAGCACAACAGGCAGGTAGTTGCCAGCTATATGCCTGTTAGTGCTTAGGCACTTTTTTTTGCTATCCCAGATATCTTCTTAATTATAAGACTTTATACCCCATGCAAGTTTCAAGTAGTTGGTTTTTATTAGCCCTTTGCAATTAAATGAATTCATAATAAAATTGCTGAAATCGCCTCTGACTGGACTGATGACTGGTTATGCATATAATGGAGTACACTGATGTACTGATTAACACATTCCTCCTCCCAATAATGCCATGTCAGTGATGGCATTCAATCTTGTATACATTTGGAATAGAATTGTCTCCCACCTGGACATATATAAATGTTCCAGTCAGGGCTTTGAAGTCAGTAAGCCAACCTCCGACAGACTCCTCAATTTCCTCCATACATGGCTTATTTAAATAAATTTATTGTAGGACAATAGTAACAGGCTTTAATCATCATTATAATACAATAGTCAAGCTATTTAGAACATAATTCTCTTTAGCATATATTGCATTGAATTACTGTACCCAGTTATACATTTAAAGAGTCGTAGTCTGTCCATTTTATACTGACTCTGCAGTCAGCACCAAGTTAACAGCAACAAGGAACTTTTCTGCCATTTTTAAATGCAAGCCTATGTAAAAAACTGATATTCAAGATCGCAAAGGAATCAAACTCCTAGTTTAAAAGCTTTACCTAGCAAGATCAACCTTTTAAGTATAAAAGGCATCATTTACACTATATATTCTACTTTTTTTTTATAATGCTATACAGTGACATCACTTACCTTGTAGGCAAATTGTAAAATCTGAAACCATTATACAAAGTAAATACAGTAACTGCAGAAGTTAAAAAAAAAAAAAAAAAAAAAAATAGAAAACACCTGTATTCGTAATTAAGTCTAGATACTCTTACTATCATAAGGATGATCTATACCAACTGGGTATAAAACATGATGGATCTCAGAAGAGAGGGCATCAAACAGATGGACATCCGATGAGTCCACCCTATGTAATAAATAACCCAAGTAAAGCTGAGCAAAACATCCCAACGGCTAAGAAACAGCTTGTAATATAAACAGCCCTGAAATCAAACAGAATCCATTACAACAAGCCGAGAACAGGCATCTTGTGTCATTGATTATCTGTACATGAGCCATTTCTGTTGGCACCCTGGTAACTAGCGTCATTATCATCCAGAATAATTTACCTTCATTTATTTCATGGGGCAACAGTTTAGTAACAGCAGCAGCTATCCAAGCAGCAAAACAAACAGCCATTATCCCCCTAATCACCCACCTATTATTGGTTTATTTTTTCTTTTACCTTTCCATATTCCAAAGGCATGAACTTCTTACATTTTTAACAATCAAGATGTATCAGGGGCTCGCTTGTCGGCAGGTTGGCTTGGATTCAAAAGCATCCCTATATATCTATTTATCTATCTATCTATATACACACACACACAAAGTATACACACCTATATATCATCATTTCATATGTTTTTGAACACTTGTTTGGGAGATTATGTTACAAACAATTGCCATTTATACCTTTGGCTTAGTGCATTATGTATAGCTTTATTCTTTTGTGTGGAAAATACTAATTTTATTTAAAACGACTATTAAAGCTCAAACATTTTTTGACTCATTCCCTGTTAGTAATACCTAAGTATATGGCAGAGATTAGGAGTTTGGATGTGACTTAGTCAATGTATATAGGATATGATCTATTAACCCCTTCACGACCTATGACGTCATAGAAGTCGATGCGTTCCAGACCTGTGACGTCCCACGACGTCATGGCAGGATCGCGTTCCCGCGGCACCAGTGATCCGGGCCGGTGACATGTCACTGGTGCCGCGGGAACATGAGAACCTGTACTTTGTCCTGGGGGGGTGGCTTTTTCCCCCTCGTGGCTGAATTAGCTCTGATTGGCAGTTTAATCTGAACTACCAATCAGAGCAATTCTCCCCTCCAAATCTGATTGGATTTCTCCAATCAGGCTTGGAGGGGTGGGTGCGCGGGTGCCCTCCCCCTCCTCAGCCCCTCCGACTCCAAGTTAACCCCCCCCACCCACACCGATCCCCTCAGCAGCCTCCCGCATGCCGGCGCAGGCACCGGCGCGGTCTGGCGCCGGTGGGTGCCTAGTGCCCCGCAACCCTCCTGCCCCGGATCCCACCTCTTTCCACAAATGCCTGCCCCCCCTTCCCCCCCCGTGTCTCCTCTCACCCATCCTCCGTTGTCCTCCGTGGTGCCGCGGCTCCTCGGTGTGGCGCTCCTCCTCTTCTCCCAGGCTCCTCCTCCTCACTGGAGGATCTTGAGAGAGAGGTAAGTATGTGTGTATGTGTGCATGTTCATGGGTGGATGCATGGGTGCGCGCATGGGCGCGTGCGTGCATGGGCGCGTGCGTGCATGGGCACATGGGTGCGTGCATGGGCACATGGGTGCGTGCATGGGCACATGGGTGCGTGCATGGGCACATGGGTGCGTGCATGGGTGTAAAGATGGATGGGTGCGCGCATGGGCACATGGGTGCGTGCATGGGTGCAAAGATGGATGGGTGCGTGCATGGGCGCATGGGTGCGTGCATGGGTGCAAAGATGGATGGGTGCGTGCATGGGCGCATGGGTGCGTGCATGGGTGCAAAGATGGATGGGTGCGTGCATGGGCGCATGGGTGCGTGCATGGGTGCAAAGATGGATGGGTGCGTGGAGGGATAGGCGCATGGGTGCGTGCATGGATGGATGGACGCATGGGTGCGTGCATGGGTGCGTGGATGGATGGGTGCGTGCATGGATGGACGCATGGGTGCGTGGATGGATGGACGCATGGGTGCGTGGATGGATGGGCGCATGGGTGCGTGGATGGATGGGCGCATGGGTGCGTGGATGGATGGGCGCATGGGTGTGTGCATGGGAGCATGGGTGCGTGCATGGGAGCGTGGGTGCAAAGATAGATGGGTGTGTGGATGGATAGGCGCATGGGTGCGTGCATAGATGGATGAGCGCATGGGTGCGTGGATGGATGGGCGCATGGGTGCGTGCATGGATGGATGGGCGCATGGGTGTAACAAGGGATCAAGTGTCCTCTTGTTGTTGTCTCTGGGGTCAGAGTCATGGTGCACGGTACGGCAGATAATTGCCATACAGTACTTCATGACTGTGACCCCAGAGACTACAACAAGGGATCAAGTGTCCTCTTGTTGTATTCACTGGGGACAGTCATGGTGCACTGTTTGGCAATGATCTGCCATACCGTGCACCATGACTCTGACCCCAGAGACTACAACAAGAGGACACTTGATCCCTTGTTGTAGTCTCTGGGGTCACAGTCATGAAGCATGGTACGGCAGATAATTGCCACACAGTACTTCATGACTCTGACCCCAGAAACTACAACAAGAGGACACTTGATCCCTTGTTGCAGTCTCTGGATGTAGCAGAGGTGATCGAGCGTCGTGGGACCTTCGTTGTGGACTACGTCGGAGGCGATCAAGCGTCGTGGGACCTTCATTGTGGACTACGTCGGATCTTTATAATAAAGATGGAGTCCGAATTTTGTTTGTGTTTTTTTTTCAAATAAAAAGATTTTTCTCTGTGTGTATTTTCTGACTATTTACCAGAGATTCCTAATGGCGGGTCTAACATTGGCCCTATATTATGAATCTCGGGCTTAGTGCCAGCTGCCAATAAAAAGCTGGCATTAACCCCTTTATTACCCAGTTAGCCACCGGCACCAGGGCAACTGGAAGAGCATGGGTACAGCGCCAGAAAATGGCGCTTCAATGAATGCACCATTTTCTGGGGCGGCTGCGGGCTGCAATTCACAGCATGGGGGGCCCAGAACGCTTGGGCCTCACTATGCTGAGGATTCCAGCCCCCAGCTGCCTAGTTGTACCTGGCTGGACCAAAAATATGGCGGAGCCCCACGTAATTTTTTTTCTAGAATTAGTTCTAGAAATTTAAAAAAAAATGGGCTTCGCTGTATTTTTGGTTCCAGCCAGGTATGACGAGGCAGCTGGGGGCTGGTGGCATTCCGTAGCTGCCAAGTTGTACCTAGCTGGACCAAAAATATGGCGGAGCCCCATGTCATTTTTTTTTCTAGAAAAAATTCTAGAAATAAAAAAAAAAATAGGCTTCACTGTATTTTTGGTTGCGAGCCAGGTACAATGATGCAGCTGGGGGCTGGAATCCTCAGCATGGAGAGACCCAAATGTTTTTGGTCCCCTATGCTGTGAATTGCAACTACTAGACTAGTATGTTTTTCACAAAAAGTTTCTTTATTCATTTATACGGCTCAATTTGTGAAGCACATGGGGGTTCAAAGTGCTCACTATGCATCTAGATATGTTCCCTGGGGGTCTAGGTTCCAAAATGTGGTCACTTGTGGGGGAGCTCCAATGTTTAGGCACACAGGGGCTCTCCAAATGCGACATGGTGTCCGCTAACAATTTGAGGTGATTTTCCATTCAAATTGTTAGCGGACACCATGTCGCGTTTGGAGAGCCCCTGTGTGCCTAAACTTTGGAGCTCCCCCGCAAGTGACCCCATTTTGGAAACTAGACCTCCCAGGGAACTTATCTAGATGGGTGGTGAGCATTTTGAACCCCCACATGCTTTACAAATTGATCTGTGAATATGGAAAAAGTACTTTTTCTTCACAAAAATGTTCTTTTAGCCTCAATTCTTTCATTTTCGCATGGGTAACAGGATAAAATTCATCCTAAAATTTGTTGGGCAATTTCTCCTGAGTACACTGATGCCTCATATGTGGTCATAAACCACTGTTTTGACGCGCGGCAGGGCTCAGAAGTGAAGGAGCGCCATTTCACTTTTTGAATAGAAAATTAGCTCCAAAAGTCAAATTGCGCTCTTTCCCTTCTGAGCCCTGTCGTGCGCCCAAACCGTGGTTTATGATCACATATGAGGTATCGATATACTCAGGAGAAATTGCCCAACAAATTTTAGGATCCATTTTATCTTGTTGCCCATGTGAAAATGAAAAAATTGAGGCTAAAAGAACATTTTTGTTAGAAAAATTAAAGTATCCATTTTTTTGTTTCCAATTTGCTTAGTTCCTGTGAAGTACCTGAAGGGTTAATAATCTTCTTGAATGTAGTTTTGAGTAGCTTGAGGGGTGCAGTTTTTGAATGGTGTCACTTTTGGGTGTTTTCTGTCATGTACACCCCTCAAAGGGACTTCAAATGTGATTTAGTCACTAAAAAAATGGTTTTGTAAATTTTGGTGGAAAAATGAAAAATTGCTCATGAACTTTGAACCCTTACAACTTCCTAAGAAAAATTTTTTTTTTTTCCAAAATTGTGCTGATGTAAAGTAGACATGTGGGAAATATTATTTCATAACTATTTTGTGTCACATAACTCTCTGGTTTACCAGAAGAAAAATTCTAAATTTGAAAATTGCTAAATTTTCAAAATTTTTGCCATATTTTTGATTTGATTTTTTCACAAATAAACGCAAAAACTATCGACCTAAATTTAATACTAACATGAAGCCCAATATGTCACGAAAAACAATCTCAGAATCACTAGGATCCGTTGAAGCGTTCCCCAGTTATAACCTCATAAAGGGACACTGGTCAGAATTGCAAAAAATGGCAAGGTCTTTAGGGTCAAATTAGGCTGGGTCATGAAGGGGTTAATGCAGTGTCATTCTGGGGAGGCAGGGGCCCACAAGTAATATTGATTCTGGCGGCCCACTGATTAACTAAAAGTCCACATTACATTCACAAATTTACTTATGCATCTATATATGATAATATTCTGGGTAGTTTGTAGAATGAATAAGGAGATGCTTTCTTTGTACATAGTGAAACAAGAATTTTGTGCCAACTTCTGATCAGGTTTGGAGAGTAAACTAATGCAAAGGGGGTCAAGTCTGAGCCTTTGTTACTGCAGAAGTCAGATGATGGGTGCTCCAGGATGGCATGGTAGAAGGTCATTAAGGCTATATTCACACGCACTGTTTTTAAGGTGTTTTTTCTGGTGCATTTTTCTCTCTTTCTGCTGCAAAATTGGATCAGATTTTCAAAAAACACACCAGAAAACGGATCATCCATTTCTGATCAGTTTGATGTGTTTTGATGCTGTCATTTTTCTCCCCATTTAGAATGATTGGGAATGGGAAAACTCCACAGAAACCAACATGCACTTTTCTTGGACGGATCACTTTTCATGGCAAAAAAATGGATCACACCACAAATTCCTTGTCTGAACGGCAAAAAGTGAGAACCCTCTGACTTTGCTGGGATTTCATTTGAGGGATCGGTCACTGCATTTTCCCTGCACAAATGGACAAAAAAAAAAAAAAAAAAAAGAATAAAAAATGACATCTGTGAATGTGTTTTTCTGCTGTAGTTGGAAGCCTGCACAACAATGGGGGATTTTTTTTAATGCACATTCAGAAACAACACTTTTTGATCTGTTTTGTGAGAATCTGTTCGTCAGCTGCAAAATCAGCTTAAAAAAAAAACCAAAAAAAACGCAACGGTTTGATCCATCTTTTAAGGATCCGTTTAAGCCTACAGCCAATAGTTTCAATGGATAGAGCAGATTTAAAAAAACAAAAAAACAAATTGACTTGCTCACTCTGAGGATCAC
This sequence comes from Allobates femoralis, assembly GCA_033576535.1. Taxonomy (NCBI): domain Eukaryota; kingdom Metazoa; phylum Chordata; class Amphibia; order Anura; family Aromobatidae; genus Allobates; species Allobates femoralis. The sequence goes on along the minus strand of JARQOC010000005.1, from coordinate 173,391,055 downwards.
TATTTCACCCCAAAAACAGATCACTACAAAAGGTTATGTCTGAAAACTCATCGACTTGGTTGGACATCTCTGAAATGGACCCGTTTCACTGAACTGCCAATGCAAATACAGGTCCTTACAAAAAGGATCAAAAATGCTGTGCGAATGTGGCCTAAAAGGGGAAGCAAAGGAAAAACTATTTAATTAAAACTCATCCTGTTTAAAAAAAACAACGTTTTTATTACCGTATTTTTCGGATTATAAGACAGCACTTTTGTTCCCCCCAAACTTTGGGGGAAAGTGGGGGGTGCGTCTTATAATCTGAATATAGGTTTAACTGCAGGGAGGTGAGGGAGCTCTGGAGCTTGTCCGGGGGTCGGGGGAGGCTGGGGCAGGCTGCAGGAGGCAGCGAGAGATCTCCTGCTCCCGCTCATATAATATGCACTGCCGCTGTTCATCACCATGGTGCTGAAACCGCACCGCGGTGATGTACTGGGGGAGCAGCGCATATATGTGCCTGCACCCCCAGTGAAGGCACATGTTCCCCCTGTTTGATATGGGCCCCCAATGCTGCTGCCCATAGTAAAATTAAAAAAAAAAAACTTGACTTACCTCCTCCAGCCCTGATTTCCTTGTGTCTCCCCGCTCTCCCTGCTGCCGCTGTGATCAGGCATGCAGAGATGATTTAATTCTCTACTGTGCCAATCACATGACCGGCACTGAGGAGCAGGAAGTGGAGGAGCGCAGCGGCAAGCAGGGAGACATGGAGGACAGCGCTGGAGGAGAGTAAGTGTTTTTTTTTTTATTTTAGTATGGGCAGCAGCATGGGGGCCATAGCCAGGACAGGGGGGGGGGGGGGGGAGAGGACAAGGGGGGGGGGGGGGGACGCGGGCCAGCAACAGGGGAGGCGCAACAGGGGGACATGTGGCATTACCGGCGGACGTGTGCCAGCACATGGGGGCTACATCCAATATAAGGGGGCCATATCCAGATTAAGGGGGCTAATTTTAGGATGGGAGGGCTATATCCCAGGATGAGGGACAATGTACCTGGATGACAGGGCTATGAGAGACATATACCCTATATGTTTGTTAGACAGACACTAACAAGCCGGACCCCATTTAACGTTAAAAACTATTTTTTTCTCTTTTCCTTCATCCTTCAAATTTGGGGGTGCGTCTTATAATCAGGTCCATCTTATAAAGCGAAAAACACAGTATTTTTTCTTCATAGAAATCCTGCGTTAAATCTGCACTAAAATGTTTAAAAATGCAGTGTAATATGCAATATGGAGAGATTGAGCATGTAGGTAGAGGTCTTTCAGTCATTCAGCAGACGGAACAGCTATTAAATGGGAACCTTTCAGGTGCTCCCAGAACCACTAACAAACAAATATCAGAATTCCCTGGGTAACAGTCCATTAATTTATTTGCAAACACATTTTCAGATTAAAAGGGAACCTGTCACCTCATTCTACCCCCCTGACCTATCACTAGCTATCCCTACACCTTCCTAGCTGCTCCCTAACCATCCCGGTCTGCTGCAAGTGCGCCCTATAAAGAGGGTGAAAAATGAGTTATAACTTACAAGCAGTCGCTGAGTCAGGAGACTAGAAAGGAGGCTCCATTCTCCCCTCACTTCACCACCGCACGCCCCACTGGGCATCATCATTCGTTCTTGATCTCCTCCCGTTTGAATTTCCTGCCCTCTTCTGCTCCTATGATGCACCGGCAGGTTGGACATATCCGGCCCGATGCATTGTGGGGGCTTATCACGTGGTACAGTCCCGGCTTCTAGCGCATGCGCAGATCGCATATTGTAGCCGGCCTGTACCACGTGACCAGTATGTACCTGTTGACCAGTATCAATATGCGACTTCATTGCCAGCGCTATACAGAGCTTGCACATGCACCCAGCTCTGTTCCTCTCAGCATTGAACTTCTTGCTCTATCCTCTGCATCAGAAAAGCTCACTTTATATTATCGGAAGTAGTCTGCACTTCCAAACATGGCTCTAACACCTCTCTGAAGCCAGGACGTGTACACCTGGAGCAACAGGTTCAATGCTGAGAGGAACAAAGCCATGTGAATGCGCAAGCTCTGTATAGGCTGGCAATTAAGTCGGCTTTTGTAAAGAATTTAATTTGCACCTACAGAGCCGTGATAACACGCCAAGTGGGCAAACTAGTTGGGGAACGAATGCCCTCGACTAGTCAAAGTACACATATAAACAAACTTTAGAAATGCATATTGTTTATGTATGCAAATAAATGAAGGGACTGTTACCCAGGGAATTTTGATATTTGTTTATTGTTGGTGGTTCTGGGGGCACCGAGAACGTGCAATTTCCCTTTAAGTGTTTCTCCAAAACGCAGCAAAGTTTCAGAGTGAAACATACATGGCTGTGATTAGAATACATGCTGCTCACAGCTGGGGACCACATATCAGCTGACAGGTTTCCTTTATCAGTACCAGCAGAAAAAGTGATTTCTTAAACTAATGCATGTTTACTTTTCTCTTACAAGATTGACTTGGTGCCAATTCAGCAGACCCTGGTGCCATTGTTGGGCCCTCTGCTACTACAGCCAACTACTGGAACTGAGCGAGCGTGTTGTGGGATTGGGCGATTGTTGTAGCCTCCTTCTCTAAGCACTAGGTGCTGGGTCATAGTTGTTTAAACTCAAATGCTACAGTCAACAAATATGGAAGATGCCTCAGATTTTTGTAATTCAGCCCTGACTGACCATACATGTGAGATTAGTTATAATGCAGTGCATTGCAGCTCAATGAATACAGCTGTATACCTGGTTTCCCTGAAAATAAGACAGTCATATTAATTTTTGGTCCCAAAGATGCACTATGTCTTATTTTCAGGGGGTGTCTTATTTTCCCATGAAAAAGATTTCACAAATATTTTTTAACAAAAAAAATGAAAATGTATTAACATATATACTGAACTGCACATCCCATCATCCCACTGCAGCCTCCCATTAGCCCACCATCATTCCACTGCAGCCTCCATCCAGCCCATCATCCCACTGCAGCCTCCCATCAGCCCCCATCATCCCACTGCAGCCTCCCATCAGCCCCCATCATCCCACTGCAGCCTCCCATCAGCCCCCCATCATCCCACTGCAGCCTCCATCAGCCCCCCATCATCCCACTGCAGCCTCCCATCAGCCCCCATCATCCCACTGCAGCCTCTCATCAGCCCCCCCCATCATCCTCATTAGCCATGCCTCCCATCAGACCCCCATCATCCCACTGCAGCCTCCCATCAGACCCCCATCATCCCACTGCAGCCTCCCATCGTACTTTGGCAGCTTTTTAGTACTGTACTTGCAAAAAAATAAAAGACACGCACAAATCCATACCGTACACACACAAACGAACCCATACCCACACACAAACCGCTTCTTACTGGTACCGTACTGTATCGCTCCTCCGTGGTATTCACCTGCTGTTGGATATCAGCGAATCACAGCCCAGGAACTGTGCACCAATCAGAGGCCAGGATTTGCACACCAAACAGTGCACAGCAGGCACATGCCAATCAGAGGCCATGCACTGACGTCAGCTGGCCTCAGATTGGCTCGTGGTTCCTGGGCTGTGAGTGACGCAGGGCTCTGGGGCGGTGATCGGCGCACAGCTCCGAGCCGCGATTGGTGCTCGGCTCCTGCTCTGTTAGTGGCGCAGGCTGCTGGCCCAATTCTGAACAGATACAGTATGGTATGTAACATACGGCACGGTATACAGCGGCGGGCACCGGACAACAGGTGGGGGTTTCACAGAGGCATCTTCTGATCGGTGGCCTGCTGAACTGGCAAAGACTAGGTATGCCTTATTTTCAGGAGAATGCCTTATATTTATAGGCACAATGAATCCCCTACAATGCCTTACTTTCAGGGGGTGCCTTATTTTCGGGGAAACACTGTAGTAGCATATTGCATAACGTGCCCAGAGTGACCCCTTTTTACTAAGTAAAGGGCCACAATTGCATTGATGCATCAAAATTAAACCATATACCAATACTATAGGAAAAACACGTCAGTCAATTTGATGCTTATAGGCAATATAGAAAACGTTTAGTCTAGGCAATCATGTGAATGTTACTTCAAAACATAGCACCTATGTTAATATCGTTGCAGACCAACAGTCTTTCATGGCAGAATTATTCTTTAATAGCTTTGCCTCACTACAATCATTGTTCCTAAATTTAAGCAAAATGATAAATTGCACAATGAGTTGACTTCATGAACAAATTATTCAGCTCTTAATTCCATCGAGGTTGTGCTGCGAAAAATGGTCTGATCCATGGAGGCCACGCTTCATAATTCGCAGGAATTATAAAGATCTACTAATGTCTTTGTTCCAGACACCACAGGACAGGTCTCCTGGAGTCCATATCTTAATAGGTCAGAGCATGGTAGGACCTACATGATATCAGGCTGGTGCTTGATTATTGGGTTGTCTTTTTAGGACATACTGTTTACATACTGCATAAATGAGTTAAGAATACAGGCTTAGATTTATCAGCTTGCCACAACATTCACTAAAAGAGAGAAAGATAAAAAAAACAAAAAAAACAAACAAAAAAACACGCTTCTTTTAGGAGATTTGGAAGGTTGGTTACCATTGAGAAGACATGCAGGATTGACCACAGCAGTCAACTGAGATGTTTATTTGGAAAGAAGGTAGTGTACACTTCAAAAAAAACATACAGTTCTTCCATTCATTACATCTGATCTCCATAATACAGGCTACGTTTTTCATATACATATCTGGAAAGCAGTCATGTAATGTTGCTACATGGATCTCCTCATGACACAGTTAGGGTCAAATAACTAAGGGGTTTCCTGCAATTTAACAGTTTGGAAACATACAAAATCTTTTCAGGAAATGCAATAGGATTATGAGCTAGTCTGAAGAGATGAACATTTTTTTGTTTCACTACTTAATGTGTTGACCTAAAGCAAGTCCTCTACGGACAGTCTCCCAGAGCTCAGAACGGACTATTTTGTATACTCTGGGACATCCACTGTAGGATTTCCTACAATACTAGCTGTCCCAGAAGGGGAAAGCATAACACTTTAAACATATAAGACCAGGCAGAAAGCTCTAATAACTTTGGACCATGTCCCATAAAATATGGTTTGGCAGAGATTCCTTGGGAAAAAGGTGGGGGTGACTGAAAGGAGCAGCGCTAGCTGAAACAATGTCACTGAGCTTTAGAATGATAAAGACACTTTGCAGACATTGTGAAAGGCTTCAATCCCAAATACACAGAATTGACTGCCACTTATTTTTCTGTTCGAATACTAGTTTTATTCTGCCATTTCCAAACTGCTTAAGATCAGATGGGTCACTTGAGGACAACCTTCCCATTCAGGGAGAGGGAAGGAAAGATTACCTCGGAACAAGTGTGCACAAAAACAAAACGTGCCCTGAAATGCTCCCTTCTCGTAGGGAGGGAAAGCGCAGCAGTAACTCTCAAACCACTCCTCTTACCAAAGCTTTTGAGTATGCAAGACAAAACTTGTGTTAAGGCAAAGTTTAAGAGGTTATTGTCTAGCTTATTTTGTCATAGTCTATTGGCATTCAATTACCAATATGAAAATCTACCATTGTGGTTAAGAAAAGTATTGGGTGGTTAAAAATAAATCTAAAAACGAAAAAAGTATATAGGCTACTTATTGACCAAAGAACAGATTAACAGGCAGAAGACCTCCAGACTTTGTTTAAAGGGGTTCTCTGGGTATATAATTTTCATCTCCTCTTTAGGTCATGTATATCAGATTGGTGGGTGTACGATACCTTGTTCTCTCCAGTCAGCTGTTAATACCTCCAGTGGTGGCCAGATGTATACACGTAAAGGAGCGACAGAGCACAGCTCTGTTTAATATGTACTGCCCTCTACAGGACAAGAACTATTCTACATCTGGGGCAAACATTAAAAATGTGAGCCGCACTTTTAAACTGCTTAATATTAGTACAATGAGACAAAAAACAAAAACTGGAACTAAAGTTAATTATGCAGTATGTGCATGTTCACACAGGCCTTATAGGGTCATTCCATATCAAGTGATCCAAATATGATTATTTTTTTCCCTGGCGTCTTTAGATTTTTTTTTTTTTTATATATATATGAAGCATAGCTTTAGTTAATTACAAATGTAAAAAAAAAGAAATAAAAAGTTTAGAATTTTTTTCTTCAGTTGCACAATTCTACTCAGAACTGTACAGACTTTCACCAGATATGTCACAAGATATGTCATGTTTGTTAATATTTTACCCATGCAAATGCAAAATTTTAAAATGCATTTCCGAAGAAAACAATTTAAAAATTCATAAAAATGTACATGTGTCTGCTATGCTCTTAGCCACATCTGTACCAAAATTCAAGTTGGGATCATATTTTTTAAAATATTTATCTATTATAGCGTCAATGGATCATTTCATATCAAGAGATCCAAGTATGATTTTTTTTTTACCTGGCGTCTTTAGATTTTTTCAATTTTTTTTCTATATGAAGTACAACTTTAGTTAATTACAAATTAAAAGTTTTGAATTTTTTTTCGTCATCAGTTTATTTTTTACAAATTTTTAAAGTTTTAAAAAAGCGCGAATTTAGGCCTGGTATGGCTTGACATTTTTTATTATATCTCGGGCTAGAAATAAAGGGGTTAAACACATGCAGTGTTTTTTCAAACACTCAGAGTAAATCACTGCTTGCACTACTTTTTGATCACTGCAATAAACGCATTTATCACTATTTATATAAAGAAAAAATCTGCCATTGTTTTAAATAGGGATTAAACAAACTACGGTAATGCAGATATAGTAAAAACTCAGTAGAAAAAAAGCTGCCAAAACTGCAGTGTTTATCCGCAGACAGAAAAGGTTGTGTGTGCTATAGCCCCACTAATCACTTTATAGTAAGACCGTTTATATCTCAGGTGTACTGTAAATCTTTATTTTTATTACCCATCTTCCTTATTTATTTTAACTATTTTTCTCTCAGAGAGCAATGGCTGCTGCTTCTCAAGGAACAGCATTTTATAATATATACTGTTGCAATCCCTTTAAGAAAACTGTACACAAGAAAAAAAAAAAAAAAAGAAACTCTTAGGCCGGTCCAAGAGTGGATGTTTTATACAAATCCATCATTCAATTCAGCATTAACATTTGTGAGAGTTGCAGAAAGCAACTTGCAAAAGAGAAAAATACTCTGCAGGCACAACCTTTGAAGAACCTGTAACTTCCAACACAGAGGAATTTATAAATCTTGATTTAACAACAGAGTGCTTGAATAAATCACTTTTTAAACATTGAAGATAATTAAGATTAAGAGGTGGGAGAGGCATCATTTTTCTCGGAACGGTACGGACTTTCATTTGATATGTCACAAGACAATGTTTAATATTTTGTTAATTTTGTAATATTTTGTTATGTATACTGTACTTTGCGGCACAAAGAGGTCTGAGCTGTGGAGCATTCGTAACTGTTCTATAGATTTCTATTATCTTGTCAGACTGTGTATGTGATAGACATTCAGTGAGTCATAGACCAGCTCATTATATTGATGAGCCTTTATGAATATGCAGATTAACAAAATATAACAAAATTAATAAAATATTAACAGTCTTGCGACATCAAATGAAAGCCCGAGAAAAAATGATGCCTCTCCCACCTCATCTTAATTCTAGCCCTAGATATGATAAAAAAAAATGTAAAGCCATACCAGGCCAAAATTTGCACTTTCAAAACTTTAAAAATCTGTAAAAAATTAACTGATGGAGAAAAATGTCAAAAATTTTAAATTTTTAATTCACTAAAGTTGTACTTCAAATAGAGAGAAAAAAAAAAAAAAAAAAAAAAGAAGAAAAAAAGAAAAAAGGTCGCCATGTGAGAAAAATTCATATTTAAATCACATGATGTGGAATGACCCATTGACACTATTATAGTTAAATATTTTAATATATGATCCCATCACAATCCCAACTTGAATTTTGGTACAGATGTGGCTAAAAGCATAGACACATGGGCATTTTTGGGAATTTTTAAGTTATATGTTTTTTTTCGGAAATGCATTTTACATTTTTACTATCACTAACACTGGCGCAGAGAGGTAGGTGGGATTGTGGGTGTGGGTAGAAGTGAATATTCAATTTGGATTTACATACACCAGACGAGTCAGTGCACAACATTGAATTACCTGGAAATAACAGCAAGCCAATCGGAGAAGCTACAGTAATACGTTACACATCCTGAAAGGGCTGCCCAAGCCCCATTTCAGGATACTGTTCGTATAGTACTAGAAAATCACCTGACAAATGCCCTTCAAAGTGTATGTCCATGAACTACAGTGGCACAAATTTTGGATCTACCCCTCCCTTTGTGACAACTTTAAAGAGAAAAGTCAGCAGGTTGTCCTGATGGGAATTACATGAGCTTCATGTAAATCAGTTTTTTTTAACTAAATTAAAATAACGAAACTGTAGGCTGTAGCTAATCGCAGCAAGTCATAGTATGACCATACTTTCTTTGCAGTCTGTGTGCGTAATACAACCACTGCATTTCTTGACTAGTTTATTTCATTTTGTAAAGGCTAGGCATTTCACTTGTTTTACTCATTTTCCTAAAATTCTTTTTCAATTCTGTTAAGTGGTTATTCTCATCTTCACAAATGGATAGTGTCAGATGGTACTAGTAGTGCTTAAAAGTTACAGCTGATCTTGATAGTAGCATTTCTGTTTATAGCTTGTTGCCCGAGACACCGACTACCATTTTTTTACAGAAAAAGACCACTAATAATGATCTGTCATGGTGCTGGGACAGGTATTAATAGGGTTGGGGGTAATTTGGAGGGATCAGGTTCCCTTTAATGGGGATAAATGTAAGGTCATGCACTTGTGCAGAGGAAACAAAAGGTATAATTATGTGCTTAATTGTTAAACACTGGGCAAAACGTCACTGAAAAAGACCTGGGTGTATGGGTAGATGACAAATTCACATTTAGTGGCCAGTGTCAGGCAGCTGCTACAAAGACAAAATAATGGGATGCATTAAAAGAGGCATAGATGCTCATGAGGAGAACATAATTTTACCTTTATACAAGTCACTAGTGCGACCACACTTACGAATACTGTGAACAATTCTGGTCTCCGGTGTATAAGAAAGACATAGCTAAACTAGAGCGGGTCCACAGAAGAGCGACCAAAGTCATTAGAGGACTGAGGGGTCTGCAATACCAAGACAGGTTATTAAATTTGGGGTTATTTAGCTTGGAAAAATGAAGGCTTAGGGGTGATCTTAATAATAATGTGTAAATATATGAGGGGACAATACAGAGACCTTTTTAATGATCTCTTTACTCTTAGGCCTGAGACGGGGACAAGGGGGCATCCTCTACTGGTAGTAATGCTCCAGCGTATATTTGTTATGTGAATATCTTCTAATATGATTATGTGAGTAAAGCGTATTATATGTGAAATGTAATGTGTATTATATGTTATCAGCAGTTAATGACAGCTTAATAAACTGCTGCATTGTTATTTTGAAGAAAACAGTTGTGTGTCAATTCTGTTGCCAAGTGAGTCCCCCAGGGGGCGCTACCTCACACCCCATTTGTAGTTTTATTAGTTGTTAGATGTGCAATCATTCAATACAGGCGTTGTACTTCTAGGCCACGATGTACACAATATACAAATGGTTAAAATTATAAGTCACAGATTTTATCCAGCACAGATATTGGTAATTAACATGCTTGCTATATAAAAGTAATCTTCATAATTTCTCCAAAGGGGGCAATGATTGTATACTATGTCGAAATCTTTTAGACTCTTAGGCTTGATACACACACCACCTATTCTAATGGTGGGTTTACACGCTAGGATATCGCAAACTATAAATATAGTTGAAACATCATGGATTGGAGATCGTTAGAACGATATTGTTCGTGCATCCTTGCGTGTAAACAAACGATATAGGATGAAAAGAATCGTTCATCCTAGATTTGAGATCCTGACCTCAAACCTATCGTTCGTCGTCCAATTAACACAGCTTCAGGAAGCATCGTTCAGTGTGACACCTTTTTGAACGATATGTTCAAAACTCCTATTCCTGCGCTTTATTACATCGTTCAGTCCTTTCTCACCTATTTAATAGTTGCGCTGCCGCATACAGTGTTGGCCAAAAGTATTGACACCCCTGCAATTCTGTCAGATAATACTCAGTTTCTTCCTGAAAATGATTGCAATCACAAATTCTTTGGTATTATCTTCATTTAATTTGTCTTCAATGAAAAAACACAGAATGAAGCAAAAAGCAAAACATTGATCATTTCACACAAAACGCCAAAAATGAGCCAGACAAAAGTATTGGCACCACCAACTTGGCTGCACAACCTTTAGCCAAAACAACTGCGATCATCCGCTTCCGGTAACCATCAATGAGTTTCTTACAATGCTCTGCTGGAATTTTAGACCATTCTTCTTTGGCAAACTGCTCCAGGTCCCTGATATTTGAAGGGTGCCTTCTCCAAACTACATTTTTAGATCTCTCCACAGGTGTTCTATGGGATTCAGGTCTGGACTCATTGCTGGCCACCTTAGAAGTCTCCAGTGCCTTCTCTCAAACCATTTTCTAGTGCTTTTTGAAGTGTGTTTTGGGTCATTGTCCTGCTAGAAAACCCATGACCTCTGAGGGAGACCCAGCTTTCTCCCACTGGGCCCTAGATTATGGTGCAAAATTTGTTGGTAGTCTTCAGACTTCATAATGCCATGCACACGGTCAAGCAGTCCAGTACCAGAGGCAGCAAAGCAACCCCAAAACATCAGGGAACGTCCACCATGTTTGACTGTAGGGACAGTGTTCTTTTCTTTGAATGCCTCTTTTTTTCTCCTGTAAACTCTATGTTGATGCCTTTGCCCAAATAGAGAGAACATTCTTCCAAAACGTTGTAGGCTTTCTCAGGTAAGTTTTGGCAACCTCAGCCTGGCTTTTTTATGTCTCGGGGTAAGAAGTGGGGTCTTCCTGGGTCTCCTACCATACAGTCCCTTTTCATTCAGACGCCGACGGATAGTACGGGTTGACACTGTTGTACCGTCGGACTGCAGGGCAGCTTGAACTTGTGTGGATGTTAGTCGAGGTTCTTTATCCACCATCCGCACAATCTTGCGTTGAAATCTCTTGTCAATTTTTCTTTTCCGTCCACATCTAGGGAGATTAGCCACAGTGCTATGGCCTTTAAACTTCTTGATGACACTGCACACGGTAAACACAGGAACATTCAGGTCTTTAGAGATGGACTTGTAGCCTTGAGATTGCTCATGCTTCCTCACAATTTGGTTTCTCAAGTCCTCAGACAGTTCTTTGGTCTTCTTTTCTCCATGCTCAATGTGGTACACACAAGGACACAGGACAGAGGTTGAGTCAACTTTAATCCATGTCAACTGGCTGCAAGAGTGATTTAGTTATTGCCAACACCTGTTAGATGCCACAGGTAAGTTACAGGTGCTGTTAATTACACAAATTAGAGAAGCATCACATGATTTTTCTAACAGTGCCAATGCTTTTGTCCACCCCCTTTTTTATGTTTCGTGTGGAATTATATCCAATTTGGCTTTAGGACAATTCTTTTTGTGTTTTTTTCATTAAATTAAATGGGGGGCGTGACCTGGCCATGGAAGTGTGAGGAAGCACCTCCATCAGCTCTGCAGACCCGGGACTTTATAGAGCTATTCAACTTCACAATCTCTGCTCCAATGTCACGGAGAAAGAAGCCTGAAGATGCTGTGACAGCCCTGACACCTCCTGAGAAACAAGGGAGAGAGGCAGGCATGGCAAAACTGTTTGGGACAGCAGGAAGAAAGACAGCACACTCCTCTGTAATGGCACAGGGAAGACCTCATGCTCAGAAGCTGCAGGCACAGTCACCTTCACAGCTGCCACAGAGAAACCCCACAAACAAAGCACTGGAAGCCAGGTAACAGCTGTTATCAGCTCCTCAGATAAGGGGAAGGAGAGATCAAGGGAGTCTGCAGTTGTGGAAACATTAGAGGAGATTGCAGACACTGGAGAGGAGACCGAGGAGACATGGAGGGATACTCCCCCCTCCCCTACACAGGCTGCAATAATGGTGCCTGCTTCAGACCAGTCCAACAGCTCATACTCTGAACTGAGGGCTATTAGGAGCATGATTGCTGCTCTACCCACCAGACAAGACCTAGACTGTTTAATGGCCCGCATGGAGGCATCCCAAGCCAAAGCCCTGAGCCCCATTAAGGAGGATATAGAGACTCTAAAGTCACAATCCACTGCTGTGTCTGAGACCATAGCTGCCATTGAAGAGAGAGTCACTGCCTTGGAGAGACATGCTACACGCTCTAATGCACATATTGTTGCCCTGATTCTACAAGCAGATGACCAGGAGAATAGGGAAAGGCGCAACAACATACGCCTGAAAGGATTGCCTGAGACCATTACAGCTAATATGCTCCTTGACAGGACTCTAGACATCTTTAATACTGTAACACAAAGATCACCAGGCTCATCATATAAAATTGATAGGATACATAGAGTATCTCGCCCTGGCCCAATTGACCCAGACAACCCCAGAGATGTTCTGTGTAGATTTCATAATTTTACAGACAAGGATGCTCTGATACAAGCGGCTTGGTCTTTTGGCGACATTCTGATTGACAACGTAAATGTACGCCTCTTCCCAGATGTTTCTAGTCGCACCTTGTATATGCGACGGCAGCTGCGCCCCTTACTTGTGAAGATTAAAGAACGGGGAGCCACGTACCGCTGGGGTCATCCCTTCCATCTTATAGTGAGAAGAAACAACAAGACATATTATCTTTGGCATAGGGATGACCTTCCTGGACTATTTTCGTTCTTGGATATCCCATCCATCCCGATCCCGGATTGGCTCTCTTTGGAAGGATTTCAGAGGTTCACAACAATGGGCCGCCAACGATGCTCTCCGCAAGAGGAAGACACGGAGTGGCAATGCTCCACGTACGCCCTCGTCACAGCCTGGCAGCCCGAGGGGAGGAAGAGACGAGGCGTTTGCAGAGGACTTACCAACATGAGACTCCTGATCCACCTTTGTTGGAACTGATTGAGCTATATGAGGTTGATGCCTCAGACCTCATCCAGAATTGCTCTGGACTGGTCTGCCTGGTAACAATTGTTATATAAAAAGATAGTGCATACGTTACGTATAACAAATTTATTAAGGGTTTTGTGTTGCTTTTTCCCTTTTATCGATTGCAACTTTTTCTTGTTGACTTTTAAAGAAGTTGATAATGTGGTGTAAAGAGATGATCTTGATGATATACAAGAGTCCTGGGTCTGTAGATCGTTGCCTTTTGGTCAGTTACGGTCCCTACGACTCTCTCTCTTTCTCTTTTCTGTTTTCTTAGAGAGAGTTGATTTGCTGGCTTGACCGGCTTAGACTAAAATAGTCTTATCTTCCCTTTAATCTTTTTTTCTCAATCTCTTTGTTTTACACTCCTCTACACCTCCCTCCCCTCTTACCTCCCCCTCTTTCCTGTACCTTGGTCCCCTTTTTTCTTGAAGTTCCTAGTTAGCAGAAGGGAACACTATGACACATAGCACCTTATCTGCTATACAAATTGGCACGCTGAATGTGCAAGGTCTACATGATGCAGGGAAAAGATCTATTTTGTTTAACTATTTGAAAACTAACAAAATTCATGTTGCTTTTCTTCAGGAGACTCATATGTGCGAGAACAAGCCTTATAAGCTCTCCAGTCATTGGTTTCCTTCATCATATCACAGCTTATCTAATAATTCACACTCTTCTGGTTCCAGTATCGTGATATCGAGGTCGATACCATGGGAATTTGTGGACTCCTGCAGTGGTGGCAACGGAAGACTCCTTATGGTAAAAGGTAAGATCGCCTCCAGAACATATACATTTGCCTCGCTATACCTCCCTAACTCTGGTCAGATCACAACGCTCCTGCAGTTTTTAGATAAAATTGAGGTCTTCGCAGAGGGAACGCTGGTTCTAGGGGGAGATTTCAATGTTACACTTGACCCCGACCTTGACACGTCTCGAGGCAGGTCTAGTATGTCTAAAGCAGCTATTAGAAGGTTGAACAGAGCGCTCCATGATCACCAATTACTAGATGCTTGGCGCCTCTTGTTCCCTACTTCTAAAGACTATACCTTTTACTCCCCAATACATGACGTATATTCTAGACTTGACTTCTTTCTCCTGAGACACACTGATCTGACACAACTAATAGATGCTTCTATTGAGCCGATTTCCTTTTCAGACCATGCCTTGGTTAAGATTTCCCTTATGCTCCACTCCCCGATCCCAAGACAGTGGCAATGGAGGCTAAACGCTTCTTTATTAGAAGACACAGTAGTCCTAGCGGACGTCTCTAAATCATTGAAGGATTACTTTGATTTAAATGTTTCCACAGATGTGACACCTGGGGGAGTGTGGGAGGCTCACAAGTGTGTAGTTCGAGGCATTTTAATCAAACATGGTGCCCGACTTAAGAAAATTAGAGATACAGAAATCCAAGATCTAATGGTTAGTCTGAGAGACCTCGAAACTAGGCATAAACGTCACTCTCTCCCTGATCTGAAGAGAGAACTATTAGATGTTAGGGAGAAGCTACGCACTACTTTACTATATAAGGCAAAAGGGGTACTTACCAGATGCCGTAGACATTTCTATGAATATGGGAATAAGTCCGGTAGAGCTTTGGCGAGGGCCTCTAGAATTTGCAGAGCTACTACGTATGTTTCTGAAATATCACACCCAGATACCTCAAAACGCTCAAAGTTTCCCCACGACATAGCTGAGGCATTCAAACATTACTATACCGCTTTGTATAATCTTGACACGAATAAAGCGCCGGTAGCATTGAATGCACTTACATCACGCATAAGAAAATATATTACATCTTCGGCTATGCCGAAATTGGCGGATTCAGTTTCGCAATCCTTAGAGATGCCTATCTCAGATCAGGAGATTGAAGATGCGTTGTCCTCATCTAAATCGGGGAAAGCACCTGGCCCAGATGGGTTTACGGTTGGTTATTATAAAAAATTAAAAGAAGCTCTATTGCCACACCTAAAAGCCTTTTTTAATGCCTTGGCGATATCTACACCACCCAAAGATGCATTAAGAGCTAATATAACAGTGATTCATAAACCAGGGAAAGATCCTCTGCTATGCTCCAGTTACCGCCCAATATCCCTGCTGAACGTAGATATTAAGCTTTTTGCAAAAATTTTGGCGGCAAGACTCTCCCCGTTCATACCGGACTTGATTCACCCAGATCAGACGGGATTTGTCACGGGTAGGGAGGCCAGAGACAACACCACCAAAGCTATAGACTTAATTTATACAGCCAAGACATCTAAAACCCCGCTGATGTTACTATCTACAGACGCAGAAAAAGCGTTCGATCGCGTACATTGGACTTTTATTAAAGAGACACTGTCTCACATCGGATTGGGAGCTAAGATGCTTGGTTGGGTGCTCTCTCTGTACTCCGTCCCGTCGGCAAGAGTGCGGGTCAACGGGATCCTTTCGGAGTCATTTGATATTAACAATGGCACGCGTCAGGGATGCCCGTTGTCCCCATTAATTTTTATTTTGACTCTCGAACCGTTATTGCGTCATGTCCGAATGAATGGAGATATTTCAGGCATGCAAGTAAAATCAGGTGTACATAAAATTGCGGCATATGCAGACGATCTCCTGTTCTTTCTAACAAATCCAGAGGTTTCTCTCCCCATTTTATTGAAAGAATTGGAGACATATTACACTCTCTCCAATTTTAAAATAAATAGATCAAAATCTGAGGCCCTAAATGTGTCGCTTCCCCTGAGTCGAATTACTAGAATACAGAACGCCTTTACATTTCATTGGTCTCCTAAATCTCTTCGCTATTTAGGGGTACAGATTACTCCAGATGTTAGAGATCTGTATGGTGCAAATTTTCCTTCACTGCTGCGGTCAATTACAGTAGACTGTGAGAGATGGCTATTGTCTACTTTCACATGGGCTGGTAGATGCCAACTTTTCAAAATGAATATCCTTCCGAGGATATTATATTACCTACAGACATTACCTATCACCATTCCATTATCCTTCTTTAAGACAATTGCACAACTGCAGACAAAATTCATCTGGAATAACTCGAAACCACGTCTAGCGAGATCAATCCTGTATAGACGCAAAAAAGATGGTGGTGTGAATCTCCCAAATATCAAACTGTATTACATAGCCACCCACCTCACGCGGGTAATAGATTGGTGCAGGCATGGTACAAATAAATTGTGGGTACAAATCGAACAGGATTTTACTCCTTTCAGACTTCAGACATTACCCTGGGTGTCACTTCGAAAAGAAGAGTTATTATATGACCATCCGACAATTGGGTCTACTCTCAAGATTTGTGATCACACGTTAGTTAGATCCTTAATGATACCATCTGCCTCTGTCTTGAGTCCGATCCTTAGTCACCCGGACTTTCGACCAAGTCTTGATGACCCCGTGTTCCAACGTTGGATAAAAGCAGGTCTGGATAGAATTGAAAAATGGAGTGAGGGAGAAGCGTGGCCAACCATTGAACAACTTAATTCAATTACCTACCCGACGGCTCTGGGTTTCTGGAGATGTGTACAACTTGTACATTATCTTCATAGACTCCCTCCTAAGAGGACGTTTTTAAATCCTAAGACACTGTTTGAATCTCTATGCTCTACCACAGTTGACTGTAGGCATGCTTTATCACAGACATACGCGTGTTTGATTTCTCCACCGGACCTCCCGACTCCCCATTTCATGCTGAGATGGGAGACAGATCTTGGTCTCAAACTGTCTACAGAACAGAGATCTGCAATTTATTATTTAGCTCACTCTACCTCGATAAGCTCAAAGCTGCAGGAGGCAAATTATAAATTATTGACGAGATGGTATAGAGTCCCAGCTTATTTGCATAGACTCTTTCCTTCTATAGACCCGAAGTGCTGGAGGTGTGGTGGGGCGGATGGTACAATACTACACGTGTTCTGGGAGTGTGCGAAGCTCCAACCATTCTGGTCGGAGGTGAAAAAGATTACAAGGCAAGTTACGGGATACACGGATGAGTTAGATCCTGGCCTCTTCATGTTGCACCACTGTAGGATTCCACCAAACAAATATAAACATACACTGTTGAGGTTCTTAGTCATGGCTGCGAGATCCTGCATTCCGATACTTTGGAAAAAGGAGACATGTCCTTCTGTGGCTATGTGGATAGAGAAGGTGAACGACCTCATGCTTCTCGAGGACCTGACATCAGCTATACATGATTCATATGAGAAGTTCAGAAACACGTGGTTTAATTGGATGAGTTTCCAACAATCTGACCTGTATAAGTCTCACAGAAGCTCCTGAGGAACTTGCTCTTAAGAACTGGTTAGTAAATGGGTGCGATTGAGAGTTCCTTTTACTCCATTGAGGTTTGGTAACTTCACGAGACCCCTACCTTACCCTCCCTTCTACCCCTCTTCATACCCCACCACCCATCCTATCCCCCGTTCTGGTCTATTCTACTCTTTTCTTTCTTTATGTGTTTCCTATCTTTTCCTTTCTTTTTTGTTTTTTTTTTGTCTTTCATTGTCATTATTATTGGTAATAGACGGATACCTATGGAGTACGTTATGCTTGTTTTATAATTATGACTGGCAAACAACTCCGATGTGTTATACTAGACAGCTTGTTTTTCATGCCAGAGTTAGTTTTAATATTGCTATAGTAAATTGAATACTTTTATCAAGCTTATTGACTATTAGAAACTGATTCGTGATTCAATTAATGAGAATACATTTTATTAAGAACAGTTCTTTGTACTTGCAAGATGATTGAATCTGTAAGTTTTGGTTCTTTTTTCTATTGTTACTATAAAACGAAAAATAAAGAATTATAAAAAAAAAAAATTAAATGAAGATAATACCAAAGAATTTGTGATTTTAATCATTTTCAGGAAGAAACTGAGTATTGACTGAAAAAATTGCAGGGGTGTCAATACTTTTGGCCAACACTGTAGGATATAGTTAACGATATCCTTGTGTGTGACAGCACACTAACTATGTTGGAACAATCACGGTCACGTGATCATTCTAAGGATATCGCTAATGATATCCTAGCGTGTAAACCCACCATAAGTCTGATCTAACATATATACCCATCTAAAAATAACCACAAATACTTTCATTTTATGTACCTTTGTTATATCAAAGTAACTAAAACTTTGATAGATAACTTTGTTGGGGATCATTATGTTCATGTCTGTTTCTGATGGCCTATGAAGTATTGTGGTGTAATCTCTTTAATTACCCTGTGACTTATTGAAAGCATGTTATTTCCACCACATTTAAGTAACTAATGGGATGTGGTACACTACACTAATGTAGTGCTTAAAATAATAAACTTTTTGTTCGAAAAATGTAGGTCTGACTACTTGACATACCGAATAGCCTATTGGGTTTTTAGATTAAAGAATCCAACTTTTAACCTGTATGGGATGCTTAACTTTTTTGGGCACTAAAGATTAACTAAGGTACGCTGGCAAGACTCAAGACCAATTTTACCAGGTTCCACAAGAAATTACCGTACTTCCATTAATCCTGCCATCAGGACGTTGTGCCTGGGAAAGACAGCACAGCAGTCTGCAAAAGTAGGCAGAGGTAACAATCTAGTGATCAGAAAACTAGTTATGTAAAATGCCACCACACCCTCGTAATTAGCTTGTAAGCATCCTCCATTCCTTGGCACATTATCTTTTTTTCCAGTTACCCATGGATGCACACAAGAGTCCTGATCTTTAAGCTGTTTTGGCACAGAAGTAAAATACACCAAAACTAAGTGGCCTGAGGTACAAGGCCTGATCACAGGTGGAGTTCAGGCCATTCAAGTTACACGTCTACATGGATGGATTTACAACCAGTAATGTATGTGACAGCAATATGGCCTTCGACAGTGTCACATGTTAAAATTACTACTTTAGGATATCTTTCAAATTGTGAAATAATAAAAAAAACAAAAAAAACACATACATTGGATATAATGAAAAATGTTATATTTCCTATCTAATTGTTTACACTGAACTACAAACAAAAATACTCCAAATTGGGATTTTGTGTGTTTACATGTTCCTTTCCTAGTCTTATTAAATGTTATTGGCATCTCCTGACAAATTCCTCAGCGACAACCAGGGGTTTCAAACAAAAAAAAAAAAAATGTTTATACAGACATGAGATGTCAGAACATATGTTGGATATCTTCCCCCAGTTTTTCCTAGTTTCAGCGGATTATTAGCACAACAGATTTTATGGCTTAGTTTAATACAAAAATTGTATTCATAAATACTCATAATTAACAGTCAATTACAATATTCCCTGTTGAATATTTTATACTTTAAAAGGCTCAATAAAGAGCCATAAGAAAAGAACCATTAGCTAATAATCTTTCGTGGTGGCAAATTGGTTGCCTTCTATTAATTCTAATCTATGCCGTTCAGAAATGAAGATTGTCGGATATCCAAGTAATGATGATAGATGACAGCAGCAGAGTTCAGGAAGGTCTACTCATCGCTGTGCTAATACATGGAGGTTTATTTATAGTGCTAATGTGAGAATACAGCCATATGAGAATATTCACTACCCTTGTATATACCTATATCTGGGAACTAATGGTAAGGTCACAATACTCCCGCATCTCACTCCTGAGAGGATCATAAAGCTACAAGGGATGCATTGTGCAGGATGTAATGCTTGAGGAATAGCACATTTAGACGGCTGACTTTTTGGACCAGATTTAGATTGAATGTGAAGTATTCTGTTAATGTGGTCTGAAGACTTTTTGTCTTCATATGAAAAAAACTGACTAAAGGCCCAGTTACACACACAGATAATTGTGCAGAGATTGTTTGCAGATCTCTGGTTGCAGTAAAATCATGGACACATTGTTCTATTTTGTGGCCGTGTACAAATGTATCAATGTGTCCATGATTTCACTGCAACCAGAGATCTGTGAACAATCTCTACACAATTATCTGTGTGTGTAACTGGGCCTTAAGAATCTGACCACCCTCGGATGGTGATTTTACTGACAGACTTTTGATCAGACACGGATCAATATTAGGATATTGCTCCACAATTTCCTACAAAATAAAATAACAACCACTACCACCCCACCACCACCACCACCACATGGGAATGGCCCCTATAGAACATCACAGGTATGAGCAGGGGTTGCAATCGCACCTGGTGCCTGGAGCATACAGGGACCTCAGATGTTACACGTATAGATATTGTGGACGACGCATTACCCAGCGAACGATACTTGTTCACTGTTTTGAATAGCCGAAGTCTTTGACAATTATCGCAAAAGCTTGGACCCGTCGAAGCGCATACCAGCGCAAAACGGTGCAGTCGTCCATCCTGCCACTCCCTCCCTGCACAATGTATCACCGCTAAACATGGAATAAAGAACCACCGCTACACAAATCTGGTGAGTGCTGTCTTTTCTTTATGAAATTTGTTATGGATTTGTTGCCTCTTGGACTAGGCACCCAGATTGTGCTCAGTTGTGTCCAGCATAACCTGAATGCTCAGCAGCAGTGACTGCTTTATTTCCTCTTCAATTGTGTATAATAGGGATCTTTTTGTCATATTTGAAGTAAACGTTTTCTTAAGCTGAATTTTTTTTTTTCACGGCAATCATTTTACAGCGACTGCAGCTAATGTCTGCACATCAGAATTATAGGTTTTACACATACATAATCACAATTTAGTTTTCCAAAGTGTCCATAAAATTTATGGACCGATTTTTTTGATGAGCAGTCAAAGAAAAGATTTGGAAAACCTGCCCCGTCATTACTAAATTTGACTTTACATAAGTGCCCCTTTACATGCTGAGACTTTCCAGCGATCCCACCAGTTATCCGACCTGGCCAAAATCGCTGGTGCGTCGCTACGTGGTCTCTGGTGAGATGTCAGTTAGAGCTCATATTTGCTGACCCGTATGGCAATGTTGACTTTACCAACCAAAGTGCCTTTCACAGGCAACATTATAAGCACGTCATACCTTTCAAAGATAAGCAAGCAGAAGGCAGACTATAGCTCAAATTCACTTACTGGATCTGCTGCTATTCAGTCAGGTATTGGAGCTACTCGCTCCTGTAGACTTAATTTTCCTAGGAAGATCGCCGATTTCTATAGTACGTTTTATTTAAAAACCACGTCGCACCAATGAGGCAGAATGGGGAAATAGTCTTTCCTACTGCTTTTGATATTTGGTGGTTTGGTGTCACTACATATAAATAACAGAATAAACTCAGCTTTGGGTTTTTAGTGGAGACATCAACCTCATACATTTATGCATGAATAAAAAAAATGATCGCAAAGTAAAACATTAAAATTAGTTTCGCCTTCGTTGTCTTAGCAAATTTGTTTCAGATACTAGATAATATTTTAGTCACTGATGTTTCAGGTCTGTAGTTTTTAATAAACAAATGATCTGTGCCGGCTTCATTGATAACTTGTGGTACATTGAGAACTTGTGGTACATAGGCAGATCTTCAATGTAAAGCAGGGGTCTCAGACAGTCTGGGGGCTGCATGCAGGCCCTGAGGCTGCTCCATACAACTCCCAGGCAACATATACCCCTTAGGATTGTGTGGTCTGCTCCAGAGGCTGTCAATACCCGTGCTTTACTTCAAGTGTTTTGCTGGGCTACCAGAGACAACCTCTGCTCAGCCTCACCATTGGCAGCCACTGGCCAGAGGCTGGCTACCAACATCTGCTGCTGGCCTCCAATTGGCTGACTGATGGCATTACAGATGTGCTGAGAGCTTGTCTCTGCATGCTCCAGCAATACAACTGAAGTGCAGGTGTCGGTGGCCCTGGACCAGACAATGATCCTCAAAGGGTCTACAATGAATGCAGACAAAAAGATAAAAAAATGCAGAGGGAATATAGGACAAGTGGGAAGTGTACATATAGAACCGCACAACAGGGGACAATACTACAACATGATGCATCAGGATGGAGCATTACTACAACATAGGCATCAGGATAGGTACATTACAAGAAGGACCAGGATGACCAACATTACTACAAGGAGATGACCAGGATGGGCACACAACAAGGAGACCAGGATAGAGACATTACTGCAAAATGGTGGCCAAATTAACTATATGGTGTAAAATTTAAAGTTTTTTTACATGAGACATGACATTTTACTACAACTGCAAATGCCATTTTATATATAAGGTAAAATAAAGTGCACATTTCTTATCACCACATCCAACGACTCAAGTTAAAAGAAAAACAAAAACGATCGTAATTGGCATTGTACGGGTTATTATAAACTTCATGAACGAAAAATGTAAGAAAAAAAAAAATTGATAAACAAAAGGTGTAGAGAAAAAAATATGTTATCACTAGAAATGTCACTTTCTTGCAAAGAAAGTGGCCCCTCAAATTATTTTTTTCCCATGTGCATCCCATATTCCAGCTCAGAGTTTGAGATCCCTGGTGTAAAGCATGAGGTAGAGCCACGTAGTTTCTCTAAGGGTACAGTCACACCTGGACACTTCGACAGCGCCGGTGCATCGCCTAGTGTAAAGGGGCAATAATGAGGCGAAAAATCGCCTTGGAGTGGTCGTCTGGTTTTGCAGCACTGCTCTGAAACCAGGCGAGCACTCTGGGGCGATGTGTACACATCCCCCATGTAACAGGCTCCCATGTTACAGGATCGTCGCTGGGGTTTGTGGACATCCCAGCGGCGATGTCGCCTTTAACATTGCCGGTGCTGCACCAGAGGTATCGCCGCATGCGATATCTCCGGCGATGTGCATAGGTGTGATGGTACCCCAATAATGAATTGACAAATACAAAAGGTGCCAAGAAAATAAAAATCTGTGAATGCCATTAACCTGTACTAAGATTTATTATAACATTATAACCACTATGAATTCACACAGTATTAAATATACAGTTCAATAGTATACATTTCCACAAACATGGAAGGACACCAGGTTTATAATAAGAATGCAAGAAGTCTCTTCACAGTAATAGGTGAAATGAGACTTTTTTCTCTGAAATGACTAGGAGCTTTGTGTGGCCTATAGTCACCCAGCTCCAGCTTGGTGAACTCCATAAGAATATTAGGTTCTTTGAAGTACTATGGTTCACAGGAGATATTCCTATATAGGAGTGGACAAAGCTTACCCAACCAGAAACATTACAACCTTGACTGAAGGAATACTTTGCCATTGGTACAACTATGGGGGCACTGCAAGCTTTTGCCATTAGGTCTCAAGCCCAACTTCTTGCATACATGTTCTATTCTTGCAAACTCAATACAATACAGCGTAGGTGTATAAATTAATTTACCCCTAGACATTACAGTTCTGTCCACTGGATGGAACTTGTACAACCTTATT
Organism: Allobates femoralis; assembly: GCA_033576535.1. NCBI lineage: Eukaryota > Metazoa > Chordata > Amphibia > Anura > Aromobatidae > Allobates > Allobates femoralis. Next base: position 173,367,582 of record JARQOC010000005.1, on the reverse strand, counting down.
AAAGGCCATATAATGGACCATTATGGAGAAGTTCGGTTTGAAGAAATAAGTTTGTTCGTTTAAATCATGGCTAAACATCTTTTTTTATGTACCGTAGTTAGGTTTTAGAAACTCTTTGCTGCAATTGTATGAGGAAATACTTTGAGTAGTGAAACTTTTCTTCAAAAGAATGAAATGTTCAGGACTTGATTTTGAAATAAAACGCTTTGCAAAATGTATTTTATGTTACCGTAGTTGTCTAGAAGCGTCCAATCACTTCCGGCGTACATGTCACACTTCATCTCACAGTACTTTTGTAACCTCACAATTCAGGATGAGCCTGAAAGGATAAGCTCAGGTCTGCACCTCGCCAGAAACTTCAAGAGCATTAGCACCACACACATGCCAAACAGCGTTATCATGTTAAGGACAGTTAATGTAGGATGTTAAGGACAGGGCCAGTAACAGTAAAACATCAGCAAATCTATTAGGGAAAAAAACTGGCAGTACTAAGTAGTTTGAGAGCAGAAGGTGGTCAAGGAAATAAACCTTAACACAAAATTAACTCCATTAAAGCCAACATTGTTTTGTTCAAAGCACAATAATCCGAAGATTACAACAATTTATTTATTTTTCTCTTCTATTTTACAAATTTTCTGAATAGAGAACACCAAGCAATGGAGGTAAAGACCCTAAAGTTAAGAGTTCTTCAGACTGAATGCCCTTCTAGTCGGACATCCAGATGATGTTTAAGCATAAAGCTAAGTTCACACTGGACGTTTCTGATCAGTTATTAGTGCTGTGTTTTGTTTTTCTTAGTCACTGTGTCTGCCAGCCAAGTTAATGTAATTCTCAATTTGATTTTCAGATGCTGCATTAGTGGTGCAGAAAGCACATCCAGAAAATAATGAGCATTTTAATTTGAGTGACATTTTTCTGGTGCTCTCTTTGTACGCTGCTTCCAGGACCTACCCATGTGACTAAGTCACAGGTCTTAAAGTATCGTACTACTCACAGACAGGACCTGCCCCTGCCCGGGAGGAAGACATCACTGTTGTTGCAGGGAGGGTAAAAATTGGAAGAGTTTTTGTCTGTCTTGTCAGTCTCCCCCGAAAACAGAGCAAAAAAGCAACACGGGGCGTGTCCTGGCCATGGAAAGGAGAAGCTGAAATCCAAGCTCCTGCTCCCCACGCCAGGCTTCAAACACATCCAGCAGCATCCACCAGCCAAAACCGGCTGTATATGCTGACTAAGAAGCAGAGCAGCTGGCCCTGCACCCGCTCAGGCCCCCCAGTGACCCCCCTTGTTCACATCCCACTGATATTGAAATTTGAATGTTTTTTCTTGTATCTGATACTCCGCTACTATTTTAGTTAATGCTGCTGTTTTATTGATTTGAATTGATTTGTATACCTATGTACTAGAAGCCTTTGGTGTGGGGAGGCCCTGCTCTACCTGGAAAGGGCCTTAATCCAAGGGGAACCCGCGGAATTCAGTGTAACAACCCTCACCCTACTACAGTCCCCAGAAACCAGGAACAGTCATCTCACCCTCTCCGAAAATCTTTTCCCACTACTTTGTCTCTCTTACTAGCTCTGCCTCTCCTTCACTTCATCCCTCCATCTAGCTCAGTCTTATCTCTGTTTTGTCACTCACTCTTCCCCCCCCCCCCCCCATTTTCCCTACTCCACCTTACTCAGCCCCCCTGGGTTACCCCCCCCCCCCCACCGGAACCCTAACCTAGACCCCAGTCCGTCCACTTTATCTACTCTCTACTTTGATTGCCCCTCCCTAAGGTGTCCCTCTGGGTGTCCCACAGCATGGCAAACCTAAAAATTGGATACTTCAATGTGAGAGGTTTTAATACCCCCCAGAAATGCTCCCAAATCCTCCTCGACATACACAAACGGCACAAATTTATTCCAAATTATACTGCTGCAGGAAACGCATTTCAAAACCGGGTCCGCACCAAGCTCCGAAAGCAAATTCTACCAAGTATGGTTGAACAGCACTAACGCTGACTCTAGGTTGAAGGGAGTATCTATAGAGATCCACAAAAACCTGACCCACATGGTAATAGATTCCAGACTGTATACAGGGGAAGGGGGGGGGGGGGGCCAACTCCATTTTGATGACTTAACTGGCATCGGACCAACAGGGCCCAGATTAAAGTTTGCAAAACGCTCCTGGCCAGACTCGCTGAATTTGCCAAGGAGACAACGATTATCGGGGGCAACTTAAACTTCACTTTGGACCCCTGCACTGACTCCAACTCAGCGAAAAACGCAATTCCACTCAAATGACTGGGGGCACTCAAGAAACTCCTCTATAGTCTCCAGCTTGGCGATATCTGGCAGATACTCAGCTCCCCCAAGGTAAACACTACACGTACTCTCCCAAGTACGCAACTCCTATAGCAGCATTGACTTAGCAAGCCATTGCACCCTCTCATGGGATCCCATTGCCAGTATTGGAGACCTATCAGACGATGCCGTGACATTCTTGAGTCTAACACTACCAGACACCTCACGCAAGCACGGTGACACAGAACCCGCAGAAGCGCAATATGGTGCGCAGTCGTCCTCATCTGCACCCCCTCCCTCCCTGCACTATGTACCCTTGATTGGAATAAATGTTGACATGAACTTGAAGATCAGTGAGTGCGGCCTTTTCTTTTGTTATATCTTTAATAAGTGTGACCGCCCCCTAACACGCATGCTCCACCCCAGGTCAAACTACAACTACATTCCCAAAATCAGGTCTACAACCCATCCAAAATATTGGAGGCATTTTGTTCCTACTATAAAAAAAACCTATACAACCTTAAAGGGAAATACTCAGACATGGCACGAAACGACCTACTTAAGACCTGGGACTATACAAAATCCACAGCGCTCACCCCTGGGGAAATAAGACCCTTGAATCTGAGTTTAATGAACACAAGATCCTAACTGCCATCAAAACCACCCCGATATCCAAATGCCCTGGACCAGACGGTTTCACTCCAATCTTCTATATTAAAAACAAACAAAAACTAACAACAAAACACAACAACAACAACAACACAACAACAACAACAACAACAACAACAAACAACACAACAAACAACAACACAACAAACAACAACAACAAAAAACACAACAACAACAACAACACAACAACAACACACTCCAGGCCCAAATACTGCCCCAGATGCTAGCCACATTTAACTCCATATCAGATGGCACCAACTTTGCCCCACAATCGTTGGAGGCCCACATACATTCTACCCAAGCCCAGGGGAGACCCTACCCTGGCCAACTATAAACCTATCTCCCTACTAAAAATTTATGTAAAGCTTTAGTCAAAGATTCTAGCAGATCGCTTAGCGCCCCTACTCCCCTCTATAATCAACATGGAGCAGGTGGGCTTTGTCAAGGGCCACGAGGCTATAGACAATTTAATTAGGACCTTGCCCCTGATCAATAAGGCCCAAACTCAACCTCCCCCTAAGCCTGCTGTCTGTAGACGCTGAGGCCTTTGACAGGGTCCACTGGGTCTTCATGAGGGAGGCGCTCACCCAAATTGGCCTAGGCCTCAAGTTTCTACACAGACTACTCTCACTATAGTCCACACCAACGGCCCGGGTCCGGGTCAACGGTATCCTGTTGGCCCCCTTCAACATCGAGAACGGAACCAGACAGGGCTGCCTTCTGTCACCTCTCCTCTACGTGATAGTCATGGAACCCTAGCTAATGCCATCAGGGGTAACAATAGCATACATGGTATACAGATGAAAGGGGGCCACCATAAAACAGCTCTGCTCGCTGACAACCTCCTCCTATACATATCCCAACTGAGGATCTCTATCCCATCTATCCAAGGAACTCAAGGTGTTTGGTTCCTTGCACAACTTCAAAATAAACTTCACTAAGCCGGAGGCGCTGAACATACCCCACTTCCCAGAGGAAGACTCTTCCCTAAAAACAAGTTACCCCTTCAAATAGAAAACAGACGCCAAATACCTGGGAGACCATATTCCCTCAGACTTATCGAAACGCTACTCCCTTAACTACCAGCCCATAACTATCTCAACTGGACACACCGCTATCCTTATACAGAACCGCTCAAACTATCCTGGATGGGAAGCATAAATATAATTAGGATAGATATCCTGCCTCGAACACTATACATTTTCCAAACAGTCCCCACCGCACCCCAGACTCTGCTCCATTATAGGTGGATTTATATGGGGATCAAAGAAACCCAGGGTAAACATGAAAACCCCAGGAGACCCAGGCAACCACCAATACCCCCCCTCTCCGCTCCCAGTTCTGCCCTCACGCACACTCCTCCTTCCATGCTCGAGCTATACATTTCTATCACCTGTAGACTATCTAAATATTAAACGATAATAGACTCTGTAGGACTCAGAGCGAGCCACCCAGCATACGATCTGATAGGCCGCTGAACCACATGACAAAATTACAACATTAATGACAAAATTAAAACAGTGCAGAGGAATAAGTTACCCATAACTCCTAGGATGTGAGTCGACGGCCCACAGACATCTGAAACTTAGACGGCACTGGAAGAAGCTTGGGACCCTCAATCTTGCATGATGGAATTCCTATACAAACCCCCATCCCACCACCGGCTCATTCCTAACAATGTTCACTGTATATCTGTATGCATTTGATTATCATGTTTGTTATAGATTCATGACCATGATCTTTTGATATGCATTCAATAAACAAAGATTGAAGCAAAAAAAAAAAGCAACACAAGCAGATTAGGCATTTGTGATTTTTTTTTTTTTTTTTTGAAAAAAAAAAAAAAAAGCATCAGTTTTTGGTGCGGAAACTACACAAGAATGGAGCACAAATGCCCTGTCTGAACATAAAATTAGTATTCTCAGGCTAAGTCATGCTTCAGCTAAACAAATTAACTATTTTTGTACAAAGGTGCCCAAGTGCTAAATGATTCTTCAAGTTGCAGAAACTCAACCATATTCTATATATGTGATGTTCAAGGAGGGAAAATAGACCTAGGAGTTAAGGGACCAGTCATATTTGGACCATAAGGAGCAAGGAAAATGATACACAATCCAGCACCAGAGACTTCCCAATAACAGAAGATTTAATTAAGAGTGTTTTGAAGATAAGAGGCACAACCGCCTGCTGCATCACCCTACTGCTGCCATGTCGACCCTGCCTCCTGTGACATCACAATCGCTGGGATGGCCCCTGCCTCACACCGCTCGCAGCATTGCGAGGATACCCCCTCCTCCCATCCCGATCCCTACAGTAAGTGCCCTACTCTCTCATTTCCACCCGTGCCAGAGTGAACTACTAATGTTAAATGCTCCACATTCTTCACCTCACTCCCTTCCCTACTTAAACTTGAAAGGATTATTAACGATCCCAGATTCTTCAATATACAATTTCCTACTCAAAAAGGATTTTATCAAATGAGTCTTCAAACAAAAATAGTATAAGAAAATTTGTATAGTGCAAAATGGGTACAGAGTCGCAAGTTTTTGCTCGTTGTGCATCATTCATGAGGTTACAGGACCTCTTCCAGGTTTTTCTATTTAACTGGGGATCTACATCATTATGCCTTGCCATTTTTGATACATCTTTACTTTGTTGCTGATTAAGCAGTTTTTTTTTTAATGTGCCGCTCTCTAACCCTCAACCACACCACTGACTGCCAGTTTTCTGTGTATACTATAATCAGTGGTGGAGGCTGGGTTATACAGAGCTGATGAATATGCTGGACTACCTGGCAGCAGGCCAAATAGTCCTCTTATGATAAAAATCACTGTTTAAGCAGCTGGAGCCTAACCAAACTATACTGAGAAGCCCAGTAACAGTCAGTCATCACTGGAATCAAGATCCCTGGACCTACATTATGCTGCTCTACGATTGGTAGTAGTAAAATTTGCTTTGAGGACTTCAGTCATTTTTGCGCTATATAATTTCTTTTTGTAGTACTATATTTATTTTGGAAGACGCACTGGATTGTATAACTCCTCCCAAACTTAGAGGAGAAAAATACAATGGATAGCCATGGATCCCCAAAAAATGTGATGTGGTCTATGCTGTTCCAGCACTGCACAATGTAGACATTTCATCACCACCTATGCAACATGGTGATTAATAGTGATGCTGGACTCCCACAATAGTATTTGATGACCTGCACAAAAACAGGATATAACAATTCAAGTTCTTTGACAACCACATAAAAAAAAAAAAAAAAAAAAAAAAAAAAAAGGCATATCCGTACTGGAATAAAGGGTACGGAAGAAAAGTTATTTGATATAATGCACATCCATAATGAACAGTCGTGATACAGCTATGATGCACACACTTAGGCTACGGTCCACAATGGCAGACTGCAAATGTAACCTAGATAATAAATTTACAGATTGTGTGTTTAAATTTGGAGTAAAACCTAGGTTAGACCCCTTTCACATCAGCATTTTTGCTGATTTGCAGCAGATCCAGCAGATTTACCACATCTGCCGCATAACGGCTGCACTTGCAGCAAGCCCCATTCATTCTCTATGGAACTTGCAGCAGCCGCGGCTTTTCCCGCTATCTGGCAGTTGCGGCAGGTCAAAAACCTGCAGCTAGCAGTTTTTTTTCATGCGCCGCAAGTGCCGGACCCGGCAAACCACACACTTGCCGCACCTGCCTCAAGCCCCATAGAGAATGAATGGGGCTTACTGCAAGTGCAGGCATTACACGGCAGATGTGGTAAATCTGCCGGATCTGCTGCAAATTTAAAAAAACGATGATGTGAAAGGAGTCTTACTTCACTTTTCATCATAAAACTATTAGGGTATGTGAACACTGGCCGGCGGGTTGGTCGGCGGCGGCTGGGCGGACCCGCAGGAAGCTCCGGAGCCGTCCACCGGCATCCTGGCGGGTATGTGCGGCGGGTGCCGGGCGGGTGGCCAGCGGGTTAGCGCCGGCGGTGTTGCGGCGGCTGGAAGCAGTACATGATTCTGCTTGCACCCGCTGCAGAACCGGCCGGTTTATAGAACATGCTCATTCGTTGCTAACCCGCTGGGAACCCAGCGGGTTAGCAACGGATGAGCATGTGTAAACCGCCGGTGTGTGGACACGGGTTTCGGTTTACATAGGTTTTAATGTTAATCCAAATGCCGGTTTGGATTAACATAAATTTACATGAAATTTATGTAAACCGACCGGCGGTTTACACATCTAAACCGACCCTAACCCGGCCAGTGTGCACATACCCTTAAGATCCCCACTTCTAATATCAGATGAAACTACACGTTTGTACTATGATGAAAAAAAAAAAACTATTTGAGATACAGTAAAGTGGATTTAATCTCAAATTCTTTGAAAACTTGCCAGCTCAAGTGTAACAAATGACAGGTGACTGTTCATGACTTGTGAATGATCAGGAGAAATCAGCAGAATGCCCCTACAGCAAACACTGCTGTTCACATAAATCTTCAGCTTTTCGCTGCTTTCTCAGAATGTATCCTTTTGATCCTATTATGAAGAGATATTGCGTAAAATAATTTTCACACCTTAGATCCCAAGCCACAGGAAACCCATTTTCATCTCTAGAAAACCATAAGTCAATAGTGACCCCGCTAAATGAGCCATGCTATATATATGAAGGAAATGCTCTCCATTCTGCATCATTTAAAGCTTTGTGGCAGACCTACAACGTATAAGTTACAAGCAATCTACCATCTAGATGCTGCTCCTCACCTCTTTGTATAATTGTTTTCCCAGCTTCACATGGTTGTACGTGCACTTAAGAGCCGCAGGGCACACTTGCTTAACAGCAGGAGTGAAAGTGACATACATGACCAGGATTAATGCTGCAGCCTACTTCACAGCATATGTAGATAATTAACACTTGTTCCATTGGTTTGCAGCCATTGACTCATTCTGGATTCTGCATCAATGCCAGCCTCTGTTGGATGCCCACAGTGCCTGACCAACTGGCATGAATATTAATAATGGGAACGATATAGCAGCTTCTCCCAGATTTATGCTTTGTCTCTTCTATGGTTAGCATGTCAGATTTAGGGTGCCACTTGCTGAATGATTATTTTATTAACCCTCTGTTATATGGTTGGTCTTAAGCTTAATTTAACTTTTATGATTTTAAGTTACCAAAACATTGATATATTTGCACACCTGTATTTATGCCTGAAACAATGGGTGTACAAACTATAGATACTGAACATGCATATATCTGTAAGGTTCACAGTAACTCCTACATTGCCAAATAAGTGAAGGGCTGCGAAGACTTTTTAATTGAGCCAATTTAATGCTATAAGGGCCCTTTACATCAGCGTTTATTTGAAATCGCTGCGGATGCGGTGAAAAAACCGCATCTACCGCGATTGCCGCATAACCGCTGCACTTGCGGCGCGGTTGCGGTAATCCCCATAGAAAGTATAGGGGGACTTGCGGCAGGTGCAGCAAGTGTGGTTTTGCACTTGCGGCCGCGAAAAAAACCGCGGCTGACCGCGTTTTTTTTCGCTGCCGCACCTGCCGCAAGTCCCCCTATACTTTCTATGGGGATTACCGCAACCGCGCCGCAAGTGCAGCGGTTATGCGGCAATCGCGGCAGATGCGTTTTTTTCACCGCATCTGCCACGATTTCAAATAAACGCTGATGTGAAACATGGCTCATAATTTTGCTTATTGAAAGAACAGCACACAGTATCTGGCCCCTATGCAGCTAGGACCCCCTGTTGTGAACAGGTAAGTGAACGATACATCTGAAGACCAAGCCTGGGCTGTGTACACAGAGCTACAAGAGCAACACTTCTGACACCTCAGTGGATAACTATTCTAAGTTTTAAAAGGACCAACTGCAGATGGACTGGAGCCAAAGCAAAGTTGTTAATATTTGGGTTTTCCAAGTGGAATAACATGCATTGGTGCATCCGTCCCAAATTAAAGTCGGGGAGATGGATGACAATATGTCAAACTTCCTGTCTAATGGAGTGGGAAAATTATTAGAATTAATATGGCACCAAAATCTCCCACTTGGACCTTCAGGGTCAAAGATATCCTAGGGCAGAGGTCCCAAAATCCAGTCCTCGAGGGCCGCCAACAGTGCAGGTTTTCAGGATTTCCTTAGTATTGCACAGGTGATAATTGAATCACCTGCACTGGTGATGATTCCAACCCTTTGTGTAATACTAAGCCAATCCTGAAAACCTGCACTGTTGGCGGCCCCTGAGGCCTGGATTTGGGGACCTCTATCCTAGGGTATACCTGTGTGGTAAGGAGGAGAATAAAAAAATAGGATATTGCTCACCTTTTCCAGGTTGTGACAGGCACAACCACACCAAACAACATAAGCAGATTTTAATCCTGATGACTGTCTGCAGCAGCTCCCCCAACGTCTGAAGTGATCAGCAGGAAAACAGTGGACTGGGTTATCTAAACTGCGCTACCGCCAGAAGATAATATTCACTTCCAAAACTCAGAAGATTTGATGGTGATTTTTTCATTTTCTACACGTTTCGGGGGTACAAGCTCCCTTCTTCAAGAAAACAAAAATCACAGATGTACATCTGTGATTTGTTCCTTAAAGGGGGGGCTTGTACTCCCAAAACGTGTAGAAAATTAAAAAAAAAAAAAAAAAAATCACCATCAAATTTTCTGAGTTTTGGAAGTGAATATTTTCTTCTGGCGGCAGCGCGGTTTGGACACCCCGGTCCACTGTTTTCCTTCTTATCACATACCTTAGGCTAGAAATAAGATTGAGAAACAAAATAAACACCATTCTACTCAGAACTGTTCAGGCTTTCACCAGATATGTCACAAGAGGATCTTTGTTAAGATTTTATCCATACGAACGCAAAGCCAAAAATTTAAAATGCATTTCCGATAAAAATGGTTAATTTAAAAATTTCCAAAAAATGCACATGTGTCTGCTATGCTCTTAGCCACATCTGCACCAAAATTCAAGTTCCGATCGAGATGGGATCATATTTAAAAATATTTAACTATTATAGAGTCAATTTGATAATCATTAATTCAGATCTGTTCAGCCTGTGGTCCACAGGTGTGAGGGGAAGGGGGGGGGGGGGGTGTCTATATTTACCAAATAATCCATGATTTTTAGATATTACTGTATTTTATTATTTTACAGCTTAGTAACAGGAAAGGACAGAGGAGAAAGCTTTGTTAGGGCTCAACTTGAGAATGAACAGGGATAGACCGTGAATTCAGAGCAGATTACAGACCAGCAGCTCTAGGTAGATAGCTTGAAAAGGAAGAATATGGCGCCACCATAGGCTGTTACCCTTTTCAAAATTGATTATTAAAATATAGGGCGCTCACCTCATGCACTTGTTAAGAGTCACAACCACTATATGCTCATATTTATCCAATTTAAATGGTTGCAAAAGTCTTCCAAAACGGTTATAACGTTAAAATAACAAGAAAAATTGGAATTTTTGACCGGGCTACCATTAAAAAACAAAAACAAAAGAATCTTTGTAGTCGATAGTGATTTTTATTTCTCAACGCGTTTTAAGGCACTATGGCCCATTCATCAGGAGAAAAAAATGTTAAGTATCTGCCCACTGCAGAGTCAGGTAGTAAGGCTGCCTTCACATTTGCGTTTGGAGCGCAGCGCACCAAACGCAGCCAAACGCTTGCGCACATGCGTTCCTATGTTTAACATGGAAACGCATGTGCCTGCGTATGGCTGTGTTTGGGCGCATTTGCGTTCGGATGCGCATAATTTATGCGCCCTCCGACCGCGCTTCAAATGCAGCATGCATTTTTTTTGTGCAGTCGCGGCGCTTGTTCTAGCCGCAAGCGCACAAAAAATGCATTCATCTCAATGGATCCACAGTGTCCTCTGCATGACACCGCAGGAGAACGCTGCGGATCTCATTGAAATCTATCCCGGTGGCCGCCTGTGATCACTGGCGGCCACCGGGAGATCATGCAGAGCCGCCGCTTATCTCCTGCCGGTGTCAGCGGGGATATACAGCTGATCTGTCAGCTGTTTAAATCTCCCGCGCTGACACCGAATAGGTGAGGTCAGCGAGGGAGATTTGAAGCAGCGATCAGCTGTTTCTTATCTCCCGCGCTGATATCACCCTATTCGGTGTCAGCGCGGGAGATTTAAACAGCTGTCAGATCAGCTGTATCTCCCCGCTGACACCGGCGGGAGATCAGCTGTGCAGGGAGGAGGAGATCTCTGCCGCTGATCTCTTCCTCCCGGCCGCCCCCAGAGGCAGCTGATTGGCTGCCGGGGCACCATAGTAATGTGAACGCATGCGGAGATTCTCCGCTGCGTTCACATTATTATGGGCTGCTTTTGCCTGCGTTTGCGTCTGCATGCCCTCTGCATGCAGACACAAACACAAATGTGAAGGCAGCCTAAGAGAGCTTCAGAGCTTTAATGTCCTGACATGCCTGGACATGTTCACTGTTAAACAAAATAGTCTGTACAAAGGCATCAAGGGAGTCTTTGTACTACAATAGGGTCATTCCATGTCAAGTGATCCAAAAATGAATATTTTTTTTCCCTGACGTCCTCAGATTTTTTAAATTTTTTTTCTATATGAAGAACAACTTTATCTAATTACAAAAAAAAAGTTTTGAATTTTTTTCTTTATCAGTTAATTTTTTACAGATTTTTAAAGTTTTAAAAAAGTGCGAATTTTGGCCTGGTATGGCATTACATTTTCTATCATATCTCGGGCTAGAAATAAGATAGAGAAACAAAATAAACACCAATCTACTCAGAACTGTGCAGGCTTTCATCAGATATGTCACAAGAGGATCTTTGTTAATATTTTACCCATGTGATCGCAAGCGCAAAACTTTAAAACGCATTTCCGAAAAATCGGCGCGCTTTAAATATTTCAAAAACTGCCCATGTGTCTGCTTTGCTCTTAGCCACATCTATACCAAATTTCAAGTTGGGATCGCAATGGGATCATATTTTAACATATTTTACTAGTAATAGCGTCAATGGGTCATTCCATATCAAGTGATCTAAATATGAATATTTTTTTTTACCTGACGTCTTTAGATTTTTTTTTTTTTTTTCCTTTATGAAGTACTACTTTAGTTAATTACAAATTAAAAGTTTAGAATTTTTTTCTTCATCAGTTAATTTTTTACAGATTTTTAAAGTTTAAAAAAAGGGTGAATTTTGGCCCGGTATGACTTTACATTTTTTTATCTCAGGCTAGAAATAAGATAATGAAGTGGGAGAGGCATCATTTTACTCAGAACGGTAACAGCTTTCATTTGAGATGTTACAAGACTATGTTTCTTTATATCAAATTCAAACTATTGACGGGCAATTGTGAAAAAATGACTGATTGTGTTCTTGGTGATTTTTGAATTGACACTATAGTAGTTAAATATTTTGCACTTAGGTCCAATGAATGCGTCCATGGGGTCAAGCTGGGACAGAGTCATCACAAATTAGCCTTATTTGCAGATGACCTGCTACTTTACATCTCCCAGCCCCTGGTCTCCATCCCTTCGGTCTTAATGGAGTTTGAACGGTTCGGACAATTGAGCAACTTTAAAGTGAATTGCTCCAAAACCGAGGCACTCAATATTTCTTTGCCTGGAGAATTGGTTTCTCATCTATCTAAACAGTTCCCATTTAAATGGAAAGTAGAAGCCATTAAGTACTTGGGAGTCCTTATACCAAAAGATCTTAAACAAATATTCAATTTAAATTATCAACGCCTTTTGACTAACGCGGAATCGGCATTTACCTCCTATAGACAATTAAAGCTATCCTGGTTCGGGAGAATAAACGTAGTCAAGATGGATGTCTTGCCCCGACTCTTATATACTTTTCAGACAGTTCCTGTTCTATTGGATAGAGGCTTCCTCTGCAAAATGCAATCTATGATCCTTAGATTTGTCTGGGGGGGCAACAGGTCCAGATTGCGAATGAATATCCTATCCTTGCCCAAGGCCAGAGGAGGGGTTGGACTACCCAACATACGAGCGTACTTTGTGGCTTCCTCTCTTGTTAGAGCTCTAGATTGGCATTATCATGCGTCCTCCAAGAAATGGGTAGGGGTGGAGCAAGAGGGTTTGGGGATTCCGCTGAAACACCTGCTTTGGATTTCCCCTAAAGACTCCACAGACTAGTACCTTTGACAGACATGACCAGAAACACCTTGAAGGTATGGCACCTAGTGACGAAAACCCTCCGCTTAAACGACAGACTTAGCCCTTTGACTCCCCTTTTTTCCAACCCATCTTTCCCACCCAGATTTGACAGGCAGAGATTTTTATGTTGGCGGATTGTGGATGACACCGAGTAGGACAGACTCTGTCCAGTGGTGGTTTGCCCCCGATGGCAGAGCTACAACTCAAAGAACCTACGAGACCTCTTAAGTGATTCGAATTTCTCCAATACAGAGCATACTTATATTCAGCTGACCACTCTTGCAGGGTAAGATTGACGCCCAACGTATTGGAGAGGTTATTCCAACTGGAGGCTCCACCAAGGCGCAAAATATCAGTTCTATACCAGGCCTTAGGGTCCATGAGAGAGCAGGGCACCCTTTACTTCCAACGTGCTTGGGAGAGGGAATTGGGGTGTAGCATTTCAGAAGCTAATTGGCAGAAATGCTTTATATTTACTCACTCACTAGCTAGCGCTTGTTCTGCACAAGAAAGAAGCTATAAGCTGCTCACTAGATGGTACATGTGCCCGACGACACTCCGGAACATGTTCCCTGGAACCCCTGATACCTGCTGGCGCTGTGGGGAAGAGAAGGGTACAATGATACACATTTGGTGGAGTTGTGGGGAAATCCGGCGGTTCTGGTCTGAGGTTTTCAATGCATACGCCCGGATAACAGGTAAACAAGCCGAATGCTGCCCAGAATCGGCAATGTTATCCATTTTTCCAGGTCCTATTGGGCTACAGAAGAGGGATATTCTCCGCTTTAGCATCTCGGCTGCTCGTGCTGTGATCCGGAGGTTCTGGAAATCAAGCCGGGCTCCATCTCTACTTGATTGGTTCAAAGAATTGATGGACACATATCGAATGGAGGAGCTCGCTGCTGATGCGTCGGGATCTCGGAACAAATTCTTAGGGATTTGGGTTGAATGGATTCTTTTTCACGACTCTGCAGAATTTAGGAGTATCTTTTCCAGCACAGATAATATGGCTCGACCTCTGGCTGATGGGGAGCCAGTGGGATGAGTACCCTTTCTCCTTCCCATACCTCACCCGTCCCCCCCCCCCTCCTTTTTTCTTTTTTTCTTACGTGGCTTTTCTTTCCCAGTATAACTTTTTCTAATGGTTTTTGTTTCTCTTCTCTCTCTCTTCTTTTCTATCTCTCTTTTCTTCCCATCTGATACATTCAGTCTAGGTATTTCCTTTCTATACCTATACCTTCAGAATTCTAGTGAACATTACACAGGTATCGGAAACTCTGAGCAGTGAGTAGATCATTAATATTTTGGCCTTCCTTTCCGGTACACCAGTCGATAGACTATTCCAACTAGGCCTCAACGTTTAATGGCCCACTTACGTGGTCAACCTGTTAGAAGGGGCCAAGTGATAAAAATCATTCTGCTGGGGCTGCTTGTCCCCTTGACATCAGAACATCTCAAAACCCTGAGAAAGGTTGTATACTTGAGTGTTTGGAATTATATTTAGATTGTAGTATATATTGCACCAGAGATAAGCGCAAAAGTAAATTTGCAGCTTATCTTAAAGTTACTAATAACTTTGTGAATTCTCTTTTTGTATATTTTATATGTCTCAAGATTTTGTTAAAAGATTGAATGTATGTCTTTCATATGTTTTTTCGGAAATGCGTTTAAAAATGTTGCGTTTGCGTTCGCATGGGTAAAAAATTAAAATTAACAAATATACTCTTGTGACATATCTGGTGAAAGCCTGGACAGTTCTGAGTAGAATGGTGTTTATTTTGTTTCTCGATCTTATTTCTAGCCCGAGATAAAAAAATGTAAAGTCATACCAGGCCAAAATTCACACTTTTTTTAAACTTTAAAAATCTGTAAAAAATTAACTGATGAAGAAAAAAATTCCAAACTTTTAATTTGTAATTAACTAAAGTAGTACTTCATAAAGGAAAAAAAAAAAAAAATCTAAAGACGTCAGGTAAAAAAAAATATTCATATTTAGATCACTTGATATGGAATGACCCATTGATGCTATTAATAGTAAAATATGTTAAAATATGATCCCATTGCGATCCCAACTTGAAATTTGGTACAGATGTGGCTAAGAGCAAAGCAGACACATGGGCAGTTTTTGAAATATTTAAAGCGCGCCGATTTTTCGGAAATGCGTTTTAAAGTTTTGCGCTTGCGATCACATGGGTAAAATATTAACAAAGATCCTCTTGTGACATATCTGATGAAAGCCTGTATAGTTCTGAGTAGAATGGTGTTTATTTTGTCTCGCTATCTTATTCCTAGCCTTAGTTATGAGGAGAAACGTAAAGGCAGGCAACAGCGAAATTCACACTTTTTCCGAACTTCGAAAATCATTTAAAAAAAAAATAAATTTTTTAAAAAATTTTTCTCTTCACATTTTGCATTGTCTGACATGCTATTATCAAATAACAAAATCTCAAAAGAATTAAAAATATAGAGGTAATAATCATTGGTTCACTTGACATGGAATGACCCAATATTGGTGTGTTTAAAGATGGAGTAAATTTATATTAATAGTTAAATGATTTTCTTATTAAGAGTTAATAAACAGCGCAACTATTCTGAGTGATCATTGTTCAGAAAATTGCCCCCCATTGATTTCAATGACTATTTCAATTAGAAATATAATTAATCTTTATATTATATTATAATATATAATATACTGTAATGTAAATATAATACAATTATAAATATAAATTATAAATATTTTAATTACTATTGATTTCAAGTACTATTCTTAAAACTTCATAAATGACATGTTTAGTGATATAACAGAAAAAAAATGTAAACAGAAAAAAGTAGAAACTCACTAACAAGATAAAAAAAAAAAAATACATAAATTTGACAGGTTCAAAGTTGAATCTCTGTACAAATATAATTAAGAACACAACACATGCATTTTTTCACAATTGTACATCAAAATTTTGAATTTGATTTCTCTTAGGGTACTTTCACACTAGTGTTTTTTTTTTTTCAATCGCAGCAGATGCGGTGAATAAAAACCGCATCTGCCGCGATTACCGTGCTTGCAGCAGAGTTGCAGCAAGCCCCATACAATGTATAGGCGGGCTTGCGGCAGGTGCGGTTTTGGCACTTGCGGCAGGTGCTGCCGCGAAAAAAACCGCGGCTGACCGAGTTTTTTTCGCGGCCGCACCTGCCGATACCGCACTTGCCGCAAGCCCGCATATACTTGTATGGGGCTTGCCGCAAGTACACCGCAAATGCAGCCGTTATGCGGTAATCGCGGCAGTTGCGTTTTTTTCACTACAACTGCCGCGATCAGCGCAAAACTGCTGATGTGAAAGCAGCCTAAGGCCCCTTTCACATCAGCGGTTTTTTTAAATCGCGGCAGAAGCGGTGAAAAAACTGCATCTGCTGCGATTACTGCATAACCGCGACACTTGCGGCAAGCCCCATGCAATGTCTATGGGGCTTGCGGTAAGTGTGCAGCAGGTGCGGTTTCGGCACTTGCGGCAGGTGCAGCGGCAAAAAAAAAAAACCACGGTCAGCCGTGTTTTTTTTGCGGCCGCACCTGCTGCAAGTGCCGATACCGCACTTGCTGCACCTGCCACAAGCCCGCATAGACATTCTATGGGGCTTGCCGCAATTGTGCCGCGGTTATGCGGTAATCGCGGCAGATGCGTTTTTTTCACCGCATCTGCTGCGATTTAAAAAAACCGCTGATGTGAAAGGGGCCTAAGACAAAATATAAAGAAACAGTCTTGTGACATATCAAATGAAAGCTGGTACAGTTGTGAGAAAAATGTCTCTCCCACCTCTATCTTAATTGCAGCCCGAGATATAAAAATTGTAAAGCCATACTAGGCCAAAATTTGCGCCTTTTTAAAACTTTAAAAATCTGTAAAAAATTAACAGAAGAAAAAAATTCAAAACTTAATTGGTAATTGACTAACGTACTTCATATAGAGAAAAAAAAAAAATCTAAAGAAGTCCGGTTAAAAAACATTCATATTTGGATCATTTGATATGGAATGACCCGATAGTCACATATGGATTGAAAACCCATGTCAGGGTAGATAATGTTTTTGAAAGATTAAGTTACTCTGCCCACCAGGCCTGACAGTTCCTCATCCCCCAGCTCACATCTCACCCTGCTCCGTACAAGCCGCAGCTTTCAAGCAGGGTGGACAACACAAAAATCCATGTTAAAATGGATTTAAAGTGAAGTAGTCTAATCAGATATTAAGGCTGCCTTCACACTTGCAGATGGATCTGCAGCGTTTTGCAGATGCATCTGCAAGTGTGAGCATGCTGACCGCGGCCCCTATGTTTATAATAGGGCGCACGCGGTGTGAAAGCTCTCATTCACTCCTATATGTGTACTGTCAGCAGGCGTATGCCTGCTTACAGATCACACTCTCCCGCCCGCAGCATGGACGCTACATCTCGCGTCCACAGTGCGGACGGGAGTGTGTGATCTGTCAGCAGGCATACGCCTGCTGACAGTACACATACAGGAGTGAATGAGACCTTTCACACCGCGTGCGCCCTATTATAAACATAGGGGCCGCGGTCAGCATGCTCACACTTGCAGATGCATCTGCAAAACGCTGCAGATCCATCTGCAAGTGTGAAGCCAGCCATAGATATCAAATCAATGTTATAATGTAAGCAGCTTGTGTTGTGAAGTCTGGTGGCTGAGCAACAACTTGGCATTTAAAGGCTGTATAGTTACATATAACTTGCGATGCCATAGATGTGACAGCTGAAAGTTATAGAAACAGAATGTCTTTTCTAGGACAAAAGGCTGCAGATAATGGCTTTTGTAAGCAGCCATTCATCCTTCCTATGTTGACAAGTAGTAGTTTGACATTTTACTTTGCCGTATTTTGACTTTGATAAAAAAAAAAAAAAAAAAAAGTTACAGCAAAATTACTCCATACCTCCGAAATGTTCCTACGCTTACAAGCACAATAGTTCTCCTCAGATTTCATTTGCAGTTACGTAGTTAAGTGCATGCAGGATGAGAAAGCTTTTATAGTGCAGCACTACACTGGTTTGCAATGTTCATCCACATAATTGGTACTCAACCTACAGAGGAAGAAAATGTTCCTGTACAAAATATAACATGAGACCAGTTGTAGCTTTTAACCCCCCTCCCACCACCACTATACACACTTTATAACGCTATTTACTTAGATATATTTACCTGGGTAACAAACAATAGAGAAATGTACTCGTGTTTACGCTGCTTCTATGATTCAGCCCCAACTCCACAAACCTATGGGGGTTTTTTTCTTCTTGTTTTGACCCTTTTGAGGCTACATTTATACTACTCCCCAAATGATAAGTTAAGGTTTAGGCTGTGTCTCGTGGCATTGGTTTGCCCACATGATGGAAAATGTCTCCGCATGTGGAACCTGCTGCCTTCTCCATTCAATTCTAAACTACACCAAAAGAAGGATGTGCATATATGAAGATTGCCCGAGACACAGGTCACTATAGGCATAACATGGTATACCTCTCCTATAAGCAAAAGGGATTGATGCCATCTAAAAATCATTGAAGAAAAAAGATCGTGATCGTGTTTAATGAAAGCAGATGATTTATTTAAATCCAAAGATATTTATGTTGGTTCAATCATTGCGTGCATTTGCAAGGACGTTTGGCCATTTCTTAATATAACACAATTTATCAAATCCAAACAGTACCAGGAGGCGGCTTTGAAGAGCTATGTGCATGCTACGTCTGACAAACATATGTTGGTTTAGGGAAGCCAGTAAACTCTAGGAACGTTACACAATTTGGATAGAACAAAGGATGCAATGTTTGAGATGACCCAGGATCGTGACATGCTGCTGTTATAAGTTTTAATTTTTATGATTAAGAACTGGACATTCAAAACGTGTCAAGCTCTAGGGGTTGTGTCCCCAACGTGAGGTTATCTTTTAGGACACAAAGTTTAGAAGATATTTTTAAAGGATAAAGCCTGGTGCTGGAACATTTCCTCTCATTTGCTGAAAGGTAGACTATTCCATTAGGTTCCCACAATTGTTGCCTTTAAAAATTGAAAATATCCCTGGCTTTGACATTCATTGTTTAAAAAAAAAAAAAAAAAAAATATTATAATATTATAAATCTCTCTATTTATCCATCTTTTAAATCTATCTATATAACTATTACCAAAGAAATTAAAAACCTAACACAATGGTATACTAAACAGAGTTAATTTTTAAAAAGTGGCTCTAAAAAAACTTACGGTATTTTAGCATAAAGTGTGTGATGAAGCTCATATATGCTTTAGTTTTGAATTCTAACGAGGTTTTCCACTTACAACCAAGATCCTTATTTTGTCCTAATGGTGGGGTTACACGTCCCGATATCGCGGCGATATCGGAGGCAACGGCGCGGGAGCGCGCATTTTTTGAGCCCTTTTCCAGATATCGCATCGGCGGTTTACACGCTGCGATATCGGGA
Organism: Allobates femoralis; assembly: GCA_033576535.1. NCBI lineage: Eukaryota > Metazoa > Chordata > Amphibia > Anura > Aromobatidae > Allobates > Allobates femoralis. The sequence continues at coordinate 173,347,981 of JARQOC010000005.1, read as the reverse complement.
AACAACGTCCCTCCGATGTGTACGCCCCCAACCCAGTAACGACCATTTAACAGGGGAGTTAATGGGTGAGTTGCGAGTACAGATCGGAGTTGGGCTGTCACAAGCTGCGATGCTGCTACAACGGCCATGCGATATCGGGGAGTTGAATAACTCTGCTATTCAACTCAGATATCTTTTTGGCATCGTTCCAGCATTGCGTTGTACGCTCAAACCGTACAACGCGCACACGATACCGGGTCCAACTCGCAACCCACGTGACTTTTTGTCGGAGTTGGGTCAGAGTTGGACGCCGATATGGTGGGTTTACACGCCGCGATAACACTTAATATACTTCGGCCAGCTTTCCTGCTCTGGAAAGCTTTTAGGGTAACGTCACACGGTGCCACCCCGCCGGAGATATCTGCGGCAAATGGCGGGATCACGCACACTTTTGGCGCCCCACCAGCGTTGCCGCCCCTCGTTTACATGGGGAGACACCTCTAGCGATGCACCGGCGATCTGACAGGCGACATCGCCGCCGGGGTGTCTCAAAACCCCAGCGGTGATGCAGTACAATGGGAGCCCCAGATCGGCCACCTGGTTTTAGAGTATTGCTCTGAAACCAGGCAACCACTAAAAGGTGTCACCATCGCCTATTTACATTAGGCGATGCAGGGGCAATATCGGTGCCGATGGGCCATGCCCCTGCATCACGTAAGAAATCGGTGGTGCCGTCGCCACGTGTGATGATACCCTTAGGTACAGTCACACGTGGCGACATCGCCGGCAAATCACGGGAGCACGTACTTTTTTGGCACATGCCATGGTTGCTGTTGCAATGTCGGACGCAGCAATATTGCCTGCAACGCATCTGCGATCTTGCCAGCAACTATCGCAGCCAGGGTTAAACTCTACCCTAGCAGCGATCCATAACATGGGAGTCTATGGAAAAAGTTGCCGGCAACATCACAGTTGCGGCGTCACACAGGGCGATGCAGGCAGATTGCCTTAGCAATATCGCCAGGTTTCCCAACATATCGCTTTATTAATCACCCTGTCACTCGCAGCAACTCATGAGCGATGTTGCCGCAACTTAGCATGCCCCTAAGTTGCCAGCAACATTGCAGCAGAGATCGCCCCGTGTGACAGTACCTCCTCTCTCAGGCTCTTAACGATAATATTTTTCGGACTATAAGACGCACCAGATGATAAGACTTACCTAGGTTTTAGAGGTGGAAAATAGGAAAAAAGAATCTTAAGCAAAACATGACAAATATATCACTCAGGCCCTGCAACCAATCAGAGCTGGTGTTGGTCTCCCCACCTTCGGATGAAGGGGCAGTATGTGAGCCGCACCTTTAACTTAATGCGTCGGTGTCTAAAGAAGGGGAGACACTACAACGCTGATTGGTCACAGGGCCCAAGTGTCATATGGGACCAGAGTATGCAACTTCTGACAATGTCGAAATCACCGCAGCACTGGAGGAGAGTAGTCATACTTTTTCAAGTGCAAAAAAGGGGAACGAAATTGGTCTTGTAATAGTGAACAACCCCTTTAATAGGAGAACTATAACTCCCAGCAGGTCCTAAAGATTTTGTGGTATTCTTGAGTTTAAAGTTAAATACCGTAAACAAGAACTATAAGTGCTTAATGTTTGTTTGCCTCAATTATTACTGTAACTTCTCAAGCTATGTTATCAGTGTGCTCACATAATGACGTCCTGCTGCTGCACTGAAACACCAGGAAGTGGATGGTCTCCCATCCAGATCAAAGTACTGCAGTGATGTAATGAAGCAGGGCCAGGGGGACTGCACGCTTTGCTGTTTAAGGCTGCGTTCACACATTGCGTATTTTGCCGCGCTTTTTTACGCACGCTTTTTCAAAATACGCAATGTGTCTTTTGTCTGCCTGCAAAGTGAATGTGAAATTCACTTTGCAGTCTAGACATTGCGCAAAAATACGCAGTGCGTTTTTGGGAGAAAACACAGCTGCGTAAAGAATTGATATGTCAATTCTTTACGCAGCTGATCCTGCATTTTCTCCCTGTGATGTCACAGAGGGGAGGAAGAATCCCGCTTCCTCCTCCCCTCTGTGACATCTGTGGCCGCCCATTAGATTTCACAGTGTATTAATATACACTGCGAAATCTAAATTAAACAGAGGCAAGTGTATGTAAAATAAAAAAGAATGAATACTTCACCTGTCCGATGCCTTTTCCGGTGTTCGGTCTCCGGTGCCAAGTGAGATGTCTTCTGACAGGACCTGTGGTGACGTCAGAGGGGCGTTCCCGGGCACTCGCAGTCATGTGATACATATCACGTGACTCCGAGCAGCCAATCAGCACCGGGAACGCCCCTCTGACGTCACCACAGGTCCTGTCAGAAGACATCTCACTTGGCACCGGAGACAAAACACCGGAAAAGGCGTCGGACAGGTGAAGTATTCATTCTTTTTTCTTTTACATACACTTGCCTCTGTTTAATTTAGATTTCGCAGTGTATATTAATACACTGTGAAATCTAAAGGGTCTGTCACAGAGGGGAGGAGGAAGCAGGATTCTTCCTCCCCTCTGTGACATCACTGCGCTTTCTGGGTTAGATGATTTGGATTGTGCTCTGCCTACTGTTTGCACTCGTCTGGTTAAGAAAGCGCAGTGTGTGAAAGCCCCTGCGTATTTTGCTGCGCTTTTTTGCGCGGCTGAAAAACGCAGCAAAATACGCTATGTGTGAACGCAGCCTAAGGCTTCAACCCTGCCTCTTCAGTACATCCTACAGCACTTTATCTAGACTGGAGACCATCCACTTCCTGGATTTCAGCACTGTGGCAGGGCCTGGCAGACATGCTCCACGTCAGCACAGGGACCGTTCGTGTGCTTCTGCCCGTGTCATCTTCAGAGCAGTGATTTCAGTACATTACACTTGCTGCTGACGACACCCTGGTCCTCAGTTCTTGATCTCCTTAGCCGCTGCAGGAAACTAGGGAGCAACCATGCGTGCTGCCTATTAAAGAAATAAAGAATTCCCTGTTCCACATGCCATCTCTCTGCGTGGTCTTCAGTGCTGAGAGCTGGGAGTCTGGAAGTAGTGAATATTAATTTCCTTAATTAGCTGGTACACATGGTTGCCTCAATCGCTAAATTCTTCTGCCTTTTTCCTGCCTCTTCTGACCCCACTCCACTGCAAGCTAAGTAACATATTCGGACTATAAGATTCACCCCCCACTTTTCTCCAAATTTGAAGAAAAAAAAAAAAAGAAAGTGCGCCTTATGGTCTGAAACATAAGGTACCTTTATTGTTCTAGCTTTAAAACTTCCAGGCTGCAGACAGGATTTAGTTCAACTGAGCAGAGCAGATCACTGGTGGGGGCGGGACTCTCTCTGTAATGACAGCATCAAACTCAACTCTCCTCTCAACCCCCCACCAGTGACATACCTGCTCAGTTGGTCTGATTCCGGTCTGCAGCCCAGAAGGATCAAAGAAACAACAAAGGCATTTACGAGCCTCTCAGATATAAGCTTACAGAAGCAAAGTAGGTAGCAAAGTATATTAGGAAAAAAAGTGTTAGGAAGAGTTAGGTGAAAAGAAATGCGATCACATTAGTAGTGAAAAAGTCTTTAAGACTGTACACTCACACATTAAGCTAAAGCCAGGAGTAGATTAAAAAAAGAATGGGAAATATAAAACGCAGCAAATGAAAAAAAAAATGCTGCATATTAAAAGATCTTTAGAGTACCAGCAAAAGCTATTAAATTTCAAAAATCTTGTGTTCACAATTGCCTTTTTTGTTGCCAAGTTTGCCAAGGCCCCTTTCGCACTAGCGTTTGTTACAATTTGGCCGCACTTGCGGCACGCTTGCGGCAAGCCCCATGCATTGTCTATGGGGCTTGCAGCAGGTGCGGAAAGTGCAGTATAGCCGCGGTTTCGGCACTTGCAGCCACAAAAAACGCTGCTAAATGCATTTTGTTTGCGGCCGCACGCCCCATTGACAATGCATGGGGCGTGCCGCAAGTATGGCTGTTGGGTGGCAGATGCGGTAAATCTGCTGCAAATTGTAACAAATGCTGGTGTGAAAGGCGCCTAACTAGTATTTTTGAAAACTGAAGCCTGTCAATGGTGTTTTGGCAGTGTTTTTCACTATAAAAAGCAATGAGGAAGTACAAATCCGCAGCAAAAAGCATAACCATGTAAGCATATGCCAACAAGTACAAACAAATGACAAAATGCAGTGAAAAACTCAAGACCTGCTTTTTGTAAGCAGTCAAGAAAAATAGGTTTTGTCTGCAGATTAAAAGAGCAGCAGCAAAAACAGCAACACATACAAAGCCTAATACTCAGGGGCGTAACTAGAATGGGTGCAGGGGCTGCAATTGCACCTGGGCCCTGCCGCCTAATGGGCCCTTAAAAGTTCCTTTGGCCTGTATGAAGACAAATACTATTAAAGACTGGCTAAAAGCACTGTCACTTTAATACTTCTTCCACTTCCAGTTTTGGATTAAAAACAGCATGCTTGTGACGTACATGCGTCGAAATTAAACATCTGACTGATACTCACATCCCCCCCCTTCCATATTCCTTAAGCATGTCAACCTCCCCTCTGCTCGTCCTTCTTTAGCTCTATTTCTCTTAAACTATCACTTTCTTTTTTTCCTTTTCCTTTCACTCTATTATAAGCATATACTCTATATACAGTTGTGGCCAAAAGTATTGACACCCCTGCAATTCTGTCAGATAATACTCAGTTTCTTCCTGAAAATGATTGCAATCACAAATTCTTTGGTATTATCTTCATTTAATTTGTCTTCAATGAAAAAAACAGAGAATGAAGCAAAAAGCAAAACATTGATCATTTCACACAAAACGCCAAAAATGAGCCAGACAAAAGTATTGGCACCCTCAGCCTAATACTTGGTTGCACCATCTTTAGCCAAAATAACTGCGATCAACCGATTCCGGTGACCATCAATGAGTTTCTTACAACGCTCTGCTGGAATTTTAGACCATTCTTCTTTGCAAACTGCTTCAGGTCCCTGATATTTGAAGGGTGCCTTCTCCAAACTGCCATTTTTAGATCTCTCCACAGGTGTTCTATGGGATTCAGGTCTGGACTTATTGCTGGCCACCTTAGAAGTCTCCAGTGCTTTCTCTCAAACCATTCTCTAGTGCTTTTTGAAGTGTGTTTTGGGTCATTGTCCTGCTGGAAGACCCATGACCTCTGAGGGAGACCCAGCTTTCTCACACTGGGCCCTACATTATGCCGCAAAATTTGTTGGTAGTCTTCAAACTTCATAATGCCATGCACACGGTCAAGCAATCCACTGCCAGAGGCAGCAAAGCAACCCCAAAACATCAGGGAACCTCCGCCATGTTTGACTATAGGGACCGTGTTCTTTTCTTTGAATGCCTCTTTTTTTTCTCCTGTAAACTCTATGTTGATCCTTTGCCCAAAAAGCTTTACTTTTGTCTCATCTGACCAGAGAATATTCTTCCAAAACGTTGTAGGCTTTCTCAGGTAAGTTTTGGCAAACTCCAGCCTGGCTTTTTTATGTCTCGGGGTAAGAAGTGGGGTCTTCCTGGGTCTCCTACCATACAGTCCCTTTTCATTCAGACGCCGGCGGATAGTACGGGTTGACACTGTTGTACCCTCGGACTGCAGGCAGCTTGACCTTGTTTGGATGTTAGTCGAGGTTCTTTATCCACCATCCGCACAATCTTGCGTTGAAATCTTTCGTCAATATTTATTTTCCGTCCACATCTAGGGAGGTTAGCCACAGTGCCATGGGCTTTAAACTTCTTGATGACACTGCGCACGGTAGACACAGGAACATTCAGGTCTTTGGAGATGGACTTGTAGCCTTGAGATTGCTCATGCTTACTCACAATTTGGTTTCTCAACTCCTCAGACAGTTCTTTGGTCTTTTCTTTTCTCCATGCTCAATGTGGTACACACAAGGACATAGGACAGAGGTTAAGTCAACTTTAATCCATGTCAACTGGCTGCAAGTGTGATTTAGTTATTGCCAACACCTGTTAGGTGCCACAGGTAAGTTACAGGTGCTGTTAATTACACAAATTAGAGAAGCATCATATGATTTTTCTAACAGTACCAATACTTTTGTCCACCCCCTTTTTTAGTTTTGATGTGGAATTATATCCAATTTGGCTCTAGGACAATTCTGTGTGTTTTTTCATTGAAGACAAATTAAATGAAGATAATACCAAAGAATTTGTGATTGCAATCATTTCAGGAAAGAAACTGAGTATTATCTGACAGAATTGCAGGGGTGTCAATACTTTTGGCCACAACTGTATTGCTTGTCGGTACTAGAACTAGTATACCCTTATACTTCAAATGTGCTGTGATACGTTTTGATTCTGATTTATATGTTTGGTATGCCAATATTAGCTAATGCCAAGAGACAATTCCGTATGCATGATTGGCGTTGACTTTGTTCATATTTTCTTGCTTTATAAAATTGTTTGGAAAAAACAAAAAACAAAAAAAAAAACAGCATGCTTGATTTAAAACCCCAAAAGGTTTTTTTTGTTAACCTTGAGCAAACAAAAATATCTGAAACAAGTTCTAAAGTAAATTAATCAAACGAGTTTTAAACATTCGGCCAATTCTTATTTCAGATCATTGCTTATAAAGCAGCCATAATTTTTAGCTGAGCAAAGACCAATTCAAATGAGCAGATCTGAAATTATACAGTTCTATATTTGTTTAAGAAGAACCTGCCTTTAAACCATACTTGAAACCAATTAGCTTTTAAAGTAATTTTATTGGCAATTAGACTGAGTAACAGGTGAACATAATCATTTTCATCTTGTGTCACCAAAGTACTTACAAACCTGGCATTGAATGTGTGGCATGGATCAAGACATTCTGGAGTGCTCTTAGCTACAACTGAATATTGGGTCTTGATTGTACATTGCAGTGCAGAACAGGCTCTCCTCTGTTCCCAAGAACATTTCACCAAGCTTAGCCCTTTTATCTGAAACCAAAGCCTAAATATCACCCTTTATTTCGCTAGCATGTTGGTCACTTTCTAAGTGTGTGAATGGAACACAGGCACTTTGGAGATGTTACATTTCTCGTATTCAATGGGTTCAACATACTTAGGACTTTGAACATTGCGAAAGTGCAATTTAGTTAAAAAGGTTTCAGGTCTTCTGAGCTCAGAAAAATAATCCAGAAAGTAAAAAAAGAAAAAAAACATTAAAGGAATACATAAATTAACAGTGAGCGATCAGTGTTAACAAAATTTTCTTTGTAACTCGAAATTTCTTTATGCAATAATTGAAATTTTTTTTTTTTTATATAAAGCATAAAAAATGTTACCAAATAGGCAATCAAGTGTAATCTGTCAACATTTTGGGATTCCTTCAATTTCTAAAGAAATTAAATGTATAGTCAGGTATGTGGAAAGCTAAATCACAAACCACTTTAGAGTTTTTTTTTTTATTAAAGGGAAAATTGACAGTAGGCTAAACCCTGTTAAGCAGTCTATATGGGCATGTAGGTCAAAAAGTTAAATAATGTAACTTGGTTACTGCAATCTGATGTCTTAAACCTGATATATTCACGTTTCTTTTTTTAAGCACTACTCTAGCAGGTTTTTATTTTAGTGATGGAGCAATGCTCTAAACCAGAGTTTCCTGACCTGACTCATAAGGCCCCGTTACACGCTGCAATGTAGCAGCGATCCGACCAACGATGTGGATTGCTGCCACATCGTGAACTGATCGCTGGTGAGCTGTCACACAGGCAGACTCACCAGCGACATCATGGAAAAGAAAATATTATTTCCACGATGTCTAGCTCCTGCTGCCAGGCTGCATTAAGTGGGAGCAGACTGGTAACTATGGTAAACAGTGGGTATCTAGGCAGCACCTAACTACCCGATGTATACCCTGGTTTCCAGCCTTCTCTGCTTACAGGCTGGTATCCAAGGTACACAGTGGGTAATTAGGGACAGCGCTGTCCCTAGTTACCCGCTGAGTACCTTGGATACCAGCCTGTAAGCAGAGAAGGCTGGTAACCAGGGTATACATCGGGTAACTAGGCGCTGAGCACTGCCTAGATATCCGCTGTTTACCATGGTTACCAGCCTGCTCCGCTTATCGCTGGTTGTTTAGCCCCTGTCACATGTGCCGATGCATGCTGACCAGTGGACAACCAACGACAGATTTATGGTCCTGGCCATAAATCTACGATCAAGGACTTATCGTTGATATGTGTCACACACAACAATGTAGTTTCGACATCGCTGCAACATCACAAAAACAGTCAACGATGGTTAGTGATGATATTGTAACGGGCCCTATACTTACCTGCCGCCACCATAATTAGCACTACCTCTTCATTGGTCTCTAGCAGTTTGTGACCTGCTTCATGGATCGAGACAGGGATCACGCTTCACTGCAAGTCTATGAGGGCCTGCCTCATTCTGGGTCTTTGTAGACTTGCACTGAGAGCTTGTAACACAACTTCTAAAACTCCAGCCAGAGACAAGTTCCTACCGAAAGATACCACCGCGGGACCGAAGCGAACCCAGAAAAGTATGATGCTGTAGAGTATCAGTAGCGGCATGGACCTTAGATATAAAGAACCACTCCAATATTGGAGGAAAAACAAAACCTGAAGCCATGCTTTATTATGTATATGACCTGTTAAGATGGGCCGGACAAACATCTTGCTGACAATCTGCCTCCAGGGCACATTTTAAAGTGGACATTACCAGTGTGAGACATGCAATGACTGTCTGCTTTTAAAAGGGAACTCCAGGGAGAGAGAAAACTTTAGTACTGTCTCTGCCCTCCTACATGATGCAGAGCTGGGCACTACAATTCTAGAATCTATAGATCACTTGTAAATTATATATCTGCTCTTTTGCTCACACCTCTCCCTCAGGAGTCTGAGAAAATCAGCTTCATGCTGCTGGTGAGAACAGGTGGTGTATTAGGGAAGTGGACCCTGGAGGCTCCATGCTCATCCTATATTCCCACCCGCTCACTTCTGTACGGGCAGGGGGTATGGCCGCCGCTCCCATGATCAGACTACAATACTGCCCCTGATATACCATCCTTTGTAATGTAACAGGGCTGGTTTGCTTCAAATAGCAATCATTTCTACAGTACAGTACTCTAGAACAGTGTTTCTGAACTCCACTCCTCAGGACCCACCAACAGGTCATGTTTTCAGGATTTCCTTAGTATTGCACAGGTGTTATACTAAGGAAATCCTGAAAACATGACCTGTTGGTGGGTCCTGAGGACTGGAGTTCAGAAACACTAGAGAAAGCACACATTTAAAGGGATCCTGTCACCTCCAGAATGCCTCCTTATCAAATTATTTTTATTAGATTATATATAAAATGGGAGGGGACGGGTTGGGAAGGGAAAGGATACATAATAAAAGAAGGGAAGTGGGGGGGAGGTTGAGGGGGGGAACAAACAGTATATAGATACATGAATAGAGTATAAATCGTATGGCAAAATACAAATATAACAATATATAACAAGTAACATGGTCGGAATTAACAGTCAGTTTTACAATGGAGTATAAATCGACCGACAAAGTATGTACAGTACAATTGAAAAATTGAGCAACGATGAAGTTAGATATGAGAGTGAAATATTGGTATAGAGGAGAATCAGAACAAGAATAGAATAGTTCGTGGTGATTTTAATTTTCGAACACGTGAATCTATGTCAAAAGAGCATGAGGTCTAGAATGATTACTGAGGCAGTTTTTAAGTCGAGGAAAATTTAAGGTAGAAGGGATGGGCAATAAATGGTGAGCCAGGGTTCCCACTGGAGTAGATATTTTGGCCATTTATTGGCTCTTGTGGCAAAAGAGTATTCATAGATACAGTGGGTAGTGACTCTGTCTATCAGGTTCGTGAGAGACGGAGGACCTGGTTGCCTCCACCTAGCAGCCAGCAGGGTCTTGGCAGTGAGAATAATGTGAGAGATCAGGGGTTTGAAATGTGGATGAAGGTCTTCCATGCCAATTAACAAAAGAGCTAATTGGGGGGTGAAACTGAAGTGGAGTTTCGTAACAGAACTTATCAAAGAGGCAACATCCGTCCAGAATTGTTGTATTTTCGGGCATGACCAGAAGATGTGAGAGAGGGTGCCTTTCTCACCACAAGCTCTCCAGCACAATGGGGATTGATCCGGGTAGCTCCGATTAATTAGTACTGGGGTGTAGTACCACCGGGAAACAAGTTTGTAATGACTCTCATGCATGGTGGCGCACTTAGAACTAGAGTAAGCAGATTTGAGAGTTTTGGGGAATTTGTCCAGATCAATTTTAATGTTTAATTCAGCTTCCCAAGCTGTGAGAAACGATAAACAAGGGAGATCTAGGTCCTCGTTTAAGACTCGGTAGAGCCTGTTTGTCGTCCATAACGATTCCTTTTGGGAAAGTCGGATAAGCTCGGTAATAATGGAGGGTAATTTGAAATCAGGACTATGAGACAGAAAATAGGACACATTGGAGATCCTTGAACTCCTATCATCTCTTGTGAGTGGAAAATCGTTCTGCATATCTTGGAAAGGTTTCAAGTGGCCGTCTTGAAGTAAATCTTGGATATAGGCATTTTTCCGTAGTTTCCAACGGGAAAGGTCCAATGTGGGAATTAAAATTTCCAGTGTTTCCAGGGGGATGTTCTTGAGGAGAATTTTTGTGGAATATTTGAGGGCTTTACTAGTCAGCGATTTCCAGGCCTGCAATGTCGCTTTGATAATCGGATGTGAGGGGATTTTCATACGTGGATTAAGTAAGCAAGCTATAAGAAGGACTTTCAAAGATTTGTGAGTATATGATTCTTCGATAGAGGTCCAGGGGAGATCAGGAAGGTCGAGAAGCCATTTTTGGGAGAGCTTAATTAGTGAGGCATAATAATAATTGAAGAGGTTGGGTATCCCCAGGCCAGCAGACAGTTTGTGGCGCTGGAGAGAAGAGGATGCCACTCTTGAACTCTTCCCTTGCCAGATGAATGTACGAAGTTGAGCTTGCAGTTTAGTAAACCAGGTTCTTGGGATGAATAGAGGGATTGAACGAATCATGTAAAGGAATCTTGGGAAGAGGAGCATCTTGAATGATTCAATCCTACTTAACCATGATAGGTCGAGTTTAGAGAGACGTTGGTATTCCAAAGAGAAAGAGTTATACAGCGATGTGAAGTTGGAGTGGACCATATCTTTCAGAGGTTTTGTTAAGGTGACACCCAAGTAGGAGATCTCCTTATCTTTCCAAGAAAAGTTAAATTGCTCCTTGAGGTATGACAGGAGAGTTTCGTCTATGTTGAAATCTAGAATTTGGGACTTAGCTGCGTTGATTTTGTAATAGGAGACTCGAGAATAGTTGTTGAGCTCCATAAGTACGTGTCTCAGGGATTTCAGAGGGTTTGTTATCGATAGAAGAATATCATCAGCAAATAGAGAGATCTTGTGATGATGTTTGCCAATTGGGATTCCTTTAATGTCATTGTTTTTTCTAATGCTTGCAGCCAGAGGTTCAATAAAAAGCGCAAATAGTAATGGAGAAAGGGGACAACCTTGTCTCGTACCATTGGAGAGGTAGAATTTGGGAGACAAGGTGGTGTTGGAGAGAACCCTAGCTGCAGGTGATTTATACATAGATCCAATAAGTCTTAGTATGTTACCTTTGATGCCAAATTTTTTGAGAGTGCTGAATAAGAACTGCCAGTTGACCCTATCAAATGCCTTCTCGGCGTCTAACGCCAAGAAGGCAGATGGTTGGGCAGATGTTTCGCTGGCAGAAATTAAGTTCAGGGCACGACGTGTGGCATCAGTGGTGGTGCGGGTTGGAATAAAACCGGCTTGATCCGGATGGATTAGTTTCTGAACATACTTACTTAGTCTATTGGCGGCTAGTTTGGCAATTAGTTTTGTGTCGGTGTTCAGGAGCGAAATTGGACGATAGTTTTTTACATCAGATGGATCTCCCTTGTCCTTGTATATTACCGTGATGGTGGCTTCCAGCATATCCTCTGATAGAAATCCCTGAGATGCGACATGGTTGGCTAATCTGGTTAGATATGGGGCGAGAGTTTGTTTGAAATTTTTGTAAAGTTCGGTTTGAAAACCATCTGGGCCAGGAGCTTTCTCCACTTTTGATTTATCAATGGCATCCAGGATCTCCATGAGGGAGTAAGGTGAGTTTAAGTCAGAGAGTTCAGAAGGTGTTAGAGAAGGTAAGTCCAGCTTGTCCAAGTAGTCACGTATGTCATCTCCATTCGGAGTGTAGGTAGAATGGAGGTCTTGTAAGTTGTAAAGAGATGAGTAAAAGGAGGCAAATTCCCCCGTGATGTCTCCAGGGTGGTGATGGAGTTTACCGTGGTGGTCCTTTATTACCTTTATTCTGGCTTTTGTCCTTTGGTATTTAATTTTTTGCGCCAGTAATTTGGACGGTCTGTCATCAGAGTGGTAGTGCAGAGATTTTAGCTTCTGGTTTAGGTTGTCATACTCCGAAGTGAGTATGGATTTTAGTTCCAAACGAAGCTTAAAGATCTCTTCTAAAGTTTGGGGGTTCATGGAAGATTGATGTAGTGTTTCTAGTTCCTGAATTTTGGTCAGTGTGGATTTGAGTTTCTGCTGGTTGTTTTTAAGAAGTTGGGCGTTCAGTTGGATTAGTTTGCCTCTCATAACCACTTTAAAGGCTGACCATAAAGTTTGTGGTGAAATGTCAGGGGTATCATTGTCTTGGAAATAATGGAGTATTGTATCTTCGATTTCTTGTTTGTAGGATGGATGGGAATATAGAAAACTTATTCCTCCATTGTCTGGGTGATGTTGTTTTTGGACCAATTTTGAAGTCAAATGTGATGGGGGCATGGTCAGACCAAGATCTTATCCCTATCTCAACCTTGGTGATTTTAGGAAGAGTAAATATTCCGGCTAGTATCAAATCAATTCTTGAATAAGAATTGTGGCGTTTGGAAAAAAAAAGAGTATTCAATTGAGGAGGAGTTAAGGCATCGGAATGCATCATAGAGATCATTCTTGTAAAGCCAGGGGTCAAGTGATTCGTTGTTTTTGTTTCTTCCTTTATTGGAAGAGTCGGTTAAGCTATTGGGGACGGTGTTGAAATCCCCGAAGAGAATAAGATCTCCCTGTATCTTATCTCTGATTATCCTCATTATTTTGTTTAAAAATGTTTTTTGGGCCTTGTTAGGGGCGTAGATGCATATGAGGGTAAACAGGTGATTATTGATCCTGCAAATGAGCATTAGGTACCGTCCCTCAGAGTCCTCAATCCTATCAATGTGCTCGAAAACAACACTATCTCTGATCATGATAGCAACACCAGCTTTTTTCTTCTGATTATTAGCATAATAGATAGTTTGGAATTGTTTGTTGCTGATTCCATGAGGTTGGAGGGATGAAAATTTCGTTTCCTGAAGGCCTACAATATCAGCCTTAGAGTCTCTAATTGTTTTCCATAGATAGTATCTACGTTGGGGGGAGTTTAAACCGTTGGTATTCAGAGAAAGAAAACGTAGAGACATGTTTAGTAGTTGGGGAGTCAGAATGCCTCCTAAGCTACCAAAACATGTCTCTGCAGCATATCACTAATCACACTTTTTTTTGTCTCCTAAGAGCATCCTGTGAAAGTGCATAAAAACGTTTTAACACTCATTTGGGATTATAATTAGCAGGGGCTATATTCTTTAGTCACCAGGGCGGGCTGTTTTGCAGGCTCCAGGATCCACCCTCTCTGTCTGTGTGCTTTGCTTGTGCAGGCTTTACCCTCCCCCCTCTCGATCACTCACAGAATGCAAATCATTAGTACAGCCTTCAGCTCCACATCACAGCAGTACAGACAGAGAGGGTGGATCATTCGGGGTGTGAAAATGAGCATCTAGGGAGGGCTTAGAGTCTCACAGGGGACGCCCTGTGAGACTTATTCAGGGACAAGAAGTCTCAGATTTGTAAGTGTATATTGTTGATTATTTTAATGTTACAGAGCGCTTTTTTTTTATAGAAAAGGAGCACTAATGCAGATATGTTAGGGTGCAGGGACAGTTAATAGGGTTGGGGGTGATTTGGAGGGGTCGGGTTCCCTTTAATCTGAAACCAATAATACTGCAAATAAATGCAGTATGACAGCTGAGAACACAAAAAAAATGCAAGTGTTGACATACTGCAGATCTGAAGAAAATACTTTGCAGGTAAATATCTGCATAGAAAAAATAAGCAGCATGTCCATGACATTGGAAATGTTCATCACTTTCCTGGTACTATGTAATGCAGCATTTTTTGCATTTTTTTCTGCTGTATAACTGCATGGATATATTGCCACAAACTGAAGCTTGTGAACACACATTTGTAGTGCATATTGCAATTCATTACACATTGTTCGGGCGTCGTTGCGTGTAAACGAACGCTATAGGATGATAAGATCGTTGGATTGTTCATCCTAGATTTGAGATCCTCACCTCAAATCTATCGTTCGTCGTCCAGTTAACACTGCTTCAGGAAGAAGCATTGTTCAGTGTGACACCATGATGAACGATATCGTTCAAAAATACCCTATTCCTGCCGTTTTATTACATCGTTCACTCCTTCCTCTCCTATTTAACAGTTGCGCTGCCGCATAGGATATCGTAAACGATATCCTTGTGTGTGACAGCGCACTAATGATGTTGGAACGATCACAGTCATGTGATCATTCCAAGGAGATTGTTTACGATATCCTAGCGTGTAAACCCACCATTAGTGTGAGCCATGCCTTGAAGCAACTAATAGAATAGGTTATAACAAAAAAAAAAAAAAGCTTAGCTACCTTCCCTACAAATTGTCAGTCAATACATGAGGCCACAGGCAGCAGGATCAGGACCTGACTGCACAATTGCAGCCCCGTATGTTCTTCCCTGAAATGCTAAATCATTTATTTTTTGTTTAAGAAAACTTTAAAAAGCTCCTAAGCAAATTAGTTGGTTGTCAGGTTGCTCCTGCTATACACACAATGAACATTGCCAAATTGTTCCTGTAAATATATTGTAAATGTTGTGGGTCTTGCTTTAAGAACCCCAATTCACGTTTTTAGATGCTCCACAGGATGTATCAGGATAATACTAAATTGAATGTGTGGATATACTTCCAGTGGAATTCAGTTTAACCCCTTAATAACATGATGTACCATGTCAGTCATAACTCGCCTCCCTGCCTTTGATATGAACTCACAAGCTGAGCCTACATATTTCCCAGCAGATAATAGCTGTGTTATCAAGTCAAAAAAAAAAAAAAAAAGCTTTAACACCTGCTAAATGCCACCAGTCTGATCGTGGCATGTAATGTGCCCAGGCTGGGGGGCTGGATGCCATGCTAAAGCCTCAGAGGTGCTTCCACAATATGATTGAGGGACAATGATGGGTAGTCATGGGATCTCTGAGTCATCATGGTGCTTCTGTGAAAACCTGTGGCTAGCGCTCATAAGAGCCCAAGATTTTTGCTTTATACAGCAATACTGTGGCATAGTATATAGTAGGCCTTAGGGTGCTTTCACACGCTGCGTATTTGCTGCATATTTTTACGCGAGTGCTGTTGCAGTTTTTGTAGCCAAAACCAGGAGTGGAACAATCAGAGGTAAAGTAACAGAAACAAGTGCTCCACTTCTGGATTTAATCACCCACTGCTGGTTTTGGCTCCAAAAACTGCAAGAGCACTCGCGTAAAAATATGCAGCATGTGAATGCACCCCAAGTCCAACATACTAATGAAAAAAAGAAATTGGAATCAGTTAGTATTTTAATCAGACTATATTAAAGATACACAATATTATAATATATATATATATATATATATATATATATATATATATATATATATATATATATTATATTAGGAGATACATATTATATACACATACACACCATAGTGATGACTTTTCGGCCATTGTAAAAAAAAAAAAAAGAAAACCACAAACAGGTTAAAAACAACATTGTATATTATAGAACTACATCAGTTATAAAGAAACAAAAAAACCAAAACATTAATTTGGGGCACAATACACGCCCCCTCACCTCATTCTCAAGAAATAGTAAAAGTTATGAGTTTTGATGAGCAAATTTAAATTTTTTTTATACACTAACTACTGATTTATTTCACTGTAAAATAGTAAAATGTAGACTTGGACTGCTTTCACATTACGATTTTTGAGGGAGCCAGTGCTGTCCAATAAAATCGGACAGCATCGGCTCCCTTCTGATGCCTGGAATCGCATGCCAAATAGGCATCCGATTCTGACAGAAAATCGCACCCTCCGGGCTGATAAAAAAAAAAAAAAAAAATAATATATGTATGCTCACCTGTCCCCGAGGCCCTTGCCGTCTCCTGCATGGTCCAGCAGGCTCCCGGTGTCCTTGCGGTGCCCTCCCGCTGTCTCCACATACAACAATCAGTGGTCAGCAATCAGGGGTATCCTCACTCGCCACTGGGGCGTCCTGAAAACTGAGCCGACTCTATCCTCTTTTATCCCAGATCGACCCCTGATGACTGCCAGGAGGGGCCGGAGCCTGCGAGACAGACTGGTGCACAGTCATTATATAAAAAAAACCTTTATTCCCCTTTAATACCGGACGTGCGCTAGTCGGTTGTTTCCCATGTGGCTCCTGCCTGTCCTGCAAAACCAGTATTTTTCGCACCAAGCACTTTAGGAACCATGATGGATCTAGGGAATTCAATATAGGGAAATACATCACCTGTAGCACTTCAGGTGTTATTTACCATGCTACATGTGGCTGTGGTCTCGTGTATGTGGGTTTGACAACCAGGGAGTTGAGACGTCGTGTAAGGGAGCATGAGAAAAGCATAATGGCGGCTGAAAGCATTGAGGATTTGAGTACTCTGCGCACTCTCCCTCGTCACTTCAAAAAATATCATAACTGCAACCCAGGGACACAGAGTCTGTGGGATAGATAAAGTGCAGCTTGGAGTACGAGGGGGAGATATTAAAAAAGAAACTATCTAAGATGGAGTGCCGGTGGATCGTGACTTTGGGCACGATGTCACCAGCGGGTCTGAATGAGAGACTGAGTTTTTCGCCCTTTTTGTGACTCAGAATACTCCTTGCTCCCTTGCAAAAGTTACTCCCCTAACAAATTTGGGAATAACCCGAAACGTACCACTGTATATGGAGATGCTTGTATGCTTTTTAGATATTCAGCCCAGTATTGTTTTTCCACATCCCCTTACTAATGTATTATATGCGTCCTTTAGATGTTGTGGCAATGCGATTTATATGTTATGTCGTCTAGGGTGTTTATGGGGATTTTTATATTTTATATATATGTATTTTAGCCTTATACCTCCGGGTGGTTAATCTTTTCCTGGCTGCCTACCTGGGGTCAGGATAATCTGCATGAGTCATGCTGCCCTCGTAAAAATGATCGCCGTTTAACGTATCCATAGGTACTTTGGATTGTCAGCTTTTTAATTTGTGCTTGTTCACCTTTTTAGATTCACTTATCACTTTGTGTACTATGGGATTTGGAGATGCGAGTCGACCTATAAGAGCATTGGATTGGATTCGCATATGTTGAGTCGGGAGTTATGGAGGAATCGGGATGAACCATTGGAGAAATGCTGGCATCACACCGCTTGATATGAATAGACTGTGTCAGCATATATAACCATGTATGAATTGCCGTATAGTTGATACTACGTTCTCCTCTTTTACCTATTCCTCTTTACCCCTGTTTCATACCTGTTGCGTTCCAAACCACTACCCTGTAGTCTGTTTGCCCCATTGAATGGTAGTGCAGAAGCATACATGTTTGTTACTTGTGGCGATTGGGATCATTCCCATATCGCCACTGTTATGCCCATACGTTTGCCCTCACCTATAATGGCGCCAGACGCTGTGCGCATGCGCACTGGCGAACCGGAAGTGGGCGGCGAGGGGGACGTCTATCAAGGGTGCACCGGGTGAAATGACGTCACCGGAAGTTGCGTTCCGGACCCGGTGCAACCCAGAATGCCCTCCCCGCCGTCTGACAACCATTTTGCCAGTGCTGCAATTGCAGCAACATCAGCGGTCCCTTATTGGTTAGGACTCCATTTAAAAACCCCTCACCTATGAGCACTCATCACCACTAGCCCCCCGAAGCAGCCGACGCGAAACACGTGTCGGGGCTACTGGACCGGTGGGCAGATCTGACAGGGACCCCTGACGAGGTTTATGGGTAAGCTACTACTGTGCACTTTATGTTGTCTAGATCAGGGAAATGCTACATTTATTTAGTTGAACCGCACCTTACCCGGATCTATGCACTTTAGCACATGTCACTTTACTACCCCTCTGAACCCTATACACAGTCCTTGCCTGTCTTGCCCACCTGTCATTTGTCTCCCTCTTAGTCTTGTATCCTTGTCATTCGTTACCTTGTACACGTTCATTTACTGTATCCACTGCATTGAATAAAATACTATTTTGCAAAATACACTGGTGTGGACAGCAAATACGTGGTCTAGATACCTGGGCTGTAGAACTCTCAATTTCCTCTTTCTTGTACAATGTGTTCTGAGTAGTCTGCCCTTTAACATGGTCATACCCGGTCCTCCTTTTCTTATATTGTCTCCAGTGTCTGCAGAGGTCTTCTGAACAGGACCTGCCGTGATGTCACAATCATGTGACCGCCTGTTAACATGGTGTAACTGATGGTCACGTGACTGACGTCACGACAGGTCCTGTTCAGAAGAAGACGACCTCGGGAGACACCGCAAGGACATCGGGAGCCTGCAGGACCGTGCGGGAGACAACAGGGGCCCTGGGGACAGGTGAGCTTTTTTTTTTTTTTAACCCCTGCTTTCCCAGTTAGCAGTTTTACTGTACTGAGCATGCTCGGTACAGTAAAATTGGGTCAGAGGAGACAGAGGTTTCCTCGGACCCTGCTCCATAGGGCCCCATGTTAAAAACATCGGGTCGGGTGTGCACTAAATGGCATCAGATTTGGTCCAATCAGATTTTGTCCGATTTTATTTTCGGTGCAAAAATCGGAGCATGCTGTACATATATGGATCTATTGGGGTAGGCTGTATAGGCTTTGCTGACAGGCTTTCTTAAACAAGCATACTCTGAATATTGTGCCAATTGCTTATCTCACCCAAAATACAATGTACTTATAACTATGAAATGTAAGCTTTTCTCTGTCCTTCCTCACATCTCATATAAGCTTTTATTATTCACTAGATGGGTGCCCGATGCCATTGCATCAGGAGGGTGGTAATATCACAATGGGGCGGCACCTTGTGAGCAGTCTCTCCCAGCTTGTGCCCTCTCCCTTATGTGGTGCTCAGAGATGGTGGTGGCGTAATTAAGTGCACATGCTTGCGCCAAGTCACGCCGCTATGTTTTAATACCTGATTGTCCAAAGATGGCGGCCACTTAAGAGTGCATGCGCCCACCGGGTATACGCATGAGCACTTACTGAGCTGTGCGTTGGGACGACATTCGGACACAAGGCAATTATGTAAGTAGATATTTGTTAAAGTTGTTTTGCAAATGATAAATATTTTTTAAACCCAAAGAAACTTTCTGGTACGTTCTTGGTGAAAATGATGTAATTTGAAGTTAATGGCGACAATAGGTCAAGGGAATTAACTTGCCTACTAGTTGTAATGCTGGGAAACGTTTAGTAGGTTTGGTTAGGATTTCGGCATGGACTCCTCAGTACCTGAACATGTCCTCACTAAAACAGAGTTAGAGCTCCTTTTTACCACTAAATAATACGTTCCGCTTTTAGTAATTCAACCTTGACAATGTTAAAATCAGTATAATTCTACATTGAATAGTGTGGATGTGTTCAATTCTATATAGCGTGAATACCAATGATCTCCCCATTCTTCGGGTAGTACTACATGTACTGCGGTGCTGTACAGCTTATTATTGAAATGCATTGTCTGTGTATATTATAACACATTGGAGAAATAGTAATTGCATTAGAAAAAGATTTTTGGTTTAACATTGAACTACATTTACAATAGTAAAATTCTTAATGTGCTCTGTACATTTTGAGCTAACAGTTCAGTAATGTCAATTTCTCTACATTTGTGTCAATTTGTTTTATAGTTGGAAAAGGTCAGTTGAGGGAATGTGCATATAACAGGTTCGGTACATTCAAGGCTCTGAAGAACGCAAGAACAAAATGCAAAAACATTAAATAATACACTGCACTAGAGAATGAGACTAGGTAAGGTTTCAAGAGGAGAAGAAAAAAAATCTACTTCAGTGCTTGATTAAAACAAGTTTTGAAGACTTCTTACCATTAAATGTTTGAGCAACTGGAACAAGGGGGAAAAAAAAAAAACACACAAAAACAAGTATTGAACATAATAAAAATGGATGAATATAGAACAAGCAGTACTGAATAATGCTAGTGATATAATGTGCTGCCACTTGACACACGGCCAGAAAGGTAACTTGCCTATAAAAAGCATGTACAGGGGCGCACACGTGCCACAGGCAAAGCCCGCGCACACGTGCCACAGGCAAAGCCCGCGCACACGTGCCACAGGCAAAGCCCGCGCACACGTGCCACAGGCAAAGCCCGCGCACACGTGCCACAGGCAAAGCCCGCGCACACGTGCCACAGGCAAAGCCCGCGTAGATGTGCCAAAGGCAAAGCCTGCAATTCTGTCCAACTCCTTTCTAGCAGTGACTTGAATACTTACATACCAACCCAACACCTATAGCTTACTCAACACAGAGTGCTAAAGGTGAACAGGTGATCTACACACACAGGGATATTTTAATAGCATTTATTTATTCAAATCACTGAATATTTTTAATTTTTCTTACATGAGATACCGAAAAGCATACGTCAGGAAAAATCACTTTGCACATTGATTAAATATTCAGATATTCAGTGAGTTATTTGTTGAAAAAATAATTTGTACACGTATTCATGTGCGGGTCTGATTAAAAAAAAAAAAAAAAATACCATAATTTCGAATATCTTACATTATTCACAAGGCCACATGCAAGCTATATGGTATTTCTAATGGGCAGAATAATAATAATTACATATCCTATGCCAGGTCTATATTATGGTTTATATGAAGCAAATGCTAATGTTAATAAGCCTTAACTATTTCACATATTAAATGCGAACTCCAGTGAGAAAATATTTTAGTAGAGTCATTGCCCTGCTACATGAAGCAGAGCTGTACACTATGATTTTAGGATCTATAGATCGCTTATAAATCGATAAAATCATACCCTGCTCCTCTGTTCTGGCCCCCCCATCTCAGGGAACCTAAATTTCTGCACATCCCCTGACACGCCCCCTCACTAAATAGAATTGTGAGGGGGCGTGAATGTAGGCTGATCCTGCAGCTCCCAGCATCCACGCCCCGACACCACCTGCTTTTTGCCCTTACATGAAGCTGCCAGGCAGAACATTCTGGGTTTCCTGAGGTGGGGGGCCAGAGCTGAGAAGCAGGTATGATTTTATTGAATTATAAGTAATCTATAGATCCTAGAACTGCAGTGTACAGTTCTGCTTCATCATGTAGCAGCGGAGGAACTATACTAAAGTTCTCTCACTGGAGTTCCCCTTTAACAATTGTTGTTATCCCTTCCTATCAAAATTTGTTTAATCATGCAGCGGCCTATAGGTTTGAGACCTCAGATTTGCTCTCCACGTCTACCCAGAATTTACAATTGTAAATCCATTAGAGCCATATTATGGAGTGCGTAGTACCTGTATACAGATCCCACCTGTAATAAAACTGTGCCACAAGACCTCCTGGTCCCAATGCACGTTTCAAGTTTTCTTTATCAGGGGTCTCAAACCGGCAGCTATACAAGTAAACAAATTCTAGCAGGAAGGGATAACAATTGTCTTATTAAACAACGTACATATGTATAATAGTTAGGTCTTAAGATTAGCATTTGCGTCATATAAACTATCGTATAGACCTGGCACAGGATCTCTGTCTTCTATCTATTGGTATATAGAGATCTTTTTATATATACGAATCTGCCCTGTAGAATTTGCCATATAGTTTACATAGGGCCCAGTGAATAATGCAAGATATACTTTGATATTTTATAATCAGACCCACGCATGAATATGTGCATACAATTATTTTTTTAAGCAAGTAGCTCACGGAATGCATGATGAAAAATTAATATGCAATGCATGTTTCCTTGATATACGCTTTCAGTATTTCTCATTTTATGTAAAAGTTTTTAATGATTTGAATAAATAAAATAATTCTATTTTCAAAAAAATATCCATATGTGTGCAGATCACTGATTCACCTTAAGCGCATAGTGTTGAGTATAGGTGTTGGGTTGATATTTATGCCAAAGGAGAAGCGTGTATGAATATGCCAATGTATTTCGGTAGTGGTAGGGCTCAGGAAAGTACAACTTTGTTGGGAGTGGTAACCAGGGCTGTGGAGTCGATAAGCCAGACCACTGACTAAGACTCCTCAATTTTACCAACGCTGACTCCAACTCAGGCTCCCTCATACATGGCTCATGTTTAAGGCTACGCTCACACGGTAAACTATTGCAATGTTTTTGATGCGTTTTCGGCAGATCTGCTATTGCAGTGAAAAGACAGCGACGTCAGCCAAGTTAATGCAGTTCACAATTTAGCATTCAGACAATTTTAAGGATCCGTTCTTGGGCTCAAGATAGTCTTAGTAAAAATGAGCATTTTAATTCTTTCCGAGTTGCCTGCTGAACTTTTACTCACATTCACGCGCTCCCTTTGGTGATCTCCAGCAATGTCCTCTCATCCCAGAGGCTGCAGTACCTGCCGAAGTTATCTGTTTGGTGCTAGAGGACCTGGCACTGGACCATGTGACTGAGTGACATCACTCAGTCAACTGCACAGCTTGCAGGGTCCTAGAGGCACTGGACACTGCAGCCTTCTGGTATGAGAATATCGTTGGAGATCACCGCAGAAGCGCGGGGAGGCAAGTAAATAACGCAGCAGCATTTTCACACAAGGCTGCATTCTGGGAGGATCCTTTCTTTGCTGTTTCTGCATTAAAAACGGATCCTCACAAAGCACAGCCAAAACGCTGTGTGTGAACGTAGCTTACGGGATAAATATACTGTAGTACAACGTTAACATCATGCTTTAATCATTATTATGATACAATCATTAAGCCAATTTAGACAGAGTAGAATTCATAATATTCAGCACGTTCGGCATTGAACTAATGAACCCAATGTATTTTATATGTTAGGAGTCAGTCTGTTCATTTTATACCGACTCCAACTCTGACAAGGTACTTCTCAACACTGTCTACAGTTAAGGCAAGTAATCAGCTCACTGAGGTATCCGATTACTGTGGCTACTTATGCAATACTATAGAAAAAGGAGGAAAAATCTGTTAGGGAGCAAATGTAGAGACGCACAGATGGCGCTGCCTTGTGTATATTTCGTCTCACCCCATTTTTGCATTCACAACTACATTGCTCAGTACTCCTAATTGTTTTCCATCATGCCACTTCTGAAGATGTGCCACAGAGAGAAGGGGGAAGAAGGATCTCCATGTATACAGTGTATGGGAGACCTGTCAGCTAGCCTCCACTCAGATCAGGAAGGATCATGGTAATTAAAAATGGAGAGGGGTATAATGCTAAAACAAAGTTGTTTAGGCTGGCTTCACATCACGTTTTTGGGGATCCGTGTGTATCAGTTTTGGCCTCCCATGTATCCCTATGGGCACGGATTGGGCCTATTGGTCTCTCTCAAACTCACATTACCATCATTTCCTATGGCTGCAGCAAATTTTTAATGCTTCTCTGTGGAGAAAACAGATCCTTCAAAAGGATCCGAGAGCGGAAGTACCATCTGTTTAAACACATCCGTACCTGACCTTGTGATCCACACGGACAGACAAAAATCGTGGTGTGAAAGAGGCCTTACAAGAAAGCTTTATAACACACTACAAGCTTTATATCCATGCCCGTATGTTCCAGATGTTCCACACTTCACATCAGCAATTGCAAATCAAGACTGGAAGTTATTTGGAAATGTCTACTGTAGCATGACTGGTTTACATGGATAAAGTATTGTGAACTGACCTAGTCTTAACTAGCTTCTGCGATTACAACTATGGGGTCATGCAGTTGTCCGTCAAATTAAACATTGTCTGTGCTTGGACCGCAATGGTCGGACTGGCAAAGGTTCTCCTGAACTAAACCCAGCAGCCTCAGACAAGACCATGTGACTCCTTTGTTCAGGTCAGGAGACCAATGGCCATTTTGTGGTCCATGCTCAGATTGATTTTCACAACTAATCTCATTGTTGTGTGCACAATGATGAGGAACACAAGCTACAGCAAAAACAAAGGGAAGCACGAAATGATTGTTCAAACCACATACAGGCACCCTGGAAATCATGGCATAGCCAAATATTTAGGTGTACTTTCCCCATCTAGTTTTCATTGACAGTTTTGGCTTTATAGAGCTAGAGAAGGGTGGAGAAAGATAGAGAACAAGTAGGTTGGAAGGTGCACTGAAATATTTGACCTTGCTATGATATACAGAGTGCCTGTACGCGGTTTGCACAGCCAGTCTGTATAAGGTAGGCATGTACATTTTTTGTAGCTAGAGGGTAGGTAGGATGTTAAACTAAAATTTACTCTGATGTGTTTAAAGCACATTAATTGGCTTATACTATAGAACAATGCCTGGTGCAATTGTGTGACAAAATACTCAGCGATTAGAGGTACTTCACACGATATTGCTAGTGATCGGTTTTGTGACGCAACAGTGACCTCGCTATGTGTGACACGTAGCAGTGACCAGGCCCCCACTGTGAGATCGCTGATCGTTACAAACCTTTCTGGACCATTTTTTGATCATCACGATACCACTGGGCAGCCTGCATCGCTGTGTTTGACAGGGACAACAACCTCAATACTATGCCCGAGAGTGACAGGTTCCCAACGACCGCTGTATCGTTCTGTATCACTGGTGAGATCTGACTGACATCTCACCAGCGACCACGTAGCGATGCACCAGGGATCGCTACCAGGTCGTACCGTTATCGCGGGTGCGTCGCTATGTGTAACTGGGCCCTTAGAGTTAGACTATATGATGCCTGGGATACAGGGTAAATGTCAAGAAGCTGCTGAAAAACTACCACCTCTCACAGTAAACACATTCTTCCAATAATTAAATTCCAGGGATGTTACAGTATTACGTTTCTTAAAGTACAATAAAAACAATGTCGAGTATATACAGATATTTAAAGCAGCAATGAAAGGAGAGATTCTCAAGTCTGTAGCCTTTGACAGTACAGTATATATACACTGATTTTCCCAGTTAATGACACAGCAGGATTTGATTATCCAAATAACATAAGCTTGTGATTTCTAGTGTATTAATGGCGAGCGCCCTTGTGTTCCCCAGTCTCGTGGTCTGCCCAGAGAGACCACAGCTTCCCCTGTACAGTTAGTCTAGACAATATTCATGATCCATCTGTCTGGCAGGCCTGGCGGACGGCGAACACTAACAATCCAAACAATTTTACTTCCTCTGTTCCATCTCCCATCCCTCTAGGAAACTGTAACCTGATGCCGCAAATTACTATCATTGTTGTAATTCTTACAATGGCAGTGCCAGACGTGTATTAACATCTTCACTAGACTGATACATTTTTAAGTAAAGAGATAAAATTTCACCAGGAGCGCAATGCATAAAAGCCAGAAACATTGAAGGTAAAAACCTAAAATATTACACTGTAGTGGAAAGTGAAACAGTAATGCATTTCTACTCCAAGGGGCAAATCGGATTTATTTCCAGCTCATGAACTTAGAGCATTTACCGTATATACTCGTGTATAAGCCGAGTTTTTCAGCCCAAAATTTGGGCTGAAAAGTCCCCCCCTCGGCTTATACACGGGTCTATACGGTAGACCCGTGTGGTGGGGGCTGTGTGGTGGGGGCTGTGGAGGCTGGAGGAGGCGGGGGGGGCTGCTGTATGAGCGGCCCCGTCACGTGGGGCCGCTCATTAAATATGCACTGCATCCCCCTGTCAATCAGCGCAGGGGGAAGCAGTGCATATGGCCCCCCCAAAAGCTGGCACTGTCCCCCTTGTAAGGGCCCCCCCCCGGTGCTTATACTTTACCATCCCGGTGTTCTGATCGGCGCCGCTCCTCGGTGCTGCGTCGCCGTCTTCATCCTCCCGTCCGCGCTCGCTGCATCCATCCGGGTTCTCCGGCGGTCGCAGCGATATGACGTCATCGCGCGACCGCTGGAGAACCCGGATGCAGCCAGCGCGGGAGGATGAAGACGGCGACGCAGCACCGAGGAGCGGCGCCGATCAGAACACCGGGATGGTAATGTATAAGTAGCGGGAGGGGGAGGCCTTACAAGGGGGGACAGTGCCAGCTTTTGGGGGCTGTTGGTACCCCCTGGGGGCTGTTGGTACCCCCAGGGGGCTGCTGGGTACCCCCCTGGGGGCTGTTGGTCCCCCCTGGGGGCTGTTGGTCCCCCCTGGGGGCTGTTGGTACCCCCCTGGGGGCTGCAGGGTCCCCCCTGGGGGCTGCAGGGTCCCCCCTGGGGGCTGCTGGGTCCCCCCTGGGGGCTGTTGGGTACCCCCAGGGGGCTGCTGGGTACCCCCAGGGGGCTGCTGGGTACCCCCAGGGGGCTGCTGGGTACCCCCAGGGGGCTGCTGGGTACCCCCTGGGGGCTGCTATATGTACCCCTGGGGCTGCTGTATACTACCACTGGGGCTGCTGGGGCTCCTGTATACTACCACTGGGGCTGCTGGGGCTCCTGTATACTACCACTGGGGCTGCTGTATACTACCACTGGGGCTCCTGTATACTACCACTGGGGCTGCTGGGGCTCCTGTATACTACCACTGGGGCTGCTGGGGCTCCTGTATACTACCACTGGGGCTGCTGGGGCTCCTGTATACTACCACTGGGGCTGCTGGGGCTCCTGTATACTACCACTGGGGCTGCTGTATACTACCACTGGGGCTGCTGGGGCTCCTGTATACTACCACTGGGGCTGCTGGGGAATCTGTATACTACCACTGGGGCTGCTGGGGCTCCTGTATACTACCACTGGGGCTGCTGGGGAATCTGTATACTACCACTGGGGCTGCTGGGGAATCTGTATACTACCACTGGGGCTGCTGTATACTACCACTGGGGGGCCTGTATACCACACTGCTGGGGGCTGTATAACTGTGCTGGGGTCCACCCTCGGCTTATACACGAGTCAATAGGTTTTTCCAGATTTTTGGGGCAAAAGTAGGGGGGTCGGCTTATACACGGGTCGGCTTATACACGAGTATATACGGTATATATTCTACAAGGCAATCTACATAGAGCTTTGCTTTTATACGGTTATATTAATAAAATTTTACCTTACAAATGGCAATGATAAATATAGGAACCATGAACAAAAAAAATTAAAAAATAAAAATAACCCACTCAAATGGCTCCTCCATTAATCTGATAACAGGTTCGTCAGGGTGTATCAACGTCACTGAGCCGGAAATGACACGATTAGAGTCATACTGGCTAATATGCCCATAGAGGAGGGAGAGAATGATTACAAAGCATTTTCATGCCCATCGGGGCGTGAATACAAGCGTCAAAAATCATGCACAGGTTATGCCCTGCGCGACTTCTGAGGGGACATGAAGCCTCACTTTAGTAAGTTTATAAAGCACTTTTTTTAAACTTTGCAATGATTGTTTTAGGACCGAGGGATAGGTAGCATACGATTTGGAAGGTGCAGGGACAGATATTGATAGGCTGGGCGCAAGTTTGCAACCTGTAATACAAGGAATGTGATTTACCATGCTACATGCCCGTGCGGGCTCATCTATATCAGCCTTACCAGCCGTGAATTTAAGGTGAGAGCACGTGAGCACATTAAGGACATTTTGGGTGCAACCAAACTCGAACTGGGGATCCAAGACTGAAAACCCTACCCCGCTATTTTAAAATCAAACACAATTGCGACCCAAAAAATCTGAAATTTGTAGCCATTGATGTTCTGAACCTGGGATCCAGGGGTGGGGATTACAAGAGAGAACTGGCAAAGAAAGAATGCCAGTGGATCATCCGCTTGGGTACAATGTCCCCAAGCAGATTAAACGAAAAACTCAGTTTTGTCCCATTCCTGGGATAATTCTTGGTATCTGGGTGTCCTCCACCCTTGGGAGGGATGGGATACAATGAAGTTGTATGGATTCGCTCTGTTTTTTGACAGTTCCCTTGAGGGAGCCCTAAAATTTGGGTTACCCTCAGTTTTAATTTTATATATGTTGGTTTTAACTTTTTATTCTTTGTACTCTCTTCTATAGCCCTCCATAGATAAACTAGGACTTAATTCTTCCCCCACCTTCTAAAATCTTATGGAAGCCTATGGATTGGATTGAAAGCAAGGGAATCTATTAAAGGGATCCTGTCACCCCCAAAACACCTCTAAACCTATTAAAAGCTGTCCCTAGAGCATATTAACACTTTCCCTACACTCCTTTTAGCTCCTAAATGCCCTTAGTCAAAGTGAAGAAAAACGTTATAATAGTACCTCATTAGTGATAATGAGTGACTATGCTATTCATAGTCACTCATCCAGGCAGCCCCTCTTCTTCATATCACGCCTATTCAGGCGTGATAGTCATCCTAGATTCAAAATCGCGCCTCCCTGCGCGCCTCCCCACTCTCCCATAGCATCCGCGCTTCATTGTGGGGCTGTATGATGCGATCCGCGTCATTCCCGGCGCCGGGTGACGTATTTGCAGCCGCGCCGCGCTGTCAGCTTCAAAATACGCACTGCGCATGCGCATGGGCATGCGCAGTGCGGGACTTGAAGCTGACAGCGCGGCGCAGCTGCAAATACGTCACCCGGCGCCGGGAATGACGCGGATCGTGTCATACAGCCCCACAATGAAGCACGGACGCTATGGGAGAGTGGGGAGGCGCGCAGGGAGGCGCGATTTTGAATCTAGGATGACGATCACGCCTGAATAGGCGTGATATGAAGAAGAGGGGCTGCCTTGATGAGTGACTATGAATAGCATAGTCACTCATTATCATCACTAATGAGGTACTATTATAACGTTTTTCTTCACTTTGACTAAGGGCATTTAGGAGCTAAAAGGAGTGTAGGGAAAGTGTTAATATGCTCTAGGGACAGCTTTTAATAGGTTTAGAGGTGTTTTGGGGGTGACAGGATCCCTTTAAAGAAGAGGATCCTTTCCTATTGTATATATAAAAAAATCTTGGACTCTCAAATTTCCATGATGTATTGTATTGGATTCTCCACTAGACAAATTGGAACTACATGATATATTGTATATGTCTTCCAACTGTAATTGTCTCTTCATAATTATAGGCTACAAGATATATCACAAAACTTATGTTATCTTTTTACTATGTTGGTCTATTTATAATTGCAGGCTGTGACAATGTTTATCTAAGGAGAATCAATTTAGTATGATGGTGATGAGGAGTCACATCTTTTATAGGGATCGTCATCCTCTGAATAGTCTTTCCCTTGTCCCTCACTTCCTTTCCCTCTGGAGCGCTCCATCCATTTAATCCCTTAGTGTAGGGCAAATTTGCCCTTCACCAAGATGGCGGCGGCCGGTATCCGTGCATGCGCGTCTCCGGAATCGCGGCTGCAATCTCCGCGTAAACCGGAAATCGCGTCATTTGATGCACTTCCGGTGGCGACGGAGGGCGGCCGGGATCTCAATGATGATGTGGCCGGACGTGGGCGGTGATTAATCCGGTAAAGCCGCACACCTGGTGGGGGGCATATATAAGAGGGGCTATAAGTGCTGTAGAGTAGCCCCTGAGGAAGCTCTATAAGGGTGAAACGCGTTGGGGCGTCCCCTTTCCATTTTCAGCCGCAGGTCACTGGCAACACGGGTAAGTGTGAGTAAGGGTTGCTTATGTGTTCACTCTGATTTGATCATAGTTTGGGTGTCCAGGTAGTTTATTGATATCCATATCTCTCCTTGTGATGAGGAACCAGTGGACTATACCTTTTGGTCATTCACAGTAATTACTGGCCCCACTTTGTGTTAGTTTTTCACTACACCACTGGCTCATTGTTCGGTCTGTCACCATGATGTGCTGTGTGTTGGTTTACCATCTCCGCTGTCCTTTGGACCGTCTGTCTTTTTTAAAATGTGTAAATGTACTGTACGTTATGATGCCAGTGTAATTTCGTGTTTTTTCTATTAATAAAACCTTTTTCACTACGGCTATTCGTGTACCATGATGATTTGGGTTGAAACTCTCCAAAAATAATGTTTCTTTTTGTGTATATGCTAGTTGGGAGAGGCCTGTTTATGATGTGCCACTATCCATATAATGTTCAATTTCTTATATTAATGATTGTTTTAGGACAGAGGGATAGGTAGCATACGATTAGGAAGGTGCAGGGACAGATATTGATAGGCTGGTGGGGGGGGGGGGGGGAGGCGTCAATTTTTGGGTGACAGGTTCCCTTTAATGTTTTTCAGAGGTGCTCTGGTTAGTCAGTGGGGATGTGATGTCAGCAGATCCTGTGTTTCATAGAGCACATCTCTATAAGACCTCTAGGAAAGCCTTGTTTCGGCTCCCAGATGCATTGAGACCTTATAACACAACCGATTTCAAACCAGTCAAAAGTTACGGGCACAAATCGGTCCCACGGGAACAGATTAACATCAATAAGAGTTAAAGACACCGTATGGAGAGTATATGACCAAGGGCAGGGGATTTATATTGAAAGCACCACTCCAGTGCTAAAGAAAAAAATATCTGGTGCTTTAAATATTCTAAGTTACTACCATATAGTTAAATGCATAGTTTGTTGAGCATTTACATAGACTGATAAACATTGCATATGTATACGATTGAAATTAGACACACATTTATCACATAGCCAAAGCAAATGTATTACTAATTATGAGCCACGTATGAGGACAGTTTGAGTTAGTGCGTGATTAACAGGATTTGGTGTAAATTTACCCCAACTAGAGAGACTAAATATTAAGGGCCTATAAGGAGGGAGATTTAGTGATCTTCCATGAAAGGCAACATAACTAGAGATGGGCGAACCTGCAGATGTTCAGGTTCAGCTTGACTTATTTTTCCCCTTAACTCTGGGTTTTGGACCAGACTTAACCCGAACTTGCACTCTAAGCCCAAACCCGGGCTTTAAAAGGGAACCAACCACCAGGATTTATACCACCTGTAAATCAGTGTAGCAGGTGATGTGTGCAGCATGACATTTGATTTGTTTTTTTATTCCACCCCGGGGGCTTGCCTTTCTGCTGTAAACCAAACACACCCACCCTCTCATGAGTCCGGATGAGAGGGGGCTGTAGTTCTGTCTTTGGAGCATGGGAGAAAATCTGGAGGAAACTAAACACAGGGTGAATTTATTATTTATTTATTTTTTTTAAATGAAGGCCCAAGTGAGTTTAAGAGACCTATATATTGGATAAACTCCAAAAGCGATACCCATCATAAAAGTAGCACACCTCAAAATAGTGAAAGTCATGTAGTTAATTAACCCTTCAGGTGCATTTCAGGAATTAAATGCAAAGGACAGGAATTAAAAATATTTTATTACTAAAATGTTAACCAAATAGGCACTACAGCTGGAATGCTACGGCCATCATTTGGCCTTGGATACCATGTCAACAATCACGACCACAATTATGATCTCAGGTTGCAAATGGCGCTTAAAGGTGGCGCCTCAACACACTGTACACCATCTAGATGCCGTTGTCTATTGTCAGCAGACTCTGTGGGGTTTAACGGCTATGATTAGTGCCCACATTGATTGTGGCTGATGCAACAGTGTTACGGTGTATAATTGAGAGCTACTGTATTTACACCTGTCAGGAAATGTAGTTGATCTGCCCAGGGCCGTGGGGTACCCAGTTCTGGGTGTTCTAGTTCACAGGCAGTGTCATGGGCCTGTTGCCTGGTACCGTGGCCCTGGTAGTTGCTGAAAAAATGGGTTGAAGTAAAAAGTTTGACACCACCTATGGTTCCCGGTAATACCAGCACTGTGGGACAGACCTCAAGGGGTGATGGTGTTGCAGCTAGTTTGTAACGCTCCCCGTAGCAGTTATAGATTAATAGGGATTTTACACAGGGAGACAGCTCATCAGGTGGAGATGCTGGCCGACAGTTTATGAAGGAGCAATGAAACAGTTTTTGACTCTGAACTGGCTTTACTGGCAGAATTCAGGCAGCATTAGATGTTACAGTTCAAGGGTACTGCTGGCCTGGGTATTCGCTAGGGGACCTGGGTATCACACTTGGGACCCTCGGTGGTGTACCTGGCCTTCCGTTATTCCTAACTGCACTTCCGCATGCAGAGCCCTCAGCCGGCTCCCCGGATCCTTTCTGCAATGTTCCTCTCCCGGACCTCTGGATTCTTTTCCGGACTTTTTGGTGTGTACGCTGGGTGTCGGCTACGACTGCTTTGAGAAGCTTGTGTCCCTCCGGTTTGGCGGCTTGGAGATAAACGCCTGCACCGCTCTCTGAGCCAGTTCTCAGTTCCGGACTACGTCCCTCCAGCCGCTGGACTGACCGGCCCGGATTCTGGTGAACCTCAACACCCTTGGCTCCACTTCTGTCTGGGCCACCTCTCCTGAGGTGCCCTCCAAGTTGCTCCTCGCAGGGGTCTCACTAACCACTGCCCTGACTCTTACTAACTTCCTTCCCGCTCTTCAACTACACACCTAAACTCCCATGGGACTGGTTCCCTAGCAATGGGGTTAACCAATTGGTCCCCTGGTTTAAGGTGTGTGGATGGGTGTAATGAAGGTCCCTTATGTGACATCCCATGTTTCCTGGCCACAGGCATACAACACACTCTTGTGGGTGCAGTACTCCTATGTGGTATCTGACCAGTGGGGCGCCACATAGTACTGTAGTCACTAAGTGGTTCTAATTCAAATGCACAGAGATCAATAATGTAATCTTGCCTACGCAGTCTTTCCTTCATAAATATAGTAAGATGGGATCCACTAAGGCCTAAACACTCAGCCCCACGACATTAATTTATTCCATAAATATCGCAAAAATAAAAATAAGAAACCAATAACTCTCTGGTGGTTCTGCACATGTTTACAAGAGTTGGTAGAAAGAAACAATTCACACTAAGAACATGCTGAAAAAGGTACAGAAAAAGTCAATCTAAAAAAATGCCACGAAAAAAAATACAGTATCCGAAGAATCAGGCATTCAGATTTGGCACCAGTAAATGAATCAGAGTACAGAAGGAAAATGTGATCACAGCATGTGAAGTGTCTCTGCTTGCAGTATATTTTCTCTTTGCCGCTTTGGGTAGGCTTAATGCCCATCAAGTGTGTATAGCTACAGAGCTGCCAACAATGAAAGCTCTTCTCCCAGGAGCACTACAAAGCTGCTAAACCTGCTAAAACAATTTCTCTCCATGAATTGTCGGTGGACAGACATCATGTTTATTAATTACAATGACCGAACAGTGAACGGCCAGAGTGTAGAGCAAGGATTCCACAAGATCACAGACCACCAAAGATGCTTCTTTGCCGCTACTTAATTGCAGACATAGAAGAATGGCTATTCATGTGGTTGACAATAAATGAATAAGTTTTCTCCATAGTAATATTCTCAAATACTGTGCATTTTATGGAGTGATCCAATACCTTGTTGCTGTGATGCAAATATGAAAATGTTCAGTCTAATTTAATTTAATAATGTATATTTTCCCATTGATATGCATATCCAGTCATGCCGTTCGAGTTGCTGGTTTTGAGATACTTTGGGGAAACACTAGGATAGTTTGGGATGGATTTACAGTATCAAGCTAAAAAAAGTTCATTGTTCCTTCAAAAATGAGGAGTGCCACTTGCCAGGGTTCTAGGATCAGTTTTTTTGGACAGTTTTAGTCTTCTCTCCCAAAAGCTTCATAAAAAAAAAAAAAAAAAAAAAAAAAACACTATCCAAAGGGCACTCCAAAACAGAATCCGATAAGTTCTCTATTACAGCTAAACTGCCCCACAAAAAAACCCCAAAAAACTAAGAGCCAAAATACCCCCGAAACAGAGCCAGCTATAACTACTTCATGAGACACAATGAACAGTCAAAATACCAACATCGAAAAAATATTTCCCCCATAGGAGTGCCGGCCAGTAACACAAGCCAGTTGTGACCCAGTGACCAATATGCTGCCATGGCTGTGCTTCATATCACAAAGCAAAATGGCCTCTTCAGATGGAAGGGGACTTAACTCTAGGCCACTTATTGGAAGCAGAAATGCTTAGTTAATATTGATGTTTCAATGAGCCTTGCCACATTACTTGGGGTCAAAGCCAAACCATAATCTATTTGCAGACAAGTGGTTTCGAGGTGTAGACCTTCCACAGAGTAACGCTAAACATCTCATTTGGCTAATGTTCAATGGTTTATGTTGCTCCTTTTTGGGAGTGACATGCCACTGTATAAGAAACGTATAGACCATGCAATTCTCCCTTGGGGAAATTATATATGCAAATTGCCTCTTCATAGGCTTCTTCCAGGTAGCACTAGGGTTTAAGTCCCCTTCCTTTCAGAAGATACAATTTGCAACTCCTTAAAGAGCCATTGCTTAGTCCAAGTCTCAATACGCTGACATAGTTTTCCTCAAGGAAACGGACATGTAACAACCCATTTCAGTGCCCTGCCCAGTAAAAGAATTTTGGGATTATCAGACACTGAATAATCTAAAGGTACAGTTACACGAAGCAACACTGCTGCGATGTTGCCGGCAACTTCACAGGAGCGCACACGTTTTTGGCACTTTTCCAAGATTGCCTTGGAGATGTCACACGCAGAGATATCGTAGGCAACGCAACTAGGATGTTGAAAGCAACTTTCATTCGCTGGGTGATGAGCAACCCAGCGAGCAATCCTTATCAATGTAGTGAATAGGGGAAGTTGCTTTCAACATCGCTATAGCAGTGTCACACAGTGATACTAGCAGATCACCTGAGCAACATCGCCAGGTTTCAGAAGAAGTTCATAAAACTGGCAACTCCGCTTAAGCAACTTATCGCCGTTGAATCGCCCTGTCACACTTTGCAACGCACTAGCGATGTCAACGGAAACAGCGATGCCTACCTCACTCTTGGGCAATGTTGCTGGCAACATTGCCTCGCGTAACGGTACCTTAACAGTAGCACATGGGAAACCTGCCAGTTGGGCAGTAATTGTGTGATTCAGCTGAAGTCCAGTGTATTCTTGTTTCCATTACTATTGGCATTTTCTAGAGCTAACAAAAAAAAAAAAGTATGAGCAAAGAACCTGGGATGAGTTTTGGACCTAGGTACTTTTCTTCTCAATCAGGAGTATAATCCTTAGTCTGTCTGCAGCCTTTAGAAAATGAACACATGCAGTGAGAATAACAGAAA
Source organism: Allobates femoralis (assembly GCA_033576535.1). Classification (NCBI taxonomy): domain Eukaryota; kingdom Metazoa; phylum Chordata; class Amphibia; order Anura; family Aromobatidae; genus Allobates; species Allobates femoralis. Next base: position 173,312,590 of record JARQOC010000005.1, on the reverse strand, counting down.
CCCGACATGTTCAAGATGCTAAGAAATTCTGAGTTTACATAGGAAAACAAATGAAATTAAACAGACATTTCTTGGGGCAGTTGCACCAGAATAGGATCATAAATAGTCATTGGTCACTAACAGCTGCAAAATGATTGGATTATGCAAATCTATTCTAAATATATTCTTGTTTAATTTAAGTTATCATTTTGGTGTTATTAAAACTATTGAAGCACGCATGTTTGAGAAGCATCATTCTGCTACCACCTTACCACTTTCACCGCCTGACGTCTTTCTGTAAACATCTCAGTGACCCTTTAACATTCTGCAAGACCGAATGTTCCTCGTTACAGTTTCGACCTGTGCTTCCGACCTTCCGGATATGAGGGGAATTCTTATGGGACACTCCTCCCCCCCCCCTTCACAATTTTTTTAAAGGGGACTCTTTGCCCTCATTGTATAGTTCATGGATCGTATCCATATTATGTTATGTATTGTAATGCACTAGGTGTCGTTTCTGTAATACTTATGGTTATGTATGTTCTAATAATTTCAATAAATATTATTGATGAGAAAAAAAAAAAAAAAAAAAAAAACTATTGAAGCATCACATTTCTTCATTATCTAATGTTTTTGGAACATTCTACCTTGTTATTAAAACTTTCTATTCTTTGGCCTCACTCCCATACCTAGGTGGCCTTCATTACTTTTCTCTCTAACTCACAGTAAGCCAGAGGTCCCCAACTCCAGGCCTCAAGGCCCGCCAACAGTGCAGGTTTTCAGGATTTCCTTAGTATTGCACAGGTGCTAATGTGATCATCTGCACAGGTCATGATTCCAACCCCTGTGCAATACTAAGGAGATCCTGAAAACCTGTACTGTTGGTGGGCCTTGAGGCCTTGAGTTGGGGACCTCTGCAGTAAGCTACTTGATATGAAAACACTTTAAAGGACAAGTAGTATATCAAGTATTTAAAGGGATAAATCTATGCTAGATATGCATAACAATGCAAGATACAAGCACATTGATAAATCTTTAGAGATTTTCATATATTGATTACCATAACACTATCCAGCACAGGACCAACATTTTTAGCCATTGCTGGCGAGTTATGTGCTTGGCAAAGAATGCTAATTAATTGTATCCTGATAAGCAATAAACAATATCACCGTAATTCAATTTTTCCATTTTCTATTTGAGAAACAATGAGAATTAAGCTCTCCAGAGCCGTGGCGTCTCTCAATTGGGAAGAATCATTGTTGCACTCACCTATTGCTTTATACATGGTTGTTTATGGTTAAAAACTTGGATACATTAAGACTGAAACATACCGCCGACAGCTTTCTTTTCACATAGTACAAATTAAAAAAATTAAAATAGAAATAGACCTGTGGAGCCCACTGGGACAGGGTACTCTGTACCACACCGGGGAATCACATTGGTCTTGGTCCGGACCATGTCCCGGGCCCACAAGTACTGGGTTTGGGGGTTATTTACAGGGAATAAAGTTGTGATGCCACCTGTGGTATGTGGTCAGGGTGACCACCGCTGCTGCAGAACCTCCAGGGATGATGTTTGGCAGCCAGTGATATAACTCTTCTCCACAGAGCCTGGTTCCCCGATGCAGTGATGATGATAGTCTATGGATGATGCAGGGTAGGGGTAGTGGTAGAGATAACAGTTTGCGAGGGAGAGTAGAGCTCGAGCGCAAGGATTACACAGACTCACAGTTTTGTAGTTTTACGAGTCTTTACTGCAGATGGTATTCAGTAGATAGTCCACGGAGTCTGTACCGAGGCTGGGTTGCTCCCACCCTGGCCGGGTCCTTTGCTTCCTACTCCTGCGCTGTGTGTGTGGCCCTGCTGCCGCTTTAGCTAGGCTGCCGGCCCTGTCTCTCCTCACTGGTACCAAACTTGCTAGGCAACTTGAGTCTTATCTTTGTGCTTCTGACCCCGCCGTGTTGCTTCGCTGTGGTACAGTGAAGATATATAATCTTCACTTATCCGATGTTCTTTGCGCTGCTTGTGTAAGGCACAATTGCGGATATTGTATCCGTTCTTTGCGCTTCTCCGGGGTGAGTTTAGGGTAACTCCGTGTCCCGGGTGTGTTCCTCTGCTTCTCCTATTCCTCAGACCCTGGCTGGCCTGGAACTGGACAGTGGACCGTGGGGTGAGCCTAACGCAGCCCTTTTACATCCAGGTCCTTAGTTCAGTTCCTGAGAGGACTGAGGCAAACTGCCACTTCCTCTCCACCCAGAATATATAGGTAAGCAGGTTTAGCTCCCCCTTCTGGTCTGGAGGTGCTAGTGTAGTGTTGTGGGGGGAATTAACCCTTGGTGTTATTGTTACTGTGGCACATTAACCCCTGGGGTGCCACAGACCCATTCATTAAATTAGACTTAATGTTACATTAGTTTCAAGTATTTGTAAAGTCTTTCACATTGGGCTACAATAAACCTTGTACTGCTGGTGACAGAAAATTACTTTTTTCTCTACCTTTCAAAAACATGATACATGCAATATTCATAATTGGCATCTGCCTCTCATCACCAAGATTAACATAAGGCTTACCTAAGCTTTTTTTGATGATTCACTGAACTTCAGAGGCTGAGATATGCCTGCCTATTTCAGGTCCTCGTTGAAAATGTAACTCAAACTACACTAAGTGACACCCCTTTCACTACAGCGTTTCCGATGATGTGCGGCCGATCCGGCAGGTGGCGCTGCATCTACTGCCTAACGGCTGACTTGCGGCCGGAATCCGGCAAGCCCCATGCATCGTCTATGGGGCTTGCGGTCTGTTGCGGCAAGTGCGGTTCTGCCAAATGCGGCACTTGAGGCTGCGAAATAAAAACGCTGCTTGCAGCTTTTTTTTCACGACCGCAAGTGCCGGATTCGGTCGACCCAGCGTAACAGTACTTGCCGCACTGGACCGCAAGCCCCATAGAGAATGCATGGTGGCTGATGCGGTAAATCTGCCGCACATCAGCAAAAACGCTGATTTTAAAGGCCCTAAATGAGTATAAACCTTATGAATGCAGATAGAATACAGCTACTAGTTTGGAGAACTGAGCCATATAGTGCACTAGGACTGTTGTCCTAAAACTACAAGCTAAACATTTATTAACAGTGATATCTAAACAGAAAAGGGCACTGAAAACTTATTTTAAAAGAAAAATGTGACTTTTGACAGCAAAACCATAATACTCAACTACATGGTTTAAAGGAACTTTAAAGTGAAACTAAAGGAAAATCATATTTAGTGTTACAGATGTCCTAGGGCCATATACCAGAATTTATATTCCAATGTGATCCATCATGTTTTTCTTCATTAAAATCTGTGTATAGGTGTATGTACTGCGTGTATTAATCCACTCACCTGCTGCCAAGATTCCCAACATACAGTCTTCAGAATCTCTAGATCACTAAGCGAGCCGGAAGCCTCTTACAGTCCAAGCCACCGGCTCCTTCTTCTGACGCTCCATAGACAAGACCGGAGTCAGAAGAGCGGTGTCTTCATCAAGACTAGAACAATGCTGGATACCAGAGATGGTTGCAGGAGGAGAGTAACACACTACAGTACAGATTTAATGAAAAACTAAGAAAAAAAAATACCCTTCAAGAGCTTCTACACTACATATAAAAGTGAGTTGGGCAACAGGACTGTACAGCAGATGTCAAAATACCACCCCGACATCAGTGCTTTGTATCTATTTCGAAGCTACAAAACAGACTTTACTGCTCTGCCTGCACATAAACAACATAACAAAACTGTGGATGCTATTGGGTTGTACAGCCAAACAATGTATAGAGTCCTGAATTTGAGGGAAAGTAACCTGTCACCATTTCAGTAACTGTACAGTTCCAGTAACCCTACCCATTATACTAAGTAACAAAACTGCAAAGTCCGTAGAAACACCTTTAAAATTCCCAGCAAGTAAACATTTTTATGTACCATATTTTGCAGAAGAGTTAAAGGGATCCTGTCACCCCCAAAACACCTCAAAACCTATTAAAAGCTGTCCCTAGAGCATAGTAACACTTACCCTACACTCCTTTTAGCTCCTAAATGCATATATTGAAACTGAATCTAAACGTTATAAAAGTACCTCATTATGGATGATAATGAGTGACTATGCTATTCATAGTCACCCTGGCAGGCGCTCCCTCTTCATGTTATCACGCCTCCATAGGCGTGATCTTGTAATCTGATTAAAATGCGCGCCTCCCCGCCGCTCTGTGGTGTCTCTGCCGGCCTGTAGTGGGGCTGGGTGACGCGATACGCGTCATTTCCGGCGCCGGGTGACGTATACACCCGCGCCGCTCTGTTAGCTTCAAAACGCGCACTGCGCATGCGCAGTGCAGATCTTGAAGCCAACAGCGGCGCGGGTGTAAATACGTCACCCGGCGCCGGAAATGACGCGTATCACGTCACCCAGCCCACTACAGGCCGGCAGATACACCACAGAGCGGCGGGGAGGCGCGCATTTTAATCAGATTACAAGATCACGCCTATGGAGGCGTGATAACATGAAGAGGGAGCGCCTGCCAGGGTGACTATGAATAGCATAGTCACTCATTATCATCCATAATGAGGTACTATAATAACATTTTTCTTCAATGTCACTTGCTGCATTTAGGAGCTAAAAGGAGTGTAGGGTAAGTGTTACTATGCTCTAGGGACAGCTTTTAATAGGTTTTGAGGTGTTTTGGGGGTGACAGGATCCCTTTAACAGGTATTCATTCTGGGAGGTAAAAAAAAAAAAAAAAAAAAAAAACACCCACACTTATTGAATAGATAGGTACAACTTAAAGATACGAGAGGCGCTCATTAAAGATTTCACTTTAGCCAACTCTTTGACAGGACGCTGAAACTGCTGCACATGTGTAATGATACAAGTCTCTATAGGTTACATGACAATATGCAACTCTGAACTAATAACCATCTTTCTCTTTACAGGTGCAGAAGTGGTGTGATAGGTGATAATGAACCCTGTGGAATAAAGAGCAGTCAAAGTGTTTACTTGAAAAGCTGCACACCAAGGGAGACGTTCGATGAAAGGTTTATGGTGACTATTCAAAATCATAAGATGTAGTCAAGAACTAGCCTAACTATTTTACATGTGGTCCAACTTCAGTGGAAACTGTTCCAATTCTGCTATCGAATACACATTAACAGTAAGGGAACTTGATGACCGTTCTGTATTCCATTGGGTCTGTGATCACCTCCCACCACTTTAGCACCAGTAAAAGTAAGACTGCCATCAGTTCAGAGTTGCAATTTGGCACGTAACCTATTCACACTTATAACATTACACATATTCAGTTTAATTACCTCAGTACATCTGCAGCCACAGGACATCACTAGTCTCACACTCCTCTGGTGTAATTTTTGTCCAGTCTTCCATAGTTCTGTGACAATTGTGGGTTTCTTGGCCATAACGGTCACCAATAATTTTCCAGAGGCTTTTTCTTGTGTTTAGATCAGGACTCTGGGCGGCCATTTCATTGATTCAATGTTTTCTGTTTCAAGGAACTGCTTTACCCGTTTTGCTGTGTGACAAGGTGCATTGTCCTGCATGAAAATTGCTGGCTGGCTGAAAGTAAGGTTCTGATAAACACTTGCATTGACTCTGACATGTAGATGTACAAGAGGTACAACCCATGCAGCAGAAAACATTTCCCAAACCATGACACTTCTTCCACTTTTAACTGACTTCTTTACATACTTTGGGTTCAGTCTTTACTCAGGTTTGTCGAAAACTATAATGTTGCCCATCAGACAAAAACTTGTTTTCATCATCAAAATAAACTGTGGTCCACTTCTGTCCACACAACATGTTCCTCTCCAAAAGGAGAGTCTAAACTTAGGATTCTTTTGGCTGGTCAGGTTGTGTCACTGCAGAGTGGGCTTTGTCTAAATGCTCTTTAATGTAGTGATACTATGTTGAATTAGATACTTACAGTGTTCAGTGCTGAACTGGCGAGCTATTCCAGCTGCAGTGTTGAAACGATTACCCATGGAGATTCTCTACATTATCCTGTCCTCTCTTGCATTTGTCTTTCAAGGGCAAATAGTCTTCTTTAGGGACTTGAAAGTTTGTGATGTTGCAAAGATGCAATATTATACAAACCACAGACTTGGAAGGACCAACTTCTGTTGCTATGGCTGATAAGATGACACTAAGGGGCAGACTTATCATTGGTGCAGACTATTCAGCAACACAGTCGCCCAAGACGTAAAAGGGTCTACTTCCACCTTCAAAGCAGGTGGGATTGTGTAATATGGTGAGCTATTGGACTGTGAAGGGGCATATTTACTATTCTTGCACAGGGGCCCTTTTCCGTCTTGGGTCTACCAGTGGTGCACACCTTTGGCCTTCATCTGGACAACCTGCTGCTGAAGGGTTTCACTCACTTTGGAACGGCACACCAGTTTTGCAAAATCAGTGCAAACCGAACAGTTAGACTGCCAGTTAAATAGGGCTGGTCAGATTATATATTTATATATATATATACATATATATACACACACACACACACACACACACATACACTACAGACCGAAAGTTTGGACACCTCATTCAAAGTTTTCTTTATTTTCATGACTACGAAAATTGTAGAGTCACACTGAAAGCATCAATACTATGAATAAACACGTGGAATTATATACTTAAAAGTGTGAAACAACTGAAAATATGTCTTATATTCTAGGTTCTTCAAAAGTAGCCACCTTTTGCTTTGATTACTGCTTTGCACACTCTTGGCATTCTCTTGATGAGCTTCAAGAGGTAGTCACTGGAAATGGTCTTCCAACAGTCTTGAAGGAGTTCCCAGAGATGCTTAGCACTTGTTGGCCCTTTTGCCTTGACTCTGCGGTCCAGCTCACGCCAAACCATCTCGATTGGGCTCAGGTCTGGTGACTGGAGGCCAGGTCATCTGGCATAGCACCCCATCTCTCTCTTGGTCAAATAGCCCTTACACAGCCTGGAGGTGTGTTTGGAGTCATTGTCCTGTTGAAAAATAAATTATGGTCCCACTAAATGCAAACCGGATGGAATAGCATGCCACTGCAAGATGCTGTGGTAGACATGCTGGTTCAGTATGCATTCAATTTTGAATAAATCCCTAAAGGTACCGTCACACGCGACAATTTTGCAAGCAATTTCACTGGCAATTTGCTGGTTGCAGTTAAATCATGGACAAATTTGTTGCCGTGTAGAAATGGAACAATGTATCCATGATTTCACTGCAACCAGCAAATTGCCAGTGAAATTGCTTGCAAAATTGCCGCGTGTGACGGTACCTTAACAGTGTCACCAGCAAAGCACTGCCACACCATCACACTACCTCCTCCATGCTTCACGTTGGGAACCAGGCATGTAGAGTCCATCAGTTCACCTTTTCTGCGTCGCACAAAGACACGGTGGTTGGAACCAAAGATCTCAAATTTGGACTCATCAGACCAAAGCACAGATTTCCACTGGTCTAATGTCGATTCCTTGTGTTCTTTAGCCCAAACAAGTCTCTTCTGCTTGTTGCCTGTCCTTAGCAGTGGTTTCCTAGCAGCTAATTTACCATGAAGGCCTGCTGCACAAAGTCTCCTTTTAACAGTTGTTGTAGAGATGTGTCTGCTGCCAGAACTCTGTGTGGCATTGACCTGGTCTCTAATCTGAGCGGCTATTAACCTGCGATCTCTGAGGCTGGTGACACGGTGAACTTATCCTCCGCAGCAAAGGCGACTCTTGGTCTTCCTTTCCTGGGGCGGCCCTCATGTGAGCCAGTTTCTATGTAGCGCTTGATGGTTTTTGCAACTGCACTTCTGGACACTTTCAAAGTTTTCCCAGTTTTTCAGACTGACTGACCTTCATTTCTTAAAGTAATGATGGCCACTCGTTTTTCTTTACTTAGAATTTGTATTATGGCAAGAAAAAAAGCAGCTAACAGTCTATTCAGTAGGACTATCAGCTGTGTATCCACCAGACTTCTGCACAACACAACTGATGGTCCCAACCCCATTTATAGTCAAGAAATCCCACTTATTAAACCTGACAGGGCACACCCATGACGTGAAAACAGTTCCTGGTGACTACCTCTTGAAGCTCATCAAGAGAATGGACATATTTTCAGTTGTTTCACACTTTTTGTTAAGTATATAATTCCACATGTGTTAATTAATAGTGTTGATGCCTTCAGTGTGAATCTATTTTCATAGTCCTGAAAATAAAAAAAATAAAAAAACTGAGAGGGTGTGCCCACACTTTTGGTCTGTATGCATATTGTATAGTACAATTATATTATATTTACCAATTTATTTACCGTATTTTTCGCTTTATAAGACGCACTTCTGGGAAAGTGGGGGTACGTCTTATAAAGCGAAACCTAGTAGCTGTGAAGTAGTGGGATTGGGGGGGGGGGGGGCTGTGGAGCGGTGTCCGGGGGCTGTGGAGAGGCTGGAGGCGGCAGGCAGCTGCGGTCCCTGATCACGTGGGGCCGCTCTCATCTCCTCTAATATGCACTGCATCCCGCTGTCAATCACAGCGGGAGCAGCGCATATGACAGGAGCAGTCCGCATCCCCATGTGAACAGTCAGTGCTTTCCACGCTTTCATTGCATGGAAAGCACTGACTACCCAAAGAATCTCATACTCACCTCTCTTCATATCGTTTCCTGCAGCCCGCTCTATTCCTGCTGTCTCCGCTCAGCTGTGCCGGCCTCCGGTCATGTGAGCGTCGCTCATAGTGACATCACCGCGCGCCGCTCACAGGACTGGATTTCGGTATAAGCAGGCAGCGGGGATGGAGACTGCAAGGAGCGGTGGAGAGAGGTGAGTATGAGATTGTTTGTTATTTTTAAAGACTGCACCATGGGAGAAAGTGTGCCAGGGTGGGGGCTGTCAGTACTATGGGGGGGGGGGAACAGTGTGCCAGGGTGGGGGCTATCAGTACTATGGGGGGGGACAGTGTGCCAGGGTGGGGGTTGTCTATGCCAAGGGGGGACAGTGTGCCAGGGTGAAGGTTGTCTATGCCAAGGGGGGACAGTGTGCCAGGGTGGGGGCTGTCTGTGCCATGGGGTGGGGGGGAACAGTGTAACAGGGCGGGGGTCTGTCTGTGCCATGGGGGGGGGGGGTGGGACAGTGTGACAGGGTGGGGGCCGTCAGTGCCATGGGGGGGGGGGGGCAGTGTGCTAGGGTGGGGGCTGTCTGCCAAGGGGGTGGGGTGGGGGGAGAAGTGTGCCAGGGGGGGCTGTCTGCCAACTTGGGGGGGGACAGTGTTTCAGGGTAGGGGCTGTCTGTGCCATCATGGGGGACAGTGTGCCAGGGTGGAGGCTGTATGTGCCATCATGGAGGGACAGTGTGCAAAAGGTGGGGGCCCTTTATGCCAGCATGGGGGCCTTTTGCCAGTGTGGGGGCCATGCCAGCATGGGGGCTGTGGCAAGTGGGGGCAGTGCGCCAGCATAGGGGGCAGTGTGCCAGGGTGGGGGCTCTATGTACCAGCATGGGGGAGAATGTTGCCAGGGTGGGGGCTCTGTATGCCAGCATTGGGGCCCCGTGTGCCAGGGTGGGGAACAGTCCACCAGCATGGGGGACATATATACTAGCATGGAGGGGTTTGTGTACGAGGATGGGGGTTATATATACTGATTATAAGGTGGACACTGGTAATATAAGACGGACCCCATTTAACACTGAACATTTCTTTTTTTCCCTTTTCCTTCACCAAATTTGGGGGTGCGTCTTATAATCAGGTGCGTCTTATAAAGCGAAAAATACGTTATCTATTATATAATCACGAATGGGTTTTTTGCCCCTTTTGAGTCCGCTCACGCTGCGAGTCAGCGTGGTCATGTGGATACGCCCGAAGCATTGACCGCGCAGCGGGCATGGCGAGTCGCCTTAGCAGCGTGAAGCATTGGCCGCGAAGCGGCCATTGCGAGTCAGAGACTCGCTCTGCTAGAATCCCGATGCATGTGCATCGGGCACCCAGCTAGTATATATATATTTACCGAAAAGATACAAGATTATCTCAGCACAGGAGATCTGGTATGATCAGACCATGTCCCTGTATGGTCAGACACATCCATTACCCAGTACATAGCAGGGACTCATTTATAAGATTCACAGGATAGAAATTTTACTTTGTTAAAACATGCAATTGTGGAACTTCTTTTAAGATCTATTGATTATAATCAACTTTAAAGTTCATAAAGGTCTTTCCACAAAGTATCAGACATAAGGTATGCAGTTCTCTGCAATATGCCTTAAGATCCTATCCGGCATAGCATTAATACAACACCCAATAATAACAGGCAAGGGCAAGACTGTAGTATGCCATGACTGCTAGTTTCTCTCAAAAGGCAGCGGATTTATCGATTGCATTTTTCATACAGCAAGGTAAAACCTCGGTCTAGAGGACCAAGCAGAGTTCATCTATAAATAGTGCGTCCGCGAGGAATTTCATTTCCTAGAAACTGGCAGAGGATACACATTTGTATGTTACAAAATTCACAACCGCTACCAGCAGCCACATCAGGATCATCATGCGCTATAATATGCCGCTTAGCAGCACTGTGGATTATTAACACATTGTTTTTAATTACCGAGATGCTCTACTGCTTTCAGACGTTTTATGGCTGAAAGCCTAATCATGAATGGCTCAGGCAGGAACCAATAACCGATAATTACTTCGTTAAAATGGATAGTGACTGGATACAAGGAAAAGATTCAAGAATGTCAACTTCTTAATAAACAGGCAGCTGACAAAACAGTAAGTGAACATCACAGTGGTTAAAGGGAATAGAAACCCAAGATGCTGCACACATTTTTCAGCTTGACATAACCGGAGCCAGCAGTGGCCTACATGTATTCAGTTGCCATTTCCACCTTTTAATGCAGCATTTTATCTCCCAGTCTCATGGCTTTCACATAGTGATGCTTTGTCGGCTTTGATAATTTTGCAATGAATCTTTCTTGGAAATATTTCTGTAAAGCCTTTTTCATTTTTTACGGTATCTTTAAGCACAGCAGATAACACTTCTAATATCTGTTGAGCTGCCATTGTGTTCTTTGCTTGGGAAAAAAGTGTCTTCCATTTTATACTGCAATAAATTCCATAAAATCAGCATTTTATGCTTGAACATGTCGTCTATCGTCTATAGTCATCTCTAAAGGTTATGTTAAGTGCAAGTGTTAATCTGTTCAGATCAAAGGAGAATTTTGAATGGAGATTAAACATTCAGATTTGTTCACCCTGATCAGAGTATAATACAAAATAATATTGTTGTACCGTGTTAGCCAGAAAAATCAATGTAAATACTTAAGTCCCAAAAAAGGGTTGAGAAAAGTATTATAGGAGTGATACCTTTATTGGCTAACAAGAAAAATTATATTTGTAAGCTTTCAGAGCTCAAGGCTCCTTCATCAGACAATATCACAAATGAGTTACTGAGACATTTAAATACAAAATACAGTAGGAATAAGGAAAAGGAGGTGTGTTAAGGAAATGAAAATGAAGTCTTTGTTAATGATGTAGATGACATGCAATGGTCATTTACACATCAGAAGATCTTCTTGTAGAAGTGTTAGTTGTGTCTAGGTAATGAGTCATAAATCCAGGTGTCAAATTAAGTCCTTTTGTTAAGGTTTGGAACATTCTTATGAATTTGAATTCCCAGATTTTACGTTCTCTGTCATTTTTAAAGTGACCTTTCAATATCAGGACTGTTAGGTCTGCCATGCTGTGTCCAGGCTCAGAGAAGTGAATTCCTACAGGCATATCCAGCTTATGTTTTATTGTATGTCTATGTAAATTCATCCTTGTCTGTAGCTTTTGCATTGTTTCCCCAATATACATTCCTGTAGTGCACTTTGTACATTGTATCATATACACCACATTGGAGGATGTACATGAAAAGAAGTCCATGATCTTATAGTCCTGGTTTGTGTTGGGTATAGGGACTGTATCTGTTGGTGATATGTGGGCACAGGTCTTGCATTTCTTGCTGTTACAGGGGAATGTGCCCGTCTGTGATGGTGATGTGAGGACACTTCTGACAAGGAGATTCCTTACATTGGGGGGCTGTTTGTAGGAGAGCAGTGGTAGTTCTGGGAATATGACTTTAAGTCTGTGGTCTTTGTGGAATATGGGCTGAAGATCAGCACCAGTTCTCCTTAGGATGTTCATATGAGGATTGTATGTGACCACAAGAGGCACCCTGCTGTTGTCCTCCTTCTGTTTGTAATCCAGGAGGCTGCTTCTTGGGACCCTTGCAGCTCTGTGGATCTGTTCATCTATTACCAGTGGATGGTATCCTTGGTTTAGGAATGTTTTCCTCAGTGATAATAGTTGTAGTTCTCTGTCTTCATTGTTTGAACAGATCCGAATGTACCTCAGAGCTTGACTGTAGATTATTGATTTTTTTGTGTGTCTTGGATGGAAGCTGTTCCATCTCAGGTATGCCGGACGTCCTGTGGGTTTATGGTAAATAGACGTTTGTATGGTATTGTCTTTAATGTATATGGTTGTGTCCAGAAAATGTATTTGTGACTTTGAAAAGTTGAGGGTGAGCTTGATAGACTACAACTATTATCACTGAGGAAAACATTCCTAAACCAAGGATACCATCCACTGGTAATAGATGAACAGATCACAGAGCTGCAAGGGTCCCAAGAAGCAGCCTCCTGGATTACAAACAGAAGGAGGACAACAGCAGGGTGCCTCTTGTGGTCACATACAATCCTCATATGAACATCCTAAGGAGAACTGGTGCTGATCTTCAGCCCATATTCCACAAAGACACAGACTTAAAGTCATATTCCCAGAACTACCACTGCTCTCCTACAAACAGCCCCCCAATGTAAGGAATCTCCTTGTCAGAAGTGTCCTCACATCACCATCACAGACAGGCACATTCCCCTGTAACAGCAAGAAATGCAAGACCTGTGCCCACATATCACCAACAGATACAGTCCCTATACCAACACAAACCAGGACTATAAGATCATGGACTTCTTTTCATGTACATCCTCCAATGTGGTGTATATGATACAATGTACAAAGTGCACTACAGGAATGTATATTGGGGAAACAATGCAAAAGCTACAGACAAGGATGAATTTACATAGACATACAATAAAACATAAGCTGGATATGCTGTAGGAATTCACTTCTCTGAGCCTGGACACAGCATGGCAGACCTAACAGTCCTGATATTGAAAGGTCACTTTAAAAATGACAGAGAACGTAAAATCTGGGAATTCAAATTCATAAGAATGTTCCAAACCTTAACAAAAGGACTTAATTTGACACCTGGATTTATGACTCATTACCTAGACACAACTAACACTTCTACAAGAAGATCTTCTGATGTGTAAATGACCATTGCATGTCATCTACATCATTAACAAAGACTTCATTTTCATTTCCTTAACACACCTCCTTTTCCTTATTCCTACTGTATTTTGTATTTAAATGTCTCAGTAACTCATTTGTGATATTGTCTGATGAAGGAGCCTTGAGCTCTGAAAGCTTACAAATATAATTTTTCTTGTTAGCCAATAAAGGTATCACTCCTATAATACTTTTCTCAACCCTTTTTTTGGGACTTAAGTATTTACATTCACCCTGATCAGAATTTGATTGTATGGATACAGCCATAGACATTACATAGCCATCAACTAATGGCATACAGAGGAACAGAAGGATCAAAGTGCGCAATATCTCTGAAGGAAGTCAACTGCTGCAAAATCAAATGGGCAGTGTCCTATCCCCCTCAAGGCAGGAAGAAAATCATGATCATGGTCAACCAACACAAAAAAACACTTGTATATCAGGTGACCTCCAGCAGCCAAGAGATATGGGCTCGCAGCGAAAAAGTGCGTTTTAAAGCCATAACAAAATACAATATTCTTAGATAACTTCACTTAACACAAGCCCAACTGTGCAGGAAAGGAATGTGACAGTAACTTTCCAGTAAATTTTTGGGCATGCACAATGATTTGCAACCATTTTTGACAATTTACACAAAATACTGACAAATGCACAAGTAGATTTACCCTACTGGGATTAAACATACAGCACAGTACTAGGTCCATGGGTAACCATAAATTCATCACACGGGCACAAAAGCCATATTCACAAGAATCTGACAGTCCATAAACAAATGAGAAAGCACATCAACATTTTGGACAACCAATATATTGTAAAAAGAAAAAAAACATCAAACACCGGTCACCTAAGAAAGCCATGGAGTTAGAAAAAGAGCCAAAAGATTGAGAAGGGGCATGGATGAACTTAGGCGTATTCTTCTCTAGACTAAAATGTATAAATTTTATTTTTATCTTTTCATAAACCATGGTGGAACATGCTTTTAAATTGCATACATGTACATACATGGCACATCCAACAAGCGCAGTCAAAAGTGGTTTCATGTAAAACCTTTAAATGGCAAGGTGGCGCCCCTTCTGCCTGGAGAAAATTAGGTTCAATCTCCAGTGAAGAACAGGCATCTTTTCCATAAGAACTACTGTATTACAGCTGTGTAAAGGTACCGTTACACAGTACAACTTATCTACGACGTTGTTTGCGATCTTGGAAGTGCGCTGATTTTTTGGACACCTGTGCAACATCGCTGGTGAGCTGTCACACGTCCAGATATCGTGGACAACTCACCAATGATGTTGTGAGCAGGGATCGTTCGCAAACCCCGCATGCAGGAAAACCTGTCAACTCCGACTTGAACAACTATCGTTGTTGAATCGTGCATTTACACGCAACAAAGATGTCGTTTCAACATTGTTCCTGAAGTCACTTTGGAACGATGTCTGGAACAATGTCGGGAACGATGTTGAAACTTGTCTTAACAGTCTACCTCACAAGATTGTCACAGCAGAAACCAGTCAAGGTTTCCAAAGACTTGGATGCTTTTTAAAGATGATATGTAAATTAGTAAGATGCTTTTTCTGAATATTGTTTCACCAACTCACACCCAGGATTAGGGGGCAGAAAAATTTGCTCTTTTAGGGCAGACTTGTTTAACCTACACACTTTCACCTAATCTCCCATCCTTTTGTTTAACATGGACATTTTTTTTCAACCATACTAACAACGCAACTGTAACAAATGTTGATGGCCAATCAACATTTAAAAAAAATTCTAAATATGGAGTAAAATAGCATTTCTCAATGTTACAAGTTCCCTTTCAGGACGGTCTTCCTTTTATTGTGGATTATTTTTGAGCATCAAGCTACTTTCTGCCTTTTAGATGGCCACTCACCTGAAGGTGGAAAGATTTTTAATTAAAAAAAAAAAACCCCAGTGAATCAACATTTTACAATGTATGTGTGCACATTATTAAGTCATACATGGCAGGTTGTACACATTCAATATCCATTGTTGATGTATGGAGAATAATTTTTAGACTGCCTACAAGTCTACTGACTGCTTCAAATGTCTGATGGGCCAATTTGAGACTGCAGAGTTCAGATCAGGAGACCAATTATTGGTCTGGAAACCAACATCTATTGACAGACCATGAACTGCTTAAAAACAATCACGTCCCTTAATTTGAGCTATAACAATATAAGACTGGTTTAAATGTAAAGCCAGTGCAGATCATTGATGAACAACAAGTAGTCCACTTGTAGATTAGCAAAACCTGCTTAAATGGTAACCTTTTATGTGCTGGAATATTATGTACCTGCAGATATACAGGAAATCTGCAGGTATACAGCATTTAAGTCTGCTGATTAGATCTATGGCCATTGTCCCTGCAGCTATTGCTTGCCAGTCATTGGGGCAGTGCAGGTAGCTGTGAGTCTTCACAACAGCAATCATTTTGGCACTTAGCCTGCTCTACAATGGTCAAGAGTGGCTTTTGTACATTAGTGCATCATCTTCATTTAAATGGCATTGTCTGATAACACTATCTGAATGGTTAACAGCAGTGATGGGAGCCCTGCTCTAGCAGCTTCTTTGAGAGGCAGTTGGCAACCAGTGTGTGTGGACACGACTTAATTAAAGCCTCAGCCTTCCCCACACAGTGACCCCAGGGCAATCATACATGCATAGCATTTTGCAATTAAAGGTTAAAAGGAGTTTTCTACGCCTATAATATTTACATTCGAGATTTAAGATGCCTTATTAGTTTTGAAATGGTGGGGCGGTTCAAACACCACCAACCACCCCCTATCTGCAATTAGCAATTTGCAAAGGAGCCAATCTGCAGTCCCTGGGACTGGTCACTAAACATTACAAAGGAGCAGAGATGTTCTGCAAGTTTACACTTGGAAACATTTGGAATTGATTTTTGGAGGGCTTGCCAAGTGTTTTATTGCCATTAAACTGATTTTGATTACCCATCAAGTGTAGATAATCAAAAGTAGTGGAAACCATCTTAAATACAGGCACATTATATACTAGTCAAAATGCAAAGCCTACTGGTCAGTAGGAAATGTGACCTTAAACACATTTGTCATTTAAATCAGTAATGTAATTACCATATTTGGATCAAAATACAGGAAATAAATAAAGCAGTGTAAATCTCAGACGCGAGTACTTACAGTTAAATATCCCTGGTGGAGGGTGCTCCGTCGGGCAGTTTTCTTCATCACTGTTATCGCCACAATCATTCAGCTGGTTACAAATCAGCGATCCAAGGTATAAACATTTGCCACTGGTGCAGGTAAATTTGCACTCTGAATAAAAAAAATAAATTTGAAAATAAAATCAATCACAAGAAAATTATTTTGAAATAGTGCCAACATTTAAGTCAACCATAAATGAGCATTTAAAGGGTTAGTCTCAAAACAGTACATTATCCTCTGAATAAAAGATACAATGACTGATGGCTGCAGACCAACTGTTAGGACCCCTACAATCTCAAGAAAGTCTCTGGAGCCCACTCAGTAACACCCACTGACCAATTTTTTCATACATTTTAGACAACAGAATCTAAGAGGAATGACTATACTTTATTTCATGGAGGATATTGTTTAATAGACATTTAACATACTTTTAAAGGGATAGCCTTTAATCACAGTGTAGGATTATAATAATGTATATTTGTGGCAACAACTAATTTCAAAAACTGCCTCAAGGATGCCCCTCCAGGCTTTGGTTATCCTTCGTTGCCTTTGGAACAGTCTTGCTTTAGTTCCATGCTTTCTGGTCGGCAACACAGTGCAGTGTCTCAGCAGGTTTCCAGCCAGCAAAACATTGCTCTGTTTAGTACTGACAACATCTAACTTTAGAATACACATCTCTGCTCACTTAAAGGGATCCTGTCACCCCCAAAACACCTCTAAAGCTATTAAAAGCTGTCCCTAGAGCATAGTAACACTTACCCTACACTCCTTTTAGCTCCTAAATGCATTATTGAAACTGAATATAAACGTTATAAAAGTACCTCATTACTGATGTTAATGAGTGACTATGGTATTCATTGTCACCCAGCCAGGCGGGTCCCTCTTCATAATATCACGCCTCAATAGGCGTGATCATCATACATTCAAATGCGCGCTTCCCTGCTCTCCTCTCGGCCTGGCGCTGCTGTGTGGGGGCTGTATGACGCGATTCGCGTCGTTTCCGGCGCCGGGTGACGTATTTACACCTGCGCCGCTGTTGGCTTCAAGTCCCGCACTGCGCATGCGCAGTACAGGGCTTGAAGCTCTAACAGCGGCGCGGGTGTAAATACGTCACCCGGCGCCGGAAATGACGCGAATCGCGTCATACAGCCCCCACACAGCAGCGGTCCGGAATAGGAGAGCGGGGAGGCGCGCAGGGAGGCGCGCATTTGAATGTATGATGAAGATCACGCCTATTGAGGCGTGATATTATGAAGAGGGACAGCCTGGCTGGGTGACTATATATACCATAGTCACTCATTAACATCAGTAATGAGGTACTTTTATAACGTTTATATTCAGTTTCAATATATGCATTTAGGAGCTAAAAGGAGTGTAGGGTAAGTGTTACTATGCTCTAGGGACAGCTTTTAATAGCTTAGGAGGTGGTTTGGGGGTGACAGGACCCCTTTAACTGCGTCAGTACAGTAACTAGAGTACTAAGAGTCAATTATCTTTTGCCATCCTTAAAAGTATAGTCTTTCACATAATTAAATGGTTTATCTCAGAGCTCAACTCTCCTGCAATTACCTACATTGGAGCTTGTTTTAACTAGGCACAGCATACCTATTGCCCACAGCAACCAGCTCAGTGATTTAAAACTGCAAATGTTTCTATATTGATGCACATGGCAAAAGATTAGCCTCTGCCACATGCAACAGTATTTTACCTTGATATTACATATCTGTTAGCAGCATGTAACAAACATCTCAGCTTGTTTCTCCACTCTGCAGGAGAGAATTGCAGGAAAGTTAAGCGTTGCTGACAATAGCTAACAATTTCATAGGGAAACCAGACATCTGATACATGCTGCAGCAACTGTAGCAGCCTATATCAGGAGCTGGCTAAGTATGTTTGACTCTGAAATGATGCATTTAGGAAAAGTAATGAAAAAAAAATTAATAGATGTCTAGTGGAGACTGAGCTACTCATACGGACAGGACCCCTGGCGACTTCTCCCCAAACACTTACAGTAACCGAAAGGTCTCGGCCTATGAAGACGTATAAACAGAGACCTATCAGTTTAGGGTAACAGGCGGAGACCTGCCAGTATGACTAGTATACAGTAAGGCTTGGTCCCTTGCAGCTATTCAAGTATGTCTTCCTGTAATGCTGCAGCATTTGAGCCACACATACCTGGCTCTAATCATTCAGCCAGAGCCCCATACATTCGTAATGTAGATGTGATATGTACAGTATATAAAAATAACATTGGATTGTTTCTACACAACCCAGAGATTAGGATTTTTATGTAAAAGTGATGTTCAAACTTTGAATGTCTTACCCTCGAAACAGATAGTCGTGACAAAAACAAGCAAGCCAAAAAACAAAAAAAAGAAAAAAAAAAAAAACATGCCTATCGACTATCTAACTTTTTTGGTCCCTTAGGCTCATTTCAGTTTTTGTTAGCTGATGGCAACCAAATGAGGACTTTTTTTTGCAAGACGAGTGTAGAGTGAATTTGTCAGCAGTTTTCTCTCCATACAAGTCTCACATTGCGTTTGTACTGTCCGTTTAACGGATCCATTTGATGGCAGTGCAAACGCAATGTTAGGGGCCTTTCATACTAGTGTTTCTGTTCAGATCCAGACAGAAAACCGCATCTGCCACTTAACAGCAACACTTGCAGCAAGCCCCATGCATTGTCTATGGGGCTTGCGGCAAGTGCGGCATTGGCGCGATTCGGCACTAGTGGCCGCACAAAATAACCGCAGCTGACTGCATTTTTTTTCCGCTGCCGCAAGTGCCGGATCGCAGCAATAGTGCACTTGCCACAGGCTCTGTAGACAATGGATGGTGCTTGCCGCAAGTGCAGCTGTTAGGTGGCAGATGCGATTTTATTGTCCAGATCAGCCGAATCCGGACAAAAACGCTGATGTTAAAGGGGCCTTACAGACAAGCAAACATATCAATGGGCTTTCATTCAAAAAACGCATACTAACTATTGTCAAAATAGGCAAGCGTTTGCAAGTATGCGTTATATATAGAATCCTGTATATAACTTCCCAGGCCGATCTATAGTGCAAATAGCTTTTCTTATACTTAACTAGGTAACCAACTACATCACTTGTACAGTCTCCTCCACGATGCTCCTGCGCACGCCTACTTTGCTCTGCCCTGCTGAGGTTGGAGGAAAGTATTGTACTGTGCTGGGGTAGGGACATGTCAAAGAACACCCAAGTACTATGTGGGCGTTCTTTGGCCTTCACCCGAGCAGTACATTACTTTGCCCTGCTGTAAGCAGGGCAGAGTGAAGTACACGTGCACAGCAGCACAATGGAGGAGAGTGTATGGGTGACATGGGTCATGCTACCCGCTGAAGCAGGGAAGAGGATGGCAATCAGAGAGGAAGTGCCAGAGGAATGTACCATCCAACGGATTAAGCAAAAAAAAAAAAAAAAACACCGAGTAGGATAAAAGCTTTTTTTGTTTGCATTATACAGATTGGCCTGGGGCCGTACATACAGCATTCTGTAAGACTGTACACAAAGCATAAGCGATTGTGGCCGCAGCTTATATGCAAAAACTGGTAAGAGGTGCACTTTAAGCTTTTATGGGCAGAATTTTGGGGAACACACCATTTTGATTGCTTTTACGGCAAATTTTAGGTTTGTGCTCCACACCACACATTTAACTTTAGGGTTAACATCTAAACCCACCCCCCACACAAAAAAAAAAAAAAGTGATTCAGACAAAATCCCCCTCCCCCCCCCCGGCTCCATCCCGCCTCACCCGGCTTTATCCCGCCCCCCGGGGGCGTATAATTATGGGTGTACAGCCTTTTCGGATCTGAGGGAATCATGACCCTTAAGTATTTCAGGCAGTCCTGTTTCAGAGTGCAACCTTACATTGGCCCCTACAAGTTGCAACCCCCCATTTATATTCGGGTTATTTCGTATAGCAACTGCCAGGTGCTCCACAGTGATTACATATAGGGGGGAAATAGTGGACATCCCTGTCGCGTGCCACTCCGAACGGCTAAGGGTGAAGATAAGACCCATTCGTGCGCACTTTAGTCGAATGATTACTGTACAGGGAGAATATCCACTCAACAAATCGGGATCCAAGCCCAATCTGACTAGGGCAGCCCGCATAAAGCCCCTGTCAACCTGATCGAAGGCCTTCTCCGCGTCTATTGTTAGAAGGCACAAAGGAGTGTCAGATCATCTTTGCTCTAGACATCAGTAGCAAAACCTTGTTAGCGTTATCCCTAGCCACTCTACCTTTAATAAAACCCACTTGATCATTGTGAATAATTCCCGGTAGATGAGGCGCTAGTCTATTGGCTAGGCCCTTCGAGAACATTTTGATATCCTCATTAATCAACGAGATGGGCCTAAAATTGGCCACTTCATTGGTATCTCTACCCGGCTTAGGGATAGCACTAATGTGCGCTTCTAGAGATTGAGCCACCCATGATGACTGAAGGGAGGCTGCAGAGAAGACCCTCGTCAGGAATGGTGTCAATTGTTCGTCAAAGACCTTATAAAATTTAAGAGTAAATCCGTCTGGACCTGAACATTTACCCGTTGGCGAGTTTTTAATTATTTCCCGAATATTCTCTACAGAAAAATCACCTTCCAGGGCTTCCACCTCCTTCCGGGGTAGCATAAGTAAAGCTGTATCCTCAATATATTTTTTAATTTTACAAAAACGACAAACTAGGTTGGCGAGTCCCAGTAGAAACCCTTTAACTTGTATAATTTCACATAGTATCCCAGAACGTACCTAATATATCAATGGGGTGTTGTGACAACTCCGAGGGTCGCCTAATCTGGGGTATGTGTCCCGGCTCGCTCCTGGGGTGCCGTATTCTGGCCAAAGGCCTCCCACATTTGTCTCCAAATTCAAGCATGACCCGGAAGAAGCCCGACTTATGTCTGAGGAATTGTAGGTCCACTAACTTTTTCAACTCCTTCCTTGTTTTGATAAGTTCCGCCAGTGTCTCTTGGGAAAGCGAGGTTTTATGAGATTTTTCCAGTGCGCTAATGGATGAAGGCAATGAACTAATCCGCTCGCCCCTCTCCCTCTTCAGCCGTGTACCGTGCTTAATCAACGTTCGAGTTTTTAAGATTTAAAAGTAAATATTACTTTTTTGCAGATTCTACCCTACTTGCTACCACTCAAAATTGATTTTGTTTAAACTTTTTGTATCTGTTATTGTCCTTTCCTGTGTTCTAGATTACAAGTTATGAAGATGGATAAAGATGATAAACTAGAAATGAAAGACAAATAGAAGCTACAAAGATGAGGCGTTTGACTAAAACAAATATATTGAATATTGTTCTATCAACATTAAACTATACTTAAGCCCCACATTGACTACAAGCGGCATGAATACTGTAATGCAGCAATTATTACCAGAAAGGAAATCACATCATGCAAAATGATATCAGGAGCAGAGCAATGGATTTTTCCCCCATCTGGGATAATTCACACAGTATGCAGCCTCTCCTCCCACACAGTCACATTTTATAAATAGAATAACACTATTTTCATCTGACAGCCTCAGAAGGGGGAAAAGAAGAAGAAAAAACAAAAAAAAAAAAACACAACATTACCGTGTTTGAGAAAAGGAATATGAATTCTCCAGAGCAAAATAACCAACCATACAAATGCCACAATATGGAATCATTAACTCTACATGGTGCCTTTCAGAATTCACATACTTTCCAGGTACAGAATAATGTGGGCAGACTATTCAGGAGAAAATTCATAGAAATGGTTTTTATTTTTCCTTTAATGGAAAACTACGTGAGGAGATAATTCAGTCAGCACACGGATCCCATCACCCCAGCATATTAAACGTCTTATCTGCATGGTCAACAGAATTGTAGGTACCCAACAAAGTCTTTTTAATTATGGTAGGTCTAAGTCAATGAGAAAATTCATGCCAAAATAAAGGTTTATTAAAGGAAAAATATTAAAACTAGATCCAATAATAGTAAGATAAGTGGCCTCTTCCCCAGCAATCCAGTGTTAACCCACCTTAAACACTCCCGATCCACCTTTACATATATAGGGCCACAGCAGTCAGTGGCTATATCAGTCACAAGAGTAACACCGGCATCAAAGCTCCCACTGTAGAATGCAGACACCATGGGTCAACTGGAGCCACTGACCTTCCTATATATCCTAAAAATCATGGTACAAGTCTGAAATACTCTAGGGCCATACTATACAGCAATGTGCCAGTGATTTCATGAGGAGACTCGGTTTATTTTATGTAGAATACAAACTATGGCTCTATATAAAGAAACATATGGTGGTACAGAAAGTGGTAGACTCCATTTTACCAACAGCAGGAGCCCAGTGACCGAATACTGGTGAGTGAGCAAGAAAAAAAAAAAACCTCAGTGAATTAGAATATTAAAAAGTTAATTTTTTTCAGTAATACAAAAAGTGATACCTGTAAGCCATTATCAACATTTACAGAAAAACAACAACACTTTAAACAGATCACTAATATATGCATTTTACGTATTGAGTTACAACTGACTTACAACTGAAAAACATTTTGATGATATTCTAATTCATTGAGATGCAGTAATACATATAAAAAATATAATACATGTATGTGTACGTATTTCTTTTGTATTATATGGCTCTTCTGCAAGGGCTGTGGAAGTAGCAGTCAGTTTCAGGCACTGGTGTGGCAAAGGGAGCGTTTGGGCACCTTTACACCACATGGTAGATTAGATGTCTGTTACAGATTAAAAAAAATATACGGTATGCTAATAAAATAAAAATGCAAGTGCCTTATCTGCAGTACACGGCTAAATGAGTGGCAGCATTAGCATTACCATATTTTAAATAATTAAAATATACACATACTGTTTTGGTCCGACTACACCATAATGGAACAGAAAAAAATAAATAGTTGACATTAAAGGGAACCAACCACCCCCAATGACCCCCCCGGACTATTAATATGGCTCCTACACCCAGCACATACATGTGCTGCAATGTTTTTTGCTAAAAAAAATGGTTTTTAAAAGTAAAGATAATGCTTTATAAAGTTTCAAACGAAGGACGGTTGGGCGTTACTTACATGTGGCTAAAGCCGATTTGCAGCTGCCACTCATTCTCCCTCTCCCCTCACAGCCGTAACGGCCAGCCCTTTTTGCAGCGTCACAGCCTGGTGCACGGGCTCGCATGCCCGTGCACACGTCATCAGCTACAGCCGGGTAGCGAGCGCGCGCTCTGACTTCCTGCGCTCGGCTGTGGAAGTCAGAGCGCGCGCTCGCTACCCGGCTGTAGCTGATGACGTGTGCACGGGCATGCGAGCCCGTGCACCAGGCTGTGACGCTGCAAAAAAGGCTGGCCGTTACGGCTGTGAGGGGAGAGAGGAGAATGAGTGGCAGCTGCAAATCGGCTTTAGCCACATGTAAGTAACGCCCACCCGTCCCTTCGTTTGAAACTTTACAAAGCATTATCTTTACTTTTAAAAACCATTTTTTTTAGCAAAAAAACATTGCAGCACATGTATGTGCTGGGTGTAGGGAGCCATATTAATAGTCCGGGGGGGGGGTGGGGTCGTTGGGGGTGGTTGGTTCCCTTTAAATTCTTTATGTTACAGATGCACATTCTACACTAGTCCACAGGTGGTGGGAAATGCGATTTTAGCCTTTGTGTAACTGACAGTTCAACCATAGCATCTGGAAGCGCAGACATGCTATCTGCTGCATACATTAGCGGCCCATTTCAATAAGAGAACTGTGCTTTCCAAGAGTTTATCAGCACCTGCTAAATTAATTAAATTCTACATGAAGTCCTCCAACCTGAACCTCCCCTCACAGCACTGCAGCCATCCTACGTGTTGACAGGTCAGTGAGCTACAGTCTGCGGCTCTGTCAGCTCCTCATCCATCCTGGGAGAGAGAGAGGAGAAGGTTCACAATCTTCTATATATATATTTTACTACTTTTACATAATCGATATTCTAGACAAAAACTATGACCATGACTTAAAATAGCAGCTTAGAGTGGAAATGAAGACAATATTTTAATTGCACACCATTCCCAAAATACAAAGGTTCCAGCCATCACAGTGTCACAGAGCCTTTCCAGTGGGCAGATATTTGTTACTAGAAATCCTGCAGAGGACCTACAATCTATGAAATGGTTATCCAGTTTAGAAACACTGAGGTGATAAGAAAGGGGTAAAATGACCAGAGACATTAATCCTAATTAGAAATCTCCAGCATTGTAACCCAAGACAGTGGCCATGTGTGCTCCACTCTGCAGACAAGTCTATAGAACCAAGGTTGGCCGATTCACCGACCTAATGGAGAGCACTACGCACCTTGTAACGTCTGCTAACTTGCAAACACTGCTGTTTTAGTATAATATGAAGGCAGTCCTTCAGGGTAGAAATCCTACAGTTGGTTACCCTTTTATCTAACCATACTATGCAAGGTAGAAAATATACCAGTATATTTTTTTTATATCTCCCTTTTTTTGCTTTCACCAGTGACAGGTCTTCTGGCTCAGGCAGCAATTCTTTGGCTACATGTGACCCCTCGTCAACAGAGCAGCTCTTCCTTTTTTACTCTGTCGACAAGGCATCACTGCCAAGAGGGCACAAGTACTAACATCAGACTGAACGTTTTGACTGAACATTACTGTATTTTTCTTAAAGAGGACCTGTCACCAAACCAGGCATGGTGATCTAATTACAGCACTGGATGAGATAATACCCTAAGGGGGCGGGGCTACACGGGAGAGAAAAACAAAAAAAACTCAGTTTAAATGCTGCAGACAGGGAGAGAATGATTGGCAGCGGTGGGCAGATTAAACATGCAGGGGTGTGAATCTGCCCTTGGCTGCAGCCCCTAGCCACCTCCTTAGTGGCTGTAGCATGTAAGTTTTCTAAGTGTATTATCTCGGGGTACAGGGCTGTTCCAAGTGCTGGGTGACCCCTTGCCTGCATGCTGCAGACATGCTGCATCCAGTGCTGTAATTAGATCACCATGCCTGGTTTGGCGACAGGTCCTCTTTAAGAGCATGGCGAGGTCGGCGTTCATTTAGAGGGTGTACCGACGTCACCATGACCGGATGTGATGCAAATAGCGTCACACCGGCTATTACGCCCATACAGCAGGGCGAGGAGGACTAGCATTATTTATCACACCCATCGGGGCGTGATAATGAGCAGCTCAGGAGGGCTTAGTCTCATAGGGAACGCCTTGTGAGACTTATTCAGGACCAAGAAGTCACAGATATGAAAGTGAAAAATGTGGATTTTGGCAATGGTACACCACGCATTTTTGTTTACAGAAAAGGACCACTAATAATGATCTATCATGGTGCAGGGACAGGTATTCATAGGGTTGGGGGTGATTTGGAGGGGTCAGGTTCCCTTTAAGAGATATTCCGAATCTATTTTGTTGTGGAAATCCAAAATAGCCCAAGACCACACACTTCAATAATGTGATTAAGTCAAAGATTTATGATTTAGATCAGGGGTCTCAAACTCCAGGCCTCGAGGGCCGCACATAGTCCAGGTTTTCAGGATTTCCCTAGAATTTGACAGTTGGCAATCAAATTACCAACTGTCAAATTCTATGGAAATCCTGAAAACCTGGACTGTGTGCGGCCCTCGAGGCCTGGAGTTTGAGACCCCTGATTTAGATCATTGTGAAGTTTCTGGGAGATATCCGGACATTCCAATCAATCAAATCTCTATATATGTCTCTAAAGGGGGGAGGGGAGAAGTGAAAAAGGTAGAGAGTCCAGCTACATGGACCTTTACAGCTTCTTGTTTAGAGGGAAATTATGAAACAGGATTCCTCATCCACTGTTAAGATTGTCAGGTGACATATTAACCCCTTCATGAACTGGGAATTTTTTGTTATTCATTTACGTTTTTTTGATCCCCTCTGCTTCCAAGGGCCATAACTTTCTTTTTCTGTCAACATAGATACAGTTAGGGCCAGAAATATTTGGACAGTGACGCAATTTTGGCGAGTTGGGCTCTGCATGCCACCACATTGGATTTGAAATGAAACCTCTACAACAGAATTCAAGTGCAGATTGTAACGTTTAATTTGAAGGGTTGAACAAAAATATCTGATAGAAAATGTAGGAATTGTACACATTTCTTTACAAACACTCCACATTTTAGGAGGTCAAAAGTAATTGGACAAATAAACATAACTCAAACAAAATATTTTTATTTTCAATATTTTGTTGCGAATCCTTTGGAGGCAATCACTGCCTTAAGTCTGGAACCCATGAACATCACCAAACGCTGGGTTTCCTCCTTCTTAATGCTTTGCCAGGCCTTTACAGCCGCAGCCTTCAGGTCTTGCTTGTTTGTGGGTCTTTCCGTCTTAAGTCTGGATTTGAGCAAGTGAAATGCATGCTCAATTGGGTTAAGATCTGGTGATTGACTTGGCCATTTTTTGCACTCATGAACTCCTGGGTAGCTTTGGCTGTATGCTTGGGGTCATTGTCCATCTGTACTATGAAGCGCCGTCCAATCAACTTTGCAGCATTTGGCTGAATCTGGGCTGAAAGTATATCCCGGTACACTTCAGAATTCATCCGGCTACTCTTGTCTGCTGTTATGTCATCAATAAACACAAGTGACCCAGTGCCATTGAAAGCCATGCATGCCCATGCCATCACGTTGCCTCCACCATGTTTTACAGAGGATGTGGTGTGCCTTGGATCATGTGCCGTTCCCTTTATTCTCCAAACTTTTTTCTTCCCATCATTCTGGTACAGGTTGATCTTTGTCTCATCTGTCCATAGAATACTTTTCCAGAACTGAGCTGGCTTCTTGAGGTGTTTTTCAGCAAATTTAACTCTGGCCTGTCTATTTTTGGAATTGATGAATGGTTTGCATCTAGATGTGAACCCTTTGTATTTACTGTCATGTAGTCTTCTCTTTACTGTTGACTTAGAGACAGATACACCTACTTCACTGAGAGTGTTCTGGACTTCAGTTGATGTTGTGAACGGGTTCTTCTTCACCAAATAAAGTATGCGGCGATCATCCACCACTGTTGTCATCCGTGGACGCCCAGGCCTTTTAGAGTTCCCAAGCTCACCAGTCAATTCCTTTTTTCTCAGAATGTACCCAACTGTTGATTTTGCTACTCCAAGCATGCCTGCTATCTCTCTGATGGATTTTTTCTTTTTTTTCAGCCTCAGGATGTTCTGCTTCACCTCAATTGAGAGTTCCTTTGACCGCATGTTGTCTGGTCACAGCAACAGCTTCCAAATGCAAAACCACACACCTGGAATCCACCCCTGACCTTTTAACTACTTCATTGATTACAGGTTAACGAGGGAGACGCCTTCAGAGTTAATTGCAGCCCTTAGAGTCCATTGTCCAATTACTTTTGGTCCCTTGAAAAAGAGGAGGCTATGCATTACAGAGCTATGATTCCTAAACCCTTTCTCCGATTTGGATGTGGAAACTCTCATATTGCAGCTGGGAGTGTGCACTTTCAGCCCATATTATATATATAATTGTATTTCTGAACATGTTTTTGTAAACAGCTAAAATAACAAAACTTGTGTCACTGTCCAAATATTTCTGGCCCTAACTGTATATGACTACTTGTTTTTTGCGGGAAGAGTTCTACTTTCAGATGCAATCATTTATTTTACCTTACAGTGTACAGGGAAATGGGAAATAAAAATTCAAGTGCAGTTAAATTGCAAATAAAAAAAAATAAAAAAAAGCGCAATTACACTTAGGTTTTTTGGCTTTTTTAGTCGGCATGTTAATTATATGGCAAAACTAACATGACGGTGTGATGCCTCGGGTTGGTATAAGTTCGTAGATACCAAACATGTATTCCTTTACTGGTATCTAAGTGGTGAAAAACAAATTCAGATGTTAAAAAATAAAAAAATAGAATCAGTTTTTGCATCGTTCTGTGACCCGTACCGTCCTCATTTTTCAGGATCTGGGGCTGTGTGATGGCTTATTTTTAGCGTCTTGAGCTGACGTTTCTAATGATAATCTTTTTGGGTGGATGCACTGTTTTGATCGCCTGTTATTGCATTTTGTAGGAATGTTGCGGCGACCAAAAACCCTCGATTTTGGCATTTGGATTTTTGTTACGCAGCTTACGGCTTTCATTTATTTTATAGATATATTGATCGGGTGTTTTTGAACACGGCGATACCAAATGTATTTTTTTAGTACTTTTATTTTGAATGGGGGAGAAGGGGAGGGGAGGTGATATGAATCTTTTTTTAACATGTTTGTAAAAACTTTATTTCTTAATTCATTTTTACCTTTACACTGCCCCATAGAGAGGCACCCTGCTGCACAGTCAGTCAGTCGCTCAGACAGATCCCGATGAGCTGCAGCACATCGAGATCTGTCAGAATTGCGCACTGAACGGTTGGAAGCACTTGCCAACCACTCACAGGAAGTGCTCTGTGACAGCTTCCGGGGTCAAGCAAAGACCCCGGGCTGTCATGTGAGCACCGGGGATCTCGCAATATTAGCGCAGGATCTCTGGTGCAGGTGGGGGAATAGGGCATTCCCCGTCGCGGTGGCTTTGGATACCATTGTCAGTAATTAGAAGCTTAGGGAAGAGAGGTGTACCACAGTCCGCGCTGCCAAGTTACACTCACATCAAAGAAAACGAGTAGACGATGTCCAGTTCAATCCTTTATTCTCCTACGCGTTTCGGCGCCTAGCCTGGCACCTTCATCAGGGAATCCCTGATTAAGGTGCCAGGCTAGGCACCGAAACGCGTAGGAGAATAAAGAAGGATTGAACTGGACATCGTCTACTCGTTTTCTTTGATGTGAGTTAACTTGGCAGCGCGGACTGTGGTACACCTCTCTTCACTAAGCTTCTGGTTTCGTCTTCACGTTTGTGAGACCGGTGGAAGTCCAGCAGCAGCCATCAGGATATTTATCCAAACAGGTCTACAAACGAGTTGTGGGTCTCAACTGGAATAGGTGAGTGGTTCACTTTTCTCACCTTAACACAAGCTAGTGTCTAGTGATAAGGGCACTATTGCGCCTCTTGTCCCCCACCCCCCCCCTCTTCTTATTGTCAGTAATTGACAGCAGGATCCAAAGGGTTAACAGCACCTACCTTTTGTAAACCATTACCTTTATTTGCATATATGACAAATATCTGTATATCCATAATGTAATTATTTAACAAATAAGCAAATAAGCTGGTGCAGCTCTACAAGGCTGGCAGGACTCTCTCGCTGTGCTAGTGAAAAGGGATCCCCAAGCCTGTCAGGGTTGCGAGTGTGGCATTATTCTGGAGGGTGCGTGGATAACCTTACTCCACGAGCCTTCCTGTGCCCACATGGACATGAGGTGTCAGCGGAAAACTGTGCCAAGCCGAACTTGCATATCACTGGGGGTGTGGAACGTTAAGTGTTCAGCGGAAGTGACGAGACTATCATATGGCACCAACAGGTTAGATGTCAGGGTGGGGCTGCGAGGTTCAGCATTCTCAATGCATTTCCACTTTAAAGGTAAATTCCCCAACTAAGGGCAGGCTGTAACTATGAGTACAAAACAAGTTAATTATAGATAAGAACTACAATCACAATTCTGTCAAAGCAATCAGCTTGCCAATCAATGAAAATTTCTATAATGCCAATTGTCCTCAGATGACTGTATAGTGCTCGTATTAGGCCTTTATTTCCCAATATGACCAAGACCAAGCTTTGTATTGAGCTAGCATGGATGTCAGGTAAAGGTCACTTATTCAGCCTAAAGAATTATGAAACAGCTCATGGCTATATTACAGCCTAATGGTCCACATAGAAAGTTTATTTACTGTCAGTTGATCTAATAATTGCTTGTTCATTAATATCAGCTTGTATTACGTATAGGCAAAACGCTTGTTTGTTAGGCTGTTTGCTAGTTCATACCATCATGTAAACCATTGTTATGGGCAGCAGATCCTCTATATAGGAGGATGAGCTGCTGCCGACAATGATACTCCATGCTCCAGAACTAATATTCACCATCATTCTGTCTACACAATCTTTGTTCACTGGTCTGTTTGGACAGGCTGACTATCAGCTTGTGTACAGCCAATAGACATAATGGCTACAGCTAGTCTAAGCGGGTCTCAACTCAGCCTTACATTACATCCGTTATTTTATAGATCTTGATTTATGAAAGCACGTCAGGGGCAGACATATTGGTGCAGCTAGTCGCACAGGTGCCCCAAGAGGTAAAATGACCCATTTCTACCTCTAAAGCAATTGGAATTGTGAATTTTGAAGAGCTCTTGGATGGGCATAGGGCCCATATATTTTCCTTGCACAGGGGCCCTTTTCTGTAGCACCACCAGTGGACACTGTAGTTATTCTTTTGGAATATTCACAACAGTCACATTGCAGTTTTACTCAGCATTATTTCAGCTACAACACATTCTTAGCCATAAGCTTTAGTGAATTCAATTTCCAAAAGAAACAAGTATAGAAAGAATCATGTATCACAGCATATGATAAAATATTAATTCAAAATATGAACCTAGGCCTCCTGGTTCAACCCATGGGAAATTACAGGTGATGATGCACACAAATTATCAAAATTACTAAATTATTTAGTACCCGATTAAAGAAATTCTTTTTTTATTGATCACCCAAGAGAAATTAATAGACTTGTGCCTCACGAATGGCTTGGATATAAGAAGAATATGTTAAATCTAAACATTTATCTATCCTGGGCTTTGAGTTATTCAACATGTTTATCAATGATTTAGATGAAGGAATTGAGAGGTAAACTGATTAATTTGCTGATAACACAAAGCTAGGAAGTATAGCTAATAAAAAGAGGAGCCAAAGTTCTAAAACCGGAACTGTGGGCAGCAACTAAAAGAATACATTTTTCCCTGTTATAAACCAAAGCCCTACATCTGGGCAAGAAAAATGAAGAGCATATACAGAATGGGAGGAATAGGGCTAAGCAGCAACACATTAAAAAGACTTCGGTATACTAATATTTCACAGACTGAACATGAGTCCAGAGTGTAATGTAGCAGCAAAAAAGGTAAACACCATGCAGGGATGTATTAAAGAAGCAGACGCATACAGTCTAGATCACGTGAAGGAATTATCACCCTCTTTGGTAAGACCTCCTTTGTAATACTGTGTCCAGTTCGGTGCACATAAACACACCCCTCAACAAACTTCAGGGAAAACAGACAAGAATGGTGAGCAGTCTGCAAACCTTGTTTATGAACAGTTGCAGGATTTGGGAAGTTTTAGTAGAGTTGAGTGAACTTTGACCAGACATGATTGCCAAATTCGGTCCATATTTGAAATTGGCGATGTTCATTCGGCCCTTCAAACTTAAAGGGATCCTGTCACCCCCAAAACACCTTTAAAGCTATTAAAACCTGTCCCTACAGCATATTAACACTTTCCCTACACTCTTTTTAGCTCCTAAATGCAGTAAATGATATTGCATAAAAACGTTTTATAAGTACCTGCTTAGTGATGATAATGAGTGACTATGCTATTCATAGTCACTCATCAAGACTGCCCCTCTGCTTCATAGCACGCCTGAATAGGCGTGATCTACATCCAGGATTCAAAATCGCGCGTCCCTTCTGTGCCCTGTGTCGTAGGAGGCTGCAGTGTGGCTTGTGACGCGATCCGCGTCATTCCCGGCGCCCTGTGACGTATTTACAGCGGCGCCGCGCTGTGAGCTTCAAAATGCGCACTGCGCATGCGCATTGGGCATGCGCAGTGCACATTTTGAAGCTCACAGCGCGGCGCCGCTGTAAATACGTCACAGGGCGCCGGGAATGACGCGGATCGCGTCACAAGCCACACTGCAGCCTCCTACGACACAGGGCACAGAAGGGACGCGCGATTTTGAATCCTGGATGTAGATCACGCCTATTCAGGCGTGCTATGAAGCAGAGGGGCAGTCTTGATGAGTGACTATGAATAGCATAGTCACTCATTATCATCACTAAGCAGGTACTTATAAAACGTTTTTATGCAATATCATTTACTGCATTTAGGAGCTAAAAAGAGTGTAGGGAAAGTGTTAATATGCTGTAGGGACAGGTTTTAATAGCTTTAAAGGTGTTTTGGGGGTGACAGGATCCCTTTAAAAGTTTTGCTGAAAAGTCGGAAAGCCAGGTTTTGTTCTGTAACAGTTTGGATGACAAAAAGCATTAGTGCATTTGCATTAATGCTTCTGATCAACGTCATCAGAGTGTAAAGGTACCGTCACACGCGTCAATATTGCATGCAATTTCACTTGCAATTTGCTGGTTGCAGTGAAATCATGGACACATTGTTCTATTTTGTTGCTGTGTACAAATGGAGCAATGTGTCCATGATTTCACTGCAACCAGCAAATTGCAAGTGAAATTGCATGCAATATTGACGCGTGTAACGGTACCTTAAGTGTCTAGGATAACGGGCGTGGAGGGAATGGGCAGAAGTCTCCGGTCAGATAAGCGCACGTCGCTTTTCTTTCCCGCATTACTGTGGGTGGTCCAGTCTGGCAGCCAATCAGCGCACATAACCAGCCAGTGACAAACCCTTGTGTGCAATTTGTCACAGGTCCTTGAAATATAAGAACCAGCCATTTCCCCTCATCACAATTTTCACAGTGTTAGGGTGCCTTCACATTTGCGTATGGGAAAGCAGCGTATGCTGCGTTCCCATACGCAGTCAAACGCATGCGCACTGCGGTTCCTATGTTTAACATAGGAACGCATAGTGCCCGCGTTTGCTGCGTTCGGGTGCGGATACGGACGATATCTGCTCCTTCCGGTGTCCAGCATCCGCGCCCGGGACGCAGCATGTTGCATTTTTTGTGCGCTCAGGGAGCTTGGAAAATCGGCAAGCGTCCCCAAGCGCACAAAACATGCATGGTCTTCAATGGGTCCGCAGTGTTCAGCGCTTGACAGCGCTGGAGAACGCTGCGGACCCATTGAAAAATCTCCCGGTGGCCGCCGGTGATGTCACAGGAGCTCACCGACGGCCACCGGGAGATCAGCTGAGCCACTGCTGTCCTCCTCCTCCCCGCCGCCGGTAAGCACCGGGACCTGTCGGCGGGGAGTACAGCTGATCTGACAGCTGTTTGAATCTTCCCGCGCCGACATCTCCTCTCGGTGTCGGCGCGGGAAGATTCAAACAGCTGTCAGATCAGCTGTACTCCCCGCCGACATGTCCCGGAGCTTACCGGCGGCCGGGAGGAGGAGATCTCCGGCGCTGAACTCCTCCTCCGGCCCGCCCCCGGACAACGCCGATTGGCTGCCGGGCTCCCTAGTGATGTGTCCGCAGGCGGACATTATCCGCTGCGGACACATCATAAGACACTGGTTTTGACAGCGTTTGTGTCTGCATGCCATCAGCATGCAGACACAAACGCCAGTGTGAAGCCACCCTTAGACTTAGTGCCCACTGTGCATATTTGTTTGGGCTGCTTTTATACAGCCTCAAAAACGCAGCCGTTTCAAAATAGCATGCATGCTTTTAGGCTATGTGCCCACTGTGCTTTTCTGCAGTGTTTTTGTAAGAGCTGCGTTTCAGCTCATTGGAATGGCTGGCAAGTTCAAAACGCAGCCCAAAAAAATAAAAAATAAAATAAAAAAAAATAAAAAAAAAAGCACAAGATAATTGACAGGGACTTTGAAAAACATGCTTTTTTGGCACCACTGAAAAATGCACACAGTGGGCACAGATTTTTGAAAATCACATTGACTTATTTCAAAACTGTACTTCATTTGTTTTTGGTGCAGAAAACGCAGCAGAAAAGCAAAGTGGGCTCTTAGCCTTATAGAGCTCAGGGACAGTCTTGCTGCTGCAGTGCCGACAATGCTACTACTGTGTGCGCCATTTGGAAAGATAGCTAGTGATTACTTTAATAG
This sequence comes from Allobates femoralis, assembly GCA_033576535.1. NCBI lineage: Eukaryota > Metazoa > Chordata > Amphibia > Anura > Aromobatidae > Allobates > Allobates femoralis. Next base: position 173,278,145 of record JARQOC010000005.1, on the reverse strand, counting down.
AGATAGATTGTAGGTTTAGCGACTCCTTCCTAAAACAGCACTTTAGGGTGTAAAAGCAATTCTAGCCAAATCAATTCTAGTGCAGCGGTCTGAAAGTTTCCACAAATCCTATGCTTAAAAGCCTTTATAGCTAGATCTGCCAACATCTAGCCAACACATACGGTACTTCTTGGCTACTACCAGTGTTTGCCATATCTAGTCTGCTGTATTCACATCCCCAGATGTTTTGGGCATACAACAACATTACAAAAAAAACTTTTGACAGTGAGGGTTTAGCGGATTTAGTGAATCCTGCTATGAGCAGATGATCTAGGATGGCCCATCCAACTCTACTATTCTATGAAATTTTAGGAGATAGAAAAGTTTCAGTATAAACCAATTTCTAACATGCATATTACTTAAACATATCAATCTGCCCAGTTTCCCTCTATACTACACTGTCCACAGATTGGACTGCATTAACATGACAGGTTCTCTTTAAAGTCGACTCGTTATCAGATTTTACAACATAAACAGCAAATACTATTAGACCTCATGAGTCCTTAAAAAACACATCTCAGAATATTAGTAATCATGAGATTAAATCTAACATATCATGAGTGAAGCCAAATAGGTAAAGTTTGTAAATTCAAGTGTATTATATCCCCACTCATCACGCCTGATCAACACCTTAGGGCACCTCTTTCCTGCTGAAATCTCACACTGCACAGAACAAGCTGCAGTCATCAGTCAGAAGGGTTGGTGGAGACAGTTAATATCTGGATATCACAAACATTCTTAAATAAATTGTAAGTAAATATAGTTTGGAATATATGCAGTTCTGTATTGTAAGAAATCAATCTCAGGGGCAAGATAACTTTTATATGCAAACTTGATTGAAAAGATTCTTTTTGGTTCTATGTCCCTTTCATACCAATTTCAGTTACTACCTTTATTTAATCGTATGAACATATGTTTTAACATACAATAATGAATCTACCGTTGAGGTGCACCGTTAGTCTGCCTCCACATGGTACACCCAGGGTAACGTTAAAGGACTAAATCTTGATGATCAAACTACATCTAGATCTCCTGGTCAATATATTTTACATCATATTTGTTAACTACCTTTCTTTATTGATTCAAGTCATTGCATGCATCTGGAAATAGAATGCACTGCTCACATATGGCATTATAGATCATATAATCTTACACGGAAGATTTCTTGAGATGCACCATATGGCCAGCCTGCAATGTTATTGTAGATGTAAACCTGACAACATATCAATATATTGCCAGCTGTTTCATGTATTCCATATAATGAATGCAGGTTTTCACCATTCGACCTGCTGCTAACATAAAAACCAGCAGGTATTCGGAAGCAAAGGCAATATATATGAAATAGGTCGCTGATCTGTCTGAATGTCACTGTTTTCCAGGCCTGATGGTCCACAGCGAGAGAACCCCAGACTAGGGCTGAGAAATTGCATTCAACAGGCTATTTAACACATCTTTTAATGCCTTGTGCATTTGGAGATAAAGAATACATACCCACCCACTCCTTGGTTCAATAAAATAAGATATTACGTCTCATTCTTTGGTCACCTGTTAAGGTCTGCAGTCAGGTGACTTGAATAGACATCGGTAGCACAACCTGCTCATCTGATTAGGATACACTGAAATTCACACCTTGTAGCAGGGTCAAGAATCTGAACCAGGAGAATGTTAAGCATGTGTGGCATCCCTGTGGGTCCAGTCGCCACAGAGGTACCGCACCTCAGCCAGAGGTGTGGTACCCCACTCTTGGGTAAGGAGTGGGTACTATCTGGTACCCACACACTGGCACTCAACACCACATCACTCCAGGCCAGGGGACCTGGGCAGACCTTATTTAGGGAGGGTCCCATCTCAGGCTGAAGGGGGAACTAGATAGAGGGGTTTGGTGTAGGAAGTAGAGAAGGGTAGGACACCCGGAAGTAGAGGGAACATGAGGAAAACATTGTCGGAGAGAGAGACGTTAGGAAGAGGGTGAAAGAGGTCCTGGGGACTGTAGCAGGGAGAGGTTCTTCCCAGGGATGAGGAGAGGGGAGTCTGCTAGAGAGAACAAATGAGTGGCAGCGGCATGGGAACTGGGAAACCCACCCGTGGCGCCTGAATCCACGCCGAACTGAGTCGGGTGGAGGGACCGGGTCACAGATGGGCCCGGCCCCAGACTAGTGAGTAGACTTTAGGCTTAAACTAGCCAACTGGAGGCTGTTATAGTTTATGTGCAGCAGCCAAATCCACACACACTCGCTAAAAGGTGGCAGCATAGGGCCAAGGGGACAGAGAAGATGTTGCCCGAAAAGACTCGAAGCCGCTGGCTTGGGACACTGAGGTGCAGGGCAGGAGGGCAACAGCCAGCGCAGAGACACGACCCGGGAAGGTACACCAGAAGAGGGTCCCGGTAGAATGCACCCAAACTAACAGCTTCGGCGGGATCACAGTTCTCAAGGTTATAATAGTCAGCTGGGTGCTGTGTCCTCTGGGTCTGTGAGAAAAATGTGAGGACTGCACCCTGCTGTGTCTTCAGATTTATTTCCTGTGCCCCCTGCTACAACTGATACAATCATTAAAAACAACTCTACATCTGCCCTGGGAACCCGCTCCACCCGTGGGGAGCTCTACCATCTTTGCTGCGTCACCAACTGCCCCAGTGGTCCTGAACTGTAGAGTCGGCCATCCAATTGCCAAATACCAAGGGTGGCATCACGACTCAATCTCATAACTATCCCCCATTATAAGACACAGCCAGGGCCCACACCACCGTGACATCCCTGAAGAACTGTACTTGGGGTGAACTGGATTTACAAAATGCTGGTCCCCATCACAATCAAATTCAGTCAGCAGGTCTCCCTACACCATCTTTATATTCTCCACAAGGAGAGGTGTTACTCCTTACAACCTTTGTCAGAGGCCTCGCACCCTGCCAAATCATTTCAAAGGTTTTACACTGATAAAAATATATCGACATTTAGGATTTCCACCTCACTACAGTTCCACATCTCCATTTGCTTATTTAAAAAAAGTACCAGAATTAGAAACTACAGATAAAAAGCAAATGAATGATACACTATGAAAAAACAAACATTCATTGACATTTAAAGGCCAGTTAAAATGAGCAGATTAATATAACGCTCAATTGACAACAAAAAGGGAATCTGTCACCAGGTTTTTCCCCCCCATGTAAAAATTACAGCCATCACCAGTAAACTCTTCTATACAGAATGTTGTATGTCAATGAACTGACTTCCATAACATTAAAACAAAAACAGCTTTTATCATACCCATCCATGAGGAGGTCGATAGGCATCCCTGATCTAGATTTAGTGCTTCCTCTATTCCTGCAATCATCCCTGCTTTTGGGGAAGGGGAACGATGTGTCCAAAGTCATCCACATAATGTCTTCCATAGTGCTCATGCATACTTCTTAATGCCCTGCTAACGGCAGAGTAAAGTACTGTAATGCACATCTGTGGTAAAAGGTCAAAGAATGCCTGTGCATGCACTACAATACTCTGCTCTCAGCAGGGCAGAGAAGGACACTGGATGAACTAGGACGCATCATCCACATGAAGCAAGAAGAGGACACCCAAATAAAGGCTAGAGATCAGTGAGTGTAATCATTACTATTCATTACTTGCACGGGATAAGTATAGTATTCCTACTGTCTCCCTCCCCACCCCCTTTAAGACTGTGAGCCCTCGCCCTATTGTACCCGTATGACTAATTGTGATCTGTCATTGTTTGTCGCAGTTTGTGGTAGTCTTCGACCACATGTCTTTGTCTACCCTCTAAATTGTAAAGCGCCATGTATCCTAATAGCGCTATATAAATACCTATTAATAAATAATAATAATAATAATAATATTTCGTGACACTACTCAGCGAGTATGTGTTAATCGTTATCAATCTGACACAAATTGACAGCTCCCTTCAGTCAACAATGGGAGCTGGCCCTTCAGTGAGAGCAGAATGAATGATAGGATCTGTATGGGGGCACAGCAAGGTGTTTTAGGTATTGAAATAAAAAAAGCCCACCCTCCTGCCGTGTCCTGAAAAGACTTGTTTTATGGCCAGATAGGCGTGGGCAGAACCAATCACTAATTGACTAACACTAGACTCGCTAGTCGGACATACACGCGAGCATTAAAAATTAGAGTTTTTTTATATTACAGATAGGCTTAGGGAGTTTTACAGCCTTCTGGACTGCTGTATGTAAGAGCTTACTGGTGGTGGACGAAGGTTTTATGGGAATAACCTGGTTAGGTACCCTTTAACACCTGGTCACAATTATTGGCTTGTGTAAAAACACCAGTAAACACAAGTAAAAGGCTCACAAGGCAAGTGAATTGATTAAGGCGACAGTGTTATTAGCACATTATGCTGTGTAACCAAGAATAAAAAGGGAGTACCCAAGGCAGGCCCGGACTGATAGGAGGGAACACCAGGAACTTTCCCTATGGGCCGCTAGTTGTGGAGTGGACTATATGGTCGTACTATTGCCAGTGCATATATGAAGAGCCCAGGGCTAGGGGTACTCTGACTGATGGCTTCATGGATTTGGGGGAGGGGGGAGGGGGAATCACGGGTGGTCGGGATCCCGGTTCCATGCCCTGGTTATCATTTGATAGATGCAGAGGAGGGAATATTTACAAGGGAATGGGACGCCACCTGTAGTTCCTGGTAATATAGGTACTGACGCTGCAAGCCGCCCACTGAGGTGATGAAGGGTGCAGCAGAAGTGTGGTACAGCTCCCCACAGGTGGAGCTTTTACCTCAGGGCAGCGGTGATGGAGCAGGATGAGGGGATGAGGGGGATGAGGGGGATGAGGGGGATGAGGGGGATGAGGGGATGAGGGGATGAGGGGGATGAGGGGGATGAGGGGGTAGGGGGATGAGGGGGATGAGGGGGATGAGGGGGATGAGGGGATGAGGGGGATGAGGGGGATGAGGGGGATGAGGGGATGAGGGGGATGAGGGGGATGAGGGGGATGAGGGGGATGAGGGGGATGAGGGGAGTAGTGGTTTTAGTTCTTACCCTCCAGTGAAATACTGCTGATGGTGCTGAAGCCCTCCGGGCATCGGTGAGAACAACAACAGAGACCAATTCAACTCTAACTCCACTTTACTGGGTACTGGCAGATGGTAAGGTGAAACACTGTACAGTTTGGTTTATCGGGTGAATGTTGCCGGTCCAGGGTCCCCCTTATGGAGTCTCTAGATGTTTTTTCACAAGTCTTTCGGGGTCTACTTTATTCTTCTCTGTCTTTACCACCCTCACAGAGCTCTCCCGCCAGTCCTACAGTCTGTAGCTACTAGGTAAGGTTGATTCCTTACCGGTACGGAAGAAAGCAGCTGGAACGCACGATCTCTCCCGCCACCAGAATTCAGCCTGTTACCTCTAGTGTCCTGACCGGTTTCAGTCCTGAGGGGTGAGATGCCTTTGTGGCGCTAACAGCAACCCGTTGATGTTGGGCCCGCAGTTTGTGGCCGGAGATTAACTCCTGACCGCTTCGGCTTCCCGTGCTGCCGATGTTTTTTCCCAAACGTGACCAGCCGGCTCAAACCAGTCCTGGTCAGTTCCCTTCTGTCCTGGCCCCCACTTAAAGATAGGGATCCCTCCTGTCAGCGGTACTGTCAGGCCCGTCCTTCCCAGCACTGTCTGAGGTAACTGTCACTCAACTCGCACTACTCTAACCTAGGCTCCACAACCTTTTGTGACCTACTAAATAACCAGTCCCCTCCAGTCTAGGTGGCCTAGGTTGTGTGTGTGTGTGTGTGTGTGTGTGTGTGTGTGTGTGTGTGTGTGTGTGTGTGTGTAAAAAACAGACTCCTTAGGTTAAACCCTGAACTGACAACTTACAGAGATACCACATTTGTTGTCAGAGTGCAATACCTCTCTGTGGTGCCTAGCCAGAGGGGCACCACATATACTGGGGCCAGAAATGTGTGTATAGCATGTACTATATGGTCCTACTATTGCTGATGCATATGCTGGGGCTGGCTGTATATATGGCATGTACTATATAGGCCTACTACTGTCGGGGCTGACTATGTATATGGCATATACTATATGGACCTACTGCTGGCATACATAGGGGCTGTGGCTGGCTGCGTATATATGGGCCTACCCTATTGCCTACGCTGGGGCTGGCTGTGTATAGTATATGCTATATGGACCTACTACTGCCTAAGCTGAGGCTGGGGCTGGCTGTGCATATGGCATACTATATGGACCTACTACTGCCTACGCTGGGGCTGGGCTGTGTGTATAGCATGTACAATGTGGGCCTACTACTGGCATACATATGGGCTGGGGCCTACATGTGATGCATGTGTATACATGACTGGTGCATCTGTGGTGATGTATGCATCTGTGCTTCCGTACACATGGTGACAATTGTGTGTTCTGTACGTGGTGACGTTTGTGGTGATGTGCAGTTGACAATCACTTCCTCCCTGATAATATGCAATAAGATTTCTTGCCAGTACAAAACCTGCACTTTGTTTTATTTTAGCTCTATTTTTTGCTGTGTTTTGCCTCAGTGATTTCACAGCTGTCACATTACAAAACAAAGGCAAAAACAGCAGAGAATTAACATGTTCATTCTCTTAAAAATGCAGCAAAACCCTGTGCAGGACCAATGTGTGCGCTCAACCTTTCCTGACCCACATAGGTTTTGCTGGGAATGAAAACCACAGGTTTAGATTAGCAAAAAAAACAAGCTGAAACGCAACAAAAACACGCACCAAAACCGCAGGTAAAACGCCCTGTGTGAACATTGGCCGGGGTAACACCTCTATGATTAGTCACCACTGATTAAAGGGGATGGTTATTAAAAAAAAAAAAAAGTTCCCAAACACCAACAGGCAGGTAAGGTGGCAACCACCTAACACCGTTCACAGCCGTCACAGCCGCCACAGCCCGCTCCTGCTTGGGACAGCACTCGTCCGTGGAAGGGGCGGGACAGTCTGTATCCTGATGACTGATAGTCGGCTCCTCACTACCCGACTGAGGGAACTGACTGTCAACCAGCGTGACGTCAGCAGAAGCGGCAAAATTGCTGACAGGAGCGGCCTGTGACAGCTCCGGTCGGCGGTGAACGGTGCCTAACAGGCAGGTAGGTGGCAGCTACAGGACTGCTAGTGCTTACACAATTTCTTTTTTTTTTTTACATAAATCCCAGATATCTTGTTTAATGTCACAGGTGCAGTTCTGAAATGTATTTTAGGCACATTCAAAAATATATAAAAGAACAAAAATTGACTTGTTAGGAGAATGACAAGACAGTATATACACCGCTCCACTCTATAGTCCTCAACACAGTATATAGTGTGAAGCTGTGTGACTCATTGACTGTAGGATACAGTATATTGTGGAGCGGTGTACACTTCCCCCTTCCTGTAATTCTCAGTATCTGCTCTAATTTTGTGCGTATGTATATTTATACATATTACACAACAATGAAGTCACATGAGCGTATGACGTGTGTAAGTATCACATTGCACTGCCCGAACCAGCCGGCGGCTCTCCTGACCTGAAAAAGGTCAGCTACATAGAAATACATGAGGCCGTCACACACAGGTCAAGAATGTCGCAGGGAGGTGCAATCCTTACATGATTCATATGCTACACATTGCACAGCACCAACTTCTCCTGTCCTGTATATTGGATGTAATCCTCAGTATCTGTATTAGGCTAGGGTCACACTCGCCTGCGTTTAAGGTTGTTCCCGACAGCCTGTGTTTTTGGGCTGCGTTTTTTGCAGTTAGGTCATGAGCAGCCTTAAAATTTGCACACGAAAACACATGGTACCATTTAGTGCCATGCGTTTTTGCATGCGGGACCCATAGGGCCCCATGTTAAAAAACAAAACATGCATTTTTGGAAAAGTACCAAAAAAAGTCTCGAGGAGTTTTGCTGCGGAGCCAAAAACGCAAGACAAAATTGCATGGCACTTTAGCCATGCGTTTTTGGCATTGGGGCATGTGCTTTTTTGTATTGGGGTCTACGGATGTGTTTTTGCATGCGTTTATCGAAGACAAGTGTGAAAAATGCATAGAAAAACGCATCCAGCCCTCAAGTGTGACAATAGCCTTATTCTGTGTATGTATGTATGTATGTATATATATCTATCTATCTATATCTATCTGTGTGTATATTTAGTGAAAAAAGGCTGCAGCACACTTATTTGGATGATTTCAGCCTTTATTGGCTCTCTATGGCAATGGATTGCGACGTTTCGGTCGAGTATCGACCTTTTTCCAGCCTGGAAAAAGGTCGATACTCGACCGAAACGTCGCAATCCATTGCCATAGAGAGCCAATAAAGGCTGAAATCATCCAAATAAGTGTGCTGCAGCCTTTTTTCACTAAATATGACTGAAGCTGGTGCCTGAATACCACCCTGATGGACTGCTAAGCACTGGGCTAGTGCCAACAAAGGAACGCTGCTCATAATTTTTTCTATTTATCTGTGTGTATATATATATATATATATATATCTGTATATATCTGTGTATTATATATCTATATCTATATCTGTGTATTATATATCTATGCATTATATATCTATATATGTGTATATATATATATATATATATATATCTATATATGTGTATATATGTATGTATGTGTACGTATGTATGCATGCATACGTATGCATGTATACATACATACATACATACATACATACATACATACACACAGCACAGTACCACCTCTCCTGTCCTTTTGTCAAAGATGCTATTGGACTTCGGGATTTTCAGCATTTACCGTATATACTCGTGTATAAGCCGAGTTTTTCAGCCCAAAAATTGGGCTGAAAAGTCCCCCCCCTCGGCTTCTACACGGGTCTATACAGTATGTGGTGTGTGGGGGCTGTGTCCGGGTGCTGGGGAGGCTGGAGGAGGCAGGGGGAGGCTGCTGACAGAGTGGCCCGTCACATGGGGCCGCTCATTAGATATGCACGGCTCCCCCCGCCCATCACAGCGGCAGGGGGAGCCGTGCATACAGCCCCCAGATGTATACAGGCCCCCAGTAGGGTATACAGTAGGCCCCCAGTGGCACTCGCCCCCCCCACACTGTGCAGAGCCCCCCCTCCCGATGCATTCTCTTACCATCCAGCCGCGTCTTCATCACCGCTGGTCCTCCTGTCCATTCTCGGGCGCTGTGTTCGGCTCTCACGTGACCCGGCGCGATGACGTCATCTGACTGCGACCGCCGGGTCACATGAGACCGGGAACGCAGCGCGCGAGGATGGACGGGAGGACCGGCGGTGATGAAGACGCGGCTGGATGGTAAGATAATGCATCGTGAGGTTGGGGCTCTGCACAGTGTGGGGGGGGGGCGAGTGCCTCTGGGGGCCTGCCTGTATATACCTCTGGGGGCCTGCCTGTATATACCTCTGGGGGCCTGCCTGTATATACCTCTGGGGGCCTGCCTGTATACCACACTGCTGGGGACTGTATACCTGTGCTGGGGTCCACCCTCGGCTTATACACGAGTCAATAGGTTTTCCCAGGTTTTGGGGGCAAAAGTAGGGGGGGGGGGGTCGGCTTATACACGAGTATATACGGTAAATGTTGTTGAAATTGATTATTATGGGAGTCATCACTTCTCTTCTGTACAGGCGATGACTTTCCATTTGCTGTGGATGTGACAGTTGGGACCCCACAATCCTAAAAAAAATGTAGCTTTGAAGATCACCATGTAAATGGAGCTGTGGTTGATTATTCCCTTTGCTGCACCATTCACATGTTACTCTTTCAATAACTCCTTTAAGAAAGTGGTGAGGGGCATGACAACGTAAAAGCAAACTTCACTGATCGGGGCTGATGGGGGTAGTTTTCCAGGGCTGCTTTTTGGTCCCAGTCTGGCCCTGACCCAAGGTAACATGAATAACGTTCTGTAATGGTGTGCACCCCCCGCCCCTAATCAGGAATCTAGGAGCCACGTGCTTTCTGACCACATTAGATTCCATCTATCTCTGCAGACGAGGAAATGCTTATTTAATACACAATCTATATTTTTCCATGGGTTTTTTTAACAGCTCATAGCAGCCAACTGTGTCCAATTAGGAAAATGCCTAATATTCCAAACAGATGACAGCAATTGGAACTGGGATAAATTCTCCTGCTCTGTAGTCAGAATATAATTCTCTTCTAATTCTGTTTCTCTCATCATTAAAAAAATACGAAGGATCCTAGTTGAGATTATTTCTAGATAATAGATAAAAAAAAAGTATTTCGTTTTTTATTAATCAAATCGTTTTTATTAATTTTACAAGAAATACAAAACCAATCATTATACATGAAGTATATATGCATTTGTGTACAGGAGAATAAAGCAATAATATAACATGTTGGGCTCGTTTCAGACGCTTCCTGGCGGGAAGAGTGAAGTCCATTGCGACAGCCTTTTCCGCCTCCCCAAGCTCCCCAATGCACGCTCTGTGTGCCCCCTAGTCCTCGTCTTAGCCTTTGACATTTCCCGTATACACATGCCCCTCAGGTACGCCTTCTAATGTGTCCCACACCACCAAACCAGAAGCAGAACCCCGATTAAACTCAAGGTATTCTTTTAGCTCTGGGACAAAACGATCATTTTTATAAATTTGCAACCAGAATGGGTTTAGCCTCCACTGGGGTCTTTCTCCCATCTGAGCAGATTTCCCCCTGATTTCAATAGACATAGGCGAGTGATCCGAGACAGTACGTGGCAAATAGTCACGAAAGTATTTTTAATGTTACGTTAAACCAAAATATAATTTTGTCTATTAGAAAGTTGTTTTTTTCCCAGAAACTGCACAGCGAAAAGACCAATCAGCCCTACAAAAAAGGAGGACTGCTGAACCATATGCTACCTTTCTAATAAAAACAAAAACAAATAAGGCAAATTCTGTAAGAGTTAAAAAAAAAAAAAAAAAAGTTATTCAACTTAGCGATTGTTGCATTTCTAGAACGCATGTGCTCTTCCTATTTTCTAGACTTTGAAAACTAAACATGATTTTATGAGGTAAAGAATATTTATACCGTGTTAGCCAGTAGATAGAAAAACATATTGCAATCTGAGAGTCCTCAGTGGTTGATACCTTTTAATGGCTAACTGAAAAGATGGTAAACATAGCCTGAAGAAGGGAACTCAGAGTCCCGAAAGCTTGCTATGTTTACCATCTTTTCAGTTAGCCATTAAAAGGTATCAACCACTGAGGACTCTCAGATTGCAATAGATTCATGATTTTATGATACTTTGTCATGAAATGTCTACAAGTGTCTGGCTCCATCTAGTGGTAGCCATTTGTACTGCAGATTGTCAAGGGTTTCGTAAGACTGCAATTTTTATTGTATATGTATGAGAAATCGAGTCTTTAAAGCAGGGACGGGGGAAACTGCCGAGGGCCATTTGAAAATTTCTACAATCCTTCAGGAGTCGCACAAAATTATCAACTTGAAAATTACCCGCTATATTTGGTTAAACAATCAACTCACCCCTACTGTGGTGGCTGGAGTTGCTTTTCTTTGGTGTGGGTGATATTGGTCATGATCCACCTCTCTGTCTGTGCTGCTGTGATGTGACGCTGAAGGCAGGACTAATGATTTACATTCTGTGAGTGATAGAGAGGGGGAGGGCAAAGCCTGAACAAGCAAAGCAAACAGACAGAGAGAGGGTGGATCCTGGAGCCTGCAAAACACCAAGCCCTAAGGGCTAAAGAATATAGCCCCTGCTAATTATAATCACTAATAAGTATTAAAATGTTTTTATGCACTTTCAAGGATGCTTTTAGGAGACAAAAGGAGTGTGAGATTAGTGATAGGATGCTGCAGGGACATGTTTTAGTAGCTTAGATGGTGTTTTGGAGGTGACAGGATCCCTTTAACTGCTTTTCCAGGTTTACTAGAGCCCTAGATATCACAAGAGAGGCAGGGAGCATATACCTCACTGGGAGGGCCAAGGCTGGTGCATAGAGATCACTAGAGAGCTGGATTTAAAGGGCAGACAGTCCGCAAAATGTGTCTGCCAGCCTGAGCATCTGCAATCCCCAGGAATCTGCCCGTGGGCAGCAAAAAAAAAGTCATTGAGGGCCGCTTTAGGGCCTGAGGCTATTCACCCCTGCTTTAAAGGGAACCTGTCACCAGGATTTTGCCATCCCATCTGAGAGCAGCATAATGTAGAAATAGAGACCCCAATACCAGTGAGGTGTCATTTACTGAGCTGCCTGCTATAATTGATAAAATTAGTGTTTTCTCTGCTGCAGATTTAGCATTCTGTGAAGATGCCAGAATACCTGGCAGCAGGCCAAGTAGACTGCTAATGATAATCTCCAGCTGATTAAACAGTGATTTTATTAAAACTACACTTAACAGCCCAGTAAGTGACATCACTGGAATCAGGATCTCGAGTCCTATAGTATGTAATTTTCAAATTAGGTTGCAAAAACCTGGTGAGATTCCCTTTAACAAAATTTGAGCAAAATAGTAAAAAAGTATCTATAAAAGTGCTTTGAGAAACATATTCCCCCTCACCCCTGTAATTTTTCATGTTTTGTTATACCCCAACCTGGAATTAGTTTTTTTTGCAGGTTTGCATCAGTTCATGTTAGGAACATACCTTCAACTGTGAATATTTTCACTTTGGATAAATCTACATGGCTTTTCCTTATCTTGCCACTGGGAGTTTTGCCTATTCCTCAAGGCGGCAAAAAACTGCTACACCTCCTTCAAAGTTAGATGGTTTTCTCTGGCAAGTCTGACCACAGATTATCAATTGGATTAAGGTCTGGGTTTTGACTAGACCACTCTTAATACACTTACATGTTTTCCCTTAAAGCATACATCCAAATTAACACTCGAGTGGGTTGAGTCATTGTCTTGCTGGAAGGTGAACCCCAGTCCCAGTCTTAAATCACAGTCAAACAGATTTTGCTCAAGAATATCATGTATCCACCATCGGACCTCCTCTACACTTTGACCATTTTCCCATTCCCAGCAGCTGAAAAACATCCCCACAGCAAAACACTGCTGCCACCACATTTCACTGTGGGGATGGCATTCTTGGGGTGATTAGCTGTGTTTTGTCACCAGACATGTTCTTTTTGAAACAAAACTGGAACTAACGTGTAAATCATGCAAAAGGTGCATGTTGGCACAGGCCTTCTAATAGAAGAAAAAAAAAAAAGGAAAAAAATAAGCAAATGCCCTAAAAATAAAAGTAAACTGCTATAGTGCATTAAAAAGTTAGGGTAGTTTGACATTATGATAAAAAATGAGCAAGCCACCCCACCACAAGATGATCCCTTTGGGATAGTCCCTACTAGGGCTGGGCGATTAATCGAATTAATTCGATTAATTCGCCCCCTGCTGTGGCCACGATTGTGGTTTTGCCAACAATCGTGTAATTCGATTTAAAATGGCCGCCGGAGCGCTGTTTAGGAGATGCGGGCGGCTAGTAGTGGCTTCCTAGCGGTATAACCGCGGTCACTGCCGCTGCTCACTGTGAGGCCGAGGGGAGGGGGTGCTGTCAGAGCCCAGCCCCTGCTACACCAGCCGCGGCCGAGTTCCGGGGGGAGCGATTAGTGCCCCCCCGCCCTGCTACACCAGCCGCGGCCGAGTTCCGGGGGGAGCGATTAGTGCCCCCCCGCCTTGCTACACCAGCCGCGGCCGAGTTCCGGGGGGAGCGATTAGTGCCCCCCCGCCCTGCTACACCAGCCGCGGCCGAGTTCCGGAGGGAGCGATTAGTGCCCCCCCGCCCTGCTACACCAGCCGCGGCCGAGTTCCGGGGGGAGCGATTAGTGCCCCCCCGCCCTGCTACACCAGCCGCGGCCGAGTTCCGGAGGGAACGATCAGTGCCCCCCCGCCCTGCTACACCAGCCGCGCGATTCGGGGGGGGGCGGGGGGGGACGATTAGTGCCCCCCGACCCTGCTACACCAGCCGCTGGTGAGGTCGCTGGTGGGCAGGTGCAGGTTTACTGCCCCTGCCACCCTGACACCGGAGTGGCGGGCCCTTCTCAGAGCAGTTAGGTCTTACCTGTTGCCGGACATGGTATGGGTAGGCCTAGGCTAGTGGTTAGGGCTAGTGTAGTGTTAGGGCTATGGTTAGGGTAGTGCTGGGGTTAGGGCTAGTGTAGGGTTAGGGCTGGTGGCATGTAGCAAAAGCTAGCAGGGGGGGCAGGGGCGAGCGGCTGGGCCGTGCTGCAGCGCCGCGTGCGGCCGGAGAGGAGGGAGGAGGTGAGTCTGCAACAGGCCCCCCGCCCCCTTTAACAGGTGCGTGGAGAGGGTGCTGAGGGTGTCAGGCTGTGAAAGCCGTCGACAGATACAGGGTGGTGGAGGATGGGATTGCGAGGGTGAAGGATCAGGAGCGGAGATGGGATCTGCAGGGGGACGGAGGATGGGATCTGCAGGGGGACGGAGGATGGATCTGCAGGGGGACGGAGGATGGGATCTGCAGGGGACGGATGGATGGGATCTGCAGGGGACGGAGGATGGGAGTCAGAGGGGACGGAGGATGGAGGGTGCAGGACGGAGATGGAGGGTGCAGGAGGATGGAGGGTGCAGGAGGATGGAGTGCAGGAGATGAGTGCAGAGGATGGAGTGCAGAGGATGGATTCAGGAGGAAGTGGCCATTTGGCCCAATTCTTAGGGGCGGCAGCTGCGGCAAATGTTTCCATCCCCCAGGGCGCCACAAACACTTGCTACGCCACTTGGGGTGGCACGAGAATTCTCTCACAGCACCCCTTCCTTCCCCCCCCCCTGCTCTTCACATGGGGGCCCTGGGTGAAGATTTCGCCCCCGGGCCCAGAGCGTGTTAGGGCTAGTGTTAGGGCTAGTGTTAGGGCTAGTGTTAGGGCTAGTGTTAGGGCTAGTGTTAGGGCTAGTGTTAGGGCTAGTGTTAGGGCTAGTGTTAGGGCTAGTGTTAGGGCTAGTGTTAGGGCTAGTGTTAGGGCTAGTGTTAGGGCTAGTGTTAGGGCTAGTGTTAGGGCTAGTGTTAGGGCTAGTGTTAGGGCTAGTGTTAGGGCTAGTGTTAGGGCTAGTGTTAGGGCTAGTGTTAGGGCTAGTGTTAGGGCTAGTGTTAGGGCTAGTGTTAGGGCTAGTGTTAGGGCTAGTGTTAGGGCTAGTGTTAGGGCTAGTGTTAGGGCTAGTGTTAGGGCTAGTGTTAGGGCTAGTGTTAGGGCTAGTGTTAGGGCTAGTGTTAGGGCTAGTGTTAGGGCTAGTGTTAGGGCTAGTGTTAGGGCTAGTGTTAGGGCTAGTGTTAGGGCTAGTGTTAGGGCTAGTGTTAGGGCTAGTGTTAGGGCTAGTGTTAGGGCTAGTGTTAGGGCTAGTGTTAGGGCTAGTGTTAGGGCTAGTGTTAGGGCTAGTGTTAGGGCTAGTGTTAGGGCTAGTGTTAGGGCTAGTGTTTAGGGCTAGTGTTAGGGCTAGTGTTAGGCTAGTGTTAGGCATAGTGTTAGGCTAGTGTTAGGGCTAGGGCTAGTGTTAGGGCTAGGGCTAGGGCTAGGGCTAGTGTTAGGGCTAGGGCTAGGGTTAGGGCTCAGGGCTAGGCTAGGGCTAGGGCTAGGGTTAGGGCTAGGGTTAGGGCTAGGGTTAGGGCTAGGGTTAGGGCTAGGGCTAGGGTTAGGGCTAGGGCTAGGGCTAGGGTTAGGGCTAGGGTTAGGGCTAGGGTTAGGGCTAGGGTTAGGGCTAGGGTTAGGGCTAGGGTTAGGGCTAGGGTTAGGGCTAGGGTTAGGGCTAGGGTTAGGGCTAGGGTTAGGGCTAGGGTTAGGGCTAGGGTTAGGGCTAGGGTTAGGGCTAGGGTTAGGGCTAGGGTTAGGGCTAGGGTTAGGGCTAGGGTTAGGGCTAGGGTTAGGGCTAGGGTTAGGGCTAGGTTAGGGCTAGGGTTAGGGCTAGGGTTAGGGCTAGGGTTAGGGCTAGGGTTAGGGCTAGGGTTAGGGCTAGGGTTAGGGCTAGGGTTAGGGCTAGGGTTAGGGCTGCAGACAAGAGGAGGGGCGGGAACACCCAAGGGAAGCAGGACGCTGCCCTCAGTTACCCTCCTCTCCTCTGTCACGGGGGCCCCCTCTTTATTCATCAAAGAAAAGCAAAAAAAAAAATAGAAAAAAAAAAAAAAATCGAGATTTAAATCGAAAATCGTCCATAGGTTTAAATAAAAATCGAGATTTTGATTTTTTCCAAAATCGCCCAGCCCTAGTCCCTACCTAGTGGTATTAAAACCTTACTGTGATGTCTAAATGGCAAGGAATGAGTAGACCTGGGTCCCAATAGAGAACACCAGCAATGGGAAGCTACACACATTAAATAATGTCTAGCTCATAATGCAGCTCCCTCTGCACCACCTGAGTAATGCCCCTCTTTGTCCAAGATGAGGGGTTTGGTGGCTGACTCTCTTGACAGGTGTATTGTGCTACAATGTTCTATCCATTTGACAATGGATTCAATGTTGATCTGGGGGATCATCAGAGATTGAGATTTTGTAAGAACCCAACCCTGACTTCAGAAAAATTTGTGGAGAAGTACTGATTTGGTCTTCATGGTGTTTGGTTAGTGGTGCCTCTTGCATAATGGTGTTGCAACCTTTGGCCTTTCAGAAAAGGCGTGTATATACAGTGACATACCATGTGACATTTAGATTGCACACAGGTGGACTTCTATTCATTAAGCATTTAATTTATAAAGGTAACTGCCTGCACCAGAAATTCTAAGGGTACCGTCACACCTGGAGACATCACTGGAGAGATCGCAGGCGACACACAGGAGCGCGTACGTTTTTGGCACCAAGCCAGCGTCGCGTGTTTACACGCAGCGATATCTCTGGCGACGCTGTGGCAATGTTTCAGGTGACAGTTTGTTGAGGAGTCTACAAACCCCAGCAGCGATCCTGTAACATCGGAGTCTATGGCTCCCATTGCCTGTAACATCGCCAAATCGCGATGTTACACAGGGCGATGCTTACACAACGCCTGAGAGTGGTTGCCCGGTTTCACAGCAGCCAGGCGACCACTCTCAGCTGATTTTCCGTTGCAAAATCGCTGCGCTACACGGGGCGACTCTCCGGCAGTGTTGCCACAGATAGGCCACGCCCCTGCGTTGCCTGCGACATCTCCAGGTGTGACTGTACCCTTAGAGGGATTCAAAGCAAAAAGGTGTAAATACACATGGAAATTTTATACCGTACCATAAATTACATTTTTGCCTATACTTCTCACTTTACCTCCCCAATTTAGACTATTTAGTGCTGATACATTACAGCCTGTGTTTTTAATTTTTATAATCTGGTGTGGGATGTAACAAAATAGCTAAAAAGTCAAGGGTGAGGGTAGGGCTGGGCGATTTTGGAAAAAATAAAAATCTCGATTTTATTTAAACCTATGGACGATTTTCAATTTAAATCTCGATTTTTTTCTTCTATTTTTTTTTTGCTTTTCTTTTAACAATAAAGAGGGGGCCCCCGTGACCGTGTGACAGAGGAGAGGAGGGTAACTGAGGGAAGCGTCCTGCTTCCCTTGGGTGTTCCCGCCCCTCCTCTTGTCTGCAGCCCAGGCCCTAGCCCTAACCCTAGCCCTAATGTGGAGCCCACTGGGACGGGGCACTCGGTGCCGGACCGGGGTGCTGCTGGGGGATGTCACGGCGGTCCTGGTCCAGACCGTGTCCAGGGCCCGCACAATAAAATGGGGGGTTATTTACAGGGGATTTCTCACTCGTGACGCCACCCACTATATGCGGCAGTAATGGGGCCGCTGCTGCTGCAGAACCTCCGGGGATGATGGGATAGCAGCTTGGATAGAATAGTTCCTGTGGGCAGAACTGGGTTCCCCGGGGCAGTGGTAGTAGTAGTTAAAGTCTGTGAGGATGTTATTGATGCTGCAGGAGAGTAGGGGTAGCAGTAGAGATGATAAGAGTAGAGGCAATGGCAGTCTATGAGGGCAAGTGGGGCTTCAGCATAAGGATGACACACACTCACGGTTTCTGTTGTTCAAGTCTTTACTGGCAGATGGTATTACACAGTATTGTCCACGGAGTCTGTACCAGGTTGCTCTCACCCTGACCGGGTCCTTGGCTTCCTACTTAAACGCTGTGTGTGGCCCTGCTGCTGCTTGTAGCTATACTGCTGGCCCTGTCTCTGCTCACGGGTACCAATCTGCTGGGCAACTTGAGTCCTCTGTGTCACTGACTCCTTCGTGTTGCTTTGCTATGGTGTGGTGAAGATGGTGGACCTTCACTATGCCGGTGTTTACTGTCCTGTCTGTCTCAGGCACAGCCTCGGATCCGGTATCCGTCTTAAGCGCCTCCCCGGGATCAAGCTTTTGGGGTAACTCTTTAACCCGGGTATGTTCCTCTGTTAATCTGTCGCCTTTCCTCAGACCTCCCAGGACCTCCACTGACACTTGGCTCTGCTCCTGCTCCAGACTCAACTCTCCTCTGAACTAAAACTGAACTGTCACTTCTGCTCTGAGGTAAACAACTTAGCTCCTCCCACTAGTGCAGGTGCCAGCTAAGCTCCTCCCACTTTCTAGTGTAGTGGTGTGGGGATTAAACCTGTGTTTCTGTGGCATATTAGCCCTAACACTAGCCCTAACACTAGCCCTAACACTAGCCCTAACACTAGCCCTAACACTAGCCCTAACACTAGCCCTAACACTAGCCCTAACACTAGCCCTAACACTAGGAGAAGGGGGCGGTAAGACCTGCACTGGTCTCTGACAGCTATGCCCCCCCCGCGACCTGACCAGCGGCTGCAGCAGGGGCGGCGGGGCACTGATAGCCGACCACCCCCCCCCCCCCCCCCCCCCCCGAACTCGGCCGCGGCTGCTGTAGCAGGGGGGCACTGATCGCTCCTTCCCCCCCGGAAATCGGCTGCTGTAGCAGGGGCGGGGGGGGCACTGACAGCACCCCCTCCTCTCGGCCTCACAGTGAGCAGCGGCAGTGGCCGCGGGTATATACCGCTAGGAAGCCACTACTAGCCGCCCGGATCTTCTAAACAGCGCTCCGGCGGCCATTTTAAATCGAATTACACGATTGTTAACAAAACCACAATCGTGGCCACAGCAGGGGGCGAATTAATTGAATTCGATTAATCGCCCAGCTCTAGGTGAGGGGGTGAATGCTTTCACAAGGCACTGTATAATATTGGGACACAGTACCAAGATTGTCTTTATATTTGTGCTCCTATTGCTGCTTTTTAACATAAAGGTCTTATTTGGCACGTGCTCTGTATCCAGTTTATTATACTCCGGGATGGTGTCAAAATTGCATCACCCGTTATATTTCTGGATAGCATGTCAATTTGTTAACATTCACATTTATAGAGCTTGGCAGAATCTTCCTATATACATCAATGCAATTTACATATCAGTTTGAAAATTCTAATTGGTCCACAAAGAAAAAATATATAAATTCTGTATGATAGAAGATATTATATATATATATATATATATATATTTTATTTTTTTACATAACAAGGTATTGTTTTTTTCTGTACTAATGATTTATGAAATACATTAAAATGAAAGCTATTAACATGGATTGTTTGTAAACTTGAAAATCACATTTTGGGTAAGATTTTTTGCTTGAACCCAAGTATCTTGAGCCTTTGTTATAATGGTCCCATTGTCTCTCTACATGAGACGAGTTAACCACCCTACTCCCTTAGCTCTTATACCTGATCAGCAAGATTATTTTACAAGTTTGATAAAAAGGCTCAACCCAAGTGTTCACTTTCTCTTGTTGGCTGTAATTTACAACTTTGAAGAAGCAAAAGAATTATCTACAATAAGGCCAGCTTAACACCATGATAGTTCGGGTTCCGGGGCTGTCCGGTGTGAACCAGACAGGCCCAGATCAGATTTTGCCCCTATTGTCTCCCTGTGGGGCCAGATGGCAGTAATTTGCCATCTGGTTTTGTGCTATCCAGGAGGATCTGGCAGATTGTTTTTATCCTGGACACAATATTGGAGCTTGCAGCTTTTTTTGTCTGGGGCAAAATATCAGATCCTCACTGATCTGGCACCCATAGCATGGGAGTCCATGGGTGCCAGATACAGGGAAAAGAAAAAAAGAAATTTGGCCGCCGCTAAATTTCAACACCTGGAGAGCTCCCTCCAGCCGCTATGCTGATATTTCAGCACCTGGAGAACTCCCTCCAGACACTATGCTGAAATTTCAGCACTTGGGACAGCAGCAGTCACCGATTCCAGCAGAAAACAGGATCGGAGGGCAAATTTGCCCTCCAGTTCTGTTTTGTCCAGGGCTGTCAGGTTCTGTCCGGTGCTTCCTGCAAAACACCGGACAGAACCTGGCAGCACAAAATCTTGGTGTTAAGCTGGCCTAAGTGTACACAAGTATGTACATTTTTAGGGGGAAACCTTTGTAAGAACATTTGGATATTCTTTAACTGTTCCTTTTAAAGATTAGAGAACTCACTTTTTTTGTACGGTAGTTACACTTCCAGTGCATAAGCAACGCTTGAGAGGCCGACGATTGATTTAAACAAATTAGTCAGGATCAATGCATAGGAAGTGAAGGAGTCTTGTCCAATTATTGAAATGAGTAGTCAGCGAGCCCCTTTTCACACAAACACTAACTATATGCCAACAGAAGATCATCTATTTCAAGTTTAAAAACTAAGGCTGGCTTCACACCATGGCTTTGTCCTGCCCGTGGGATCCTGTTTTTTGCAGGACCCCACGGACAAAAACGGACAGGTTCGGATTGTAAACTCCGGAACCATTTCAGTGTATTGATCCGGGATTCTGAGGGATCCAGACACAAAAAACTGGGGGAAGCAGAGCCAGACAAGTGGTGTCGGTGCAGTTACATTGCAAAAGCATCTACATACACTGCTAAAGCGAAATTAAAGAAGGGAATGGTTGAAAATAAAAAGATAAATGCCGTACACTCCAAGAAAACAGAATACTGGGCACTAGAGAGAATATTTGGATTAAGTCCAAGTTCTCAGTGACCGCTTAGTGCAGCCATGACACAGCGTTGCTCACACTTTACATCACAATCCATATACTTGAGCAGAGGAAAAAAGAAAAAGAAAGCGGCACTCGCCAAGGACTATCTTTCGCTTTTATTTATGGTCCAGTCATAATATCCATGGACAATTCAAGTGGGGAGGGGGAGTGAAGAGGCGGCGGACGACGGCCTGCCGGTTCGCGGCTAATACCACTTGAACATCAGGACCTGTGGTAGCGGTATTAGCTGCAAAATGGCAGGCAGTCTGCCGCCTCTTCACTCCCCCTCCCCCACTTGAATTGTCCATGGATATTATAACTGGACCATAAATAAAATACGAAAGATCGTCCTTGGCGAGTGCCACTTCCTTTTATCCTCTGCTCAAGTATAAAGATAAATGCTCACCTGTCCGCCAAGTGTCCTGCGATGCGCGGCATCCACCTCCGATGGCTAAAGGACCTTAATCAGCTGATCGGGAAGGGGTAGGGCAACACGATCAGTTGATGTGTCACATGACCGCATCAGCATGGTTTAAAAATCACCCGCCAAAACCAGTCATGCGACACATCAGCCGGGATTGTAATGGCAGAATCGGATGGACAATCCGGCACCATAGGGCTACATGGGAGGCAAAACAGGATCCTGTTCTGTCTGTTTTGAAAAGGATGTTTTCCTAAAAAACATGGCGTGAAGCCAGCTTAAGACTTCATCTTGAAAGAGGAGTTTTGTTTTTTTATGACAGGGATAGCTTTTTTTAAAATTAATTGTTCAGTATGTAGAGTATTACATGCCATTACATTTTCTTACCTGTGAAAGCATTTGTAGCCTGGTAACCAGCTTCCTGCATACTGCTCTGCCAGCAAAAGTGAGTGTCCAACCTTAACCGATCCTAGCCAGAAATTATGGATGGGCAATAAACTGTCAGGTCACTTCCATTTTAGTCAGAGTCCATTGCTTAGTCTGCTCTGGTGCATCTAGTCAATTTGCTTTGAGCCTTTAGTTCCAAAGTCCGACAGGATTGGCCAATGCTTTTGGTTATCAGTAAAGGATTTTAGGAAGCTTATCCATCCAACCAAAAATAAATCGCCATGATGCTGAGCACAATACTTGGAAAGGCAGAAGGTCTAGTATTTTCTTCTAGTTGTACAACTCCCATAAGCAGAGGGCGGCTTTGATCTTGTTGGGCTTGCTGCTGCCGACTTCAGGCTGCGTTTGGCCTTTAATATCTTGACCGTCTCAAGTCCCTCAGGAAGACAAACTAGGATGAGAAGAATAAAAAGTGGAAATTAGGTTACCCAAAGGCTAATACCAACATAGATATGAACAAAGGCATGAAGAAAGAAAGCCCTCTGGAACTGGTGGTCAACATTAAAAGGGATTTTCAAAAGGTAAATATTACAATTTTGACTAGATGCTAAGTATGACCACATAGCACTTTGAAATGTAAATCTCATCCCCTGCTTGGAGTTACATATCACCCCCTGATGCTGTTTATCTTTTCACTTCAAAGCTATAGTTACTAGAGATTGAAGGGGCACAGAGGGAGAATAGGTGAAAGAACAACAAGACTGGAATTAAACAGAACCATCAGAAGTCTGTTTTCATTTCATACATCTTCGGAAGAAAAAGTCTACATATCACCCTCTCCCCTTAACACTGTGCATCTATTTCCTTGTGCATATTAATAGCTCAATGTGCAACAACTTTAAAACAAATTCAGTGGAAAAGTAATTCTGCTGAAAAACAGTTTGAAACGTTTTGGTCCATTTTACCTTCCTCTTGCCCCCCCCCCCCCCTCCCTCCCACCTGCTGACTGTTCATGGTCATGTGTCAATCTCTGCATCAGTGATACAAGCAGCCAATAATGGACTTCAGCCTCTGGCTGTGAGACAGGAAACCTCCATGTAAACAAGAACTTGGATGATGAAGAGGGTGGTGTGGGGGGAACGATGACGGACTAAGTGACAAATAGGCCAATGATTCAACATGTAAGACACTGCGGGAGAATAAACGCATACATTTTACTTGGGACATTTGAATGCTGATAATTCTGCTGAAAGCCAAAATACGCAAGTTATTTTATCTTTAAGGGTTGCCTGTTCCCTGATTTACATTACAAAGTGACTGAAGGAATAGGCCTTCGGAGCTGGCTCCACTGATAGAAAACTTATTTCCAAGCTGCTGCTCTCCTTTGTTGCAGGCTTATCAAAACACTTTCTTAAAGGGATCCTGTCACCTCCAAAACACCTCCTAAGCTAGCAAAACATGTCCCTGCACCATCCCATCACTAATCCCATACTTTTTTTGTCTCAGAAAAGCATCCTGTGAAGTGGAGAAAAACGTTTTATAACTTACTCATTAGCGATGTTAATTAGCAGGGGCTATATTCTTTAGCCCCTAGGGCGGGCCCTCTTCTTCATAAGATCACAACCTAATAGGCGTGATCTTCTATTCATATTTTATTAAAGAATATAGCCCCTGCTAATTAACATCACTAATGAGTAAGTTATAAAACGTTTTTATCCACTTTCACAGGATGCTTTTCTGAGGCAGAAGGAGTGTGAGATTAGTGACAATATGTCGCAGGGACATGTTTTGCTAGCTTAGGAAGAGTTTTGCAGGTGACAGGATCCCTTTAAAAAAAAATGCAGATGATCAAACTGTCAGCTCTGTTAAGGTGGGTTTACACGCTTCAATCTCGTTAAGATATCGCAGTTCAATGGCGCGGGAGCGCGCATTTATTGCACGTTTCTCCCGCATCGCATTGGATGTTTACACGCTGCGATATTGGAATACAACGTCCGTGCAATGTCTACGCCCCCCAATCCAGGATCGCACACTTAACATGGGAGTGAATGGGTGACGTTTCAAATCGCATCGTAGTTGTGCGTTTACACAGCACGATCCGACTTCAATCTCCCTTCAATATCGGGGCATTGAATAGCACGCTCATTCAATCCCCGATATCGCATTGACATCGTTCCGACATTGTTCCTGCATCGTATTGGACGTTCACACCATACAACGCAGGAACGATATCGGCTCCAACGATTGAACCACGTGACTTTTCATTCAAATTGGACTACGATATCGCAATGTGTAAACCCGCCATCACATGTATAGCATTTTGTGCCAACTTTACATTGGATTTCACCAAAGGAAGTGTTTTGTCAGGTCCGCGCTGCCGCCAAAAGAATATGAAGACAAGGTTTCTTTTGTTCACTTCCTTTATTCCAATCGACGTGTTTTGGTGCCAGCCCTGCACCTTCCTCAGGGTTCCATCCATTTGAATGGAACCCTGAGAAAGGTGCAGGGACGGCACCGAAATGCGTTGGTTGGAATAAAGGAGGTGAACAAAAGAAACCTTGTCTTCATATTCTTTTGGCGGCAGCGCGGACCTGACAAAACACCACTTCCTTTATCCAATTTCACCAAACAGCCACGTTGCACATGTAGGTGTTGGGTCCAGCGGCAGCCATCCAAGCAATTATACCGGTTGTGGGTCATCACAACTGGGAAAGGTGAGCACATTACCTCACGGGGTTCGTACTAATCTTTAAACGATTAGGCACATCTGCGCCTCTTGTCTCCTTTGTTTCAGATACACTTTATATTTGTTTTGCTGGGAATCAAAATTGCAGGAAAAAAATTATCATAAATTACCATAAAACCAATGGTAATCTGCATGCAGAAACCGCAGCAAAAATGGCCTGTGGGCACTCACCCTTATAACCTGCCATAATCTAATTTGTACAATTCAGAAATACAGATCAAAACCTGTAAATGCATATAGCTAATGTTTGGAGAGAAATGTACTGTTTACCATACAGCTACTAATTAAAAATTCATTTTTTTCACCTTCCCAGTGTTTGGGGTTACTGTAATTTCTAGGAACATTTGTAAACCAGGAGCAACAAAAATAGAAGTACGGTATATATAGAAAGCAGTCATTAAATGAACTGGATTCTAGGAAAAAGCTTTCTTCAGGCTAGTATGCATGTAGTACATACTATAGATTAATCAATGTACGAGGCACGATCAGCCCGTGCTTTATCAAAGCCTGTCCTGTCATTTAACAAGTGAAATTATGCTCAGAGTGTGTGAAAGGCCATAGAGGACTGCAAAGTCGAGAAGATAAATGACTTAGATCTGAGCATTGCAGCGCACCCCCGATGTGAACATAACCTAGATTTACTTTATGGTTCTATGAAACAAATGGGCTTGACGCAACTCTTACTGATTTTTTCAGGGTTTGTGATCGGTATTTTTTTACCTTTTGACGGTTTATTAAAAATGTAATATTTAATTCAGGAATCTCTTGTTTTAAGGTTATATGGAAACTGATCAAACTGCTTATTACTACTGCTGGGATTCATAGATTACCGTACATACTCGTGTATAAGCTGACCCCCCTACTTTTGCCCCCAAAACCTGGGAAAACCTATTGACTCGTGTATAAGCCAAGGGTGGACCCCAGCACAGGTATACAGCAGCCGCCCCAGAGGTAGTATACAGCAGCCGCCCCAGAGGTAGTATACAGCAGCCGCCCCAGAGGTAGTATACAGGCCCCCCCCTTGGGTAGTAATCCTGTAAAGGAAGAGATTAGTATACTTATCCCTCCGCTGTCCCCCTGCCGCTGTCCCACCACCATCGCGCTCTTCCGTCTTCATCCAGCGTCTTCTGTCTTCTTCCGGCTTCCTCCTCTGGCGCGCAGACAATGACGTCATTGCCTGCGCCCACCGGAAGACGCCGGATGAAGACGGAAGTCGCCGGATGAAGACGGAAGCCGCCGGATGAGACGGAAGCCGCCGGATGAAGACGGAAGCCGCCGGATGAAGACGGAAGCCGCCGGATGAAGACGGAAGAGCGCAATGGCGGCGGCGGGACAGCAGCAGCAGGACAGCGGAGGGATAAGTATACTAATCTCTTCCTTTACAGGATTACTACCCAAGGGGGGGGGGGGCCTGTATACCGATATGTGGGGGCACTGTATACATTGTATACAGTATACAGTGACTCGCGTATAAGCCGAGGGGGGGACTTTTCAGCCCAATTTTTGGGCTGAAAAACTCGGCTTATACGCGAGTATATACGGTAATTGGAATCTGTGCAAGAACAATGAAGATGTACAGACTAACAGCTCCACCACAGGTGAACTTACAGCTTTGACTTTTTTGCATTTGTGGTGCCCCACTGGTCAGAGCGCCACTAAAGGGGTACTACCGTACACCCAGATTAGCATGTGTGGTATCCTGGTGATCAGAGAATGGTAATGTTAATCTGAGGCCCTTGTGTACGCATTCATACACTTAGAGCTAGAGCACCCTTTGGCTGAACCCATAACCAGGCTAACCGGTCCCGGTAGGATGAGCTTGGGTGTAGTAAGAAGAGCGGAAAGGAGTGGCAGTTAGTGTGTCGAAAGGAGATAAGTGGAGGGTGCCTTTAAAAGGAAGGCAGCCCAGACAGAAGAGGGATCCCTGGCTTGAGGAAGCCAGGTACCGGACTGTGCTGAAAACCAGCCTGGAGAGAACCCAGTCCATGACGGAGTACCGGCTCTGAATGCAGTGCAGGACGTTTAGCTCTGAGCCGCCAATCCCGGTGGCTTAAAGACCTTTCAGATAGCCCCCGACCTGGTCCAACATACACCTCCCCATCAGGAGCTCCAAACCAGATTGAGCCCCATAGACAGAAAAGGGTTACCTCTATATACCCAATGGGCCTGGTAGGAAGAGGGCTCTGTGCAGGGCCGCGCATGGATAGTAAGGAAAGCGCAGTGAAAAAGGACAGAAGTTATTACCAGAAGGATCATCATTGAGGGCCTCAGAGAGACTTTGCATCCTTAGGAGACTACCCGGCAAGCTACCTGAAACCAAGTGACTGTGTACCAATGACAATGGCTGTGTAACCTGGAAAGCTGCTTCACATCACCAGTAAACACCCGTGCAGAGCAAGGTGGTTTCCTGTGTCTTATTTCTATTAAGTTGGTCACCTGTGTTCCAGTCTCAAGGAGAACACTGCGCCTCTCTTTGTGAAAAAACATTAACTTTACCTCACTGCCCTGGGGACTTTGCTCCACCTGCAGGGAGCAACATCATCCGGCTGCCTACCCATCGTCCCCAAAGGTCTGTTGGCAGCGCTGGTGCCATCACCAGATACTGCAGGTTGCATCACGTTTAAAAAAAAACCAAACAAAAAGCTTTTATTCTATTTTTGCTAAACCCCTTTGTCACCACCATGGCTACGGAACCGGGCACCAACCACCAGTGCCAGTCCCTTAAAGCTACGGCCGGCATACGAGTAACCCAGCCCTGGGGTGCATCACATTACCCTGGTTTCAATAGTAAATCCTCAAGGAAATACAGGAGAAAGTCGGCACTTGTGAGGTTGTGGCATCACACAAGCCGCAGCACCAGTTTCTCCCTGCCTGACCTCAGATGTAACATAATAAACTGGAGGAGAGTGGCCAGATAACGCGCTCTCTTCCTTAATTATACATCTGAATACGAAGTGAAGCCAGCAATCATTGGGTGCCAAGTTCTTGTGATGTAACAACCTCATGTGAGCGAGTGCAGACACCATTGGCATGGCAGGAGTGAAAATAGGCTTCTTAAATGAAAAAAAAAAAAACAAGGACCGAGAATGTGTTTTCCAAGTAGTGGACAATCCCTTTAACCAAGGGTCCCCAACTCCAGGCCTCGAGGCCTGCCACCAGTGCATGTTTTCAGGATCTCCTTAGTATTGCACCACAGGGGTTGGAATCATTACCTGTGTATTTTATCACATTAACACCTGTGCAATACTAAGGAAATCCTGAAATCCTGCACTGTTGACGGCCCTCGAGGCCTGGAGTTGGGGACCTCTGCCCTAATGTACCTGTATGATTTATTCGTCGTTATTTATGTTCTTGTCCTTGTTCTGCCCTTACTCATGTTAAGCGCCATGGAACCAATGGCGCTATATAAATAAATAATAACAACCCTGCTGTTCTGGTCCATTATACATTTTAATAGGTCCGGTAAGAAAGTGACCGGAACATTTTAAGTTTTGATTTTTAGCTAAAATCAAGTTTATTTGAATACCTGTTGCATAAGTGTTTGTGAACATGGTTCATAAATGAAAAATGAAAAACTTCAAATATGGTCATTACTGACTGAACGGAACAGTAGGGTTAACATGAAGACAGACAAGTTTCATCTACACAAGTCAAGTGTCCAACACAATTCCCATTACCGACACTGCGGTAGTCCACTTTCTAATTTCAGTCCAGCAAATCCTAGAATATGGATTTCACAATTGCCTGATCTGAAATCCTGCAACATTTTTTGGCGACATCCACTCTGCCCAGCCACTGTATATGAACGGCCTGTGACAACGCATCATTGAAACAGTGGCGTATTTTTGCTGCCTTTCATTAATGATCTAAGGCCGGGTTCACATTAGTGTCCGGAATGCAGCCAAACGCATGCGCACTGCGTTCCTATATTTAACATGGGAACGCATAGTAGCTGCGTTTGGATGCGCATTATTTGTGCGCCCTCCAAACGCAGTCTGTTGTATTTTTTGCGTGTTCACAGGCGCTTGTTTTATCAGCAAGTACAGACAATGCATGGATTTCAATGGATCCACAGTGTCCTCCTCATGACAGAGCAGGAGAATGCTGAGGATCACATTGAAATCTCCCCCCGGTGGCCAAATCACGATCTCGGCGGCAGCCGGGAGGAGATCTCTGCTGTTGATCTCAGCCTCCCGGCCACCGAATTCGCTGATTGGCTGGATGGGCACAATACTCATGTGAATGCATGTGGAGAATCTCCGCTGCGTTCAGATCAGTATGGCAGCGTTTGCGTCTGCATGCCCTGCGTATGCACAGACGCAAATGTGAACCCGGCCTTATTCCTCACTGTAATATATTGCTAAATTAGAAGAGTTCCTGTACCTACTTGTTACTAAGACTACAAACCATTTGTACTAAGTTTAATACTCATTATAAATAAGCTATAAATGCAATTATATATTTACAGTCATTCTGCATGAAAAACTATAATGATGACTATAAAAAAATATTCTATTACTAATGTATTTTCTTCTATCAGAAAAAAAAAATTAAAAAGCTTTACTAAGAGGAATATTAACTAAATCGGTAAAAATGTATTAAGTACCTCAAAAGTTAGTTTGCACAATTTCTATATAGATTAAACAGTATCTTATATTGAATCAAATACATTGTACTGGCACAATGTACAAACACCTTAACAGAAAGTACAACCCCTGGCAAAAATTATGGAATCACCAGGCTCGAAGGATGTCCATTCAGTTGTTTAGTTTTGTGCCATGTCTGTGATCTGCTTTTTTTTCCCTACAAAATTAAAGTAATTTCAAATGGCAACTCTGCCTTGAAGGAACACTAAAAGAAATCTTAAAAAAAAAAAAAAAGAAAAAAAATGTGCTAGCCAGTAACTTAGGGTACTTTTATAGACCAAGCAAGGGGAAAAAAATTTATGGAATCACTCAATTCTGAGGAAATAATGGAATCTGCCTGTAAATTTTCATTCCCAATAGTAACAACTGCATCAAATAAGACTTGCTCTTCTGTGTTTGACCGACCGTTGCCAGGGTCGCAGGTCTCAGGCGATGCTTCACTTGTCATGGTTGCGCGCCTGAGGCTGTGGGGCCCGGTGGTCAAATAAAAAGGGATTAAGGGATTGGAATAAAGTCTTGATTGTCGTGACGCCACCTGTGGGTGTCCGGTGATGGCACCGGCGCTGCTTAGGCCTCCGGGGGATGTGCGGCAGCTAGATGGGATGCTCCTCACAGGATGAGCAGTAATCCCCGGGGCCAGGAGCTGCTCTAGATGGAATACGGTAGCTCGGTTAGTGTAATGAGCAAGGTTAATAACCGTTCCAGAAGAAATGCACGGAAACAATGCTCCTCTGTAACGGGTCTTTACTGTAAGTTTGGTGAAGTACACGGTATACAGTCTTTTGGTAACGGACCGGGTGGTCCCAGTGATTAACAGCTTCTGTCCAGAGCTCCACGGTGTTCCTCCATTACTAACTGTCCTAATTTTGTTGCCGTTGCTGCCTTAGTGCACCAGTTCAAGGCACTGGGGGATCTCTATTTGGATTACCTCAGCCAGTGCACTAATCTAGGCTGTGAAGGGTCCAGAGGCCCAATGGTAGGTACCCTGCTGGTAAGACTGCTAGGTTAGCGGCTGTAGTGAGGCGCTCCTAAAAAGCTACTCGGTCACTCCGGCTTTGCAGGACAGCGATGAACGACTGGCTGCCTCGGAATCGGTGTCCAGTAGGACTCGGGCATGGGTGTCTTTGGACCCGTTGCTTTAGTTGCTATTTGCCTGCTTTCTGGTCTGGGTCACCACTTGATGGTGCACTCCCGGTTAAGTTACTTTTCCAGGGCTGCACGGCACTGTGCAGACACCTGCACCTTCCTTCCTTCTTCCTGACTTCGACTCCTTCCTCCAACAACTAACCTTCTCTTTCTAACTTCCCCCACACTGCACCTTACACTCCTCCCACCAGGACCTGATTGGCCCTCCACCTCTGAGTGGTGCATGTGGTACATGGAGCTCAGGATTTAACCATTACATCACAGAGACGGAAGATATTACATCTTCAGTCAGGGATGCAATACCTTCCTGTGACGCACTCGTTGCGGTGCGCCACATGTTCACACACAGCTATTTGCTGCGTATTTTTACGCGAGTGCTCTTGCAGTTTTTGTAGCCAAAACAGGAGTGGGTGATTAAATACAGAAGTGGAGCACTTGTTTCTATTAAGGCCCCGTCACACCAACATTGGCTGCGATGTCAGATGCGCGCTCGCTTCTGACATCGCAGTCTAGCTGTCACACGGCAAGATGTTGCCGGTGACGGCACAGCAATGTTGGTGCCGTGATTGCTCACTGGGCTAGGATCAACCCAGAGAGCGATCTGCTGTAATGCAGCGAATAGGCCGTGACATAGCTATTGCGGTGTCACACCGAACGATCCCGCCAGTTGTTCAAAGTTGAAGTTGCCAGGTTTTCCTGCTATCGTTGTGGAATCGTGCATTTACACGCAACAACGTCGTTCCCACATAGTTTCCAACGTCGTTCAAAAGTGAAAGCTGAGGTAAAAGCCCTGGTCCTGACGGATTCTCCGCCGCCTTCTATAAGTTATATGCGAATTCCCTGGTCCCTTTCATGACCAAACTGTTTAACTCCATCTCGGCCAGCTGCCCCTTTGCCCCCCAAACGCTGATGGCCACAATCACAGTGATTCCTAAACCGGGAAAAGATCTCCTATTATGTGCAAGCTATAGGCCCATATTCCTCATTAAATGTGGATGTGAAGGTGTTTGCGAAAGTGTTAGCTGGTAGACTGAACCCTATTCTCCCTGGGTCCATCCATAGTGATAAGGTGGGCTTTGTGCCACACAGGGAGGCCAAGGATAACACGGTGAAGACGTTGCTTCTAACTTCGTACATGCTCACGGGGAAAGTACCAGCATGCTTATTATCTATTGACGCTGAGAAGGCGTTTGATCGCCTAGGCTGGACCTTTCTACATGCCTCCCTGAAGCAACTGGGAGTGGGACCTACCATGTTAGAGAGGATTTTTGCTCTGTATCATAGGCCTACGGCCCGTCTTAGAGTGAATGGCACCCTTTCCCCGCCCATTGACATAAGAAACGGGACCCGTCAGGGTTGCCCCCTCTCCCCTTTACTTTATATCCTTGCGATGGAGCATCTGGCAGTGGCATTACGGAGGACACCTGATATTGAGGGTCTGCGGATTGGCCAACATGAGTTTAAGATATCCCTGTATGCGGATGATTTATTGCTATACATAGCCAACCCGACTGTGGCTTTCCCTGTACTCCTCAGGGAGTTCCGTAGGTTCAGGGATGTCTCAAATTTTAGAGTCAACTACTCCAAGACGGAGGCGCTCAATATCTCCCTGCATGATGATCTAGTCTCTCGGCTCCAGGCGTCCTTCTCTTTTAAGTGGCAGACCGATGCCTTAAAATATTTAGGAGTCTTAATACCCGCTGACATTAGCGCAACATATGCTCTGAACTATGTCCCGCTCCTGCAGAAAACTCTCAGACCTTAAACGGTATAGCAGACCTCAGCTATCTTAGTTCGGTCGGGTGGGAGTGATCAAGATGGATATTTTACCCCGATTCCTCCATCTCTTTCAGACAGCTCCAGTGCAGGTTCCGGATTGCTTTTTCAGGCGCCTGCAATCAGCTATCAATAGCTTTATTTGGGGTACTAGGAAGCCGCGGACTCGGTTCTCAGTACTAGTGAGACCCAAGACTAAAGGGGGGGGATAGGCCTTCCTGATTTTAAACGTTATTATCAGGCAGTCTTGCCCTCTAGGATTGTCGACTGGAGGTTCAGTGATACTCAAACAGTGGGTGCTCTTGGAGAAACTTTTATCACCCTCTTCTTTATACTGGCTGCCTTGGCTGGGGGGGACCGGACGCCCACCTGTGTCGAGTTTTGCTCCACTCACACAGATTGTTTTGAAGTTTTGGGATAGATCCTATGTGAAATTACGCCTGACCCCTCGATTGAGCAGACCGAGTCCCCTTTTTGACAATCCGGCCTTTCCCCCAGCAATGAATAGGTCTACGTATCTGTGTTGGTCACGACTTGATGGGGTGGGACTGGGTCAGGTGAAGGATAAGCTTGCGGGGCTCTCCAGCGTGCAGGGGTTACGGGGCCCTGGTCTTACGACACCGCTGTCCTGGCTAGAGTTTCTGCAATTGCGAAGCTTTCTTTCCAGTGTGCCGATGGGGGCGCTGACGCCTTTTGAGTCCCTGATGCTCCCTACCGAGGGTCCCTCTCACGTGGTTTCGGTGCTCTACGGCCTGGTCTTGAATTCACTTCCCCCTACCACGCTTGGATTTATGGGGGCTTGGGAGAGGGACCTGGGGATCTCCTTTTCTGAGGCGGATAGTTTGAAAATCTTTACTCTTGCACATAAGATGACAATGTCCAGTCAGGCGCAGGAGAGGAATTATAAATTACTGACACGCTGGTACAGGTGTCCCACCCTTCTCCACAGGATTAACCCGGAGATCGGACGCCTGCTGGAGATGTGGCTCTGCCACGGGCTCTATGCTTCATATTTGGTGGTCCTGCGGTCCCCTGCAACCCTTCTGGAACTCAGTTTTCGATGCCTTCCACTTGATGACTGGGGTCCGTCATAAACCATCTCCCCAAATGGCCCTACTGTCCCTGATACCCAGTTCGATAGTTTGTCAGGAAGGGGATTCTGAGATTCTGCCTAATAGCTGCCAGAGCAGTTATTCCCCGGCATTGGAGGTCCACGGAGGTCCCCTCCACGGTGGAATGGATAGCTGAAATGGATAGATTACATCGTCTGGAGTCACTGGTGGCGGGTGATGGTGATGCCGCACATGAACAGGGACGCACCTAGTTCCTCTGGCAGTCCTTCAAGGAGAGCACAGGGTTCCTTACTTGGCTGCGTACATATTCGTGATTGTCAACTCGTGGGCGTTTAAATTGCTGGGTCTCCCTTACCCCTCCCTCCTTACTCCCCTTCTCCCCTACCCCTTTATTCTCTCTTTCTCTCCTCTTCTCTTAAGCCTAGGTCTCACATAACGATATCGGTAACGATATCGTCCTATTTGTGACGTAGGAACGATATCCTTACCGATATCGTTGCGTGTGACTGATAGCAGCGATCAGGCCCCTGCTGTGAGGTCGCTGATCGTTGCACAGGGCTCAAGACCATTTTTTGGTCGTTGGCCCCCCCCGCTGGTCACCACACATCGGTGTGTGTGACCGGCGGGGGCAGCGATCAGCGACCTGTCAGGATCCCCCGCCATGTCACAGCGCCGCACAGCAGCGCTGTAACATGACATCCTGGGTGACAAGCGGGCTTAGAGACCCGCTTGTTTACCATGGTTACCGGCACCCGCCCGCTTCCGAGTTGCGGGGAGCGAGCGGGTGCATCCTCTCCTATCCTGTCCCTCACTATTCTCATCTCTCCCTGCTATTTCCCTGTTCCCTACTCTATCCCCTATCCTAAACCCTAATCCTATCCCTCTCCTTGTTCTAAATAAAGAAATCCCCCCCCGAGGCTCACCGGCATCAGAGGCTCCCATACCGGCATCTCTGTAATGGAGATCTCAGGGGTAAAGGACCTGTAATGAGGTCACAGTCATGTGACCGGCCTATACTGTACAGTATAGGCCGGTCACATGATACTGACCTCATCATAGGTCCTTTACCCCTGAGATCTCCATTACAGAGATGCCGGTATGGGAGCCTCTGATGCCGGTGAGCCTCGGGGGGGATTTCTTTATTTAGAACAAGGAGAGGGATAGGATTAGGGTTTAGGATAGGGGATAGAGTAGGGAACAGGGAAATAGCAGGGAGAGATGAGAATAGTGAGGGACAGGATAGGAGAGGTCGGCACCCGCTCGCTCCCCGCAGCTCGGAAGCGGGCGGGTGCCGGTAACCATGGTAAACAAGCGGGTCTCTAAGTGCAGGAGAGACCCGCTGTTACCATGGTTACCAGCGTCCGTCCGCTCCCAGGATGCAGGGAACGAGCGGACGCTGGGTACCAACGATCTGGCTGCCCAGAGGTCGCTGGTGAAGTCTGTCAGTGTGACAGCTCACCAGCGACCTGATAACGATGTGTCAACGATGCATCAACGATGCTGATCGTTGTCGGCATCGCTGACACATCGTTATGTGAGACCGGGGCTTTATTTCCACAATTGTCTTTTCATAGGTTCTGTATTCTTTATATAAGGTCCTTGTCCAGAGGTGATTCTTAAGATGGGAAACATGTACCCTTTAGGTGCTAGTGTCCTTATTGGACTACTCCTGTGCTGTTCTCTTCGGGACGTAATGTATCTTTGTATTAAATCCTGGACATTGTACTGGTTCTTTCTATTGTCTTTACTGTTAAAAATTTCAATAAATATATTTACTGAAAAAAAAAAAAAAAAGTGAAAGCTGAAAGGTGTGTCTGTACCTTTAGACTTTACCTCTGATTGTTCCACTCCTGGTTTTAGCTACAAAAACTGCAAGAGCACTTGCGTAAAAAAAAGCAGTGTGTGAACGCACCCTTAGTTCGTATCTAAAAAGGAGTGATCACACCTTGGAGAGCTATTGCACCAAGTGGACTGACATGAATCATGGCTCCAACACGAGAGATGTCAATTCAAACAAAGGAAAGCATTATCAAACTCTTAAAAGAGGGTACATCATGCAATGTTGAAAAAGATGTTGGTTTTTCACAGTCAGCGGTGTCCAAAATCAGGTCCAAATACAAACGTGGAAAGGTTGTTAAAGGGAAACATACTGGTAGACCAAGGAAGACATCAAAGCGTCAAGAGCAGAAACTTAAAAGCAATGGGTCTCCAAAACAGGAAATGCACAACAAAACAAATGAGGAATGGGAGGAAACTGGAGTCAATGTTTGTGACCGAACTGTAAGATACCACCTAAAGGAAATAAGATTTACATACATAAAAGCTAAATAAAAGCCATCATTAACACCTAAACAGAAAAAAAAACTAAAGGTTAGAATGGGCTAAAGAAAAGCAATTGTGGACTGTGCATGACTGGATGAAAAGTCATTCAGTGATAACTCGCAAATCTGTATTGGGCAAGATGATACTGTAACATTTGTTTGGTGCCATTCCAATGAGGTTTATAAAATGACTGCCTGAAGAGAACATACAAATTTCCAGTCATTGATGATATGGGGGCTGCATTTCAGGTAAAGGCACTGGGGAGATGGCAGTCATTACATCTTCAATAAATGCCCATGTTTGATATTTTGGACACTTTCCTTATCCCATCAATTGAAAGGATGTTTGGGGATGATGAAATAATCTATCAAGATGATAATGCATCCTGCCATAGAGTAAAAACTAAACATTCCTTGAAAGAAGACACAAGGTCAATGTCATGGCCTGGAAATAGTCTGGATCTTAATCCAATTGAAAATCTTTGGTAAAAGTTAAAGAAAATGGTCCATGACAAGGCTCCAACCTGCAAAGCTGATCTAGCAACAGCAATCAGAGAAAGTTGGAGCCAGATTGATGAGGAGTACTGTGTCACTTATTAAGTCCATGCCTCAGAGACTGCAAACTGTTATAAAAGCCAGAGGTGGTGCAATAAAATACTAGTAATGTATTTGAATGTTGTTTTGTTTGTTTGTCATGATTCCATTATTTTTTTCTCAGAATTGAGTGATTCCATACTTTTGTAGACCAAGCAGGGGGAAAAAATTACCAGTTACTGGCTAGCACTTTTTTTCTCAAGATTTCTTACACCGTTTCTTTAAGGCAGAGTGTTGTCATTTGAAATGACTAGTTTTGTGCCATGTCTGATCTGCTTTTTTCTAAAAAAAAAAATTAAACAATTGAATAGACATCCTCAGAGCCAGGTGACTCCATAATTTTTGCCAAGGGTTGTAATAGAAATACCAACAGGACAAACATTTCTGGTCAAAACATGTGGTTGCACGTGTATGCAAAATATAATTAAATCCCATGTGAACTCCTAAAATACAGAGCATATAGGTGTATCTGTGGCACTATAAACCATATGTTTTAAGGTCAGATTCTGTGTTTAATCAAAACAAAAAAGTATGGTAAAATGTAGTAAAGAATTAAGAGACATATACAGATTGGTTAATGTTCGTTAATAAATTGTCATGGTTTTTAACGGTACAAATATTATGAAAAATTTAAGACTTAGTGAATTGTAAAAACCTGAATCCATAAAAGCTTAACTTCAGAAATACAAAAAAGGTGGGGGAACAAGAGGCGCAATAGTGCCCCAACACTA
This sequence comes from Allobates femoralis, assembly GCA_033576535.1. Classification (NCBI taxonomy): domain Eukaryota; kingdom Metazoa; phylum Chordata; class Amphibia; order Anura; family Aromobatidae; genus Allobates; species Allobates femoralis. The sequence continues at coordinate 173,241,342 of JARQOC010000005.1, read as the reverse complement.
GTGACACTCAGATGTGAGTGGTGTAATGCAGTTACACTCACCTATTCCAGTTGTGAGACCCACAACTGGTTTAAAAGCATAACAGTATCAGCTGCTGCAGGACCTCCACCGACCACTCCAACGTGGAAAAACTGCCAGAAAACATGGGAAGCAAGGTGTACCATGGTCCTCGCTGCTGAGTCCACAAAATCACCTGGGATGCAAGATGTAGCAGTATACTTCTTTATTCCTTTCTACGCGTTTCGGCACCCTTCCTGGCACCTTCCTCGGGGATATTACATCAGCCATAGGAGCAGGGAATTTATAGCCCCTTACATTAGCAATTATGGGTATGTTCTGTTTACATACGATGTCATCACTGGGGGAGGGGCCAACATTTTTGGCGGAATTTCACACAAATAACAAAACAAGAAAATAGTTAAAAAAAACTTGCTAAAATGTACATAAAAATCCTACCAATACAATGATATAAAAACCTCCATGAAAATTGCAGCGGAAACGTTGCTAAAATATCCAGACTGTCAATGCAAAGAAAAAAAATATTGTGTTGTGATCACTGTTGTGAGTAGGCGAAGTCGTGAACGAGTTATCGCGGAGTCACACACAACGATGCAGTAGGTTGACTGATCGAAGATAGTCTGATTTGATAACATGTACTCAAATTTGCGATCAGCGACCCAATGATTTATCGTAGTCTTCTTGGTGTCACATGTAACATCATCCTAACGATGTTGTTTGAACGAGTCCAAACCCGTTACGTTTCAGCGATATTAGTCACGATATCGTACTGTCCAACGGGGCCTTTACATTAAGAGGACTGTGTTGATACCTTTGCCCATAAAGCTCTACTTTTGTCTCCTCTAACCAAAGAACATTCTTCCAAAACGTTTTAGGCTTTCTCAGGTAAGTTTTGGCAAACTCCAGCCTGGCTTTTTTATGTCTCTGGGTAAGAAGTGGGGTCTTCCTGGTCTCCTACCATACAGTCCCTTTTCATTCAGACGCCGACGGATAGTACAGGTTGACACTGTTGTACCTTCGACTGCAGGGCAGCTTGAACTTGTTTGGATGTTAGTCGAGGTTCTTTATCCACCATCCGCACAATCTTGCGTTGAAATCTCTTGTCAATTTTTCTTTTCCATCCACATATAGAGAGATTAGCCACAGTGCCATGAGCTTTAATCTTCTTGATGACACTGCACACGGTAGACACAAGAACATTCAGGTCTTTGGAGATGGACTTGTAGCCTTGAGATTGCTCATGCTTCCTCACAATTTGGTTTCTCAAGTCCTCAGACAGTTCTTTCTTTTCTACAATGCTCAATGTGGTACACACAAGGACACAGGGCAGTGGTTGAGTCAACTTTAATCCATGTCAACTGGCTGCAAGTGTGATTTAGTTATTGCAAACACCTGTTACGTTCAACAGGTAAGTTACAGGTGCTGTTAGTTACTCAAATTAGAGAAGCATCACATGATTTTTCTAACAGTGCCAATACTTTTGACCAGCCTCTTTATGTTTGGTGTGGAACTATATCCAATGAAAAAAAAACAAAGAATTGTCCTAAAGCCAAATTGAAGACAAATTAAATGAAGATAATAATACCAAAGAATTTGTGATTGCAATCATTTTCAGGAAGAAACTCAGTATTATCTGACAGAATTACAGGGGTGTCAATACTTTTGGCCAACACACTAAAACTAAAATGGTTTCCTCAGAAGACATTGGGTATATCAACCAAAGAGATACATGTGGCAATGAGACTATGCCAAAATGATGTTTTTAATCAGTGCCAGTCTTAAAGAGGGGCATGCAGGAACAAGATACTCTAAAGACCACGTTACACGTAGCGATGTTACACGTCAGCGATGTTCCACCGATCCGACCTGGCCGGGATCGCTGGAACATCGCTGTGTGGTTGCTGGTGAGCTGTAAACAGGCAGACCTCCTCAGCAACCAGTGACCATGTAATGACCTAGACATCGTGAAAAAGAATAAACTATTCTTTTCCACGATGTTGAGGTCCCACTACTGTATTCTGATAGGCTGGGGTAAGCGGCTGAACGCTGGTAACCAGGGTACACATCGGGTTACCAAGCACAGTGTATATTGCTCAGTAACCCGATGTGTACCCTGGTTACCAGGGAACACATCAGGCTAGAGGGGCATCACATGCTGATGTATGCTGCCTAGTGGGAGACAGACTACCAAAAAAAAAAAAAAAAAAATGGTCCTGGCCATTCCGCAGCAAGCTCATCGCTGGTCGCTGCGGCATATCACACGCAGGGACATTGCTAGCGAGGCCACTGCAACGTCACAAAACCTGTGACGTTGCAGCAACATCGATAGCGATGTCACTGCATGTAACCTGGCCTTAAGGAGAGGAGGCAGACACCACTTAATGAACTTGAAGCATCTTACAAATAGAAAGCACCTAACAGAAATGTTGCTCCAGTCAGGCACGGTTTGGAGAAAAAAAAAAAGTGGAAACTTTTTGCCATAAATGTATGAAAGTAATGTTTGGGCATAGTCATGTACCATTCTTCCCCAGCTACACCCATTTGGGCACAACTTCTTTAAACTGACAAGAAAACCTCAGTTGTTGAACACAAAGTTGTGTTAAAGCTGCAATCAAAATTGAACACTTATTACCAAGTAGGTTTGTTGGCAAAATTGAAAAACTTTCTGCAGTAAACCAAGAACAATTGAAATGGCTCATTGCAACTAATGTAACAAGGTGAGGTGGAAAAAAGCAGAATCTTGACAGCGCTTATAATGCAGGCATCCAAAGTCAAAGGCTCTGCAGAAATTTATGTTTAGCTTTGAAAACCTTTAGGGTATGTGCCCACAGGACGTTTTTCCAGCAGTCCTGAACAAAGCAAAACAGGTGGTACTGGTTTCAAGGATCTAGAGTCCTTGCCAAGAGTTTTGCTGTGTGAGGTCCTGCGTTTATTGCTTTTTTTTTTTTTGCACACTTTAACTGGGTTTTTGCTGCGGTTGAGATGCTGCATTTTTTCAATGGCATTTTGCCATTGTCTGCAGCAAAAACGCAGGAAAAATACAGCATGATCAATCTTTCCCATCCACACCAAAATTAGAGGGATTGGACACTTGCAAAACCAATGTGTGGGCAGTGTGTTTCTGTGAAACAGTGGTTTTGCTGGGAAGCCTAACCAGAGGAACAAATTGACATACATTAACCTAAAACCAAGGGTAAACTGCAGGAAAAAAACACAACAAGAACGCAAGAAAAAAAAACGTCCTGTGGGCATTTAAAGGAAACCAACCAGGAGGATTTGAGGCTATAAAGTGAAGACAGCCTTTTACAGGCCCTGGGATATGGCATGAAATAACACCTTTAATTACTACATGTATGATTGCACAGAAAACCTCAGGAAATCTGTGCAGCACATTAGCATAAGTGCAGCAGAACATAACTGAAGCACTGGGTTTCTTTGTATTATTCCTGCTGAAAGCCAAACCCTCCCCCCTCCCTTTCTACCTGCTACCACATACCCATGCAGATTACATTTGATGTTGTGCTATCTTTCTCCACACACAAATGACAGGCACCTATGTGCCCAAGATCATAACTCATTCCCTCCTTGTCTCCGGATTCTAGTTCGCGCACAGCCAGAGAAAAAGCATTGAGATCAGGTAGTCCCAGTGACTGAGGAGAGAGCTGAGCTCAGGATGCACAGACTGGAGGGGGTGGAGCCTTTTCCAGGAGGGGCAGGGCCTCCTCCTGTACTGTGACACCACAATTGCAAAACCAGAGAAGAACCAATGAGAACTAGATGCCAGAGACACATGAGGAAGTGATGCACACATAGGACGCCTGACATTGTGCATGGTGATGGCACAATGTCAGATGTAATCTGCCTCAGAAGAAGCTGGTGCGAAACGCGTCAGGGGGCGGTCACAGGAAGGTAAATGGGACCCTTGGCTTATATGTAATGTGTCATCCTCATGAGGTATATTGTGCACCCATTTGGGGCACTATTGTTTTATGGATAAAGCTGTACCTGAGGATTGAATACTAATCTGATTACCATTGTGAATACTATTGTGGTTGAACTTTGGCAAGTGGTCCTCCTTCTGTGTACCATTGTATATTGTCAGTTTTACATGGTGTTTCTTTTAAAATAAATAATGAATTGCAATTGATTTGGCCTGACTCCTTTTGGTGTTGTTTTGGAAGAATTATTGGAATAGGAGGGCCTTGTTACCTCTATCAGGTGGTTTGAAAATATGGGTATACAGTGACAGGTAAGGAGGGTTTGGCTTAGAGCAAACATGGCGTAATACAAAGAAACCCAGCCCCTCTTATGCTGCACACTCCATTCGTCTGCTGCCCTCTTCCCCAGGACTTCTATAATATTTATCTCAGCAATCATACATGTAATCACTGAAGTAAAGGTATGGATTGCACTCAGTATCCTAGAGCCTATAATGCACTGGTTTCACTTTATAGCCCTAAAACCTGCTGGTTGGGTCCCTTTATATAAATCTGCACTACATAGTCAAAACCAATCTAGCTTTGTATGTAGCATAATTTATATTTTCAACAGAAATTCAGTAATTAAAAAGACGCAACGTAATCCTGGGGCAATATATAAAGCCCCTTACGTTTTGTAATAGAAAGATAGCTGATCAATGTGAATTTTGTGATCTGTTATGTAAAGGTATGCCATAATTATGAGCATAAATATTCCTTCCCTGAGGGTGTTACTAAACCAGTGGGTAAGAACTTGGGTAGGTTAATATAAAACTGGTATAATAAGTTGTTACTTCAAGAACAAGTAATAACAATGCTCCTGCTCAGTGGGCGTGAAGTTAATCTGATAAAGCCATTTTTCTTCGTTCATAGGTCTATGCTTATTAACGTACTAACAACTGAATCATAGCGGAATGTCAGATTTGGTTTGCAGAAGAATAAAGCATGTATTAATTTCTTCTGTTCTTGTGTTGCTCGGCTTGACTAGATATCAACACACTGAGGCTGTGAAGGCTTTCTGAGAAATCTTAACATATTGTGATAAACGAGTAAACTAGGACCTATGGGCAGATCATCCACCATAGATGTCATTCTTTGTTACTTTGCATTGTCAGTATGCCCAGAGATTTATAGCTTTTCAACCCGAAAGCATAATACATGCTGCCCCAGTATGAATTATGCACACAGCTTTCTAGGAAAATTTTATCAGTAGCTGGCATCTGTTAAATCCATCGCTGGTTGTTGCAATGGAACCAGAAATTACATTAGTCCATTATTGAGATTATAAACCTAGAATTTGGCTTTTTACAAATACACCTTTACTGGACTGTCTTCATAAGATGAAGTAAATCATGTATTTTTCATATATGAAGGGGGTTGTACAGCAGTTTTCTTTTTATCATTGAGTAAATGTAAAATACATACTATGCTTACTATATTTGAGTCAACCAGTTTCCTTAGGGTTTGTGCACATTCAGTATTCGGTTGCTGAAATCTATTCATTAAATCTGCATTACCTGGCAGGAAAAAAACACCAAAAACGCAATGAGTTTTTGGTGCATTAGGGGTGGAAAAACGCTGTAAGAATTGTCAAGCTGCAGATTTCTGCAATAAATCTGCAAGAAGAAATACGAGAAAAAAAACAAAACTCTGAAACTTCAAGATTGTCATTGATTTTTCTGGCATAAGGATTTGCAATGCAGTTGTAAGACAAAACAGCACTAAAAATGCAATAAAACTGCATCGTGTGCATAGGGTTTAACTATCGGGAAAGTATCGCCCCCATCCTTGTATCAGTCAAGTGATGGAGACCAGATGCAAAGCCAGGGTCAGATGACCGTATAACTCAGGGACTGCTCGCATTGTAAAGCATGGAGTGGCAGAGACTCCACTGACCCGAGCATGACAGCTTAATGAATAACTGTGCAGCTGTCACAGTCAGTTGAGATGACAGCAACTCTGTGCTTAAACAATGCAAGCGGCGTCTGTTATGGTGGGTTTACACACACCAATTTATCTGTTCAATATCTGAACAGATCTCTGGTTGCAGTGAAATCATGGACACATAGTTCCATTTTGTGGCTGTGTACAAATGATGCAATGTGTCCATGATTTCACTGCAACCAGAGATCTGTTCAGATATTGAACAGATAAATTGGTGTGTGTAAACCCACCATCATACGAACATTTGACTCCGGCCTTTGATGCAAAAGACCATACAAATTGCATTCTGATTAGATAATTGATAACTTGTGAATATAAACATGTGTGGCACCCCTGCGGACTGGTGGCCACAGAATAAAACAATGGCTGAGATGGTGAACCATGTACCCCAAACCAAACACCCAAGACGCTGCCAAATCCTTATAACCTAGGACTTTATGCCAGGCAAGGGAGAGGTGGGAGAGCCGAGTGGTGGGTGGAGCTTAGAGACACCTTGGAAGGGGGAGGAGCTAGAGTTACCTTAGCAATGCAATTACCTGAGAGAAAGAGTAACAGTTACCTCAGGAAGTTGAGTCCTGATGCAGAGGAGGGAAGGAGTAGGAATGGGACTCCTAACAAACCAACTAAAGAGAAAACAGAGACCTGGCAGCCGGTGTCATCTGGAGGCTGACCGGGTCCAAGACTGCTGACCAGGTGTCCAGAGGAAGGGGTCTACAGTGGAAAACCAAAGTACGGAGCCACTGGGAGACAGGGTCGACGGATAGGGACCCGGCCCTGTACAAATGTTTGGTTAATCTGTGGCCGGGGCGTATAGCAGCCGGTGTGGTGAAAAATCATCTTTATGCCCGGAACCAAACTGACCGTCACACCGAAGTAAAGGCCTCACATAGGACTAGGGATCCAAGGGAAGGATACCCAAAATAGTCCTCGACTGCCGGCCCAGAGGTTGTGTGCGGTTCTGAGAAAAGACCCAAAAGGACTGAACGGGGGTGCATTGGTGATGCATCTCAGCTACTGTTTGGCTACCGGTACCACTCACTGCAAACTGAGACTGTGAAAAACGAGAACTAAGCAGTGAGTAAAGTACCCGGCTGAACTTGAAACTTGTGAGAGATTTATTAAGTGTCCTTGGTTACAGACCACAGCATCTGAGAAGCATCTGAGGAGTTGAAAGTTGGAGAAATACAGCTGAAAGAGTAAGCTGCACCCCCACAGTCACCTCACAACCATCCCACTATAGACTTATCACCGGCCCAGGGGATAAACCAGCCCTGCCTGTGGAGGGCTCATCAACTAGGTGCATCCCATCATCATCCCCCAGAGCAGAGACATGCAGCGGCGGTCACATCTGGCCGCATACCACAGGTGGCGTTACTGACAAACTTATTTCATATTTTACATTTACATTACTTTTTACATTTTTCCCCTTTTCACTGCAGTCTCTCCAGGGCCACAGAACCGGTCCACGACCACTACTGTGACATACCCCTGTAACCAGAGGACAGGGACCGCTTTCGAGTAACTCATGGCCCTGGTGAGCGATACACATGAAAGTCCTTTTATTTGGTATACGCACTCAGTTTGTGTGTTGGCCTCCTCTAACCTCATAGAATTTAGGGTATCATTTACACTGGTGCAAATTAAGCCACTTTTTAATCTATACATAAATCCAAAGATTTGAGAATGTATTGAACAGAATTGCTAATTTTCTATAAAAGTAGGTATGCCTGCCAATGAGGATGGGGCCCATCATTGCCTGACTGATCTATTCTATAATTTACACCAACATTTGGTATAAATCAGTAAATCTTTAAGGCTGTAGTCACACTGCCATAGGACTCAGGATTGAATTGTACTGTCTGGACCAGAGGTCCCCAAATCCAGGCCTCAGGGGCCGCCAACAGTGCAGGTTTTCAGGATTGCTTTACTATTGCACAGGAGTTGGAATCATCACCAGTGCAGGTGATTCAATTATCACCTGTGCAATACTAAGGAAATCCTGAAAACCAGCACTGTTGGCGGCCCCTGAGGCCTGGAGTTGGGGACCTCTGGTCAGGACCGACCAGCAGCTTTCCTGAGCTTAGTGACAGCTGCCTAGAAATACATGAAGTGACACGCTCTGGTCAGGAGAGCCGCAGTGCGAGTCACATGGCAGTGACTCCAGATATAGCAAATCTGTTTAATTTTAAGTTTATACCAAATATTAGGCTGTAATTAGAAAACCATCAGGCCATGTCTGTTGGGCACCACATTCCTTTATACCCTTATTGTAGAGAAAAGTGGCAACTGCTTAAAAAAAAAATTAATATTTGCCAACACTAAAGAAAGCATAAACCCCTTGATACAATCTTTCATCACATTTTTCACTCAAGCATATTTAATGGGTTTAGAGGGGACAACACACAGGGTGCTTGTATAGAATAATAATTTGAAGAAAAAAAAAAAAAACAAACACAACTCCTATAAAAAAGTATATATTCACTGATTGTTACTAGAAAAAAATTCTCTGCAGCACTCAGCTACAACCAATGATGTACAAATGCTAACAAGCTGTATGTATTTGAGAAAAAAGTTTAAAAACTTACTTTTTTTCAGGTGCGGCAAGCGCGGTTTCGGTAGGTGTGGCCGCGAAAAAAAAAACGCGTTTTTTTGCGGTCGCACCTGCCGCAAGTGCCAAAACCGCACCTGCCGCAAGCTCCATAGACATTGCATGGGGCTTGCCGCAAGTGTGCCGCAAGTGCAGCCGTTATGCGGTAATCACGGCAGTTGCGTTTTTTTCACCGCAACTGCCGCGATTGGCAAAAACCACTGATGTGAAAGGGGCCTTATTAAGTCAAAGAACCAAAACCAGGGGCTGATCCACCTGTCCTCAAAACAAGGGGCCTGCCCACCAGTATTACAGATAGTTGAAACCTTCTGACATGTTTAAATAGCTACGTAAGAAAAAAAACTGGATATGAAGCCAAATGGCCATTTGATTGAATTGGGCCTAATTTACAGCAGTCATTACAAACATCCTGGAGTAGAACGGCTTCATCAGAAAGTGCCAATCAACTCCGCCAGCATTATTTTCAGCCATCTCTTTACAACTGGTGTGGTGTCAACCGCCAACAGCATTGTGGACCAGTCAATAATGTTACATAGCAGGCTACTGGTAACTGAGTACAAAGTGTTACAAACTAATGGCAGCTAAATAGAAGTGCCAGCTTATCGAGGTCTACTGAACACAGAGCAGATTTTTCCCCCCTTTGCTCTTTACAGAATTCTGTCAATCCATGTTGACTGGGTTGAGCAATTTGAAGTAAATTCTTTTTGTTTCACAGCCCACCCACAGTCCTAACTAATTTTCCATTGTGCTCTGTCACGAGCGGAGTTTTAGTCGCATGCAATTTAAAAGGCAGGTGGCTGCTGAAACCAAATTAATCAATTTCCCACTGTGCATAAGCCCTATTACTGCAGTTTAAAAGAAAATCATTAAAATATGCAGACAAATCCTAATAGAGTTGGAGAGAAAGAGTGAGGAAGAGAACACAGGAATCCGGCACACTGGGCTCACAGTACAATTGCCGGCTCCTCTAGAGGGACATTAATTAAAATGTTTTCTGTAGGGGTATCTCACCATCTCTAGGCATGTTACATACTGCTAGTGGTGGTAGTGACTGAATTCCATCTGCTATGGGTGGCTTTATCAGAATGGGGCTTTTCAAACCAAGTTGTGTGTTCTGCTTTTTTTTTTTTTTATTATAAAGTACTTATCAAATGGAAAATCCACACTACAGGATTTGCTTACTGAATGGAAATTTGCATTGTACAACACTAAAAGGAAATGTGAACATTCTGCCCAGAATAATACTGTTAAGCAGAGAAACTTCTAGTTGTAGAAAAAAAAAAAAAAAAAAAAAAAAATCCACAAGTGTTTTTTTTTTTCTCCGTCCCATGTATCGTTTTCATGGCTGCAACACACCCCTATAACCTATGGTGCATCCCACGGACCATGTTTGTGCATGACAGTTGTTTTTTACAGACGTATACGCTTAAGAAAAATGAGGGGGTGGGTGGAAAAAAAACCCCAAAAAAACAAACAAACAAAAAAAAAAAAACCACAACACACACGGCATTGTGTCCTGCATGTGTTTAACAGTGTGGAGTATAGGACAAGCTTTGTTTTTCTCGAATAAAAAAAAACAAAAAAAAAAAACAAAACACTAACACTTACGGTAAAAAACTAACTGATCATGCACCATCTCTAGCACCACTTTTTCAGATATTTAATTACAGGTGTGAATCAGGGCAAAATGGGTTTTCACAGTTTATTTTAATCAATAGATCTTTGAATAACACCCACATTTGGATGAGTTACAGATTAAAAAAAAAAAAAAGGGTTCATGTGCCGAGATAATCTTATGTGTCTCTGCTATGTACTGTGTAATGGATGTGTCTTACCAGGAACTTTTATTTTTTTATTCATTTATTTTTTTAAATAAAGCTTTAAAATTAACTTTGTCAAAAGAAAATGTTTTTTTTTTTTTATTTTAACGTGCTTTTCCACAAAGTTTGACTTTTCCACTTCAATATTTTTTCTTAATGAATTCAGCAAAATCCCACACATTAAGGTCAATGCACAAACTAGATTTTCTTGCAGAAATGTTTGTCTTTTTATCTGAAATGAGGAAATGTAATAGGTTTTGGTGAATGTGCACCCAACATCTTTCACTGAAACGGAGCCCCTGTTCTAGACAAACATGTAGGCCACAGGTACAGTGGACAACTGAACTCTGATCTGTGTTTATAAAGTACTCAGCACCACGCAGAGAAAAAGCTCCCTGACTCGGCTACATCAATAGTAGCCACCGGCCAATCACAGGCCAGCAGCTGACATCTGAATGCCATCACATGCTGACCTCTGATTGGCTGACTGTTAATGCAACTTAAGGTACCGTTACATGGTACGAGATCGTTAACAATATTGCTTAAACGTCACGTGTTTGGAGTCGTTCAAGCGACAGTTAGGACGTCGTTTCGTGTAACACAGATACAACCGTGATCAATTGTTGGATTGTTGAGCAGATTTCAGAACATGTTCTCAAATCAAACGATCCACGATCAGCCAACTTGCAGCTTCGTGCTGTGTGACACCGCAATATCGATGTTGTTCACAACTTTGCCAATTCACATCAGTGAACAAGTATCGTTCACTGGGTTGAGTGAACGATAGCTGCTCACTACATCGTTGGTGCGTCGTCCACGATATCTACACGTGCGACATCTCACCAACGATGTCAAAACAATGTCATAACGACCACGTGTTCATGAGATCATTAAGGATATTTTTTTAAAATGTTTAAGCGTGTAACGGTACCTTAAGTCAGGGAGCTTGTCTCTACGTCACTTCTTGAATACATAATAAAGCACGGACCGAGTCGTCAAGTGGTCCACGGTGCCTGCGAGCCGCAGAAAATTTCATGCAGAGGAACGGAGGACGTGTGTGTGTGTGTAAAAAAAAAAAAAAAACACATCTAGGGCATGTTAATGCAAAAAAGGAGAGCACGATGACCACACTATTACAGTATAAGAAACAAGTTGGGGACATTACCGCAAAATGGAGACCATGATGAAGGCCATTACTATTATGAGTATGCAAATAAGTCTGTGGAGCCTCTGTTAGGAGTCTCAAACACAGGACTAGCCAGATATCCTTCCAGGGAAGGACCCAGTCAAGGGGTGTTGAGCGCTTTAGCCAGCTGCCCGCAGAGTTTCCTTGGACTGTTCTCCCTGAGATCAGTGAATACTTTGCGATTACTATTATGAGGACCAGAATGGGGCCATTCACAAAAGGGAGACCAGGATAGAGAGCATTACTACAAGGAGAACAGGTGGCACATTAGTACAAGGGGACCAGAATGGGGACATTACTGCAAGATGTTGGCCAAAATTATCTTACTATATGGCGCTAAGGCTACTTTCACATCAGTGTTTTGTGCCATTTGCAGCAGATCCGACAGTTTTACCGCATCTGCAGTGTAACGACTCACTTGCAGCAAGTGCCGCAGATGACCACAAGTCCCATAGAGAATGGATTGGGCTTAACGCAGGCTTGCCACAAAGGAGCAGTTAAGCAGCAAAACTGCCGGATCAACCGCGAATGACGAAAAATGCTGATGTGAAAGCAGCCTAAGGGCCCTTTCACATAAGCGTTTTTCGTAATTCGCGGCAGATGCGGTGAAAAAACCGCATCTGCCGCGATTACCGAATACCGGCTGCACTTGCGGCGTGGTTGCGGTTTTTGCCATGCAAAGTATAGGCGTACTTGCGGCAGGTGCGGCAAGTGCGGTTTTGCACTTGCGGCAGGTGCGGGCGCGAAAAAAACCGCGGCTGACCGCGGTTTTTTTCGCGGCCGCACCTGCCGCAAGTGCAAAACCGCACTTGCCGCACCTGCCGCAAGTACGCCTATACTTTGCATGGCAAAAACCGCAACCGCGCCGCAAGTGCAGCCGGTATGCGGTAATCGCGGCAGATGCGGGTTTTTCACCGCATCTGCCGCGATTTGAAAAAAAAACGCTGATGTGAAAGGGCCCTAAGACGACGATGTTACAAAAAAAGGGATAAAATTAAAAAAATAAAATAAAATGCATACCTAACCACAAAATCTTACTTCAGCCCCTTTCACAAAACCGCATCTGCCGCCTAACGGCCGCACTTAAGGTATATTTGCAGCATGCCCCATGCATTCTGTACGGGGTTTGCGGCAACTGCGGTACTGCTGCAATCCGGAACTTACAGCCGCGAAAAATATGCGGTCAGCTGCAGTTTTTTTTTGCGCCTGCAACTGCTGGATCACAGCAGTACTGCACTTGCTGCAAGCCCTATAGAGAATGCATGGGGCTGGCCGCAAGCACACCACAAGTGCAGCCGTTAGGCGGCAGATGCGGTTTTCTGTCCAGATCTGCTGGATCCAGACAGAATCACTGATGTGAAAGACTCCTAATGCAGGATTTTTTTGTTTTTCATGTTAGCACTTCCATGACTCAAGCTGTATAAAAAAAAGGTATCATAACCCATGCAATTGATGCCACTTTAACTGTTTCACTGTTAGTTTATTTAATCAAAAAAATACACCATGTGGTAAAGAAAAAATAATAATTTTCCATTCTTTATAATAAAAGGCAATCAGAGCATTTTTTTTAAAGCATGATTACTTCTGGTTGTTTTAATGCCATTTCCCTAGTAATGATTTAAAGATGTATGAACCATTACACAAGACCTTAAGACTACGTTCAGATACTCATTTCATGACCTACGGGAAAAGCGCGCTGAAAAAGGCGCAAAGAATTGCCATGTTCATTCTTTTTGCGGTCGCGCTTTGCAGTGAAAGTCTACCAAAATACGCCAGGATACGTGTGTGAATGCCTTTCAGCAAAAACCATATCTTTTGCTGGAAGGCGTATCCAGCTTTGTTTAGAGCTGCATTTATGCATGCGCTCATAAGCGTATGATAGGGCAACACAATGACCTTAACACTAAGGGAATGGTGTGTTCTCTAATTTTGATCAGAGTTGTATAGTGTGTACCATCACTACCAAAACAGCTTGGTCTAAGGTATTATCAGGTGAATACAAGATCAATTTGATTCTTTCCAATTGCAAAGATTGTAGCCAAGAACTGGACAGTCCAACCTAAGTGTGTTCGAGATGAAAGACTTTTGACTGGAACTCGTGCATCCAAGCCTAGCGCTCTCACCACGGTTTTGAGACTCCGTTTGACCTGACCTCATTCTTCATTCAATTGATACTAAACTCAAGAAAAAAAAAAATAGTTGAATTCCACAGCTGCCCATTTTGGCTTTTCCACACTTCTCTAAAAAGGTATCATTACACGCTTCAATGTCGTTAAGATATCACTAACAATCTCATGGGCGCGGTCGTTAGGACATCTTTTTGACCGTTGAGAGATGTCACATCTAGATATCGTGGACGAAGCACCAATGATGTGGAGAGCAGCTATCGTCCACACAACCCCGCGAACAATACTTGTTCACTGTTGTGAATAGGGGAAGTCGTTAACGTCATAGTTATAGCGGTGTCACACACAACGATGCAGCAGGTTGGCTGTTCAAAGATAGTCTGATTTGAAAACATGTTCTCAAATCTACGATCCAACGATTTATCGTAGTCGTATCTCTGTGTGACACGCAACGACGTACAACTCCAAACCCATGACATTTCAGCCATATTGTTTATGATCTCGTACAGTGTATGTAACTGGGCCTTAAGAATTAATTTACTCAACATTCAGACAAGTAATCACAGAAAATAAAAAGGTTTTTGATCCTTACTGTACAACATGTCATGTGCACATATCCCTACATTGCAAATTTATGTGCATGTCAGTTTACACTCCTGATTTTCTCTGCTATATTAACACATTTCCCAATACCCTATTCATATACTGTAACATGCAGTGGATTTCCAAAACGAACTTAGTGTAGAAATTCTGCTGCATATTTAAAGCATACCCTGAACATAAATGCCAGAAAAAAAAAAAAAACAAAACAAGGGGAATCCCAGTAGTCAATTCACGCATTGTCTGATCTATGCAAGCACAAGCCACAACTTTGAATATTAGAATTTTAAAGCTATGCATATAGGAGAAACAGGAATGGTAAATACTCCCGTTCAATGTATAATTACATTTTAGAGCATGACCAAAAACACTGCAAAACTGCACCCTGTAGCAGGAAACCGTATCACAAAACACATGCATTTGTGGTGCAGAGTGTGGCCATGCGCTTTTTTTTTTTTTTAATTATAGTCAGTGACTAGGAGGGCTACGAAACCCAGTAAAGAATTGACATGCTCATTCTTTTGAGTTGACCACAATCTGAACCAAAACTACAAGGAATGAAAAGCATCATGGGCACAACAGTTCAGAATTCTCAGTCTTTTTTGGAGTAAGGATCAGACCGTAGGTTTGTGACAGAAGGGGACAGGAAAATGCTGCGAAAATGCAATGTTGGCCCAAAGCTTAATTTGTCAACTGTCAGGTTTCAGTCAAGTCAGCATTGTCAGCCCCTTAAATGCTACACTCCCACAAATACAAACCTTATATACCCCTTTGATTCCATTCATGCGACATATGCTAGGATTCCCACAATATTAGGTCACGCAAAGTCCTGCACCCAGAGGCCACTTCACCCACCTCCTTCAGAGGACACATTCACCTAATAGAGCTGTTGCAGCTCAGGCTTCCTCCAGAGGTCTGCTTTGGATGAATGCGAAACAGCTGCAGAACAGAGATCCAGTGCTGAATTTGCTGGATTGGAGTCAGAGGTGAGTACAAAGTGATCATATATTGAGGTGGTGTTGCCTTTATGACCCATCTCCAAGTCATTGATTATTAATGGAACAAACACAAATTCCAGTGGAATTTGTCCATAATTGCAACTGATAGAAAGTAAGTAAGTATTTTAACTGCATTTCCAAAAAGTTTCCTTTTGGCTTAACAGGGGGGCACAATAGAGAATATAGCTGGATCTGTGCACAGACTATACGTTTCGACCACTAGACCAAGATTTATCTGTGCACAGATGTTTGTTCCTGTGGCCAACAGCAAGAGGGTGTGCCTCCCCTGCTCCGTGTGGACTCCTTGGCAAGACAATTTCCTTGCAAGACGGCTGACCAAGTGAGCTGGCCTTTTCTTTGGATGCATTAACGATTGATAAATATAAGTACCTTGCTTATACTTTAAAGGGAACCTGACCTCTACAAACCACCCTTCAGCCTGTTTTAACCTGTCCCTGCACCCTAGTAATCCATTCCTAGCCATCCCTTTCTGTCCCTAAACCGCTATGTGAAAGTTTATAAAAGTAGTTTATTCACCTCTTATTCTGCAGCTTCTCATTATATGAGAAGCCGCAAAAGGCGTGCTTATGTGGTTCTCCCTGCTGCCGGCGTGTTAATTATGCACGCCCATATGGGCGTGCTATACAGCAGAGACATTGCTTGTCTGCAAGGGGGAGGTACAGGCGATATGACACGATTTTCATTGGGCATTGACAGTAGGGTGCCAATCTCTATTGAGAGCCTGGTGTGAATGGGGGCAGCTCTCAGCTCGGCAGGGTTTCTAAAACTAAATGCTTAGATTACTGGCTCCAGCGGTTCGCACACAAATGTGATATATAATCGGATTCAGGGTTTCTTTGTTTAAATGAAATTGCTGTCAGACGAAGTAGCAAAAACCTGCTTTCAAATTTAAGACCATGTTACTTAGTGGATTTTTTTTTTTTTTTCATTATATACTACAAGCAACCCCGTATTTTAGCCATCACTTCTCTTAATGCTGTGCTCTGTATAACCTTGTCCACAGTACTGATGGGCAGCTGTCTATGCACACAAACTAGTAGGTTTATACAGAGCTCATGAACAGGGATGAGACACTACCTGACAGCAGGTTTACTAGTCGTTTAGGACTGCTTCACACCACGGCCAGATCCGATCCGGGGCAACCTGACAACCTGACAACCCTGGACCACCTCTCAGCCCCATATTTGGAGCCGGATGGCAGCTATCTGCCATTCAGCTTCCATCTGTTAGGGAGAATCCGGGAGGATTCAGATTTTTCTCCCGGACACAAATGCAGCATGTGTGTTTCCGGGGGAAAAAAGCGGATCCTTCTGGTCCGGTGCGATCCGGCGCCCCCTAACATGGGGGTCTATGGAGCCGGATGCTGAAGCTCAGTGCTGCTTGGCGCTGAAATTCAGCACCACGGAGCTGTCCCCTGCTGACAGTTCAGGACCGCAGCTCGCTCCACGCGAGCCGCGATCTTGAATTATCAGCAGCTACGGCTGCAATTGAGGCATCCCGCTGCACACCAGACCGGAGGGCATAATTGGCCCTCTGGTTCTGTGTCCAGATCCGGTCCAGGGCTGTCAGGTTCACCCCTGACAGCCCCGAATCGGATCTGGCAGTGGTGTGAATCCAGCCTTAGTGATACATTTATCAATAGGAGACCAACTACAGCAATGTGGTCCTCCTTATTCACAAGTCCTTTATAACCACAACACTGTGGCATTTTTCTGAATACACTCTGCAAAGGCAGTGGGGGAGATATACAGAAACCTTTAGATGAATTGGATCTGCAGCAAAAAACACTATCAAAAACTGCAGCAATCCACCTAGTGATACATCACTGGAATGTGGGTCTGTGTCTACCCTTACTAATCTGCTACCCAATAAGCAGTTTAGACACCCTGAAGAGTAATGTTCAAACGAGTTGTACATATAATTTATTGCAGTACAGCTATAGATTTAACCCTTTGCATTTCAAAAGGACAAATCAGGGGTGACATCTGTAGAATTAATTTACACACTGAAGACTTGAAATCTGCAGTAAGGGCGCCTTCACACTGGCGTTCGGCACCGCAGCGTATGGACTGCATACGCATCTGCAGTGCCGAACGCAGACATTTTCATGTGGACGCAACAGTGATGGGTCTGCATGCGGTCACATGAAAATGCCCCTAGAAGGCATTGCCTGATGAGCCCGGCTGTCAAGAGGGGAGACAGGGGACCCGAAGCAACTCCATTCTCTCAGAGCCCGGGCGTTGAGAGAATGGATTCCAATGTGATCCGCACAGTTTGTCTGCGGTGTCCTGCGGATGGCCGTGCGGTCTCATTGCCCTCCATGTATGATTTGTACGCCTGCAGAGCCGTGCGTACAAATCATACATTCTCGGCCGCACAGAAAATGCAACATGTTGCGTTTCTGAGCGCCGAGAATCAGCGCATGCGGACGTGAACGCGGCCATCCGCAGGGCACTGCATATACCGTACGTCCCCATGTTAAACATGGGGATGGACGATGCATGCGGTCTGCTCGCGTTCACCCTGCTGCGGCGGGAAACGCCAATGTGAAAGCGCCCTAACAGTTAACTTATGACAGTGATGTGTAAAGTTTCATCAACAAATACTCTAACCATAGCATACAGGATTTTCAACCTAGAAAATCTGGAAGCAAAATCCACTGCATTTGGCCCGTTTTATGCATAATCCTAACTGTGATAAGGCTTTTTGTGATCTCAATATGGAGAGGTTTCACCATATAAAACTAGGTACATCTGCTGATCTGATACTGTATATACACACAATGTATAGAATTTTCCATTGGCGAGACTGCAGACACCGAGGCTTTTATCACTCCTTACACTTCAAGGTCTACATGCCAATCTAACATGAAGAGCAGCTTTCTCTCATTCGTTCTCCATTACATTAAACAGTCAAGTATTTTGCTTCAATTTAAATATTCCATATAGCTGCCAACAATATTGAACACATTAGTATAACCACTACAAGACAGCGGCACATAAATGTTAAGTTAAACATTACATTTATCATTTCAATACAAACACAAAATTACTAATGGCAAGTGGTGGAAGAATAAAACCATGAGGTCGGAATGGAACAAAAAAAACAAAAAAAAAACAAAGAAAAAACAGACTCAAATTGTAGAGGGCATAAAAAGTACACTTATTTACAGCTGGCTACCTTGAATATTTAAGAACTATTTCTCCCAAGAGCAGTTTGTCCTAAGTCAGGTTGATGATTGGAAAAACGTGCATTCTCAGGTATGCAGATTCCTGATTGGATAATGTAAATGAGCCTTGAAGTGCACCTGACACTAGTTTTAGGGATACTAAACCCCGTCCACCACCTTTAACATAATTTAATTGGGGTTCCCATAACCCCTTTATATGCCCAAATGTGTCCCTGCATAACTCTGAAAACTTATTCTGTTCTGCGCTGGATGTAAATTACTTTAAGGGTCATATGGGGGTCTGCAAACTGCTGTCATGCCGTCCCGCCCCATGGAAAACCCACCCCTCCCATCTCACTAAGTGATTGACAGCGATATCATCCACACAATTGCCAAGCCTTGCGCATGCACAGTGGTTTGCTTTACAGTGCCTTATTGAAGAGCCAGGGTTTGCACTGCGCAGGCGCAAGACGTCAGGCTCACATCATGAGAATTTGTGCACTGCGTAATTGATGCAAGCAACACATCTCGCACCTGCGCAATGGAGAGACTGCAGCATGTCCATTCTTCATGCAGATAGGCTGCAAGTTTAACTACAAAAACGCCCAGTCATAAAAAAGTGAATGGCAAAAAGCACCATGTCCGCAGCAGATAACGCACCGTGTGGACAGTGATGTGCTTGTCCCCAGGTGCGGATTTCACGCAACAGAAAAATCACACCACTATTCTCCTGTGCGCACATACCCCTAAATTTCAATGGTCTGTCCCGTTGCTGTATGCAGAGGACACAACCACAGCTCTGAGTACAATGTCCAGCTGAGCCTTCATGTCAGCGAAAGCTGAGAGATGGTTATCAAAAGTGTATCAATATATAGTGACAACATACCCTGAACTTCACTAGACTGCACAAAAGGCAAAGGTAACTATGTAGTCACATTAACTTCCCAGCTTCTAGAATTTGTCCATCAGTAATTTAAGTCAATTGGAAAACTAAAAAGAAGTGTGAGAAAATAGATTTGTTAGTGCATCCTGATTTCTTAAAGTTTTTCATAAATATGGTTAAAGAGGATTTACACTAAAAGGGTAAACATTAACAGAAATGTGTTTGAGTATATAGCAATACCCTTTACACTGGGCATAGAACTATCAGGAATTCCTGGATCTGAGAAAACGGACATTTTAGTTTTAACTAGAATCTTATCTCCATGAAAACAAAAGTCATGTCACAATCATCAACTTTATACTTTACAAAAACAAAGCCAAGTTCAATAGCTGCAAATGGCCAAATCCATGGGGTCACTGGAACTCTGTACGGATCTGAAATCACCAGGACACAACTTGTTATTATGGAACGAAGGTTACACATTTGTTGTCTTATTGGCAGTTTACCTTTCATTTCATAAAAATGAAGAGTGTTAAGAGGAAGGTCACTAGATGTCAGCAACCAGGGAACAATGACTGGATCAATGAGGAGCTGGTTGTGTGCAGGTTTATAGCTTAGATTGGGCCCAAATACTAGTTGGCACCAGGAAAATCTCCCAAATTAGATTTAGGTCCCAATATGCAAGTCTCAAACTCCTTGGGAGATTTTAAATTTATATTTTCCCTTCTTCCAAGAGCCATCTCTTATTTATTTCTTGTCAATATGGCCGTATGAGAGCTTTGAGTTTAGATGTAGCCACGCTGGGATGGCTCAGATAGCTCTCCCTACCCACACCACGCTCTTGAGAATAGCGCCTCACTTTCTATAGACTTTGCCAGACAGTTGTCAAGTCTGGCACATCCCCCAAATGATATTCAGTGATAATCTCCTGAAGCTAAAGCAGAAAATGCAGCTAAACAACTCCACACACTGGAAAAAGACTGAAGTCTGCAGCAAGCCATCAGATTACATAGCAAAACCTGTTGGCATGTCCTTTACAAGGAATTTGTCACGTTTGAAAACCATGGGAATATATAACCAGGCACTCAATTAAGTTAAAAATTCAGGATTGTGTAACGCAGCATAACCAGTAGATGAAGTTTCGGTCTAAGCATAGACTGACCTCAGTTCACTGGAAAGATATAATCTATACACAATACATAAGTATATTCATTTACAAATATTTAAAGATCTTAGGGCCCTTTCACATCAGCGTTTTTTGAAAATCGCGACAGTGCGTGAAAAAACGCATCTGCCGCGATTACCGCATACGGCTGCACTTGCGGTTTTTGCCATGCCAAGTATAGGCGTACTTGCGGCAGGTGCGGCAAGTGCAGTTTGCACTTGCGGCCACGAAAAAAACCGCGGTCAGCCGCGGTTTTTTTCGCTGCCGCACCTGCCGCAAGTGCAAAACCGCACTTGCCGCACCTGCCGCAAGTCCCCCTATACTTTCTATGGGGATTACTGCAACCGCGCCGCAAGTGCAGCGGTTATGCGGCAATCGCGGCAGATGCGGTTTTTTCACCGCATCTGCCGCGATTTCAAATAAACGCTGATGTGAAAGGGCCCTTAGATGGCCGCAAGCAAAAATACTAATATAAAAATACATCAAAAGGGTCACACAAAATTGATCTGAAAAACAACTAATGGTACCATCACACGTACCGATATCACTGCAGAGTTAAAAAGTCACGTTTTTAGTGACACATGAACGATGTCAAAACATCCTTGCGTGGGACACTACTAACAATCAGTCGGCTGATCGTTTGATTTGTGGTCAGGACCAAATCTATCGTTGGTCGCCCGCTGGACACACAGCATCGCGTTGGAGACCAACGATGAACGAGCTCCCAGCGCCGCACAGCCTATGCTGGGAGCTTGTATCCATGGTAAACATTGGGTAACTAAGCGCCGCCTGCTAACCAGATGTGTACCATGGTTACCAGCGATCTCGCTGGTGAGTGCCTGTGTGACAGCTCACCAGTGATGTGAACAATGTTAGCGAACTCTAGCATGAGATCGCTAACAACAAATTGAAGCATGTGATGGCACCTTTAGGGCTTGGACACAGACTCCGAAATACATGCGAGTCTCTCGGACGAGACTCAGAACAGGCTGGAGCAGTGACCCTGAACAGCTTCTCTCTGGACAGGGAGCTGCTTGCGTTTCTGTGCAGCATCGCATTCCCTGTCCAGACAGGGAGAGGCCGTTCAGGGTCACTGCTCCAGCCTATTCAGAGTCTCATCCGTCAAACTCGGATGAGTGTGTCCGAGCCCTTAGAGGGAAAGAGAATAGGTAAAGGGGACAGATCTAATTACTCTCCCAATTGTTTATCTCTTCCTGATTTTTTTCTTTCAAGTTACATTTCCTTTGTAGTTTCACTTCTTGCTCTATTCTATATACATATCCCCTTTTTACTTCCTGGTCCCCAATTTTCCCTCTTAGTTGTTTTTTTCAGCTCAATTCTTCATTAAATTTTGAAGTATATTTATACTAGTATTTTTGCTTACAATTAAAAATAAAAATTGCCAGGTCACTTAGAGACATGCACACTGGATCCTCTGGTCCTGCTTGAATGATCCGCCTGGATTAGGCAGAGACAAGCCTTGAAACTGAAGTAGGCACCAAGTACCAACTATCCAGCGGAAACCTCTCAACCCAGTAGGAGTCTTGCATTAAAATGTTTTTTCTGGGGCAGGGGGTGGGACTGTTTGCGTTAGAGGGTTGTTGATTTGAAAACCCCATCTTTTAATATACATAATTAGAACTGTACTTAATGTACTTATATTTGATTCTGACGTCATACAATCTTTCTCTGTATGCTTTTGTCTTCTCAATAAAGACGGTAAAAAAAAATAAAAAAAAAGGATGTTTATTCTTTTAGTATTACAGTATTTTTCAGATTTTAAGACGCACTTTGGTTTCCTCCAGATAATCCTTAAAATTAGAATCTTACAAAAAAAAAAAATTACCGATTTGGGGGGGTTAATACTGCGGTCGCAGAGCGAAGGTGCCCGAGGCGGGTTTCAGGGGCGAGGGCACAGCTGCGGGACTGTAGCTGCATGGGGTCAGCGGCAGCACTGCCAAGTTCTGTGCGCGTGGCTGCACTCATTGACCATGTGCAGTTGGATACCCTCACACTCCAGCTCCCCTACTCCACAACCGCAGTCCCAGCCATGGGGTTTTATATGGGGTGGGGGGTGGGGGGGGTGTGGACACATATATATAATATATATATATATACACACACACACACACACCAGGTTGGAGGGGGAGACATACACCAGGATGGGAGGGCATATATTGAATAAGATGGCAGAACCCATTTAACATTTTAAAAAAATAATTTCTCTTCACCAAATTCAGGGATGAGTCTTAATCTGGTGCGTCTTCCAAAGCAAAAAATACTGGAATTAAAATCCAGATAGTCTATTGATAAATTGGTGCCAACCATGTACTATGGCTTAAACAACAATGTGTTTCGGCGTGTAGCTTTCATCTAGATCCAGTATTTTTGCATACCACCATCTGACATCTGTAAAGAAGTTAATTCTGTATATACTAGCTGTAGAGCCTGGCGTTGCCCGGGCATAGTAAATAGGCCTCCTGCTGTATACTGGGGGCTGTGTGCTGCCTGGTTGCCCAGGATTGGAATGATTGTTTTCTACAATAGAATGTTAACCTATAACAGAATCAAGTTACTGTTTGTGCAAGCTACGTGGAGGGGCAGAGCTATATCATTACAGCTAGGGTTACACATGCAATCCGTTTTTCGAAGTGTTTTTCATGACCAATCCGTTTTTTTCTAGGATGCATTTTATGCCTCCTGTGTCCCTGAATGTTTTTTGGACTTTGTCTTTTCTTAAAAACACATATATGTCAAAGTATTTGTACCATGCATTAACTGAAGCGTTTCCCATAGGGCCCCATGTTAAAAAAGACCATACGTTTTTTTTCCTGCACCCAAAAACATTGCATGCAGCGTTTATTGGAGGCTGGAAAAAACAGCATCGCGTTTTAGAAAAATTCAGACACTTACCATATATACTCGAGTATAAGCAGAGTTTTTCAGCACAAAAATTGTGCTGAAAAGTGCCTCCCCCCCTCAGCTTATACTCGAGTCAATGTGCTGGCTGAGTGTGGGAGGGGCAGTGTTCGGGCACTGTAGGAGGCAGGGGAGTCTGCAGAAGGAGCGGGCGGTCACGTGACGCCGCTCATTAGTGTAATGAATATGCACTGCATCCCCTTATCCATCAGCGACAAGTCATCTCGCCCCCCCCCCCCCCTTCATCAGGATACAGAGCCCCCCTGCCACCGCACTGATCTCACCCTCCGACGTCCTGCAGGCAATGTGCGTCATCTGTCCGCTCTTGTCTGTAAGCCGGCTTCAAATCATATGACTGGTGCAGTGATTAAGTCATCGCTGCTGCGCCGCTCACAGCAATAGAAGCAGACATACAGACAAGAAGAGTGGACAGAGGACGCCCGTTGCCTGCAGGACGTCGGAGGGTGAGATCAGTGCGGCAGCAGGGGGGCTCTGTATACTGATGGAGGGCGGTGTGCCAGCAGGGGGGGGGGGGGGGGGGGGGGGGGCTCTACAGGGATGGGGACCTGCATACCACTGATGGCGACGACTATACTAGTTATGGGCACTATACACCAGTGATGGCCGCTATATACCGGGATGGTGGGATATATATACAAGTCATAGGGGGCTCTAACAGTTTGGCGGTCTGCTGCATTTCTTACCCTACGCTTATACTCGAGTCAATAAGTTTCCCTAGTTTTGGAGGGTAAAATTAGGGGCCTCGGCTTATACTCGGGTCAGCTTATACTCGAGTATATACAGTAAGTGCACCACCTGTTAACGGATGTGTGTTTGGACTAAAAAAAAAAAAAAAAAAAAAAAAAAAAAAAAGGTCCAAAAACGGATGCAGGCCAAAACAGATGCCATGTGTGATCCTAGACCAGGGGTGGGCAACTCCAGGCCTCGAGAGCTGCACAGAGTCCAGGTTTCCTGAATATCCTTAGCATTTGACAGTTGGAATTGTCACCTGTACAGGAGATTCAATTACCAACTGTCAAATGCTAAGGATATACAGAAAACTTGACTGTGTGTGGCCCTCGAGGCCTGGAACTGCCCACCCCAGCCCTTGACAATACTTCAGTAAACTTTACACTGTGTGCAGAATTATTAGACAAGTTGTATTTATGATAATTATTTTTATTATTGATCAACAACTATGTTCTCAATCAACCCAAAGTACTCAAATATCAAAGCTTAATATTTTTGCAAGTTGGAGTGGGTTTGTTTTTTTAGATTTGGCTATCTTAGGAGGATATCGGTCTGTGCAGGTAACTATTACACTGTGCAGAATTATTAGGCAACTCAATAAAAAAACAAATATATTCCCATCTCACTTGTTTATTTTTAACAGGTAAACCAATATAACTGCACAAAGTTTAGAAAAAAAAACATTTCTGACATGCAAAAACAAAACCCCCAAAAATTAGTGACAAGTATAGCCACCTTTATTTATGATGACACAACAGCCTTCCATCCATAGATTGTCCATTGCTTGATCTGTTTATGATCAGCACTGCGTGCAGCAGCCACCACAGCCTCCCAGACACTGTTCCGAGAAGTGTACTGTTCTCCCTCCCTGTAGATCTCACATTTTAGGAGGGACCACAGGTTCTCTATGGGGTTCAGATCAGGTGAACAAGGGGGCCATGTAATTTTTTCTTTTAGGCTGAAGGCACACTGTCTTGCAACAAAAACGGAGCGTTTTTGATGCACGACAGTGAAGCGAGTGTGGCGCTTGCGGTGGTGCGGTGCCAGAATGATGAAGGTGGTGTGACTGTGGTGCGAGTGTGGTCCGTGTGCAATGCATTTTTAATATGGTCTTTCTCATGCTGTATGACATGATAGAATAGCTAGATTAGGTTTAATAGTCTCCCGCTGCTACTTCCGGGGCCGCCTATTAAGCTAATTGCACATTCACTGCACTGTCAAACAAACAGCCAATCACAGGAGCTCACACTCAGAGCCTCTGATTGGCTGTTTTAGTCAGACTGGATTTTCTCAATCTGGACAGTGAATCTGCTTGGTTGCCATACACATTAGTGTATGGCAACCAACCTGGCGTTATAGGGTGTTAAATTAATAAAAAAAAAAAAAAAGCATTTTTAAGTCTAGCCAGATGAAGGCAGGCAAATTGTGAGCTGCCATCCTCAGCTGCCTAATTTCCCCTTGCCTGGCAAAAAAAAAAAAAACAAATGCATGGGCTCCGGCCTATTTTTAATGCCAGCCAAGGTAAAACTAGGCAGCTGAGGGCTGGTAATCTCAGCGGGGTGAGGGCCCATTGTTATAGGACCCCCTCCCGACTAAATAGCAGCCCGCAGCCACCCCTGCAAATTGCCATTAATAATAAGCGCCATTTACAGACGCCTTACCGGGCTCTTCCAGCGGCCCTGGTGGTGGTGGCACGCTGGGTAATAAAGGGGTTTAATACAGCTTTGTTTTTTCAGCTGGTATTAAAGAGGACCTGTCACCAAACCAGGCATGGTGATCTAATTACAGCACTGGAAACAGCATGTCTCCAGCATGCAGGCAAGGGGTCACCCAGCACTTGAGCAGCCCTGTACCCCGAGATAATACACTTAGAAAACTTACATGCTACAGCCACTAAGGAGGTGGCTAGGGGCTGCAGCCAAGGGCAGATTCACACCCCCTGCCTGTGTAATCTGCCCACTGCTGCCAATCATTTTCTCCCTGTCTGCAGCATTTAAACTGAGGTTTTTCTCTCCCGTGTAGCCCGCCCCCTGAGGGGCGGAGCTACACGGGACAGGAAAAAAAAAACCTTAGTTTAAATGCTGCAGACAGGGAGCAGCATTTTTTATGCCGGAGCAAAAGAAAAAAAAAAAAAAAAGAAAAAAAGAAAATCCGATCCTCCCGGATACGGCGCCTCATAACATCGGAGTTTGTGAGCGCGGACCGCCCCGGATGTGTCAAAAAATGCGGACCGGTTCCCGGACGCCAGGTGCTGAACAAGTGGGGGCTAGGAAATTCAAGCTGTGCTTGTTCAGTACCTGGACAGCCACCAGGGTGGATAAAAATCAATGTTTTTTTTTAAATATAAAAAATTTTTTTTATTTAAATCAGATTTTTTTTTATTTAAATCGGATTTTTCTCAATAAACTGCTTTTTGAGGAAAACACTTTACCATCCAAAGGTTCTTCCATCATGAGATAAAGCTGAGTTATTTAACTCCGTAGAATAAAGGCTGTATATGTGTAACATTCACAATGCCATGCTCTTCCAGAGGTTTCTGTAGGATTAGTGGGCAGTTTCTCTCCTATATTATCACAGACACTCGCTTTACTTACACAGTTCTCAAAACTGAATTTGACTCCGCAGAGGTCCCAGCCTCTTCTTCACGGCAAAAATGTTACAACATGAACAGAGTTGAGAAAAAGACCTACAAACCTATGAATACAGAATCAACCCCTTCAGTGCCAAGTCCAAGACGTTAGACAATATGTTTGATTGTTTGGAGTGGAATAGATCTGCACAACACAAGAAGAATGTGAATCTAAGTGTGAGGAGGAGGAAGGACAAGCAGACAAGAAAATGAAAGTGAAACTTTGAGCACAATACAGCAGCATAGCCACAGACAGACAAGTCTGGATCTGTTTGTGTGTACGATCTGAGGTTTATTACATTCTTTCCTTATAATGGCAGCAGGCCGTAAAAGAGACCCAGTTTGGGAATATTTTAATGAAGCTCCTTCGCCTATCGGTAAGGCAGGCATGCGTGCAAAATGCAAACGATGCAACAAAGATTATTTTTCTCCTTCCTAAGTACAACAGAACAGTGGTGTCCAAATATGAATGATTAACCCATTAAACTGGGGAGAAAAAAGTAATATAAAAAGTGATTCTAAAAATCTTCATCTACTTGCATGTTAAAGTAGCAAGAACTAGTTTAGGTAGAAACTATGATTTAAATCACTGATTTAAATCAAGCCTTACTGACTAGTGATTTAAATCCTGATTTAAATCAGTTAGATTTAAATCAAATCCACCCTGAGTCAGCCACCGACTGAAATTTCAGCACCTGGACAGCGGCAGCCGCGTGCAGGGAGGACTCTGGCACAAAACAGGATCGAGGGCATATTTGCCCTCAGATTCTATTTTTTCGGGGCTGTCTGGTTCTGTCCGGTGATTCCTGCAAAATACCGGACAGAACCTGAAAGCTGAAAACAGTGGTGTAAACCTAGCATAACATTTTTTTCCTTTACGAGTGCCCCGTGTTTAGCTCCATCTATTTTTGCATTAAAGGGAACCTGTCAGGTCGTTTTTCCCGCCTAACCTATCACTACCTGTACCTGCACCTTCCTAGCACATCTCTAAACATCCCTGTCTGACAAACGGTCCTATATTGGCTTTAAACAGAAAAAAGATAAATAAAACGGACTTACATTTTTGCATGCAAATGAGGCATCCACGATACGGTCTGTACTCTGACTGGGTGGTCTCCAGAGCTCTCCCCACATCGCTGCAGTTACACTCCATTGGGCATGAGAATTCATTCTCCTGTGCGCTCCCAATCTCGCCGGCAGGACGTAATTTCCGGTCTGATGTATTGTGGGGATGTATTGGCTGTACAGGCCAACCCGCACACCCGATAATCACCCACAATGCCTTGGACTGTAAATGACGTCAAGCCGGCGCATCATACCCGGAAGGAGGCAGCGGGAATTTCAAGTTGGGAGCAAGCGGGAGAATTAATTCTCACACCCATGTGTGAGGGGGGGGGGCCTGGGGAGTTAGAGCCATGGAGACCACTGACTACAGACTGTAGCCTGGATGCTTATTTGCACGCGAAAATGTAAACTACAAAGTCTTTTTCACAGCCAACATTCGACAGTTTTAGTTGAGACAGGGATGACTAGGGATGTACTACGAAGGTGCAGGGGCTGGTAGTGATAGATTAGGGGTTAAAAACAATGTAACAGGTTCCCTTTAACTCTGACCAGTCTCCCTGTTAATGCTGAAAATCATCCACAGCGCATATTGCCATTGACCCCACTGGCTTAAAATTGGGTCCATAGACTTCTGCCAAGGAGTCAGTGATGTTAATGGAAAAAAACAACTTCATAAAATGGTTTTGCCATAAAATGAAACAGAGCAGATTCTCAACTGTATATTCAGTCCAAATGCTATATAATTTAAAAAAAAAAAAAAAAAAAAAAAAAAAAGTATTCTTTGCGTGCAAGTATCATTGATATCTGATCTTTAAAGAAGAGCATCAAACTCCAAATTTAAAAAATTAAATTTTTCTGCTCTGGAACACTTTACTACGAAAGATCACACATGCCATGGCTGGCACGCACAGGACACTTAGCAGCATAGTAATCTTTGGAGTTTGATAAAAATTAGATGAATGTCAGTATAAATCCTAGGATAGGAATGGAGAATGAGGGAAATAGATCATGAATAATGCATGTGTGTATGAAATATTTACTTGTATTATTTCCCGTAGGAATACTATTTCATATGGTGAAAGAGCTAAGCGACCACCGATTTAACCACTTCAAGCATTCCTCCTGGGACCATTTATATGGCATAATTTATTACACGTGTCTGAGTGAAAGCTGAAACCATTCATGTAACTTAACTACAGATAAGCTTCAGAAACTGCAGGATAGTCAATAATCACTACAGCCAAGTGTGTACATCCTCAAGTTAAGATAATTTATATCCAGTTGTTAGTGTAAGAAAAATAAAGTAATATTTGTTATGTATAAAATACTGTCTCATCAGAAGGAAACACCAAAACAAAAAAAGGTACCAAACCGAATTAATCCCCAGATTTTGGATTTATAGGCAATAGATAATAGTTTTCCCATTAGGTCTCTTACCAATCTCAATCATAAAATGTTCGAAAGTCTAGAACCACCTCAGTCAGTCCCAAACGAACACAGTCATTGAACGAAGGTTGTTGTAATCCAGTAGCTCCTGCAGTCACATCCCCACTAACCATATACCCTTAATAACCCAGAGCTGGGAGTAAGAAGACCTCTTTACCATTTAGGAAAAGGTTATTCTATTTTTTCAGTGTAGCAATGCACAAGGTTTTGTTCAGGGAGAGTTCTTATTTACATATGTAATTTTTATCTATAGGTTTGAAAAAAGTAAGGTCAAGTTCACGTCCAGTAATCATCTGTTAAGAGTGAATTCAGCAGCAAATTATTGGCAAAAATGTTGCCCACGATTGAATCACAGGTACGGGGAGGAGGGAGAGGTTAATCTGTCTGTTTATATTACACAGCACTCAGGTGGCATCAGAGTGCAGTGCGATGGATCACTCGCAGCCATACAAGTATATGGTAGTGTGTGAAATGAGACTCGCTGACAGTCGCAGCATGTGGGCTTTAGAAAAACTCCCAAGTCCGAACTGTGATTGTTTAACATTAGGCCGAGTGCAATTCGAGATTTCCTTTCACTGCACTTCTGCGACACACACCAGTGTGACTACAACCAAAGAATATTGTTCATAAAGCCTTGGACCAAGGATTGTCTGTTAAAAAGGTAGCCAACAGTCTAGATTGTGCATTATGTGCTCTTTGAATGTAATGATCAGGTACAGTATATCTTGCCAATAAAGTGTTAAATAGAAATCTCTGCCATCAAGACAGGTTGCATGTTACAGTTGCTTCCCGGCTCCAGATTGCACAAGCAAACTAGCTGTACTCAACAGAACAAGTATGCTCACTGTGATGTGGCAACTGCCAAGGAAATCATTTTACATTCTTCAATAAGTTAGAAGGGCAGCAAAAATCTGGAAAGAGTGAGAGCAGGACAGAGTGCAGAGTCCAGGGTCCCTTAAACCAAGTGTGCCACTCAAGACCCCGTTACACATAACATCGTTAACGACATAGTTAGGACATTGTTGCGTGTGACGCTGCAAAGTTGTAACGATAAATCGTTAGGATCGATGTCCTAATGAACGCGCGCACACGAGATCGTTGCTGACATCGTTCCAACGTTGTGCCGTGTAACAGGGTCTTTAACTTTTCATTTTGAGGATGAGCAGTCCAGCAGCACATTAGTTTTAACAAATAAACTATCCAACCCCACCATGAATTGGCAGCTTTATGCCCATGCATAGTGTAAAGTGTAAGGGTGGTTTCACACCAGTGTTGGAATCTGGGGGTATGTAGGAACAGAGTGCATGCCCCTGGATTCCCCCAAAATGATTAAATTGGATGCAACCGCACTCTGTGTGGGAACATCTATTTGCATATTTTGCAGGGATCAGGTGGATGGTAAATAACACATGTCCCCATTTAGATAATCATTCTCTGCATGTGTAGTTCATAAAACACAGATCCACCGGGATCCAGAGTCCAGATCAGTTTCATAGACCCCCATTCAGATTTTACCTGTGGTGCCCTGGATCTCTGTGGATCCTGGTGATCACGGTTTTCACAGAGACCAAAATTGCAACAAGATGCAAAATTGTCTCCATGAAAAATCTGAACATCTGCATCCCCCAGATCCAGGGTGAATCGTGCACAACTGGATGCACCGACAAGTGTATCTGGCCTCATTGAAAGTCAGTGGGGCCGAAAAGGTTTATGACAGATTCACACTGATGCTGAAAAATCTCCAGTGTGTAAACACCCTAAGGGTATGTGCACACTGGGCGGGTTTCCGGCGGTTTACCTGTGTAAACCGCCGTTTTGCATACATTAGTTTTATTTAAATTTATGTTAATCCAAACCGACGTTTGGATTAACATTGAAACTAATGTAACCCGCCCAAGGCTGTGCACACACCGGCGGTTACCCAGCGTCATCCGTTGCTAACCCGCAGGTTTCCCAGCGGGTTAGCAAAGAATGACCATGTTCTAAAAACCGGCCGGTTCTGCAGCGGCTGCAAGCAGAATCATGTGCTGCTTCCAGCCGCTGCAGAATCTCCGCCGAGAACCCGCTGGGCAGCCGCCGGATACCGCCCGGCTCCCGCAGCTCATACCCGCCAAGAAGCCGGTGCACGGCGCCGGAGCTTCCTGGCGGGTCCCGCCAGCAGCCGCCGACCGAACCGCCGGGTAAGTGTGCACTTACCCTAAGGGTATGTGCACACTGGGCGGGTTTCCGGCGGTTTACCTGTGTAAACCGCCGTTTTGCATACATTAGTTTTATTTAAATTTATGTTAATCCAAACCGACGTTTGGATTAACATTGAAACTAATGTAACCCGCCCAAGGCTGTGCACACACCGGCGGTTACCCAGCGTCATCCGTTGCTAACCCGCAGGTTTCCCAGCGGGTTAGCAAAGAATGACCATGTTCTAAAAACCGGCCGGTTCTGCAGCGGCTGCAAGCAGAATCATGTGCTGCTTCCAGCCGCTGCAGAATCTCCGCCGAGAACCCGCTGGGCAGCCGCCGGATACCGCCCGGCTCCCGCAGCTCATACCCGCCAAGAAGCCGGTGCACGGCGCCGGAGCTTCCTGGCGGGTCCCGCCAGCAGCCGCCGACCGAACCGCCGGGTAAGTGTGCACTTACCCTAAGGGTATGTGCACACTGGGCGGGTTTCCGGCGGTTTACCTGTGTAAACCGCCGTTTTGCATACATTAGTTTTATTTAAATTTATGTTAATCCAAACCGACGTTTGGATTAACATTGAAACTAATGTAACCCGCCCAAGGCTGTGCACACACCGGCGGTTACCCAGCGTCATCCGTTGCTAACCCGCAGGTTTCCCAGCGGGTTAGCAAAGAATGACCATGTTCTAAAAACCGGCCGGTTCTGCAGCGGCTGCAAGCAGAATCATGTGCTGCTTCCAGCCGCTGCAGAATCTCCGCCGAGAACCCGCTGGGCAGCCGCCGGATACCGCCCGGCTCCCGCAGCTCATACCCGCCAAGAAGCCGGTGCACGGCGCCGGAGCTTCCTGGCGGGTCCCGCCAGCAGCCGCCGACCGAACCGCCGGGTAAGTGTGCACTTACCCTAAGGTAAGCTTAGGCGGCTGCTGGCGGGACCCGCCAGGAAGCTCCGGCGCCGTGCACCGGCTTCTTGGCGGGTATGAGCTGCGGGAGCCGGGCGGTATCCGGCGGCTGCCCAGCGGGTTCTCGGCGGAGATTCTGCAGCGGCTGGAAGCAGCACATGATTCTGCTTGCAGCCGCTGCAGAACCGGCCGGTTTTTAGAACATGGTCATTCTTTGCTAACCCGCTGGGAAACCTGCGGGTTAGCAACGGATGACGCTGGGTAACCGCCGGTGTGTGCACAGCCTTGGGCGGGTTACATTAGTTTCAATGTTAATCCAAACGTCGGTTTGGATTAACATAAATTTAAATAAAACTAATGTATGCAAAACGGCGGTTTACACAGGTAAACCGCCGGAAACCCGCCCAGTGTGCACATACCCTTAGGGTATGTGCACATCAGTCGTTTTGTGGGCTGTTTTTGGAAATTTCCGTCGGCGGGTTCCGCTGAGTTTTATGTTAATTTATGTTAATCCTAGCCACCGGCTGGATTAACATGCTAGTCAATGGAGTTTAGAAATCGCTGTCTACATTAGAACGATTTTTGTCTGGTCGTTTTCAGCTTATTCACCGGTTTACCACCGGTTGTCAAAGATAGAGCAAGCGACTTCTTTTCAGCGGGTCCAGCTGAACAAGTGCAACAAAGACCAGTCTGGAAATCGCTAAGAAAAACGCCGGGAAAAATCGCCAAGAACACACTGTCCGACCGCTAGTAACCCGATCGCAAATCGTTAGCAAAACGCTAACAAAACCAGGGACACTAGCGAGTTCAGAAAACTCAGTTCTGCCATTCTCCACCAGTTCCCGGTCGTTCTGCAAAGATGCAGAAACGACTGATGTGCACATACCCTAAGGCTGCCTTCACATTTGCGTATGGGAAGGCAGCGTATGCTGCGTTCCCATACGCAGTCAAACGCATGCGCACTGCGTTCCTATGTTTAACATAGGAACGCATAGTGCCTGCGTTTGCTGCGTTCGGGTGCGGATGCGTATGATATCTGCTCTCTCCAGGGTCTCCCATCCGCACCCGGGACGCAGCATGTTGCATTTTTTGTGCGCTCGGGGACCTTGGAAAATCAGCAAGCGTTCCCAAGCGCACAAAAAAATGCATTGGTGTCAATGAGTCCGCAGTGTTCTGCGCTTGACAGCGCAGGAGAACGCTGCGGACCCATTGAAATCTCTCCCGGTGGCCGCCGGTGATGTCACAGGAGATCACCGACGGCCACCGGGAGATCAGCTGAGCCTCTGCTGATCTCCTCTTCCCCCGCCGCCGGTAAGCTCCGGGACCTGTCAGCGGGGAAAACAGCTGATGTGACAGCTGTTTGAATCTTCCCGCGCTGACATCTCCTCTCGGTGTCGGCGCGGGAGATTCAAACAGTTGTCAAATCAGATGTTTCTCCCCGCTGACATGTCCCGGAGCTTACCGGCGGCAGGGAGGAGGCGATCTCCGGCGCTGATATCCGCCTTCGGCCCGCCCCGGACACCTCCGATTGGCTTCCCGGGCTGCACAGTGATGTGTCCGCAGGCGGACATTCTCCGCTGCGGACACATCAAAAAGACATGCTTTTGACTGCGTTTGTGTCTGCATGCCATCAGCATGCAGACAAACGCAAATGTGAAGGTAGCCTTAGGCTGGTGTCAAACCAGCATTGATCAAAACAGACACAGGTCCAGTTTGAGCAAAAAACTTTGCTGAAAAACTGGATCCGTGCCTGATATGAAAATACTGGTGTGAAACTAGCCTTAGCTGCCAATCAATGGTGCATGCGACAGAGCTCATAATCAGGAAGACTAGATCTTTGTTCTAGTAAAACTTTAGGATGCTTGTCCTCAGTGCTGCCACTCAATCTAAAGGTACCGTCACACAGGGACATATCGCCGGCGATATTGCCGGGGATCGCGGGAGCGCGCATCCCTGACAACATCGCCGGTGAGATGTCACACTGAGCAACTTACCGGCGATGTTGCCGGGTAGTTGCCGCGGCTATCGCTCGCTGGGTTGCCCAGCAACCCAGCAAGCGATCACTCGCAATGTTAGAGATAGGCGGAATCGCCCGCAACATTGCAGGTTGCCGCGTTACACAGGGCGATCAGGCAGGATCTCCTGAGCAACATCGCCAGGTTTCCCAACATTGTTGGGAAACCTGGCGATGTGACTCAGGCGATTCATCGCCTGATTATCGCCCTGTCACACGCGGCAACTCACCGGCGATGTCGCCGCAACCTGGCCACGCCCCTCAGTTGCCGGCAACATCGCCGGCGATATCTCCCTGTGTGACAGGCCCTTAAAAGAGCATTTTGTGACAAGAGTTTCACTTTCTAATAGTGAAAAATCTTATGTTAGGCCGGTTTCACATTAGCGTTCAGAACGCAGTCAAACGCATGCGCACTGCGTCCGTGTTTAACATGGGAACGCATAATAGTTGCGTTCTGTTGCGGCTGCGTTTGGATGAGCCTGTTGCATGGTTTGTGCGTTCATGGGTGCTTGTTTTATCAGCAATCGCACAAACTGCATGGATCTCAATGGATCTGCAGAGTCCTCCACATGACAGCGCAGGAGAACGCTGCAGATCACATGGACATCTCTCCCGGTGGCCAATCAGCAATCTCTGCGGCGGCCGGGAGGAGATCTCTACCGCTGATCTCAGCCTCCTGGTCACCAAGATCACCGATTGGCTAGCCGGGCACCAAACTGATGTGAATGCATGTGGAGAATGCCAGCTACGTTCTCATCAGTATGGCAGCATTTGCACCGAGTGCGTCTGCATGCCCTCCGCATGCAGACACAAATCAAATGTGAAGGCAGCCTTAATGCCCCAATTTAACTGTGCGGAGTTGGGGAGTCAGAGCCATACCAAAAAAAAAAAAAAAAACACTTTTACTAGCATAAATTACTCAAATTATTTTTTAGATGTGCATATACAAATACATACATGTGAACCATTATTGCTATTATAAGAGAAAAAAGGTCTGCAACTTTCCAGTATATCACCTGAATCGATTCCTCAGTTTAAGATAATTCATGAAACCAAAATGCCCACTTTAAAAAGGCTATGGAGGTAAAGTGAAGAGGACCTTACATTACATTTTTTATGTACAATTTAATGTGTTTTATTATTATTATAACGATAACTATAAACTGCCATGTTATTTTGAGCTACAAGATGTATAACATTTACAATAATTAACGCAATCTATACTCTGCAGTGCTGTGCAGAAAAAGCATTCCCAGCAGTCACTGTTCCCAGCGAGGCTCACAATTTTTATAAATCCATCTTAGACCAACAACATAAAGCTAGTTTTATGGCTATCCATTAGTAAAAAGACCCCAAGCATGCTTCTATGGAATAGTGGAAAACAAAATAATCCAAGGGGGGGTGGGGAATAGAAAAACATAATTAAACCTGGATAAACGTTAACTACAGTGTCATACAAAACAAACATGTATTATAACATCTACAGGAGCTTTTATCACATCACTGAATTACATGCATTAATATTGAGATATGGAGGTGCTCCACACTTCAGGTGTACCAGCTTCCACTCTTTTGGCAATACTACACAATTTCAAAGTCTGAGAACTTCCCATTCATCCATAGAGATTTGTGATGTAGGACACTGATGTTTGACATGAGGGCCGGGTTCGCAATCTATTCCAATTCAACCCAAAAAGTGGAGTTGTATTACTTGTGCTCTGTCTGAACAAAGCCTTAAAGGGAACCCACAACCAAGTCCCCTCATGTATTTGCATACAAACAGATCTTTAGGAAAAAAAAAAAAAAAGTATTTCTAAAGTGCGTTTATGATACACAAATTAGACCTTTGACTAGTTGAGCTTCTGAAGCCGGGTATACGCATCCCAGCTTCCGAGAGGTGTAGTGCGCACGATCAGAAGCTCAATGCTGTGAGGGGAACAAAGCCATGCCTATGTGTGAGCTTTGTATAGCACTGGCAAAGATGACAGATTTTGTAAAGGTACTGTTACACCGTACAATATTTTTAACGGCATCTCTGAAACATCACGGGTTTGGAGTCGTTCAAACAACATCGTTAGTACATCGCTGCGTGTGACACTGATAATACTATGATAAATCATTGGATCGCTGATTGCAGATTCATGAACATTTCCTCAAATCAGACGATAGTCGTTCATTCAACCTGCTGCATCGTTGTGTGCGACACCGCGATAACGATCGTTAACTTCGCCTATTCACAACATTGAACAAGTATCGTTCACTGGGTTGTGCGAAAGATAGCTGCTCGCCGCATCGTTGGTTCGTCATTCACGATATCTATACATGTGACATCTTACCAACTATCTCAAAACTATGTCCTAACTACTGTGCTCCCGTGAGATCGTTGGTGAGATCATTATGACATTGAAGCGGGTAACGGTACCTTAAAGCATGTTATCAAACCCACAGAGGCATAACATGCTAAGTGGGCTGACTAGTTGGAGAACCAATGACACCTCGAAAGTTGTGCCGACGACTGTTAATGGTTCTCGGGGCAGTAATAAGACTTCCTTTCTCTGGTGCTACAGGGACTTTGACTATGGCCCCCCATGGTCACATTTAATGCAGGGCTGCGTTTGCTTCATTTGCGTTTCTATGCATTTTTACTGCTAAAAACGCTTTAAAACACATGCGTTTTTGCCCCCATTGATTTCAATGGAAACGCATGTACAAACGCATGCAAAACGCACGAGTGGTTTCAAAAACGCATGTGTTTTTGCAAAAGCAGACCAAAACGTTGCTTGTGATGTTTTGGCCTGCATTTGCAAAAACGCAAGCGTTTTTGAAAACACAGATGCATTTTTGCATCCGTTCCCACTGAAATCAATGAGGGCAAAAAGGCATGCGTTTTGATGCTTTTTTAGCAGTAAAAATGTATAGAAACGCAAATTAAGCAAAACGCAGCCCTGCATTAGATGTCAAAGAGGCCTATGTTATGGGGTTGTCTATCAGTTTAGGCCGGTTTCACACATCCGTACCTCCGACACGTGTGCGGTCCAAGCAGACACATGCTGGAGGCATGGACATACGGGGACACATGTTCCCCTGTGGGCAAATTCACACTTCGTGTTTCCGCACGGACCGTGTCTCCGTGTGGAGCACATGCGTGTCCATGTGCTCCACACGGCAATAAGTCCATTTTTTTTGCGGCCACACAGACCGCTTTCGCCGTGAAACGTCCATGCACACAGATGTCATCCGTGTGCACGGACCACGGACGAAAGTGACAACCCTAAAAATAAATAATTTTATACTCGCCTCGCTCCAGCGCCAACAGTTCCTCTCACTTCCGATGCAGCTCATTAGGCTCATGAATATTCACTTCACTGAGCCCTAGAGCGGACCGGAAGTGAGAAGAACTGTCAGCGCTGGAGCGAGCTGAGCATGCGGTGACAGGCTGTCCGTGTGCTATCCGTGGATCCACGGATAGC
Organism: Allobates femoralis; assembly: GCA_033576535.1. Lineage (NCBI taxonomy): Eukaryota > Metazoa > Chordata > Amphibia > Anura > Aromobatidae > Allobates > Allobates femoralis. The sequence goes on along the minus strand of JARQOC010000005.1, from coordinate 173,203,459 downwards.
ACACTGACAGCACCCATCGTGTCACACGGCCATGACGAGTCTATGCCCCGCCCCCAAACGGTCTTGCTCCATACGTCCGTGGTGACACAAATGTGTGAAACCGGCCTTACAGACAGGCGACGTTCTTCTAGCATTAACCAATATTAAAAACTCTTCCAACAGACTGCCAAAGACCATGACGATTCGTCACTACACAACACATTAGTATACTTCATGAGCAGCATGTTTTTACACCACCTCTTGCTATTGTGCCTTGTAATGCAAGGCTGGAATTGCATGAGGCTTACCGATGAAACCCATGCCTTATGGTGGGTTTACACACACACTAATGTATCTGTTCAATATATGAACAGATCTCTGGTTGCAGTGAAATCATGGACACATTGTATCATTTGTACACAGCCACAAAATGGAACTGTGTGTCCATGATTTCACTGCAACCAGAGATCTGTTCAGATATTGAACAGATAAATTGGTGTGTGTAAACCCACCATTACTCCAGTCCTCTATGGTCCAATCCTTATGGTCTTCGGCAAACTTCAGCCTGGCCTTCTTTTGCTCTTCATTGATGTAAGGCTTTTTTTCTAGATTTACATGACTTGAGACAGTCACAAGACATCAAATAATGAAGAACTCCTTAAATTTTTGTGCCAGGAGTGGCATAAGGTCACTCAAAAGCAGTGTGAAAAACTAGTGGAAAGCATGCCAAGACGCATGAACACTGATTAAATCATGGTTATTCCATTAAATATTGATTTCTGAACTCTTCCTGAAGTTAAAGAGTATTCTTGTTTCTAAATGAGTAAGAACTGCTTTTCTTTTCATCATTCTATACCTATAAAAGAGAAAAATCAGAGAAGCTGAAAATTTTGCAGTGGTCTCAATTTTTTTCTGTAGCTGTATATATATATTAATTATTGAGCATAGAAGGTTAATGTAAAATACATATAGGGGAAGACAACATAATAAGATACACACCATGATTACACACAAGTGGATAACCATATTTTAGAGCTATTGCCAGGTAGTAGCAGGAGATGGTAAAGCATAAATACATGCTTATGGTATAAATTTACCCATGAGCATGTCATATAGGAGGTGGCTAGAGATCACATAATACACCACTAATTGATAGATTAGCCAGCTGTATGTATTATGTAGCTACAATAAGAAGCTACATTGATCTATATACCGTAACTGATATAACAGCAATATATCTCCTAACACACATTGCGCTAAGCCCAATATCATAAATATGCACTAAATTTTACAAAGTGTTTGAGATCAAATTTTGCTTGTGAGCATATATAAGCCACACTATCATACAATGTAGTAAATGGTGGTAAACAAAGACAAGTTTAGGATGTGATTTTATCCATAGACACATACTGCTATATGATCTATGTCCCATGACACACTGCACAAGACCTAATATGATTAATATGCAATAGATTTTCCAAGGGCTTACAACCAAATTTTGCTTACAAGCATATATCAAGATTCACTACCACATAAATGTAAAAGACCAGAATAGTTTGTGGCACACTCATACAAACAGTCCTTATAACGTATCTATATCAGGATATTGTGGCACCCCTGCAGGGGATTGCCACAGGATCCACCGATGCTAGGAAGGATTTACACCTTAGTACACACAACACCTTCCACCTCAGACCTGAAGGGGGAGCTCTACTGGCTGCCTTAAAGGGATCCTGTCACCCCCAAATCGCCTTCTAAGCTGTTAAAACATGTCCCTGCAGCCTCCCATCAGTAATCTCACACTCCTTTTTGCTAATAAATGAATCCTGTAAAAGTGAAGAAAAACGTTATAGCACTTACCGGTACTCAGTGATGATAATGAGTACAGTGGCTATACCTCAGTCACCCAGGTGGGCCCATTTCGTGATAGGCGTGATCTGCAAGGAATAATGATATCAGCGCCTCCCAGTGCTCCTCAGCGCTGGCGAGGCTGTAATGGGACAGGAATGACGCGAATCGCGTCATTTCCGGTATCTGGTGACGTCAGTACACCCACACTGCATGCGCAGTGCGGTGCTTAAAGCCATATATACATACATTGCAGAAGTAAAATTAACTAAAGTGTTAAAAATAAAAATATATTCTCACCTTTCTGGCATGTGTCCCGCAATGCGCGCCATCTATCCAAGCTTAAGAACCTGGAAGAGCATCAGCTGACCTGTTTAAATCTCCCGGACGCCATTCTGTTTTGGCAGCCGCGGGATTTAAACCGCTCAGCTGATGTGGTCATGTGACACACGCCGGAGGGGTGAGGATTTTTTTTTTTATTATTATTTTTAACGCTAGCTTCATTCCCGCAATGTATGTAAACACATTGCGGGAGTGAAAGTGCACCGCTTGCCTGTGCTTTGCAGGCTTGGCCTTTTCGGTCTCCAGATCCGTGGGAATCACAGACTCGGACACAGAAATGGCATCCGGAGGCCACATCCGATCCGCTGCTCTCCTGTCCGTGGGGTCCTGCAAAAAGTAGGACAGAGAGGAAAATAACACAATGTGAAACCAGCCTAAGAAAATAAACTTCAGGCCATATGCATCCATTTAGTGATGACAAAAAAAAAACAAAAAACCCACAGTATTCAAGGTCAGGATTTTTACAAGGTAAAAAAAAAAAAACTCCCATCATTCATAAAATCTGTTACACCAATAAAATGGATATCATAAAGGGTTAACTGCTAGGAAAAGGTGGATAGGATTCTTACTAATTAAGATGGTTAAAGAAAAAATAAAACCCCATAAGATATTTACTACATAGGACATGTATTAATAGGGATGACTTGCATTTATACAATGAAATACTCGCCCGAGATTTACGGTAACTTAACATTATCTCATAGGGAGACAGAAAAAAAAAGCAGAAATAAAAATTATTAATGACAGCAGTATTTTCCAGCTACTGTTGCGCTCATGAAAAACAGATTTATGCTAATTCAATTGCTACATCCCAGAATTATACAGCAATAAGGGACGGAGAATAATCCAACGCTTATGAGTCATTTGGCTTCTAATGTTAAAGGTATTAATGGCAACTGTGCAGCAAGCAAAAGATTGTGGAATATAATTATAGCTAAGAGCCATGTGTCTAGATGTAGTAGGCTTACATTAATATATGTGCATTTATTAAATGTGTAAACCAGGTTTTTGACTACATGCAAATCCATTTTTTAAAGAAAAAGTGAAAAAAAAGGTTATTCAATCAAAAAGAAACTAACAAAATATACAATGTAGAGGGATTTATTACACATTACAAGAGATTTCTCACCTACATGTAGCACCAATATATTATAGTGCATTTTACAGGCCCATCATTCATGGTCCAATTTCTTAATTGTAATCTTTTCGGTCAAAGAATATTGATCATCTATCCTTAGAGCCGCTTTACACACACCAACTTCTGTGACCAACTTCTGAACAGATCTCTGGTTGCAGTGAAATCATGGACACATTGTTACATTTGTACACAGCACACAAATGGAACAATGTGTCTATGATTTCACTGCAACCAGAGATCTGTTCAGAAGTTGGTCACAGAAGTTGGTGTGTGTAAAGAGGCCCTTATGGTGGGTTTACACGTTGTGATATCGGCATCCAACTCCGACCAAAAGTCACGTGGTTCGTGCGTTGGACCCGATATCGTTCGTGCATTGTATGGTGTGAACGTCCAATACGATGCAAGAACGATGTCAATCCGATATCTGGGGTCGAATGAGCGTGCTATTCAACGTCCCGATATCTGATGCTGGTTGGAGCCGGATCGTGCTGTGTGACAGCCCAACTCCGATGTGCAGTACAACGTCACCCATTGACTCCCATGTTAAATGGTCGTTCCTGGGTCGGGGGGGGGGGGGCGTAGACATCGTAGGGACGTTGTATCCAGATACTGCGCTGTGTAAACCTCCGATGCGATTCTTGCAAATCCGGCCAGAAAAAGCGCGCTCCAGCGCTGTCGGATCCAATATCGGACCGACGTTGGAGCGTGTAAACCCACCATTAGAATAAGATGATCGGCTCAATTGGAATCAGCCACCTGACACCCCCTAACATTCAGCAGTAATTAGCTCTGGCCGGATGTAAACATTGAACAGATCTGCAATGCACAGCTACATTAAATCTGTAGCAGCTGCTGCTGAGAGCAGCTGTGCACAAAGCAGAGGGGAGGGAATTGCAGCCTAGGAAGGAGTGAATAATACATGAACATTTACATTCGGCGGACTATTACGCAATGAAAGTAACTCACCGGACTAGTGATGCAGCTGCCTGCTGGGTGCGAAGATGCTCATAGCAAGAGGACTACAAAGGGTACAGTAACGATTTGTACATCTTCTGAAAGTGCTGCCCAGGTACTATTCAATATTTATTAGTATATTGAAAGATTACCTTACAGGTTCCCTTTAATGAAAGGGCTGCATTTGTGAGTACTACTAGATACAGGTTTTCCTAAATAAACTGCATAAAAGTTGCCACACTAGCAATGTTTCAATTGCACCGCTAAACCAAAGGCAACATAATAGTCTCACTTTAAACACCTTCCTTACTGTCCGCAAGTGAGCCACTTACAATACTGAAGAATATGCAGGACTACAAAACACCATACACTAGCAGTGCAGAATTCGAAAATTAGATTAGATTACTGTAAGCATAATGTGCAAGGATAACCCATTTTATAATTCTGGTGTAACTTTTACAGAAGAAAGCAATAGTTATACATACAAATTGCCTCTTCAGAAAGGAAGCAAACTTGAACTCCAGTGGCACCGATTGGAAGTAGCAATTTTAAAATTCAATATCGACTCATGCCATTTAACAGTGCAAATAGCATAAAAGCCAAAGAATCTGACAATGGGCAGCACCCTGAAACACGCATCTGCAAAGCATGAGATCCGGTTTAGCTGTATGAGAGGCTTTTAACTGGGATCTGTGGAGTATGGAGAGTGACATACCAGTGTAAGGGAAATTAAGACATGGCAATGCTTTTCTGCAATATGCTAATTACTTTTTCCAGAGGAAGGACTTTAACTCGTGTAGCAATCCTACAGCCAAATCAGATCTCATGCTTTGCACTGACAAGGGACAAAACCCCAAAATTAGTGACAAGTGTAGGGAAATATCCATAATCGCTATACTCTTAACGAGTAGCTTGCAATACCTGTGTACTCGTCCGAGTAGCAAGTCCAATGTAAGTCAATTAGTGATAGGCTCTGCCCACAAACATCCAGCTACAAAGCTAGTCTTTCCAGGGCAGGGTGGACCATTTTGCATTTTCATTGCATAAAACACCTTGATATGTCCCCCAGAGAGCCTAACCTTCAATCTGCTTTCAATGGAGTGCCGACTGCCTTTGTGTAGTGAAAGGATCAATCAAGAGCACCAACATTGCTCACCGAGTAATGCGAATACTGTACTATCTGTGCGAGTAGCAAATAGTAACAGTAAGGGTACCTTTACATGTCGCAACATTGCATGCAACTTACTGGTTGCAGTGACATCATGGACACATTGTTACATTTGTACATGGCAACAAAATAGAACGATGTGCCCATGATTTCACTGCAACCAGCAAATTGCAAGTGAAATTGCATGCAATGTTGCAACGTGTAAAAGGTACCCTCAAGGGGCTGTCACACGCGTCAATATCGCGTGCACGATCGCTGCTGCACATGACGTTGCAGCGATATTGACGCGTGTGACAGGGCGCCTTAACCAGTGATAAATCGCTGGTTGATGATCGCCAGGTTTTAGAACCTGCTCTAAAACCTGGCGATGGTCGCCCAGTGGACACGCAGCATTGCTGCGTTTGACACCGGGAGACGCGATCAGCCAGCTCCCAGCACCTCTCAGGAAGCGCTGGGAGCTGGTATCCTGGGTAAACTGCTGGTAACTAGGCAGCGCGCTGCCTAGATACCTGATGTATACCTTAGTTACCAGCCTTCTCCGCTCACCGGCTGGTATCTAAGGTACACAGTGGGTAACTAGGGTCCCTAGTTACCCGCTCTGTACATTAGATACCAGCCGGTGAGCGGAGAAGGCTGGTAACTAAGGTATACATTGGGTATCTAGGCAGTGCGCGCTGCCTAGTTACCAGCAGTTTACCCTTGATACCAGCCTGCAGACATCGTGGAAACTATATTGAAATCATTTCCATGATGTCGCTGTTAAAATGATCGCTGGTAAGTCTGCCTGTGAGACAGCTCACCAGCGATCATCCGGCAATATTGTCAGCGATCAGATCGCTGACGACATTGACGCGTGACGGCCCCATCACACTTGTTAAAAATGAGTTGAAAACTAAACCAGAGTCTACAAACTCCTCAAGTAATACGGCAAGGCTCATTAAAGGGTCAATATTAAAATGAGCAATCCTAAAAGTCTAAGTGGCACTAGAGTTCAAGTCCTCTTCTCTGAGAAATTCCTTCTTCAAGGAAGGACTGTAGGTTTTAAGCCTCTGGTCGCACAGCACAAGGAGAAACGTTATCCCTTATGACTGGCGTCAGCTGAGTGGTTTAAGTCCCACACCCGCCAAAATTGATCGGCAGGCGGGATTTAAACCACACTGTCATGCGACAACCCGATCAACTGATTGGCAATTCGATCAGCTGAGCGGTCATGTGACCAATCAACACCAGGTCCTTAATCCCAGGAGCGATACAGCGTGGGACACCGCCGGAGAGGTGAGCATTTATTTTTAACCCTTTGTATAGTTAATTTCACTGCAAGAAAAAGATGGGGGTGGCACAGTCAGGATCACCAATCCCACGCCAAGGGCAATTCAGTAAATCAAAAGAAAAAGTAGCGTGGAAAATGGATTGGGATCAAAGCCAGTAGAATATAAATATAAGTATAAATATCATTTTATTAGTGAAAAATCATAACAAAAACAAGATATATGGACAATGATAAAAACAATTAAAAAAGCAGAGAACTGCTGTACAAAGTGACTGACTGCAAAGGTGCTGAAATATATACACAAGGGTGCAAATAATCTCAAGTTATGACAAAAAATGGCATATACAGTACAGAAAGTGTCAATACTGAGGCTAAATCATGCTATTCACAATTGAAGATCGAGAGATTGATTTATAACCTGATCACAATATCCCCATGTGTCAAATAGGGCATATACAACGGAATAGCCATGTAAGATTCACAGAGATCTCAAAGGAGACAAAGGCAAATCACATGAGCCTCAGTAAAAGAGTCAGATTAAAGTCTAGCCATGAGAAATTGACTTAGCATGAGGAAACCCCCAATAGTTACCATATAATCAAAGGTGCAAGCACATAAAGGAGCAGCCAGTCAGACAAGAGACCCTCACCCAACGCGTGTCGCCCCCCACTGGGGGCTTCCTCAGGGGTCAGAGGGGTATTGTTATTATGTCAGGAGCAATCCTTTTATACCTGTTTTTAGATAGTAAATGTAACACAGCTGGTGATTGCTGCAAGCAGCCGGCATCTAGGTAAGGAGGAGGTGTGTAAATCCCTCTGTAATGAAATGAGAGTGACGTAGTCACAGACTGGCCAGTCTGGGTCCACCCCTTTACACCGCACATGTGCGGGGAAGCGGTGAACCCTGGGAAATGTAGTTTTTGTGTGTCGTGACAGAGAGAAGGGGGGCGGAGCCACGGCATAGGGCAGCAGTGTAATGCAGCTTACAGTAGAACAGGAGACAGTTAATTTCACTTCCGCAATGTATACATATACATTGCGGAAGTGAAGTTAAAGGGGGAACAGTGCGGTTTTAGTGTACTGAGCATGCTCAGTACACTAAAATCGGGTCCGAGAAACAAACAGCTGTTTTCTCGGACCCGTGCTCCCCCCCCCCCCCCCCCCCATGTTAAAGGCCGCGGATCATGTCTAATCCGATTCGGTCCAATTTGAACTGCTGTGCCCAAAATCGGAGCAGCCTCCGATTTTGGGCACAGAAAAAAAAAAAAAAAAAAAAAAAAACACAACACCACAATCGGATCTCACACAAATCGGATGGCAATAAGGCCAAATCAGATTGAATACAATGCCCATAGGGATACATAGGGGCCCAAATTGGATCCGTGGCTGTCCATTTTACAACAGACAGCCACAGATGGGCAAAAAAAAAAAAAAAAACACGCAACGTGAAAGCACCCTTAGAACCCAATCCAGAAGTGCCTTAAGACAAGAAAGACGTGATATATTAGTATTCTATCAGTTAATTAGTAAGATCTGTGGCACAGTGGAACTGTTGGGCCCATGTCACTGTAGGACAGTCACAATCATGTATACATCACCAATACAGCCAGTTTAAGGCTGCATTCACACATAGCATTTTAGCTGTGTTTTGTGAGGATCCGTTTTTGGTGTAAAAACTACAAAGAACGAATCCTCACAAAACGCAGCTGTATGTGAATGCTGTTGCGCTTTTACTGACATCCCTGTGCTCCCACGGTGACCACCAGCGATGTCCTCTCATCCCAGGAGGCTGCAGTGATTGGTGCCTCTAGGACCCTGCACATGCAACTGAGTTATGTCACTCATTCACATGGTGCAGTGCCAAGTCCTCTCGCAGGTCCTGTGGCCTCCTGGGATCAGAACACTGCTGTGTCACAGTGGGATTGCAGGGAGGCGAGTAAAAGTGCAGCAGGTAATGCAGAAATTGACATGCTCATTTTTAAACATCCGTTCTTGAGCCAAAGAATGGATCCGTAAAAAGTGCAGTGTGAATGCAAAACAAATGCATTGACTTGGCTGGGACAGCCATCATCACTGCATTTAACTGCAACATCAGATCTGTAATGTGGACGTCACACGGGTCAATGTCGCCAGCAATCTCATCGCTGGCAACATTGAAGGCTGATCGCTGGTGAGCTGTCACACAGGGAGACTCACCAGCGATCAGTACCAGCGAGAATGCTGCTAACCATGTAAACAAGTGGGTAAACTAAGCGCTGTGCGGCACTTAGTTTCCCGCTGTTTACCATGGATACCAGCTCCCAGCGCTTCCTGAGGGGCGTTGGGAGCTGGCTTCTTGCTAGTCTCCCGGTGTCACACACAGCGATGCTGCATGTCTACCGGGCGACCATCGCCAGGTTTTAGAGCAGGTTCTAAAACCTGGCGACAATCAACCAGCAATTTATCACTGGTTGATGTGCCCTGTCACACTCGTAAATATCTTTGCAACGTCATGTGCAACATTGATAGTGCACGCGATATTGACGCGTGTGATGTACATTTTGGATGCGTTCCTTATAGGGACGTTAGTGCACTGTGTGAACGTAGCCTTCATGTGAATCAATCTTTGACTCCCCATATGTTCAATAAATTGGAAGCCTTTCCTACACACAAAAAATAGCCTCATGGAAATCAATTGTCTAATGTGCATCAGGGACTTTAGGCAGAAAAAAGATAAAAAAACAATTTGGAAAAAGTGTGATAACACAGAAAAGGTCCTGCATCCTGCTGGGATGACTGGAGACTGAACATAGGGGGAAGGATTAACAAGCCACAATTTGTACAGCTTCAGATCTAAAATTAGCCAATCACAGATAAGGTTCTTGTGACCAATCATAACCTGGATATGGCAGCCAATCACATTCCATTACATTGCATCACATAGTAACAAAGTTTTTAAGGTTGAAGGAAGACTTTGGGTACCTTTACACGCCGCTACGGCAGGATGGATGCATCCCGCTACAGGCTACAAATGTAGCTTGTAGCGCCAATATAGCCCGTCGTAGCGGCGTCTGAAGACGTGACGATACAGCCGGCAACAGATACATCTGTTTACGACCTCTGCTCGAAAACAGAGAGCTACAAAGCCGATGGTAGCAAGATGCATCGGCGTGTAAAGAAGTTATGGAAGGGAACTCTGGACACCCTGCGATGTAGCTGCAATGTAGCTAAGGCGTGACCCAGGCTCCGTGTTACCGCGCCCCATCTGCGATCATTGGTGGAAGATGCTGCGTTACTATTGGTAGTCGCTGCATAGGGTGGCATATTTAAAGGAGCTGACCATTCACACTACATAATCGCTCGAGCGTCATGTATTAATCAGCCTCCTGCGATGCCTGCCCAATCATGATGTTCTTGCGTTGTCCTATCAGCGTACGGACGTCTCGTAATCCACAATTGTGGCACGCCTATGTGCTGTCCCTGCTGCACCAGGTCCGCCCATATTAGCTTGTTGTAGCGGTGTGTAAATGAGGTACGATGAGCTACAGATGGCTACTTGAGACACCCGGCGATGCAGCTAGTTACAGATGTCACGTAGCGTAGCGTACCTTATGGCGGCGTGTAAAGGTGATGCGTTGAGCGTTTGTAACAGTTTGAGCGTGTTCGTGCACGTGAAGTAGCGGGATGCATCCATCCTGCCGTAGCGGCGTGTAAAGGTACCCTTTAAGTCCATCTAGCTCAACCCATAGCCTAACATGTTGATCCAGAGGAAGTAAAAAAAAAAACATGTGGCAACACCAAGCTCCACATTGGGGGAAAAAATTCCTTCCTGACTCCAGACATGGCAAATCAGACTAATTCCCTGGATCAACGCCCTATCAAAGGAACTAGTATATATAACTGGTAATATTATAGTTTTCAAGAAAGGCATCCAGGCCCTTCTTAAATGTTAGTAGCGACTCACTCATTACAACATCATGTGGCAGAGTTCCATAGTCTCACTGCTCTTACAGTAAAGAATCCATGTCTGTGATTATGATTAAACCTTCTTTCCTCCAGACATAGAGGATGCCCCCTTGTCCCCGTCTCAGGCCTAAGAGTAAAGAGTTCATTAGAAAGTTCTCTGTACTGTCCCCTCATATTTATACATTATTATAAGATCACCCCCAAGCCTTCGTTTTTCCAAGCTAAATAACCCCAAGTTTAATAACCTGTCTTGGTATTGCAGACCCCTTAGTCCTCTAATGACTTTTGTCGCTCTTCTCTGGACCCGCTCTAGTTCAGCTATGTCTTTCTTATACACCGGAGACCAGAATTGTACACAGTATTCTAAGTGTGGTCGCACTAGTGATTTGTATAGAGGTAAAATTATGTTCTCCTCATGAGCATCTATGCCTCTTCTAATGCATGCCATTATTTTATTTGCCTTTGCAGCAGCTGCCTGACACTGACCACCTAATGTGAGTTTGTCATCTACCCATACACCCAGGTCTTTTTCAGTGACAGTTTTGCCCAATGTTTTACAATTAAGCACATAATTATACCTTTTGTTTCCTCTGCCCAAGTGCAGAGGTGCACTGTGCACTGCTTTGTTTGTTTTATCTGTTGGTTTATCTAGTGAATCATACTGTAGAGCTTTATGATGGGAGCCTTCAGATTTTTGTCAGCGGAGAATCGTGTGCAAGTTGTGGTGCTACATGAAGAGGGTTATACTGGCCCCCAGATCGCAAGGAAGGTTGGCTGTAATCAGTACAGTCGTAAGAATTTTGCAGAATCATAAGCAGCTTGGAATTACCCAGGACAGGCCCAGATCTGGTCGTCCCAGAAAGTCAACTAAAAGGGAGGATAGAGTACTGATAAGAACATCCCTTTCCAATCGATAGCTCACCTCCCCTCAGCTTCTGCGAGAATGGCAAGAAAAGTGCAATATTGAGGTAGCAACATCAACTGTTAGGAAGAGATGTTTGGAAGCAGGATTGAGAGGGTGCAAGGCCCGAAAGATGCAATTGATGACAGCCATGCAAAGACAAAGGCGAAAACTGTGGGCATTGAAATATTCAAAATGGAGGAAGGAGGAGTGGGAAAAAGTGCTATTTAGTGATGAAAGCACTTTCTGCATTTTAGGAAATGATGGCAAGTCTTATGTGAGAAGGTTTCCACATGAAGAGTACAAGCCAGAGTGTTTGAGCTTCTCTGTGAAACATCCGATGAAAGTAATGGTCTGGGGCTGTATGGCAGCCAATGGTGTTGGAAGGCTTCATATTGTGGAGAGTATGGTTAATGCAAAAAAATACATAGACATCCTTAAGAAAATGCCGCGTTCTGCACAACACCTGTTTTCAGGGGATTATATCTTCCAGGAGGATAATGCTCCTGGTCACAGAGCTGAGACAGTAATGGAATGGAAGAAGGGAATAAAAAAAAAAAAAAAACCCACAAGATGGCTACTATTGACTGGCCAGCCCAGTCCCCGGACCTCAATCCAATTGAAAATTTGTGGCACAAGGTATAAATAGAGATATCTAAAAAAACAGCCAAGGACCAAGAGTTGATTGAGGCTCTGATACAGGCCAGGAACCACATCATCACTCAGGAACATCTGCAGAAGCTTGTTCACTCAATGCCACGGAGATGCAAGTTGGTGCTCAAGAGCAAAGGCCGGCCAATAAAGTATTAGAAGCTAAAGATGCACTCAATAGGCCCTTTTCAGGACTCTGAATTAAATAAAAAATAATAAATCTTAAAGAGTAAAATTTAAAGGGAACCAACCACCCCAAATGACCCCCCCAGACTGTTAATATGTGTCCCTACACCCAGCACACACATTTGGGGCAATCGTTTTTGCTAAAAAAACTGTTTAGAAGAAGCTAAGATACATGTTTATAAAGGTTAATAAATTCCGACGGATAGGTGTTACCTAGCTTTGTCCACGTGCAGTGTTCATGCCTGTGATCCTCCTCTCCCCCCTCCCCTCTCAATTTCTAAGAGCCTGGCCGCGCCATGAAAGGGGCGGGGCTAAATCGCGGTGAGCCCCGCCCTTTTCATGACCTGATTTAGCCCCGCCCCTTTCATGACGTGGCCGGGCTCTTAGAAATTGAGAGGGGAGGGGGGAGAGGAGGATCACAGGCACGAGCACTGCACGGGGACAAAGCTAGGTAACACCTATCCGTCAGAATTTATTAACCTTTATAAACATGTATCTTAGCTTCTACTAAACAGTTTAAGCAAAAACGATTGCCCCAAATGTGTGTGCTGGGTGTAGGGACACACATTAACAGTCCGGGGGGGGGGTCATTTGGGGTGGTTGGTTCCCTTTAAGTCTGTGTGAACTTGCATTGGAAGTTAATGAACTTAGAAACCTGTTCACCATTCTACACACTGTACTGGAGTAGGTATGGTTATGCTGTGAAAAAAAAAAAAAAAAAAAAATTATATCTCTCTCTCTCTCTCTCTCTCTATCTCTCTCTCTCTATCTCTCTCTCTATCTCTCTCTCTATATATCTATATATATATATATCAAAAAAATGCGCATACCATAACAATTTATACACTTGGGACATTCAAAAAGGAGTATGGCATACAATGAGGGATTACAAAAACACACATGTTCCACCAGTTTCACTGTAGAGATGCAGAAGTATGAGATATATATATATATTATATATATATATATATATATATATGATATATATATGTAATATATATATATATATATATATATATATATATATATATTATATATATTATATATATATATATATATATATATATATATATATATATATATATATGGTCTGGGAACTTGCTATCAACCTTATGGAGACAGCGAAGTAGGTATCCTCTCAGATATATGCAAATATGCACTTCACTAAGGAAGTAGAGAAACTCCAGTACCACATTTAAGCAGCTTCCTCAAAGTCATAATCGCTTTCCAACAAGCTTTTAATATAACTAAGGGATTTGTGCCAGATCAGAACCCCAAACTACAGACGCTGCGTTTCGGGGTACCTGCCCCTCATCAGTGTAGTGTGTGGGATATTCTGCTCTGGCTGAGTGAGTGGGCCAAGACGAGGTCTGGGAACTTGCTATACTTTATCATTACTTTGGTTTGGGGATGGTTTGACGCTGTGAGAAGACTTTCTAAAATCCACAATATAAAAAGGACTTTATATCCACTAGTATTTTCTAGATTTATTTATTTTAACACACCGTATATTCAAGGCAAGGTAGAGGACCATTAATCAGGGAAGGACTGATGTGCTGTTTAATATTTGACATGGTTTCCCTGCAAGGTACTGGTATTGTTTATAACCTACAATGACGCCCTCTACAAGAGCAGCAATGTGACTGTCGACTGCAGAGAATCAGTCTCTCATAACTGGCAGTAGTTGCTAAAGGCAAGGAATCTCAAGAAACTGACCTTGTCAACAGCACACTTTACACTTCAGCGCTGTTCATTTGTGTTAAACTAGTTAGATGAAGGTGAAAAAAAAAAATGGAAGGTGACAAATTTTGTAATCAATCTATCTCTACAAGATACATGTAAATTAAGAGGTGTTGCTATGTAACAGTTTCTCCATTAGTATTTCTTTGAACAAAATGCAACTAGGAGAAAGTAAAGTACCATGTATTAAACAGTTATTGAAAAATGCTAATAAAAAAAAGACTGCGTATTTGATAAAAAAAGTATATTTAAGTGAGATTAAAAAAAGGTCTGTGGGTGACAGCAGAGATCCCATCTACTTGTACAGATATATGGACAAACCAGACAATCTGACAACCAAATAGGGCTGAAGTCATGTGTGAGAAGAGAAACCGTAATAAAAAAAAAAATAAAATTAAATAACACATGTTAAATGTCTTGTCAAAACCCCATAATAAAAGTCTTTTGTGACCATACTATGTAGCTGCCCAGATGCACCACTTTAGAGGACAGGGATTTGAGCCCCGGCCAGCTGTCTAGAAGCAGAATCACAGGGGCAAAGAAGCTCAATGCATCCAACACTCTTCCTGATGTACAAGGTGTGGGTCAGAGGGAAAAAAATCCTAACATCTGGAATAACAGAACATATCTCCATATGGTATAATCAAAAATTACCACCAGAATTGCAGAAGACTATGGGAGAATTGGGGATAACATAGGATATCTCAGTTATTCCAAAATAAAGTCCTAATAAGTCTTACCCAACTGCAGATGGTATTTAATATGCCACGCAGTTACTTTATCCAGATTGACACGTGATGCAATCCCAAATGCAGAGTACACCTATTATCCCCCTTCAGGGGAATCCACGATCTGATGGACGCTATAAAAGGAACAGTTACACAGTATGAGATAGTTAACGATATCGCTTAAACGTCACGGATTTGGAGTAGTTCAAGCGACATAGTTAGTAAGTCGTTCCATGTAACACCGAGATAAGACTACGATAAATCGTTGGATCATTGATCGCAGATTTGAGAACATCTTCTCAACTCAGACAATCCTCGATCAGCCAACCTGCAGTTTCGTTCTGTGCGACACCGCGATAACGATGTCATTCACGACTTTACCCATTGACATCAGTGAACAAGCATCGCTCTCTGGGTTAAGCCACAGATAACTGCTCACATCGTTGGTGCGTCGTCCACCATACCTAGACGTGCGATATCTCCCCAACGTTGTCAAAACAATTTTTAAGGACCGTGCGTTCATGAGATCGTGATATCGTTTCAACATTGCAGCATGTAACAGTACCTTTAACCCTTCCGCTCGTGCTGTCACTCACTGACTGTGCAATCCAAAGCACTGCAGCAGGGATAGTGCAGTTTCATGCCAGCATCAGAGGCCCCGTGATGCGATCATGGAACTTCCAATGGGTACCTCAACAGCCTAGGGTCCTATGATTAACCTGGATGCCATCATGAATTATTCCATTAAAAATATCTTAAATAATACAATTACATAAACATGTTAAAGGGCACAGTCCCTTTATGCACATTAAACAGGGTTGGCGTTTAGTTACACAGAGAACCAACATTATTTGCGTGTGATTAGGTACAGCACCATCACTTGTGTCTGTCCAAAATCCTTTCTCAAAAATTTCCCAGAATTAATAATGTCCTCAGTATTTTAAGCAGTCCAGCTGCTATTTACTGCAAGAAAATTGGGTTCAAAGTATCTTTAAACAGTACCTGGTGCAGAGCGTGTTCTTTGTAATGGATCACACTGGTCCCCTGTCGCCGCTGTATCCCTGTCTGATTTCGCCTACGTACGTTTCAAAGTTATGAATATAACCTCTCCCTCAGGGCATGCATCGTGTGTACAGACGTAGCCGCTCATCTGTACACAGGGAAAGCAGAGTGTGCAGAGCTAAGGCCCCTTGGGGGTAGTGTAAAATAAAGATAATTAAAAACATTAATAAACAGGGGCGGGAAGTCTGTCAAAGTTGACTGACTCCACATCCATGGTTGTGGAGTCAGTCAAAACCCATTCTGGGTGAAGTCAGAATCAGTGAAGTTAAGGCGTCTGATATTTGGCTTGCTGACTCCAAGGTCCTGTTATATATTTAAAAAAAAAGGGGGTGGGGTATAAAAATCGCAATTACACGTTCTGGGGTTTTGTCATGCACATTTTTACTGTATGGTAAAACTGAGGTGTCCATATGATGCGTCAGGTAGGTGCAAGTTCGAAAATGGCAAACATGTATAATTTTATCTAAGTGGTGGAAAAAAAATTCTGAAGTTGTTACAGAAAAAAAAGAATTTCACGTTTGCGCCGTTTTCTGTGACCCGTAGCATTCTCATTGTGGTCGGACTTTGTTTTATGCAGTTTACCGATCTGAATAATTGATCATAGATTTTGATCTGGTATTTCTGAATGCGCAGATATCCATATGTGTTGAAATTAATAGTTTTATTTTCAATAAGGCAAAAAAAGGGGGGGGGGGGGGGGTTGACAATTTTTTTTTCTCTTCAATTTTCTTTTATTTTACACTGTCCCCTAGGTGGCCTCAGCACTGCAGTGTCCGATTGCTTCTATTGTGTACAGATGAGCTGCTGCATGTCTGTACACAGGAGAATTGATCACTTTCTGTGGATGTCGGCACTTGCCATCCCACAGGAAGCAATTTCAGACTGCATCTGGTGTCAAGGTAACCATCGAGATGCCATGAAGGCATCACAGGACCTCCAATGCCAGTGGGGAACAACACGATCACCTCTGCTGATCACCTCTGCTGATCACCTCTGCTGATCACCTCTGCTGATCACCTCTGCTGATCACCTCTGCTGATCACCTCTGCTGATCACTCTGCTGATCACCTCTGCTGATCACCTCTGCTGATCACCTCTGCTGATCACCTCTGCTGAGATGTGTGGGGGATGATGCAAGCTCAGCTCGAGCTCACATCAGTGGAAGGGACAAGGGCATATATAGATGCCGTTGGTCAAGAAAGGGTTAATTATATCAAAAACCTCAAAAGGTCAGATTTCTTTTAATTCACACAAATCAACAGGAGTATAGTCTACAGATGTTTCTTGAACCCTTAGGCTGGAAACACACTATCCAACTAACATGCGAGTCTCTTGGATGAGACTCTGATCAGTCACCCTGAACGGCCTCTCCCCTGTCAGGACAGGAGTGTGATGCAGCACAAAAAACAAGCAGCTGCCATTCCCATCCAGAGAGGGGGGAGGCCGTGCAGCTTGACTGATCCAGAGTATCGTCCGAGAGACTCACATGTTAGTCGGATAGTGTGTTTCCAGCCTTAGACTCAGTTTAAAGCCATGACTGTTTGTAAAACTAATAGATTAATAAAGTCTAGGAGTATACTATAATCTTAAACCCATCAACTGAATTAGCACACTGATAAGTGTAATGTTATCTGACTTTTCATCTATAAAGTACAGCTCTCACATTAGGCTCTCCTTAGATTTTTTTTCCCATAAAGCCAGTGATGGAAAATGCTTCAATATTTCACTCTACATTTTGCCAGTAGTGCCAACAGAGAAGATTATGCAACTTCCCGATCTCAAAGCAGGCCATCTTCCTACCATCTGTCTGCCTAGTGTGAAGTCTCATCACAAAGCCTTGTCCCTTAAAAGTATGTTAATGCCATATGCTAGAGGATCACAACTACAAGACAGTAACCGCTTTCACAAATGAAATGGAAAACTTTCCAGATCTACATAACATGTGTGTAAGCTTACAAGTACATAACCATCACTTACACTTCATACAAACTAAACCCTATTCTTTAAGAATAAAAACATTTATAGAGACTCTCCAGAGTACAAGAACGAGTAACAAGTCCTTATTCAAGAGCCTTTTGATAACGATGTTTTTTTTTCTCTACACCAGAAGGAAAAACTACCGTAACTGATTTTTTGGCAGTTCCAACTCTTTAACAGACCACGTAAAGTTAACTATGAGAAAAGCATTAAGATTGTAAATCAATTCCCGCTACTTTCAAGGACTGTCCCTGAGACTTGTTAATGGACATTGCAAATACCAGTTACACTAGAAACTGGAGAAGTTTAAAATCAAAAGGCAGAATTAGATGGAATGAGTGGAATTGTTAGAATGAAAATGTCCTTTGGCACATCCTGTCAAAAAGGTTGTTACAATTATATGTGGAAACATGTTCTTAATCAGAGTATTGTTCCATTACACAGTTTTGGTGGATCTAAATTTAACAGAATAGGTGCTCCAGGTTTTACCAAGAGGTTATGTGGAGTAAATCCATGTGGTCCTGAAGAATTGAAGAACTCTGTTGGAAAGAATAATGCTTGAGTAGAGTCCGTCACTATATCCACGGACTTGCAGGTCCTGCACACACCTGCAAGGAGACACTGATTTTGAAGGTTGATTTTGACACTTTTCTGAGCTGGGGGTTGTGAAAGGCCTCCTGCTGGATGCTGGGGGCTAGGTGGCTTCACGGGTCACTATTGTTCTTTTGCCCCTACAGATCTGTCCCAGTGTACTAATCACGTGACCCATCACATGATCTTTCAAAAGTTGATCATGTCACATACTTGGGATTAGGGGGCCCCCTCAACTTTTAACAGCCTGAGGCCCTTGCTGCTCTTAATCCGCCCCTGGTCCTCACAGAGATCAGTTTTGTACTTTGTAACATTTAAAATCCCCTGGAGATTTGAACAGATTGTTAGAAAAATAGTAAAGAGGTGTCTTAGTCGCTTTGGGGTTTGTGTGGCCACTGCTTCACTGACAGTCATGTTCCACTGTGCGCCATTTTCCAGAAGTCCTAGTCTTCAGCAAGCTTCACTGAATGTTTCACAGACATGCATAAGATGCCTTAGTGCTGGGACACAAATGGCGTGAAAAACCAACGAGTGCAATGCGAGAAAAATCTCTTTGCACTCGGACCAATGTTACAGAATGATTGAGAACACATTAACGTGTCTCTGCCGCTTTCTCATCCAAGATCTGGATGAGAAAGAGTTGCAACAGTATGCGATTCTCATACGAGACTCACAATCCAAGTCAATGGGTCCTACAAAATCACAGACAGCACACAAACCATCCTAGTTGCATTTTTTTTTTTTTTTTACATACACAAATGAAGCATAGTTTTAAAATTTCCCCTCAAAACAGTTTGATGTTCCAAATTTAATGAGATTGGTGTGCAAAATTCTGCGATTGAGAATGTGACCATGCAGATTTTTTTTAGCAGACCTGTACACATACACGCAACTTAATACTGTACTCCAAACGTGGCACTAAAATGAAATCTTTGGGAGATGAAAACGGATAACATGTTTGACCTAAAAACTGAAGTTCATCATCCTCACCCGATGGCAGGTTTGGCCTTATGGTCCCAGAACAAAGCACTCCAATTTTAAATAATGCAGAAAAAAAAAAAAAAAAAAGTAGTCCAATGACCGGGCACTACACCTGTGGAGCTCTGCTAAAAGCCTGTCGGCTATCCCCGGTGCCTGGTGTTGCACAGCGTTAAATGAATAATCAGAGATTCAAAAAAGAGAATAAAGAAAACGGCACTCACCGTATAGGCTGGTGGAATGGTGTTTTAATCCAGGAAAATCAATCCATTAAAACATTGTTAGTGCGGTGGGGAGAGGGAGTGAGAGGCCGTCGGAACGACGGTACCGTTTCGTATCGTGTAGTGATACTTCTGCGGGTTCCAGTATAGGCCATATACTGGAACCCGCAGAAGTATCACTACACGATACGAAACGGTACCGTCGTTCCGACGGCCTCTCACTCCCTCTCCCCACCGCACTAACAATGTTTTAATGGATTGATTTTCCTGGATTAAAACACCATTCCACCAGCCTATACGGTGAGTGCCGCCTTTCATTATTCTCTTTTTTGGAAACTCCAATTTTAAAGAACTGACGAATAACTAGTGGGTTGGAGTGTCTAGTGCTACAGTATATTGGAAATGCAGGTTTCATCACAGATCTGGAACTTGGGCAGTTTAGGTTAATGAACATTAACATTCCCTTGAATACTTAAACAATTCTTCAGATTTATGGCCATCTTTTGCTTCAGTGAGCAGTGCATGATTTAATCTATTTTTGAGGAGCAATAAGTTATTTTTAGTGATGAGTGAGTGTAATCGTTACTATTCGCTACTCGCACGGATAGTATGGCACTCACGATATTTGTTAATGGGCGAGTAACACTGATGCTCATGACTGATATGTTGATCTGACACATTGCCATCTCCCTTCAGTAAACAGCAGGAGTTGGCATCGCATTGAGGGCACTCTGAATGTTAGGCTCTCTGGGGGGCACAGTAAGTACACAGTGAAAACGCACACAAAAAGCCCACCCTCCTGTCCCGGAAAGACTTGTTTTTGGCCGGATGTGTGTGGGTGGAATCCATCACTAATTAACATTAGACTCGCTATTCAGACGAGTACGCAAGTATTGAAAACTACTTGTTACAAGTATACCGATTACGAATATTTTGATACTCGCTCATCACTAGTCATTTGCTATGCAAAGACATGAAACTAGCAAGGAATATTCAAAATCCAAATAGATTTCGGAAATCTATTTTTGCTGGTATTATAAAAAGCAGCCTATACTTCGCATAAAATTGATGGAAAATGGTAGCATAAACGCAATTAATGTATCTTTTTCAAAACGGAACAGCAAGAAATGTTCACACTTGGAATGTAAAGAATGGTGATGAGCTCTGTCCTCACATCAGAACACTTTCACCATTCTGTAGTATCGATACCTACATCTTTCATTTTATGCACATGGGAATGTTCTCCAATAGGCATTTACATTTTATTTGCAGATTTGTTTTTTTGTGTTTTTCTCCCACTGTAGATAGAAGGGGAAGATTGAATTTATAGCTGCCAGACAAGCAAAGGGCATTCATTACAGACTGACAGGAACACGACACGCTGCGAACATATCAGGATAATTACTCTAAATCAAGCACTTTCACTGCAATCACAATGTAAAGAACATGCGTGCTTTCTAGGAATGCCACTGCCGTTCTTATTACTAGATAGGGGACGCCGTCTCAGAATCCCGAAATAAAACAAATGTCTTTGGAAACAGAAAATATAGCCCATGCTTTACTTTACATAGAACCATGGCATATACGCATAATATAAGAGAATATAAAATAATATATAATATAATGTAAGGGACCCGGCTCTGACCTGACAGAAGATTTGCAGGCAGGATGTTATAGCGCCCGAGGAGCCAAGAAGATTGATGCACATTTTGGTAAAGAAATACTTACCGGTAGTAAACCTTGCATGTCATTTATCAAAGGGCCCAGTCTTGGCATACAAGAGTGTATTCCCTATATACAGAGATAGCTGTCAAAATCATTAGTAGGGCCGCCCACTGGACTCCTATACAAGCCTGAGGGATGTCGATGAATACAAGTTCTATTGAATCTCTTAAGTGTTAATCATTCTGTTCAGCTTCTTATCCATAACATCTTAACCTTCACCCCATGGCAATTTTCTGGTTTCCTTTCCTTCCACTTCCCCTTGCAAGAGCCACAACTTTATTTTTCGGTCAATATTGACATGAGGACTTGCTTTTTGCAGGAAGAGTTGTACTTTCAGATTAAATCATTTATTTTACCATATAGTGTAAAGGTAAATGGAAAAAAAAAAAAAATCAAATTGTGGTGAAATTGCAAAAAAGTAAAAAAGGGCAATTACACATTCGTTTATTTACCCATGTTTACTATACAGTAAAACTGTCATGTTGGCGTGATTCCTCAGGTCAGTACAGTACAGGTTTGTAGATACCACACATCTTTACTGTAATTTAAGTGGTGAGAGAAAAAAAAAAAAAAAAACCACGTTTTTAACAAAATAGAATTGCGCTTTTGGTGCCATTTTCCGTGACCAGTAGCATTCTCATTTTTCGGGATCTGGGCTGTTTGACAGCTTAGGCTGCTTTCACACAGCGTTTTTGTGCTGTTCGAGGGGGATGGGGGGGAAAAAAAAAAAAAAAAAAAAAAAAAAAACACAGACTTTGCAGGACTCCTCGGACAGCAACGGATCCAAACTGATGTCTGCAATCGGATGCCAAATAGGCATCAGATTCCGATATTTTGCAGCATCAGTTTGGATCCTCTCTCCCTCCTGTCACCTCGTCCCCCCCTCTCTCTGCTCCCTCTTTGTCCCCTCTGTCTCCCCCTCTTTCCAGATCTTAAAAAAAATAAATAAATAAACCTTTATTCTCTCACCCATCCATGACTCCCATGGCGCTTCCAGCTGTCTTATTCTGATCCACATGACCGGGCGTGATGTCACAGTCACATGACCGGTTACCACGGTAACCGGTCATGTGACTGCACTGTGACGTAACGCCAGGTCCTAGAAGCAGAGCGCTGGAGGCATCGCTGGATCGCCGGAGAGGTGAGAATAAAGTTATTTTTTTTATTTTTAACCCTTTATTTTCACTAGATGTCACTTCTGCAATGTACGAATATACACTGCAGAAGTGAAATTAGATTGCACAGAGCTATTTTAGAGCATGCTCAGTACACCAAATCGGGTCCGAGGAACGATCAGCTGTTTCCTCGGACCCATGCTCCATAGGCCCTATGTTATTTGGCGCGGATCAGGTCGGATCCAATTCGGTCCGCTTTGACCCGCTGTGCCAAAAATCGAAGCAGTCTGCGATTTTGGGCACAGCAAAAAAAAATCGGCCAGAATCGGATGCCAATAAGGCCAAATCCAATGTGATCCGTGCCCATAGACTAACATGGGGGCCAAATCGGATCCGTGGCTGTTCGTTTTACAACGGACAGCCACGGATCACAGAACAACGCTGTGTGAAAGCGCCCTTACAAATGTCAGCTCAAGCTGCAAAAAGTAACAATACCATTTTTGGGCAGATGTTATGTTTTGATCGCCCGTTACTGCAACGTTGCAGAGACCAAAGTAGTGTAATTTTGGTGTTTGAAACTTTTTCTGTTACATAGAAAATAAAGTTTCAGATTTCAAAACTATTTTAGATTTGGTATTGCCATGTTTGGAAATGCTGTATGTGTGGGTTTTGTTTCATTTTTTTTATACTTATTTCAGTGGCCCAAAAGGGAGGGGTGATTTGAACTTTTTTCATACTTTAGTGGCCAGTGTAAAATACAATATAAGTTTTTTAGAGGGCCTTAGTGCTGCATACAGCGATCGCTTGTCCTGGCTTTAGATGAGCTGCTGCTTATTGTAAGACAGGGGGAAGAGATCACTTCCTGCTTGTGATGTCACTGGGATCATCACAGGACCCTGGCCTGTCCAGGTAATAGCACAGGTCCTGCGATTCACTTCATGGGACCCGATTCCCGTCGGGTGCTTTGGATCACGCCGTCAATAAACAGCGTGATCCAAAGGGTTAAAAGCGCCAATCAGATCAGAGTAAGAGGTTGCAGTAGTCGAGGTAGGAGGGGAAAGCGTTGACAAGTGTTTTTTGCTGTTTCTTGGTTAAGGAATGTACGGATCTGGGAAATATTTGAGTTTGAGTCGGCAGAAGGTGGAAAAGGCATGGATATGTCACTTGAAAGCAAGCGGGGTCATGGATTACTCCGAGGCAGCGAGCATGCGGGGCTGGGGTGAGTAACTGGATTTTGATGGATAGGTCTGGTGGTGTGGTAGGGTGAGCTGGGGGAAGAGATCATTAAAGCGAACCTGTCACCCCCCTGGACATCAAAAGCTAAAATAGCCACCTTCTGCAGCACTAAGGCTGCATTCAGAGAAGGTGGCTATAGGCTTTTGATGCCCTATATACAATTAAATATACACTTATATAACTGCTTACACTTTAGAAGAGCTAAGACCGGGAGGCGGGGTTTCGCGCTCCTCCGACCCGCCCCCTCTTGTCAATCAGCCTGGTCGCCTGCTGCTGCCTCCCCTCACAGTGTACCATGAACTCGCTCCTCCGTTCTCCTGTATGGCGCCGCGCATGCGCGCTGCCCAACAACTTCCTGGACACCCGGCGCACAGCGCATGCGCGGCGCCATACAGGAGAACGGAGGAGCGCTTTCATGGTACACTGAGGGGAGGCAGCAGCAGGCGACCAGGCTGATTGACAAGAGGGGGTGGGTCGGAGGAGCGCGAAACCCCGCCTCCCGGTCTTAGCTCTTCTAAAGTGTAAGCAGTTATATAAGTGTATATTTAATTGTATATAGGGCATCAAAAGCCTATAGCCACCTTCTCTGAATGCAGCCTTAATGCTGCAGAAGGTGGCTATTTTAGCTTTTGATGTCCAGGGGGGGGATGTCCTTAGGGGGGGGGGGGGGTGACAGGTTCGCTTTTATTCTTTTTTATGCATGTTCACTTTTAGAAATGGAGCAGGGAGAAAAAAAAAAAAAAAAAATAGGTGAAATAGTGGACATTGTGTGGTTTTGGTAAGAATATATTACACACACAGCATGTCAGATGGTGTTAAGGGGTAAGGCTATGTCACTAGTGGTCTTCCCCCTGCCTTTGAAGCAGGCTCACATGACGAGACAGCATCTTTCTCGGTACTTTGGCTGATATTAGTAGCAGGGTTGTGCAGTCTGCAAGCCAAACCTCCAACTCAGACTCCTTAATTTCCCTAAATTTAACTCCACCAAAACGGACACCGGTTCAGACTCCACAAGCCCTGCTTGGACATGTGCATTTAAAAGGCACCGTTACACAGCACGACGTTGGAACAGTGTCGGCAAAAATCTCGTGGGCACAGGGTCGTTTCCAACATAGTTTTGACATCGTTGCTGAGATTTCACACTTCTAGATATCGTGGACAACTCACCAACGATGTTTTGAGCAGGTATCATTCGCACAACCCAGCAAACGATACCTGCTCATTGCTGTGAATGGGTGAAGTCGTAAACAGTTATCGCGGTGTCAAACAACGATATTCTAAGTTGTTGATCATGTGGTTTGAGAACATGTTCTCAAACCTGCGAACAGCGATCCAATGATTTATCGTTACAACTTTGCAGAGTCACACGCAACAACGTCCTAACTATGTCGCTTGAACGACTCCAAACCTGTGACGTTTAAGCAATATCATTAACGATGTGCCGTGTAACAGGGCCTTTACAGCCACAGGTGGATCAGCTGTCAACAAGTGAAAACCAATCTGACAGTGAGATTCAACACTTATCAGAAGAAGGGCGTGTCATTTCCCATTCCACTGTGAGGTCATTGCAAGGTGCCAATGATTTGTCATGATAACCAGCTATAAGATGACTGCCTGTGTCACGACCATCTTCCTGTGGACGCTTGTGAGCCAGCATTCATTGAAGACAGATTTGTGCTGTACAGGGCAGACTTACTGCACTACTCTATATAGCACAAGTGATCAGATCATCACAGCTTCAAGGGAACTAATAATACAGTAAAGAGAAGTAAAAAAAAAAAAAAAAACACGTCATCTGGTTGAGGGTTAAAATTATTTAAATTTCTCATAACACAGCAGACCCTCTTATTGATTGGCAGGTGTCCCATAAGTTGAATTCCAATAAATAAAATATTGTGACAAGCCTTTTGTAATCATAGAATGATGGGAAGAATGAAGGCACCATGATATGTACTAGAGCACTACAGCCCCTTCTCTACAATACCAGACACAGTTAGGCATTTTTAAATCATCGCAGCATTTGGCCAAAAGGATATGACATTCTTACCTGGAATGCCAAAAGAAACACCTGAGACAAGCCTCGAGTCCTGTCCACCTAGCTCATCCAATATCTCTCTCCGCTCCCCCTACCCAGCTATCACTTCACACCAGCAGTATGGCGCTTTCCCACCTTGGAAAGCAGATACATGACTATACATCATCCCTAAAACCAGCTGACTGAGGCTGCAACCTATATCCTTCAGGGATATTTTAGAACAATAAAGGGGAGGGGGATATAAAGGCTCATGCCACCCAGCCATAATCTGTTACGAGATATAAGTTACATTGCGAGGCATTCTTCCATGCAGCAGTGACTGAAAAGTTAAAGCTCTTTAGGTGCAATGACTGCACAACCCTATAAAATTAGCTCTTCGCTGAATAAAATAGATAAGGTCAGAGATATTATAGGATTTATATTATTCTAGTGAACAACAAATCTGTTCCTGACAATTCATTGCCCCTAAAGGGACGTTTCAACAAGATTCATTCACTGGTCAGTTTTTTTTTTTGCCAAGGGATTTATGGAGATAGAAATACTATAATCTAATGACTGAAGTAACAGGCAACATCTGAATATGCAGTTCTGGGATTTTTCAATCAATTCTTATCTGCAGAGAAATTTATAGGAATTATCAACATTCCTGACAATACAATTGATCCGTATATGCTGGTATTTGTGAACCAATCCAACATTAAAATAATATATGCAACATTTCAAAGTTCCCATGGAAAGAGCGTAGCCTGTATGTGTCATACAATTTGGGGGATTCATTGGATTGCACCAAATCCCGATTACCTGGGTCTTCCTGACTGCTCTGGTGCGGTGCCACTGCAACGGGGGTTAATAACAGCTGTGATTTGTATTTGGCACAGCTGCCATCAAGCCCTAAAGGAAGGCCCATCAATAATCCTGTATTTTAAATTGAAAGGAGGAGGAGGTGGGGGGAGGGTAAGATTAAAAAAACAAACAAATAAAAAAACACACAACACACAACACACACAACACACACCTCTTTACTTTATTAATCCCAAGAGGTCACCAATGGTCTAACTCACGACGCCCCACAAGGATCCCGGCTTTGCTACATCTCAGAAGCTGCAGTAACAAGTGGCGTCCTCACTGCAGCTTCTGAGACCAAACTGAGGGCAATAGGGAAGTCGTCACTGTGAGAAGCAGTGCCGTCACTTGAGGACTTCCCCACCATTGTCAGTGAACTCCGTTAAACCTGCTACCAGATTGCATGACATGGCAACACAGATGTCAGTCAATTAAGCAGCAGGTTTAACTGAGTTGAGAGCTGTAGTTTCCACACCGTGAACTCCATTGAACCCACCGACAGCAGTGAGGAAGCCCTCTTGTGAAGTCGCCACTTCTCACCCACTAGAAGCCGCAGTGAGGACTCCCTTACCATCCCTGTTGCTTCTGGGATGTAGCAGAGCTGGGACTGAGAAACATCAATGGACTGCTTCGGACCAGAGGCATTTTTTTGGGGATAAATAAGGTGGCAAGAGCTTTTTCTCAAATTATGGATTTTTTTTTCTGTCTGCTGATTTCTTTTCACTTAAGGTACAGTCACACATGGCAATATTGCTTGCAATTTCATTGGCAAATTGCTGGTTGCAGTGAAATCATGGACACATTGTTCCTTTTGTACACGGCAACAAAAAATAACAATGTGTCCATGATTCCACTGCAACCAGCAAATTGCAAGCAATATTGCTGTGTGACAGTACCTTTACAGGTTAGTGATATTGGGGGCGTGGGGGGGCAGGGACAGGTAGGCGCCAAGATTTTTGAGGCTGTGGGCTGGTATAATTAGCCTTTGGGGAGGGGGGGGGGGGGGGGGGGGGGGGAAGGGGGAAGAGGGCAATAACCCCAACAGCAGTGGGGCTCACAGATATGGATACCCGCCCCCAGCTATGCGCTGTCTGTGCGGTTTATCAAAATATAAGGGACTCCATGACGTTTTTATTAATTACATCAATTTGACAGGTGTCGTCCGAAATGTAGGATGATCCTGCAGCACCCAGCATCCACACCCCTGACACCATCTGCTCTCTGATGCATGAAGCCAAATTCTCTGTCCCAAGAGGGAGGAGATCTAAGGAGCAGCTATGATTTTCAATTATAGGCGATCTATAGATCCTAGACCTGCAGTGTACAGCGCTGCTTCATCACGGAGGAGGACAGGGACTGTACTAACAAGGTTCTCCCCAGAGTTCCCCTTTAAGGTTTAATATGCAGACCCAGCAGGGATGTGTGTTGTCAGAGTCATGGAGTCTGTATAAAAATGGACCAACTGACTGCTAAAATAAATAATGAATTGGGTAAAGTAGATAAGGAATATGCAGAATATTATGAATTATGTTGTAAAAATGTTTAAAATCCTGATTTCACATTGTACTACAATAAATTTATCACTTAAACATGACCCATGTATGAGGGAGGCCTAGTCAAAGAAATTGAGGAGTCAGCGGTTTTACCGACTCTACAGCCCTGGGACCCAGAAAGCATAAATTTAACGGCTCTTAATGCCCATCTTGCCTTCTTTTGCAGTCCCCTAGCACCATTTTAGAGCTAAAGTTCAGGTCACCGTAGATTTCTATGGGGTTTCAAGCTCAAGTGTGGGTTGAGTCTGGTTCCAAACTCAAACTTTTTTTCAAGTCCGGATGGATCCACTGAACCCGAACAGCTATGTGCTCGCCCATCTACTCTATCGAATTTCCTTCATGCTCAATATCGAATTTCCTTCATGCTCAATATGAGCCTCACTTGCCTTGTAGAGTCATCAAGTCAACTGAATAGACTTTAGGAATCTTTTACTTGCTTAAGGGTGGGAGTATGTCGTTTCCAAGCCCCTAAGTGGCTTAATAAGGTTGCACATAAGGCATGGTAGCCCCAGCTCAGTGTATTCTCCTTTATCCTATGCTGCCCTCAACTGGAGAATCCATAGGATATCTGCTCTGATGGACATTTCCAGCTACATATCTAAATTTACGGCAGCACTGACCACAGGTAATCATCTCTCACTAGGAGTAAGAGATTTGTCAATCATACCAAGCTGGAGAGGAGGTGAGGGAAATAGGTGGCAGGCAGCCATCCAGCACACTTCTCCCATAACATGGCACTTGACAGTGTCATCAGTTTAGACATAGTTTAACAGTATCCCAGCACATGCTACTAAATCATGTTAGTGCAGTTAGTAAAAATAACAAACCTTTTAAAGATCCTGTTAGGGGCCACATGATTTTGCGAAGAATAATTTTTTACTGATATAAAGTATATTTTACCAAAAAGGTATAATTGGTATCTTTACATTAAGCGCATGTTATCTGAAGGTTTAGTAATACATTAAGACAAACGACGATACTTTATAAAATGTTAATTTCACTGCTTTCTTCCCCCTCTTTTTAATGTTATGAACTCCCAGCCAAATCCACAATCGCTCTAGGTCACAGAAAAAAACAAGCCCAGCTGCCTTTAGCCATCCAACGTGCAGGTTTGCCATCCTCCCTGCTGTTTTGGCTTGAGTTCTTCAGACTGGAAAATTCAGAAGCTCAGTCTCCAAAGCTTTACAAATGCCAGAACCATCTAAGAGGAAAATAGGACAAGGCCACCCTGAGGCAAGTTTATACTAAAATCTGCTAGCTGCAAGGCTCATATGCAATAAACACTGCACATACCGGAGGACACCATCTCGTCAGCTAGTCCAAAACCTAAAAACACAACACTAACAAAAAAGGAAAAAAATAAAATAATTTAATGTGGGGGTATAAAGTAGTATTATAGCAATTTTTTTTCCCCAGGACTAGAATTCGAAGTGTCCTGCCCCGTAATTTACTATTACTCAGACAGCTTATTTTTTGTCGAATACCAGGTCCTATGGCACCATCTTGTGCCGTAGAAAAGAGAAAGCTATTAGCACAACTTGAGATAGATTGCACTGCACATCCACACCACAGAAGACCTCAACACGTGCAACCCCCCAAAAATCCTGATCCAATCCTGCAACTAGAGGATTTGACAGAGGATCTGAAACAATCAAACTAAATACCATGAACCCAAGAGGCAGACTGCTGAGGCTCAGCAAAGAAATATCACCAGACAGTATGCTAGAAGATACCAATAGGGCACCTGCATCAATACTTACAACTAATAAAACTGATCTACCTCACTGTCTTAGCAATCTTGGAAATGCTTAGCTATACCATCAAGAATAGAAGAAGTACGTGACCTCCTTGGAAAAGAAGGCTGAAGACAAATCAAGGTGACACAGAAGTCAGCCAACTAACAGAAGGGGGTAAAGATCAAGAACACCACCAAAGCTGGACAAGTACAAAGGCCTGACTCCCATCTGAAGCCCTAGAGATTGCTAAACAAAGGCCCACAGCACTTGCATTAAGACTAGGGAGATACACCCTATAGATGCTGAGGTCAAGAGGATTAATGCCCTGTTCTCTAAAGAAGTGGTCCCAAACCTTTTTGCATCAGGGACCATTTTTCTGTGTAACAGCGGGGGTGGGCTTTGGTCATATGGGGCAGGGCTATGGAGAAGGGGTGGAGTTTCACAGTTTCCCCGAAAGAGGAGTTACGTACTATTTTTCAGGGGATATCTTATTTTTCCATCCCCTTGCAGCCCCTAATATGGCATCACTGTCATTCCCTTGGAGCCCAACATCCCCTTGCAGCGCACAATATTCCCATCATCCCCCAATACTATATCTCCCATCATCCTCCATACAAACAGTTCAGTCACCGGTCTGCCGCTGCACCTGCAGCATTACGTTGTCTGTGCTCTTCCTCAGCTGTGTGCATAGATTTACGTGAGAAGCCATCGGTCACAGTGCAACAGCCACTAGCCAATCAGGGCCTGGCTGCTGCACAGTGAATGGCCCGGTGTCTGCACTGATTGGCAGAGTGGCTTCACACATACATCTATGCACACATCTGAGGAAAAGACCAGAGAAACAATGTAATGCTGCAGGTGTGGGGGGGGGGGGGGGGGAATGGGGTTTCTGTGGTGACATCACCCTGGGAGGCAGCCAGCATCCACCACTCAGCCACCGCAGAACACACTAGTGCTGGTCTGCGGCGGCGCGGACCGGTACGCAGACCCCCGTGGCCCTGTGATTAGGGACCCGTGCTCTTAACCATCCATGGTGTACTCCCAACTGCAAAATAACAGCAAATCCACCAACAGAAACTGCACAATATTGGATGAACAGGAAATGAGAAGGAAAGCACAGTAACCAACAAGAACCAGTGACCATTAGTGAAGCAGAAATCCAAGAGAGTGTCAAGAACAAAGAGCTGGACAGCACCTGGCCCAGACATGATCCACACCTACTGGCTAAAGAAATCAAAAAGCAGTACATGAATGCCTGACTAAGCAGATGAATCACATGCTAGAAGCAGGCCACCACCCAGCTTGGCTAACAAGAAAACAAAAAACAAGTGTTTATCATGAAGGATCTCCACAAATTAACAATTCCAACCAACTACCACAGAATAACCTGCCTCACAACAGCATAGAAGCCCCGGTCGGGCACCACAGCCAGGAAACTCCAGAACTATATGAAAACATACATGAATCCAGCTCAGAAAAGGCATTGGGGACACCAGAGGCCCTAAGCACCAGCTGCCAGTAGATCGAGCAGTCGCTCAAGACTCAAGATCCAGACAGACCAATCTCTGCACAGCCTGGATAGACTACAGGACAGCCTATGACTCAATGCCACACACATGGATCTGTGAAAGCATGGCGTTCTACAAGGTCAGCAGGAAATTAAGAATCTAACTCAGCGGGGCTAGGGAGGACAACACAAAAGTCAACTCACGACAACTTGCACAAGTGTCCATTAAATGCAGCATTTAACAAAGTGATGCACTGTCCCCATTGCTGCTATGCATAGGCTTGCACTCCCTTAGTTAATTTCAGAGTCTGGCTATGAATACAAGTTCAAGAGTTAGCACTGCAGCCTTTGCAGCACTGGGGTCCTGAGGTCCTGGGTTCAATTCCCACCAAGGACAACATCTGCAAAGAGTTTGTATGTTCTCCCTGTGTTTGCATGGGTTTCCTCCGGGCACTCCAGTCTCCTCCCACATTGCAAAGACATACTGATAGGATATTTAAATTGTGAGCCTCAATAGGGACAGCATTACTGATGTATGTAAAGTGCTATGGAATTAATAGCACTATATAAAATGAATTATTATTAAAAGAGTTGAAGTGTGGCACCCCAGGAGTCCAGATGCCACAATGGCATGGCCTCCCTCACAAAGCTTGATGTCAAGCATGGAAGCAAGAAGAGGTCCCATTGTCAGGTAACATCAGCATCCAACACTTGTCCTGACTCCAGACCAGAAGAGGGAGCTCTGAACCTGGTTTTAGAGGGACCTTCCTATAAATTCTGGCCCAGAGGCGGGGTTTGACAAAACAGTCTGAGACAAAAGAACAGGAAAGCAATCCTGGGTTCTGGAGCTCTTCCCAGGACAGTGGAAAGCTAGTGGAAAAGGAGTCAAGGAGAACCCGGGGACTGGAGCGGTGACAAAGCTCGCCCCAGAGGAAAGAGCTTGAAACCACATGCAGGAGTCCGTGGTTGTTTGGATTTAGCTGCCAGGACTTCAGTACCCTGAGGGCAGAGGATTGCAAGTCCCTTGGCCCCAAACACCCGAAGGCACAGCAGCATACCAGAGCCTGGAACAGCCACTGAAGAGAGACACCTGTAACAGGCTCCAGCTGCCTACCATACGGACAAAAGACTTAACACGCAGGAAAACAGAATTATTCTTACCGTTAATTCCTTTTCTAGGGCCCTTCCACGACAGCATAGGAGGTTGCCTCTCCACGCCCTAATTGGGACAGGAAGCACAAGAGAGGTTAAAAGGCCCCTCCCACCTCCCACAAGCCAGTGTCTTACAAAGAACCATAGCAGGAGGAATAGGAACACATTCCAGGAAACACAAGGAAATAGGGAGGGAAATAAGTGCTGTCGTGGAAGGGCCCTAGAAAAGGAATTAACGGTAAGAATAATTCTGTTTTCTCCAGGCCCCTTCCACGACAGCATAGGAGGAATACCAACGAATTGATACCTAGGGGGGGAACCACAGCCTGCAGGACATCCTGCAAAAAGCCAAATCCCCGGGGCATCCCAGATCCAGACGATAAGGTGTTGGGAAGGTACGCAGGGAGGACCACGCAGCAGCTGCGCAGAGCTGCTATGGTGAGCCCCAGCCCAACGTGCCCCGAAGACTAAGGAAGCTCAGGCAGAAGGGCAGGAAACCCGGAAGGCGACAGAACCCGCCGGGCGAGGCCAGAACCGGAATGGCACGGGTGGTCCAGGGGGCCACGGGACTCGAAGCCCCGGACGAGCCCACCCGACGGCCAAAGGGCGGAAGAATAGGGTAGGGAACTATGCGCCAGGGTATCACCACCCTAAGACAACCTAGCCTGGTCCTGCGATCATGAAGGAATGGAAGTCGACCTCCTTCGGAGTCCGAGAACATCGATCAGAGGAAGGAAGGATAATCGACTGGGAGCGAAGGAACATCAAGACCCTCATGGAAAAGAATGAAGGGACCAGCTGAGGGACATCGCTGTCAGCACGGACAGAGAATTATGGGTCCCGGATGGACAAACCCAGAAGCAGCCCGACCCGCTGAGCAGACGTAATTGCCACCAGAAAAGTAGTCTTGCGAGACAACAACCGGACAGCACTGGAAGAGAGCGGCCCAGAGGGAGAAAGCGACAGGCTAAACAGGACCACAACGAGAGCCCAGGCAGGAGCAAGGAGCCTTCGCAGACAAAGTCAGGAAGCAGATACCAGAAATCGGTGAACCCAGGGAAGAGATGCCCAACTGCACCAAAGAGCGGGCAGAGAGCCGAAACCAGCCCACAATGTGGCTGGCGGAAGTCCCAGGACCAACCCACCTGGAGAAAGCGCAAGACATCTGGAAGGACGAGAACCACACAAAAGTCAATGCAGCCATGGTCTCCCATTGAAATTGCCATAGGCTCTCCCACTGAGATTCCCATTGGGTCACCCATAGAGACTCCCATTGAGACTCTCATGAGGTCTCCCATCCAGCCCGAGACCAAGGCTCCCACTGCTCAGCTTCAATGGTGTGTCAAGGCCATGCACAATGGGTTTACAATGGCTTCTGACATCCAAGAGAAGAATCGCAGCCACACTGCATAGGTCAGAAGGGACCGGCCTACGGGACCCCGGCAAGGTAGCCACGAATCGTCCAGACAGGCCCGGAGGCTGCAGTACAGGGGCCCAGAAGCCATGCAGCTAAGCCGAGCCACCGAAGATCCGGAGGACCTAGCGAACCCAGAAACAGTAAGGAGGGGGTCAGGCCCAAAACGACCGGACCCTCGAGACGGAGAGATATAATCAGGGTGAAACCAGCCTCTCCTCGGCCACAGCGGAGCCACAAGGATGGTTAGAACATCGCCGTCCCCGAACTTCCTCAGAGGACCCGCCTGAAGGGAAATAGGCGGGAAGCGAACAGGACGAAAGCCGGGGACCCAATCATGCCAACAGAGTAGAACCCACCTTGGCCAAGTTCCACACTCCTGGGTGGAAAAACAGCAGGAACAGGTCTAGGAAGAACCGGGAGGACCCCGACAGCAGGGCACAGGACCATGGACCCCCTGATGACGGAGGGGAGTCACTGAGGGGACAACTGAAGACCCCAGAACGAGAGATCCCATGCAGACCTCGAGCAGCAAGGAGGGTATCTGCGACCACCCCAGCCCCCGAGAAAAGGAGGACTGGGAACATATGGCACGACCCCAGAATCCCTGAACCCGGCCGGCGACCATAGTCAGAGGGATGACCAGGAGACCGAACCGAGGAACCCCTGGCAACAGGTCGAGAGGGTCAACCACCAGAGGAGAGACAAGGAGACGCCTCCTGGGAGGCGAAACCCGGAAGAGTGGGACAAAGGAATCTGTCCCAATGAGACAGGATGTGGTCGGGAAGGCTCGAGAGTGGACCCAAGTCCACAAGACAGATGGAATGCCGGACGACAAGGATCCCAGAGCCGAAAGAGCTGACCGAAGGGAGGGAGACAACGGACGACTGCCGTGGCTCCAGGCAGTAAGGTGCGAGCGGAGGGAGCAACCAGAAGGAAGACATCCCGACATGGCAATAACCAACTGCCCCAACCCCACAGGAAGGTCACCACCGCCGTCACCAGCTCCGAGAAAATACAGGGAGCCAAGGAGAGCCTGAAGGGAAGGACAGTGAACTGGAAGTGCGAAGATGAAGAACTTCCGATGCCAAGGATGAAAGGGAACGGGGAAGCAAGAGCCCATCAAATCGGTTGTAGCCATCCGGAGGCGTCGCACATCCACGGAATCGCTGAGAGGAAAAGACTTCATCCGGAAACGCTCATACCTGACATGTAGGTTGAGCGTGTCAGGCAGATAAGGACCCGGGAGACCCCAGATGGCCTCCTGACCAAGAAGAGGTGGGAGTAGACCTAACACCACTCCATGGCATGGAAATGAGGCTTTTGCAAGCAGGAAATCCCGCACCCCTGCGTATAGAATACCGTGCGTGCCCTGCGAAGGCAGGCCGGGAACCTGGAGAACCCGAACTCTAAGAGGAACCGAAAGGACCCCTATCATCCACCGCCACAAAAGCTGCCGCCACGAGGGGAGAAAGGCCGCAAGTCTGCGTCCCCTCCCTCACTTGAACCGAGTCACCGGTAGGCAGGCTGTTGCCGCTGCAGACGGGAAGGGACAAGGATATGGTCCCCTCTACCCTTATGGGTACTCCACCGTCCGGATTACCCAGTCCCGTGGGGCTGGGAGTTCCGAGGCACCGAAGAACAAAATGTCCGTGACATGATCCATAGAAGCAGGGATTTACAACACATGACAAGACCCAAAATGAGGACTATGCAAAGAAGCCTCAGAAATACTCCAGCACAGTGGTAAGATGCTAAATGCAGGAAGGATCAGCATACACTGAACGCCACAACCAAGTAGCAGAAATTGTATACAGCAACATCTGTACAGCATATGGGCTAAATTTTAAATTTTGGGGGAAAGTGGTGGGTGCGTTTTATAATCCGAATATATGGATTAAGTACTGAAGGGGAGGTGGGGTCAGCTTTGGAGCCTGTCTGGGGGCTAGGGCGGGCTGCAGTGGGAGGTCACATGCCCCCGCTCATAATATGCACTGCCACTGTCCATCACCATGCTGAAACTGCACCGAGGTGATGGACTATGGGAGCGGCACTGATCGGGCACGCAGAGATCTCACTGCTGTGCCGATCACATGACCGGCAGTACCGAGAACCACGAAGTAGAGGAATGCAGAGGCACAGAGGCAGACACTGGGAGGACAGCACTGATACTTTACCATGAGGGACATATACCCCATATGATTTATTACACAGACCCTGGCATTATAAGATGGACTTGACTTAAAAAATTTCTCTTTTCCTTCACTAAATATGGGAGTGAGTCATAATCAGGTGCGTCTTATAAAGCGAACAACACAGTAAATGTCTAAACTCCAAGCTTATTTTTTTGCTCGCCACAACAATGAATTCCAAGAACAGGCAATCAAAAACAGCCCATCTACCCAAAATGGTATTAAAAAAAGTCAGGTCAAGATCTAAAAATAAGCCATCACACAGCCCCAGATTATAAAAAAAGAAGGACACTGCGGATTGTGAAAAAAATGCCAAAAGGGCATATACAAACTCGTACCATCCCGAGGCATCATACCGACAAGTCAGTTTTACTATATAGTAAACATGTTGCATGTTGGGAGAGAAAAAAAAAAAAAAAAAAAAAGCCCACTGGCACTTTTTGAAGTGTCACCACACTTGGAATTAATTTTCCCTGTACACTATATGGTCAAATGATGTTTATTGCGGGATGGGTTGTACTTTTGAACAACAAGTTTTCATACATCTATATTGAAGGAAAATTTATAACGTTATGGTTCTTGGAAGGGAAAGCATAAACAAAAAAAATTGTATAGCGGTGAAGGGGTTGCAGTTAACTTCATACCCTTTTTCTGCACCATGGCAAATGTATTGACTAGTCTCAGGCACACAACTGACTTATGATAGTTACAGGTGTATTTACTAGCAGACATATTGCCACAAACTATCCAGAGTGAAAGATACAGGATAAGGTGCAGTGTACACAACCATTGCAACACAATCATTTCTACAACATCAATGAAGTCTCCAAATATACATTCGTACATAACAGACCCAATTGTAGCAATAAATGAGATACAGCAGAAAATCAAACAGACTTCCTACATTGGCCCACACTCCCCACAAAGGCAAAAGCTTTACAAAAAGGAGATGCGAGACTGTGGCTTTCATAGTCTCATTAAAGAGACCCCTACTGCTTGAACGCATGGGAGTAGGTGCAAATCATAGGAAAGGGTGTGGCCCTATTAAAACAGAGTTAATTTAAATTGACAATGCAAGCCTAACCAAAGCTGGAGCATAAAAGGCCGTCAAGGACATTAGGACAATCGAGTAATCAAAATGCTCTTTATTCAAGTTAAAAAAAAAAAAAGCCAAATCTAATAACATGAAGAGGTCGCTATTAATACATTTTGACCAGTTTTAAATATACAACTGCTTGAAGGACTGAGGACAGTAACCCTAGTAATGCAGGAGCCATAACTTCACTAACGTTATTGCTGTCAGAAATAGCAATTTTCTACAAGAGCTATATAGAGGAAAACTAAAAAAATACTTAACCTATACAACAGTCATTAATTAGTTCACCAAGAACACCATCATCTTGCAATCTTGAGTGTTTTAGTGGATATAGTGAATAACACAACAGGCCTTCTATTTGTGGAATATGTTGACAATTATGAAATAAAATTAAATTATCTTTCTTTCTATAGGGTCTATATCACAGATGACAGTCAAGTTTGTGCAGGTGGTTTAAGGTTTACTACTTATATGACTTTATAGGATGCAGTTCTGACATGTATTAAAACATTAATAAGAAAATCCTTAGAAAAACAAAAAAACTTGTTTCCAACTTATTTTTACTTTTAGCTTGAAGATTTAATTGTTAGCTAGTCCAACATTAAAAAAGGAACAATCCAAATTGAAACTAATAGCCTTCACTCGAGCAAAAATCAGAAAGTACAAGATTAAAAGGAACCTGTCACCATGAAAATGCATTGTAAGGCTAGCTTCACACCACGGTTTTTGTCTGAAGTCTGCCTGTGTCTGCTCTGCCACTGTCCTTTGTGCTGAATTCACAGCCTGTGCTTGACATAGTGCTGTCCATGGTGCTGAAGTGTCCACAGCAGGATTTCAGAGCATGCTCAGTGCTTAAAAAAATAAAATAAAATAAAAAAATAAAGAAATTCGGATCCAGGAAACTATTTTTTTACTATACATTTATTGGATTTTTTATCCGGATCAGTTTGTCCGATTTTTTTTTCACCGAAGCCAAAAAATGCTGCAGGCTCCGATTTTGGTGAGTGAAAAACCAGACAAAAAAAAAAAAAAAAAAAACACAAATCCGGCACAGAATACACAATACCGGATGTCCAAATAGGGATACAAGGGAGGCAAAACCGGATCCGGTTCTGTCCAGTTTAAACCAGACAGAATCTGATGCCAGAAACCGTGGTGTGAAGCCAGCCTAATCTGCAGGCACCATGCTATAAAGCAGGAAGTGTGGAGCAGATTGATATAGTTTTGTAGGATCTGTGGCTATCCGTTGTAAAACTGAGCCACAGATCCAATTTGGCCCCCCATGTATCCCTATGGGAATGGATTGGTCCTATATGGACATCCGATTGTATCCAAATTGTTACGGATTCAATTGTGTCCGATTTTTTTGATGTACCCAGAATCAGAGGCTGCTTCAATTTTGGGCTCAGCGGACCAAAATCGGTTCCAAAGCGGTCCACGGCAAACAACATTGGGACCTATGGCGCACGGATCTGGGAAAGAGGATAGTTTCCCGGATTCGATTTTAGTGTACCGAGCATGCTCAGAGTACACTGAAATTACATGGGAACAGAGCAGTTTTACATTAGTAGTATAGTACATACACTGCTAAAGTGAAATTAAAGCAATGTATATAAAAAGAAAAAAAAAAAAAAAAAGGCTCACCTTTCTGCCGAATGTCCCACGATGCACCGCATCCACCTCGGATGGCTGCAGGACCTTAATCAGCTGACCTGCGGCAACCGATCAGCTGATAGGTCACATTGGAAGCCAGTGTGGAAACACCTTCCACTGTGCCACCAAAAATTGGGATACAACTGGGACCTAATTAAGCTATGGCGGCTGTCAAACGCTTCAATGTTGTGAACGATATTGTTAGCGATCACATGCACGCGCGATCGCTAACAATATCGTTCACATCGCTGGTGAGCTGTCACACAGGCAGACTCTACCAGCGATGTGGAGCAGAGAAATCGCTGGTAACTATGGTACACATCGGGTTACTAGGCGCCGCGCGGCGCTTAGTAACCCGACGTTTACCATAGATACATCTCCCAGCATAGGCTCTGCCGCTGGGAGATCGTTCATCGTGGTGTCACACACCACGATGATGCAGATTGATCAAGCGTTTATCGCTTGATATGAGCTCCGGCTCACAAATCTGCGATCTAACAATCAAGCGATTTTACATTGTAAAATCGCTTGATTACACGCAGCGATGCACAAACGATATCGCTTAAGCGATCAAAAAGCAGATCGCTTAAGCGATATCGTGCATAACATTGAAGCGTGTGACGGCCGCCTATGTAACACTTTGAACATATGCTAATTACCTCTGTCAATTTTTAGCCCCTCATGAGCGCCAGCTCCAGGTGTGAAACGACTAATTAGTGACGATTTACAATTGCACCCATTGAATTGTATATCCTAGATTTGCTCTACAACCATATCCACTATATCTACATCCATTCACAGTTATTTCACTGGTTTTATTTGACCTTACAAACCTCCCCCCACAGTACTTGTGGTCTAATGCACGTTTCATAGTCAGTACCTCAACCGTGTACATGGCTGCCCCTTCTATACCGACCATAACCATCATTCATTCCCCAACAGGTTCACATGTGTAAATCAAATCTACCATCTATGGGTATTCAAATTTCATTGGATGCACGCAAACCAAGGTTAGGTTTTAGGATTTACATTATTACCAACCTTAACATCATGATATCATACTTCAATTGCTGATGATCCATGTATGCTCTTTTTAGCTTTCTTCCTCTTCTCTACCCTCATCCTTGAGAGTTCACACCCTTAGTTGTTTCCTCTCATTTTTGTAACAACAACATGACGATACACATGGACTCCTTTAAAATTGTTTGCTTATGAGTTGTACATATAATGTAAATATAATGCAATGTTTTCACAAACAAAACATTGATTTTATATTTCTCCATATTTTACAGCGACTTGTGATCCAGGCCCGCATTGGGCCGAAACGTGATTTTTTTGTCGCGTTCTATGGACACTATAAATAAACCTTCAACCCAAGCATAATCTCCCATACGTGTGCAGCGATTTTTATCTACATAGAGTGTGGGACCGTTGGTTCCTTCTCACTGGCACCGTTACCTTCACCATTTCGAGTACTAGCCATTATTACCTACATCATGCAAAGAAATACAAGCAGAAACTCACCAGAAACTGACAAGTTCAATGGATGCAAGAATTGTGAAGGTGATATCAAAGAAGGGTTCCTATGTTAACATGTAACTTGGCCTGTTAGGATGTTCTGGAGTTAAATAGCTTTTTATTTCAGTGAATGTGACCATAATTGGGATCCAAGATGGCCGCCGACTGAGCAGGACGTACTCCTGTGAGCTCCACAAGACTCTGCTGAATCCGCAGCATCCTACCCCTGGAAGCCGGTGAAACAATTCAGATCACACCTGGGGGCATACTCCAGACACCGAGGACTACCAAGACCCCAGCATTTTAGAGCCCAAGGCTCAAACGGAGCTCTTTGAAGGAGTCTCCCCATCCCCCCCCCGGCACAGGGTGCCTGCCCGTCCCTGCGGCCCAAAGCTGATCCGATCTGCGGTGAGTGCGCCTTCCTGACAGAGGACCCTATCACTAGAAGACCCCATTGCTGACAACTTGCCTGGAAGGGGACCCTGGGGAGAGGCGCTGGAGAGGAGCTACGCAGGATAGAAGCGTTTTCCCGCCGGCCGCCATTAGCGCGGGACCTCATCCGGGAGATACCGGCGGCTGCTGAATCAGCTCCTTACCCGCAGTGAGACCGGGAGAGAGCAGCGGTCGACTCCGGGAGCTGACGGGGGGAGAGCGGGAAGCCCGCAGGCTCACACGCGCGCCCGACCAGCTGCCATGGAGAGCGGATCACTCATTCTCATCACAGCCTGAGTCATAGAGCGGCCTGGCCGGAGAACACAGGAGGACTTACCGGGCTTACTACCTAAGGTGAGGTGTGGGGAAAAGCGGGAGCTGACAAGTAAAGTAACGAAGGGGACACTTAATAACAGGGGTTCCTACACTACAGCTACTGGAACCTTGATCTATCCCATCCCCCTACCCCCTGTGGAACTGGGAACCCACCTTGATACTGGGTCAGCAGACCTAAAAAGCAGAGGTTGTGGAACAATGTGTAATCTGTCTTAACTAAAGCATTACCACCTTGACAAGTTCAGAGGACAGTATACAGACAGGGGTACTGCCTGCAGAAATATCCAAAACCACTTCACCTCAAACCCATACACACAGGAACACTGAATACTGGGTTAACCCTTTCGCTGCCCCTGTACCATCTACTGGCCCATACCACCAACTGCCAGCAGGGGGCGCTGTAAGCCTACCCAAAATATCAACTACAGTGGTTTTATAAAGAAATCTTCAGAATTTAAAGTGTCATAAAACAACATCATGTACACACTTCTACAACTTTTGACTGCACCATATTGCTAACCCCTCCCCCACCCATCTTGCTCAGTGGAAATCTCATAAAGAATTATCTTTTTCCCAAGAACACCCATCTTCTGGATCTCTACTTGAACTCAAAATAACTGATTCTCTCTATACAACACCAGACCCCATAATGTGGGAGCCTCGTGATACCCTGGGGGGGCTGGCAGAGAACTGGAACCAGATAGACTCTAACTTCTTCAACACGTCACAATGGTTAAATCAAATACAAAAACCACTAAACCTGCCGCCAAGGCAACTACTAACACCACACAAGTGGATCTAGACAAATATCTGAAAAAGCAGGCTGGTCTGTCATCCTTGTCCAAAACTTCGAGACGACTCCTGATCGAAGAAACCATGGAACCAGACCATGATAGTGATTGTGAGGGGACAGATGATGACGAGGAACTCCCAATCACCAGATCTTACCTCAAAAAGATATTGCATAAGGCTCTGGAACCCCTGGCCAAAGAGATGGCGGATATCAAACAGGACCTGGCACAGACGGGTCGCAGAGTCGAAACTTTGGAATCGGCCAACACAGAGGTGGTCAAACAAGCTAACGCCACTCTCTCTGGTCTCCAACACCATGAAGACCACCTCAATAAAATCTATACGATGCTGGAGGACCATGAGAATAGGGACAGGCGAGATAATCTGCGTTTGAAGGGAGTTCCTGAAACAATAACACAAGATGCCCTGACTCCATCCGTCGTAGACACATTTCGTTCATTATTACAGCCGGATGACCCATCAGCCATGGAATTAGTGAGGGTACATAGAGCATTGCGCCCGAAACCACCATCGGACGAATCTCCAAGAGACGTAATCTGCCGTTTCCTGGACTACAGGACAAAGGAACTAGTCATGAGGAGGGCCAGGGAAAAAAATCACCGTTACATGCAATGGCTCCCCAATCCAGATATACCAGGATCTCTCTTGGATAACCCTTGCTAAACGGCGCCTCTTGAAACCGCTGACTACAATTTTTCATCAAAAGAATTACCCTTACAGATGGCTGTTCCCATTCGGAATTGCTGTCACGGCTGGAGACAAAAGGATCCAAGGACGAACATCGGCTGACATCAAATGGATGTGCCAGGAGCTGAGTATCGAACTGGAACACTATCCCAATCTAGAGGAAGTGGGAGCTGCATACCAGATGACACCTCTACAACATCCACCACCATGGCAAACACACCTGACGCCAAAGTCTCAAAGATCAAGACGTAAAAACTCTAAGTTAGCTGAGTCCCGAGGAGAGGAAAGCCCGAATGGATGATGGATAGTTGAGCACTTTTGCTTTTTTTTTTCCTTTTCTCCCTGAGACTCATGATTGAGACATTAATAAACTTATGATCCCCAGCTACCACAATCGGACTGGAGGATCAATATTCCTTCCACATCCTCTCATCTACCTTGAGACTTGATCATAACTCTAATTCTCGCTTGAAAATCGTTCTACAAATGTTGAGAATTAAGATCATAACCATTTGGAGATCGTTGTGACGGACATATACTACTCCGTTAGCCCACATGGGGGTCCTGAGGGAGGTTTTACCTCCCCACATTCACCTGCTAACAGTTTTATAAACCTCTTCTGGTTCGTGTATTAGGTTTTAATTACAAATAGGCTAACCTACAAGAAACTACTCTGTTACAAGTTTCGGACTATCCTGTTACCAAGTTTATGGCATAATAGCCTAATAGTTAAGCGTTGTGTTAAAAGGTAAAACCTTCTCTGCCGGCCTGCCCCTCTTGCTCGCGACTCTTACGCAGCGGCGGGATGGTTGCAATAGAGAAGAGTCTGTCTGTTCAGACTTATCGCTCACAAAGGTTTAATTTTAAGATGTATGAATATGCACTAACCTCAATTTGTTTTGTATCTTTATTGTTCCCTTCTATCCTTTTTGTTTCTTCCCAACCACCCCTGTCCCAAAACCCCGTGAGAGAGTCCCCACTACAACATCTGAAAGAACTCGAACATCCACCATGACCACCAACCGTAAGTCATACCAAGTGGTATCACACAATCTACACGGCTTCAATTCTCCTATTCCTAGGTCACAAACATTACATTTCCTCAAGAAAGCAAGTCATGATATATTACTACTACAAGAAACCCATTTTATAGAATCTAAAGCACCTAACTTTGAAAAGAATTATTATAATACTTGGTACCATTCATACTCACCCCAAAAGAGGGCCAGAGGAGTAGCTATAGCGCTAGCAAAAAATGTCCCTTTCCTCCCCATAGACAAACTAATCGACAATGAGGGCCGATACATCTTTGTAAAGGGTTTACTGGAGGGTTCACTGATTACTCTAGGGAGTTTATACGCCCCAAATAAAAAACATTTTTCTTGGATACAAAAGGTTCAAAACAAACTCTCATTGTTTGCGGAAGGTTCAGTCTTGATTGGCGGAGATTTAAATATAACACTAGAACCTCTACTAGATACCTCAACAGGGAAAAGCAACATTTCACAGCGAGATTTAGCCCAAATAAGGTCCTCTTTCCACACAGCAAGTTTGATTGATGTATGGCGATATCACCACCCCCACGACAGGGCCTACACATATTTCTCCCACCCCCATAACAACTACCATCGATTAGACTATCTATTTGTGTCCAAAACCCTCCTCCCGGCTGTTATAGGAACTGAAATTCTCCCGGCACTATATTCGGATCACGCAATGGTGACTTTAAAATTGGAATGCGGAGGGCCAGTCTCACCTAATAGGACGTGGAGGTTGAATGAATCCCTATTAAACATTAAAGACATCAAACTTAAAATTCAATCGGCCATTAAGGAATATTTCCAACACAATAACACCCCAGACGTAGACTCTACAATTATCTGGGAGGCACATAAGGCAACATTAAGAGGAGTTATAATATCAATAGCATCATTTCAAAATAAACAGAGGAAAGCTGAAATAGAAAAGTTGTATAAAGATATTATTCAACTAGAGAAACAACACCAAATAACGCTGACCCAACCTAACATGATAAAGCTTGCAGAATGTAGACAGCGTCTTAAAGATCTCCTCAATAAAAAGGCAGCTA
This sequence comes from Allobates femoralis, assembly GCA_033576535.1. Taxonomy (NCBI): domain Eukaryota; kingdom Metazoa; phylum Chordata; class Amphibia; order Anura; family Aromobatidae; genus Allobates; species Allobates femoralis. Next base: position 173,158,649 of record JARQOC010000005.1, on the reverse strand, counting down.
AATATTTTACCAATTGGAAAAACTGCTTAATGGTACATGGTGATAAGGCCTCTAAGTTAATGATGTCATTGATTAAAAAAAGACAGTCTCGAACCTTCATACACAAGATTAAAACAGAATCGGGCCTGATAACACAAAACTATGAACAAATTACTGCAGAATTTTTAACGTTCTATAAAAATTTATACCAGATAAGACTAAACGACCCTGAAGTGAACCTAGCCCAGAGAAAACACGAAATAGAATCCTTCCTTTCATCTTTATCTTTACCAAAAATGGATGAACATCAACAGAAATGGTTGACAAGACCTTTTGAATTAGAGGAACTCCAGTCCATCCTGTCTGAGGGCCCAACGGGCAAATCTCCGGGACCAGATGGTTTTTCATTACTCTATTATAAGACATTTTCTCCAGAATTGAATATACACTTGTTGAACATGTGTAATGCAGTTCTCCATGGCAGCACTCTTCCCCCCCAATCCTTAGAAGCACATGTTACGCTTTTACATAAAGATGGTAAGGATCCGACACAGTGTGGGAGTTACAGGCCCATCTCCTTGCTTAACGTGGATCTGAAAATATACGCTAGCTTAATAGCAAGACGCCTGACGGGTCTGATCCCGCAACTGATTACGTTGGAACAGACTGGATTTGTGCGAGGACGGGAGGGAAGAGACAATGCAAGTAGAATATTACACTTAATGCAATACGCCAAAATACACCACAAACGGATGGTCCTATTGAGCACTGACGCAGAGAAGGCCTTCGACAGGGTGGACTGGACATTCCTCCGCAGTACCCTAATGGCCTTCCATGTGCCCCTCTTCTGATAGAAGCCATATTCAAAATGTATACCTCCCCATCAGCTAAATTAAAAATCAACAACATGCTATCGGACCCTTTTTTAATAAAAAACGGCACGAGACAGGGATGCCCCTTGTCCCCCTTACTATTCGTGTTAGTTATGGAGCCACTGTTAAGAAGCATCCAAATGAATGAGAAAATTAAAGGATTCCAATTACACAATGTACACCATAAGTCAGCCGCATTTGCGGATGACCTTCTGGTGGTTCTGTCTGAACCGGATGTGGGCATCCCTGCCTTTGTGCAAACCCTGGAGACATACGGCCGACTTTCCAACTATAAAATTAACTTGTCTAAGTCAGAAGCACTAGGCCTTAACATTTCCAGGCCCACCATAGACAAATATAAAAACACTTATCCCTTCAAATGGCCAGAAAAATACATCACATACCTAGGTATAAAAATAGGGCACACGGATAAAGACCTTCTTTCTCTTAATGTAATACCCACATTGGAGAAAGCAAAAGAAACAGTCAAATCGTGGAGAGCGCCGTTCCTATCATGGGTAGGCAGAAAAAAATCTACTTAAAAGCATAATTCTACCAAAATTTATATACTTATTCCAAATGCTCCCAATTTACATTCCGGACTATATTCTAAACAAAATCCACACCTTCATTTTACATTTTATTTGGAATAATAAGAAACCGCGCATCAAATATCAGACACTTGCACTACCAAGAGACAAAGGGGGTATGGGGGCCCCAGACATACGCAAATACTATGCGGCAGCTATGTTAACAAGAATTACAGATTGGATCAGGAGACCACCACATAAATTATGGCTCTCAATTGAAGAAACTATGTCGCAAATACCCCTAAGGTCCCTAGCACTACTTCCAGATCTCTATAATGGCCCAAAATTGATGAGTAATACCTTCACAAAAGCTACGTTTGCTATTTGGAAAAAAGAATGCGACCGGCTGCTTCCCCCACTGACCCCAATTTTGGATCTGAGAGACCTCGTCGGCCATCTCCCGAGGGGACCTCTGGTGAGCGATCCGGTGGGCTCGGGGCGGAGGCCAGTCGATCCCATTCCAATTGACAATCTACTGATAGATGGAGCTCTGCTTACACATAGAGAAATACAACAATCTAACTCTCTACCAGATATGTCCTTTCTCCAATATGGCAAATTAAAAGCATACATCCACAAACATCTGAAAAATTTAAATTTTATGAGACCCCTGACATTATTTGAGCAATTGTGCATACAACAACTCGATCCCACCAAGGTATTATCATTGCTGTATAAACAATTAACTCTAAATGTTGCCCATATTAAGAGAGACTACTTAGGCCTATGGGAACGTGATCTTCAAATAGAGTTTTCGGAGCAACAAATAAGACAAATATACAGAGGATCCCATGGCCCATCTCCCTGTATAAAAATGCAAGAAAACTCATACAAAATAGTAACAAGGTGGTATCGTACCCCGTCACAAATACACAGATGGAACCATCCGACAACAGACTCTTGTTGGAGATGTAACTCCGACGTAGGAACATATTTTCATATATGGTGGCAATGCCCCTGATTCAAGATTACTGGAGGTTGGTGTCGACGATACTCACAGACATTCTACAACGGGAAGTGGCCCTTACACCTCTCACAGTTCTTCTCAATTTTTTCCAATGGCCGAAAGAGATATATATCTCTAAACTAGTATCTAATATCATAGCTGCATGCAGACTTCTTGTCTCGGCCCTATGGAAATCCGACTTGACTCCAACAAAGACCCAAATTATACACGAAATTGACATGGTGTACCGCACAGCAGAACTAGCAGCTCTCTCATTCAGCTCATATGAGACCTTTGAGAAAATATGGTCGCCTTGGATGTGTTATCGGTCGACCACTGACTTCATGAAAACATATCTCTGTGTGACTTCAGTATCACGACTTCTCTCACATACCCGTCTCTCCCTCCCCCCTCCAACCACCCCCATTTTATCCTTCCTGCCTTCCCTTGTTGACTTATCCACCCCCTCACAACCCTAACTATCTACTTAGAGTATTCCATTATACCTTTCCTTTTTCAATAACCCCTGATGAAGGGAATGCTACATAATTTTTGTAATACGAATATACTTATGAACAGTGATTTTATGTACGTTAACTGCTACAAATCTTCCCCTATGTACGGAAAAACTGTTTGACTGTTTGAATGTAACTCTTTATTGTTCAATAAAAAGATCATTAAAAGAAAGAAAAGAAAAGAAAGAAAGAATGTGACCTTAATTTTGAAGATTATACTGTTATCATTGAATTTTATTGAAGAAACCTCTCAATGTACACTCTTGCGGGTGATGACTTATTACACTGACTGTCATTTGCACCGACCATTTAGGAAAATCAGAGAAAAAGAACATTTGCATAATAATTTGTAACATGGTGTAGAGAGGAACCACCATCCAGGAGGGAATTAATAACAAAGGCTAACTACATTGCTCAGATGGAAAAAGGAATATATCAAACGGGGGAAATCTGGCTCGCATGAAAAGATATGGTCTCCGTGGCTAGAATTTGGAATATTGGGGAGGACTGACCTACATGGAAGCTGAGCGGGTGTGGTAGAGGGCACGAGAAACATGCATAGGCTGCCTTCACATTTGCGTATGGAGCGCAGCGCACCAAACGCAGCCAAACACTTGCACACATGCGTTCCTATGTTTAACATGGGAACGCATGTGCCTGCGTATGGCTGCGTTTGGCCGCATTTGCGTTCAGATGCGCATAATTTATGCGCCCTCCGACCGCGCTCCAAACGCAGCTTGCAGCTTTTTTTGTGCGTTCGCGGCACTTGTTCTATCCGCAAGCGCACAAAAAAATGCATTGATCTCAATGGATCTGCAGTGTCCTCTGCATGACCCCGCAGGAGGACGCTGCGGATCATATTGAGATCCCTCCCGGTGGCCGCCGGTGATGTCACAGGAGATCACCGACTGCCACCGGAAAATCAGCTGGAGCCTCTGATGATCTCCTCCCCGCCGCCGGTAATCTCCTAGTGGTTTCGGAGGGGAGAAACAGCTGATGTGACAGCTGTTTGAATCTTCCCGCGCCGACATCTCCTCTGTGTCGGCGCGGGAGATTCAAACAGCTGTCGATCAGCTGTTCAACCCGCTGACACGTCCCGGAGCTTACCGGCGGCCGGGAGGAGATCTCCGCCTCCGGCCTGCCCCCAGACACCGCCGATTGACTGCCCGGGCTCCACAGTGATGTGTCTGTAGGCGGAAATTCTCCGCTGCGGACACAAAAAAATTACTGCGTTTGTGTCTGCATGCCATCAGCATGCAGACACAAACGCAAATGTGAAGCCAGCCTTACTGACATCCTGAGGGGATTATACCTTTTTATTGACACCTGTGTTTTGAAAAAAACAGCTGTCTATGGGAGGGTTTATGTTTTCAAAAAAAAAAAAAAAAGTATTCACCATTTATGAATACTTGTATATTTGATTAATTCATAAAAATCTGAGAAACGAAAATTCACCACAAATGTTTGACACATTCGAATAGTCCTATACATTTTGGGGTTCAATTTGAATTATTTAAACAGTTATCATGGTGCTCATTTTGACATTATGAGACCAAGACAAAAAACTTAATTGATCAACAGTACCTCGCCATTACGAGGCTTTAAGCAAGATGTTGTCTGACTAAAGTGGCCACTGAGCATAGCGTCATCAACACGCAACAGGGAGAGTGACTGGAGGAATCAAAGGGAGATGAGGCACCTTAGTGTCACATCAGACCATTCGAGAGTCTAGCACACAACCACCCTGATGTAAACTATCTGAAAGGGTATCTGATCATATCATTAGGCATAGGAGTCAGTCTCACTAGACAAGGGACCAGTAGGCCTCACTGCTCTTCACCCTGAGCAGAAAATATGACCAACTATATTTAAAGGTGTCAGCGCACTATACATTCACCACTTGTCACTTTGGAGGCGGTGTTAGGCTGCTTTAACATCAGCGGTTTTTGAAATTCACAGCAAATCCAGCAGCTTTGCCGCATAACAGCTCACTTGTGGCAAGCCTGCGTTCGCCTAATTCATTGCCTATGGGACTTGGTCATGTGCGGCGCTTGTGGGTTTGCTGGATCTGGCACATATGGCACTTCCAGCAGCGGGAAAAAAAAAAAAAAAAAAAAAAGCTGCGAGCATTTGATTCGCAAGTGCAAAACCGCACGTCTGCAAGTCCCATAGAAATTGAATTAGGCAGATCACCCTTGCTGCAAGTGTCTTGTTAAGACAAACTGCTGGATCTGCCACAAATATAAAAAAAAAATACCCATGTGAAAGTAGATTTAAGGCCCCGTCACACATTACGATATCGTTGCAATGTCACCGCTTTTGTGACGTTGCAATGACGTAGAAACGACATCGTTGTGTGTGACACGTATCAACGTCCAACGATAAGTTCGTTGATCGTGGAATAATGGCCAGGACCATTATTTGATTGTTGATCTCCCGCTGGGTGGCCAGCATCAGCGTGTTTGACAGCAGGAGACCATCGATGAAAGACCTCCCAGCGCTGCGCTTAATTACCCAATGGTTACCAGTGTTCTCGCTGGTCCTGATCGCTGATGAGTCCGCCTGTGTCACAGCTCACCAGTGATCAGATACCGATGTCCCAGCAATACCGATCGTTGGTGGAATCGCTGGGAGATTGTAGTGTGACAGGGCCTTTAGTGTGGTTTGTCTAGTCAATACAGAACTTTCCTTACATTGACAATGGTACAGTAACAAGCCCCCACAACTTGAATCATTAATCCAGTCATTATGCTTCTGCATGACCACCACAGGACTTGTAAGACAATGCTTTAGATAATGAAGGTCACATCAGTACTGAACAGCTACTAGAGACCAGAGACTGGAGTACCTCAAATGGAGTGGCCTGTACCATCTTCAGATCCGAATCCCACAGGAAATGAAGGGGGATCAGCTGAGTAGAAGCTTTTAAATCTGTAACCCAAAACCTGAATGACTTGAGCACCACCACTTTAAAGGGAACCAGTCACCAGGTTTTTGCCATCCCATATGAATGTAGAAATAGAGACCCCGATTCCAGCGATGTGTCATTTATTGAGCTGCTTGCTGTCATTTTGACAAAATTATTGTTTTCTCTGTTGCAGATTTAGCAGTCTGAATATGCCAGAATACCTGGCCGCAGGCCAAGGAGACTGCTAATGATAAAAATCACTCTTTAATCAGCTGGAGATTATCAAAACTACACTGAGCAACACATCGCTGGAATCAGGATCTTAGGTCCAATTTTATGCTATTCTCAGATTAGGTTGCAATTACCTGGTGACAGGTTCCCTCTAAGAAGTGTAGGATGCCATGCCTCAGACGACAATAAGTCCACTTGTGAACAGCATGAGCTATCGTTGTCAAGCTGCAATTAATGCTAAAGGCCAAGTAACGTTATTGAGACTTTTGGTTGAGGTACATCCACACCTTTTCTTTTGGTTTTAATAAATTGATAAGGAAATCATCATGGCACACTTCTGCTTACTCTTTTTGTCAAACTATAAGATGCAAAGGACCATAAGACGCACCCCACAATTTAAAGGAGGCGGCTGTGTAGTGTGGTCACAGGATGCAGGTTCGCTGTAGGTAGTCTGTGCGCTGTAAAATAGATCTGTCCTACTGCCATCAGCTGGGACCAGAAGTGTGCATCTCTTTTCTTGGTCACCTGACATTTCTCCCTGATCCCTTAAGGGCACGTGCATACACCATTTATGGTGCAGATTGTGGACATGCTTTTTTTAGTCTAATGAATGGCTGGAAGGACTACACAACGCAGCAAACAATTGACATGCTCATTCTTTTGTCTTGTCAACAATCTGCACCAAAACTGCATAGAAAAGATAGCCATAGCGAACCCAACACTTTAGAAATTCCATAGAATTTGCTGGAGTAAGAATAGGCATGCAGGTTTGTGAAGTAAAAAAAAAAAAAAAAAAAGTAAACCCGCTGTCTGCATGTAGCCCAACACTCCCATTTCATACTTACTCAATGAACCCACCATAATTACCTGCTGGAGAAACGTTGTCATGAGCATCATAGAGGCATAAGACTGCTTTTTTTTATGAAACGTTTGGAGTACCATGGAGACAGCAAGGCAATCAGTACATTTGAAAATAGCATTTTAAGAAAAAAAGGAAAATCTCAATTTTGTATATACACAGTATAATTGGGCTCAGCAAAGGGAACAAGTGCAATCCCCTAGACCTAGGGAACCTCTGGCCTGCATACCTTTTTGTCTGACCCCCCAGGGAGATTGCCAGGGACCATGGTGCGCGGGACGGTAGCTGAACTATGCGGCTTCCAGCCCTTTAAGTCAAAGCGTGCACTACAAGGACCAAGCATTCAGTTCTCAACACTGCATTCACAGCACTGAAGAGTCACATCCTCACGACGACCAGTGCCTGTGTGAGGTTGGTCTGTGGGCGAGGTTAGTGCGCTCTCGACACACAGACGAAGAGGTGCAGCAGCATGTGTATCCCCCAGTAATGGTACATGCCCCAGAGTCTCCAATGTGATGCATGTACACCGCAGCCTCAGTGTCTGAAAATTATGTATATCCATTTAACAAAACTTATCACACAGTTAACTCTGCTCCAGACTAAAGCAAAGCTGGAAAAGCAGCCATGAGAAGCAACAAGATCAATATCACTTAACATCACAGCCGCATCAACAAGAGAAGCAGCTCCCGCCGTCATATTAGGGGGTGAGAATTGTTCGACAATGGTGGTAATTTTGAGCAGCCCCCTAACGATGGTAGAAATTTCCAAATGGCCCCCGGTAGTGAAAAGGTTCCTCACGCCTCCCCTAGACCTCCAATTACAGTTCCGATGGTTTCCACTCAAGAGAACAAAAATATTTGATAAATTCTGCAGCAAAACCGCATCAGTTTGAGAGAGAAAAAAAAAATCACCAGAAGTGCATAGTGTTTTTTGATGCTTTTGTGCTGCATTATTAGAAATTGGGTCAATAGAGAAAACTGATCACTTGATTCACATGCTCGTTTTTTTTTTCTAGATCAGGTTTCTGCAAAAAAAAAAAAAAAAAAAAAAAAAAAAAAAGGCTCGTGCAGCATTTCTCCAGTGTCCTAGATTTTGCTGGCATCTCAACTCAGCTTTCTGCACAGAGACGCAGCACAACATAAGGTGATCAAAAACGCAGCGTGGGCACAGCCTTAGATTTCAGCTTTTAAAAACCTGCAAAAAATGAGGCTACTGCTTGTATCGTCCCATGTTCATTAAGACAATGCTTAAAGGTGGACATGCTTTAAGAATTATAGTATCGAATGAAGTACTTTTTCTTACGCAATAGCTAATTTTTTGCTACAGGTCAACATATGCTCATTTATAGATATATGGAGTTTGACCTGTCGACTATTGACCTAAAAGAGGATCCAACAAAGCCAAACAAACCGTAAGACTCAGAACAGTTAATACATGATAAAATAAACAACGTATGGAACAACGTATGACAACCATACACTGATCTTGCACTTGTACCCCACTTTTGCTAGTTAACATTGCAACAGTTAAATTTTGGAAGATTAATTCTGATTACGTTCAAAAACAGTTACTTCATGAAAGATCTAATGGGCAACTGATGTGTGCCTAGCAGTCGAACCATGATGACCAACTGCAGTTCTGTTTCAGCATGAAGGATCTTGATTGTGTCTGGATTAATCGATGGGATGGAGTGGATGACAAGATGATAAGACTGCAGGTCAACACTTGTCATGTCAAGTTGTATTCAAGCAAAGCAAACAAACCATGTCTTGCCAGCTACAGATCTGCTCCAAGCTTCTTCCCAATGTCTGTTATTCAGGGCATGTTAAAATACAGATCTAACAAAAAAGGCTTGCAGAAATTAAAAGCTTTGCCTCCGAGGTGAGCAAAAGCGGGTTAATCCAGGACAGATCTGTAACATGAGCAATCAGACATCCAAAACAAACTGGAGCAGAGGCAGAGTTTGGACAAGCAAAATTTTAAACAAAGTATGTGAAAAATAAAAAAAATTAAAACCCCCACACAGCTAATAACACTGTCAAAGAAATGAATTAAATATATTGAATATGTGATCAAGTGTATTTTGCAACATTTAGAAAGTGATTTGGGGACGTCAAACTTTTTAATTTCTTACAAAAAACAAACACAAAACACATGCATCCAAATCCCTAACAGCCCAGTTTCACGGCATGAAAGTCAATGACATCGCTGACATGTCATGGGTTTGGAGGCATACCAGTGACGTCTTTGTGACCTCGTTGCGTGTGACTGGCAAGTTGCAACGATACATCGTTGGATCGGAATTGACAGGTGTTGGGAACACTGACTAGCTCAACTCCAACAACCCGCTGCATCGTTCTGTGTGACACCGCGATAACGATGCTGTGGACGACTTCGCCCATTCACACCAATGAGCAGGGATTGTTCGCGGGATTTGTGAACAATCAATGCTCACAACATCGTTTGAGAGTTGTCCACAATATCTAAACGTGTGACATCTCACCAGCGATGTTGAAGTAATGTCAAAAAAAAAAAAAAAAAAAAAAAAAAAAGAGAGCATGCCCACGAGATCGTTGTCAGTTTCAACGTTGTGCCATGTAACTGGCCCTTTAACTCCTTCCCGACCCACAACAGCGTATGCGCCATGGAAACCAGTGCGTTCCCGACCAATGACGCATACGCTGTGTCATCTCAGGATTCCATTCCTGCGGCTGATAACCATGGTCACTGAAGAGTTAACAGCTGCAGGTACTGAAGGACCTGCACTATACCCTGGGAGGGGGGGGGGGGGTGGCTTAGCCCCATATCGTTATAACAGCTCCGATTGGAAGTTTCACTTTTGAACTGCCAATCGGAGCAATTGTAATATCTCACCAATGAAACTACGTGAGATATTACAATAATACAGCCAATGCCTGATTCTGGATAGCATCAGGCATTGGCTAGAGAAGGGGCCTTGTGTCTCACCCCCCCCCAGACCTGATTGGAGAGAGCGTCTCTCTCCAGTCAGATGTGGGGGCGGTGTGACCGGTGGGTCCCCTCCCTCCTCTGCCGCCACTGTTCCCGAGCCCTCTGCTCTGCCTCTGGCCCCGGTGATCACCGCAGCATGTGGTGATTACCTCCTCCCGTTCTCTTCCCCTCCAGGCTTCCTCGCCTGTCTTTTCTTCTCCCTCTCTTCTCTCCGCTGTTCCCTTCCTGCTTCTTCTGTCAGTTCCTCGGCACACTCATCTCACAGCATACAGATGAGTGTGCAGAGGAGAAGTGTCACAGCCAGGGCACAGCATCTGTGTGATTGCTGTGCCCTGGCTCTGTGTTAACCCTCTAAGTGCTGTGATCTCAGGGATCACAGCACTTAGAGGATCCAATCACCACGGAAACGATCGCCAGAGACTACAACAAGGGAACACTTGATCCCTTGTTGTAGTCTCTGGGATCAGAGTCATGGTGCACGGTATGGCAGATCATTACTGTGCACCATGATCCTGATCCCAGAGACTACAACAAGAGGACACTTGATCCCTTGTTTTAGTCTCTGGATGTAGCAGAGGTGATCGAACGTCATGGGACCATCGTTTTGGACTACATCAGAGGGACTGGGAGTAATAAAGATGGAGTCTGCATTTATATGCGTTTTTTTCTAATAAAATTTTTTTTTTTTTTTTTTTTTTACTATTAGAGATTCCTAATGGCTGGGTCTAACATTGACCCGACATTATGAATCTGGGCTTAGTGCCAGCTACCAATTAACCCCTTTATTACCCAGTTTCCCACCGGCTCCACTACAACTGGAAGAGCCTGGGTACAGTGCCAGTAAAATGACGCTTCAATGAATGCTCCATTTTCTGGGGCGGCTGTGGGCAACAATTCACAGCATGAGGGGCCCAGAACGCTTGGGCCTCTCCATGCTGAGGATTCCAGCCCCCAGTTGCCTAGTTGTACCTGGCTGGACCAAAAATATGGCGAAGCCTCACGTAATTTTTCTTCTAGAATTAGTTCTAGAAATAAAAAAGGCTTTGCTGTATTTTTGGTTGCCAGCCAGATAACTTGACAGTTGGGGAGCTGGAGTCCTCACCGTGGAGAGACCCAAACGTTGTGGTCCCCCATGCTGTGAATTGCAACCCACAGCCACCCCAGAAAATGGCGCACTCTTCCAGTTGCCCTTGTGCTGGTGGCACACACGGGCTCTCCATACGCGACATTATGTCCACTAAATTTGAATGAAAAATTAGCTCCAATTGTCAGCGGACACAATGTCACGTATGGAGAACCTTTGTGTGCCTGAACATTGGAGCTTGCCCACAAGTGACCCTATTTTGGAAACTAGACCACCCAAGGTACTTCTCTAGATGCATAGTGAGCACTGAACCCCCAGGTGCTTCACATATTAGTCCTTTCATTTTTATGGATCAATTTGTGGAGCACCTGGGGGATCAAAGTTTTCACTATGCATCTGGACAAGTTCTTTGGGGGGGGGGGGGGGGTCTAGTTTCCAAAATGGGGTCACTTGCGAGGGAGCTTTAATGTTCAGGCACACAGGGGCTCTCCATATGTGACATGATATCCGCTAACAATTCCAATTGTTAGTGGACACAATGTCACGTATGGAGGGCCCCTGTGTACCTGAACATTGGCGCTCCCCCACATGACCCTACTTTGGAAACGAAACCCCACGGACCTTATCTAGATGCATAGTGAGAACTTTGATCCCCCAGGTGCTCCACAAATTAATCTGTAAAATGAAAAAAGAAAATGTGGAAAAAGAAAAAAAAAAAAACATACTTGTTCATTTTAATGGATCAATTTGTGCAGCACCTGAGGGTTCAAAGTGCTCACTATGCATCTAGATAAGGTCCGTGGGGGTTCTAGTTTCCAAAATGGGGTCACTTGTAGGGGAGCTCCAATGTTTAGGCATACAGGGTCTCTCCAAACGTGACATGTGTCCGCGAACAATTTGAATGGAAAGTCAGCTCAAATTGTTAGCTGACACCATGTTACGTTTGGAGAGCCCCTGTGTGCCTAAACATTGGAGCTCCCCCACAAGTGACCCCATTTTGGAAATTAGACCCCCCAGGGAATTTATCTAGATGGGTGGTGAGCATTTTGAACCCCCAGGTGCTTCACAAATTCATCCGTAAAAATGAAAAAGTAATTTTTTTTTCTACAAAAATTTTCTTTTAGCCTAAACTTTTTCATTTTCACATGGGGAACAGGATAAAATGGATGCTAAAAATTGTTGGGCAATTTCTCCTGAGTACACCGATACCTCATATGTGGTCATAAACCACTGTTTGGGCACACAGCAGGGCTCAGAAGGGAAGGAGCGCCATTTGACTTTGAACGGAAAATTCGCTCCAAAAGTCAAATTGCCCTCCCTCCCTTCTGAGCCCTGCCGTATGCCCAAACAGTGGTTTATGACCACATATGAGATATCGATGTACTCAGGAGAAATTGCCCAACAATTTTTAGGATCCATTTTATCCTGTTGCCCATGTGAAAATGAAAGAATTGAGGCTAAAAGAACATTTTTGTTGGAAAAATTAAAATTACCATTTTTTCCTTCCACTTTGCTTTAGTTCCCGTGAAGCACCTGAAGGGTTAATAATCTTCTTGAATGTAGTTTTAAGTAGCTTGAGGGGTGCAGTTTTTGAAATGGTGTCACTTTTGGGTGTTTTCTGTCATGTAAACCCCTCAAAGGGACTTCAAATGTGATGTGGTCACAAAAAAAAATGGTTTTGTAAATTTTGCTGGAAAAATGAAAAATTGCTGATGAACTTTGAACCCTTATAACGTCCAAACAAAAAATTTTTTTTTTCCCAAAATTGTGCTGATGTAAAGTAGACATGTGGGAAATGTTATTAACTATTTTGTGGCACATACCTCTCTGGTTTAGCAGAATAAAAATTCATAATTTGAAAATTGCAAAATTTTCAAAAATTTTGCCAAATTTTTAATTTTTTCACCAATAATCGCAAAAATTATCGACCTAAATTTAATACTAACATGAAGCCCAATATGTCACGAAAAAACAATCTCAGAATCGCTCGGATCCAATGAAGCGTTCCAGAGATATTACCTCATAAAGGGACACTGGTCAGAATTGACAAAAATGGCCTGGTCATTAGGGTCAAAATAGGCCCGGGGGTGAAGGGGTTAAAACAAGATTAATCAGGAGAGGGACTGCCAGCTCACTGAGGGAACAGATTTCAGCTGGATTTTGCAGTCTATGAATAGGGGAGGGATGAAAGAGGCACAGACAGCAGCAGCACTGGTATATACGATTTGTGTCGCTCTAGAGCTTGAGTCTCAGGTACACTGCTCAGTACTGTCCTTTAGTTTGTCATATTGCTGCTATTTGACCATGTGCTAGAGACAGGAGAGTGGGAATGCCTCAAAAATGAATGGTAGCAGCTGCTATCCACTTAATAGCTCAGCCAACTGAAAATTAAACTTATATCCTGCATTTCTCAAAAGCTTTACCTAGTGCCAAACACTTTAAAAATGTCCAGAAATCGGGTTACTAGTCGTGTATACACAAAACCTTATTTAGAAATCCGATCTGAAACAAAAAAGGTATACTTAAACAATAAGCCATATATCGTGATTATATAATAGTGTTAGTGGGTAAACTACGCTTCAACAAAAGTGCATAGCCTACCAAGACAAGAGAAGTTGCCATAACCAGGTGATAAATAAAACAATACACACATACGTGTATTTAGTAATTAACTATTGGCGATATCAAGTTAAAAAAGATTAACTTGGCTATAATTGGGGTACCGTTACACGTTGCAACATTGCATGCAATTTCACTTGCAACTTACTGGTTGCAGTGAAATCATGGACACATTGCCGTGTACAAATGTAACAATGTGTCCATGATTTCACTGCAACCAGTAAATAGCAAGTGAAATTGCATGCAATGTTGCGACATGTAACGGTACCCTTAGCGCTACTTTACATGTCACAATATCGTTCCGATATTGCATACGATTTCACAGGAGTGCGCACGTTTTTGGCACTTGTCCAAGATCGCATAGGAGCTGTCACATAGGGAGATATCGGCAGGCAACGCAACTACCATGTTGTACGCCCCTTTCCCACGCTGAGTTTGAACAACCCAGGAAACAAGCATTTAAACATTGTAGTGAATAGGGGAAGTTGCGCTCCAAAATCATAGTTGCGCTGTCACACAGCACGATCCTGCCACATCACATATACCAGATCATACGGTTGAAGGGCTTTCACTATGTTCTTGCAATATCGTAGGTAGGTTTTTTTCACGTCGCATTGCCCATTTACACGACAATGCACAAACGATATCAACTGCAACGGCCACACCACGACTTTTTATCGATGTTGCGTTGCGATATCACGACGTGTAAAGCGGCCCTTAGTCTTCACACAATAGTTGCATACCCGAGTCTGATGTTTGGCTTACTGACTGTACAGCCATGGTTGTGGAGAGAGTCCAATTTGGTGGAGTTGGATTTAGGGAATTTGAAGTGTCGGACATTTTGCTTACCAACTCCACAGCCCAGGTTGCATGATTGAAAAACCTATTAAAAATGGATGTTAGCATGAAAGCTGAGTGTGTATGGATAATATAACCAAAGGGTTAATTTGCTACTGGTTTAATGCTCCAAGCCACTGGATTCAAAGTATTTCTATTTAATACGTTATCTTTAACAACAGGGGTTGAGATCCTACACTAAGAAAACCATCAACCACCAGACTAGAGATTCAGTGTCGAGTATCTGCTCTTGGTGCGCCACTTTAAACTCTCAGACAGCTTGTCCAGGTGCCAAGACATCAAAATACTTCAGCTGCCAAATTCCTAAGAGACGCAAGACACAGGATCGCATTTAAATCTATAATCCAATGCCAGCATTAGTCACCACAAGTGTTTTCCAAGTTAATGAGCAGCCAAGGTTGCTGTTATGGTAACTTAACAGGAGCCACCTCACTTCCTCCATATAAAATACACCTAGCAGTACAAAACAGCAATACAGGCAGAAGCACAACCAGATGTAACAAAAGGTCAATTAAAATTCAAGTGGGTGAAGTGGCAAATATTTTACTAGTATTATTTTACCAGTATTCCAAAGTATTTGTGGTGGGAGTACCGAGACAACAGGGAAACCATAGCAGTAATAATGCAAGTAATGCTGTCCTGTCAGGTTACAAAGATCAAGCTATTTCCCTATCAAAAAATTCCCACATTTAGGAATCCAACTAAATCTTAAAGATTCATTCTGCCGGAAGCAAAGCCAGAATTAAATCAAGAAACAGACTTGTTGCACATATGCATAGATTTCATTTGATGCTTTTAATAACACTTTCCCAACATTGAACATCCTGGTACGTCAGCCTACCTCATGTGTCTACCACCCTATCCATTCCCTCTTGGCTGATCCAAGATAATCATCCATAAAACATTTCTCGTGCTTCACTAATTCTCTGGAATGCAATACCCAAATTGTGTTTAAATACCAATATCCTTAGTTAAAAATGCCCATCATTAGCCCACAAATCCAACTCTTGATTTGCAGAATCTGGTCCCATCATTATTCCCATAAAGTGCTGCTGAGCTTTTATTGCATCTTAAGATACTAAGTCATGACCAATTCACATAACGTCAATGAATTTTCCCTTATTATAAAAATGGCTGGTCTGTACAATACAAGCATTTTCCCCTTTGCATCCACACCCCCACCCCATTTTCTTATAGATTGTAATCTCTTGTGATCAGGGCCCTCAGTTCATCCTACATGAATTGAGGAGTTGTCCATTATTCAGTAATGTCGATATTGTTCATTTATGTTCCCTCTGAATTGTTCAGCACAGTAGAATTTTGACGTCGTGTAAAGTAATCTGTAGGATAAACCTGAAAGGCTTTATTGTAGTCAATGGTGGGTCAGGCAATATTTGTGGTTAACATGCCAGATCTAGCAAAATTATTTTCATTACTTTCATATCATGTGAACATGGGAAAGATCAGAGAAAGCTTTAGGCCAACAAAATCCAAGTATTGTACATCCCAACCCTTAGCAATATTTTAAACTTGTGATTTTAAATATTTCCTGCTTAAGAAAAAAATAATAAAAACCCTCTCATACCAGTCAGTGACTAATACACATGGCACAACCTCATGGCAATTAAGCCAAACCTTCAGGCATTAAACATTGCTTATACTCGAGTATATACGGTACATTCAGAGTTATTCAGCACAACAATTGTGCCGAAAAGTGCCCCCCCTCGGCTTATACTCGAGTCAGTAATGGCTCAGTGTGGGGGAGGGGGGTGGGGTGTTATGGCCTTAGTCTGGGGGCTGAGGGGGGTGGCTGCAATATGAGCGGCCGCTCATTAGTGGAATGCAATATGCACTGCATCCCCCTGTCCAGCGGCAGGGGGAGCAGTGCATATTACATTGCACTGTCAGCACTGCCCCCCAGTGGTATATACAGGTCCCCTGTTGCTGCCGCACACCTGTAAAAGAAAAAGCTTTCATACTTATCCTCCTCGCTGTCACCGTGGTCCTCCAGTCTCCTTCCTGCAATGACGTCATTGCTTCTGCACCGGTCACATGACGCCGGGTAGAAGCAGGAAGAAGACTGGAGGACACGTGGAGACAGCGAGGAGGATAAGTATGAAAACTATTTTTTTATAGGTGTGCGGCAGCAACAGGGGACCTGTATATACCACTGATGGAGGGAGCCTGTATATACCGCTGGGGGGGGGGGGGGGGGGGGGAGCGTAACCTCTGATGGGGGGAAAACTGTATACCAGTGATGGAGGTCCTATATACCAGTGATGGGGGACTATATACCAGAAATGGGGGGCCATTTATCATGATGAGAGGGGCTGTATACTGTGATGAGTCTGCTTCATTTTCCCCCCTAGGCTTATACTCGAGTCAATAAGTTTCCTTAGTTTTGGAGGGTAAAATTAGAGGCCTCGGCTTATACTCGAGTATACAAGGTATGTTAGATGACATGCAACATTTGAGAATGGTGCGTCTAAATAGCAGCAGGGTATAAAACAAGCTGATGTGCCAACTCTGTCTCCTTGGGGGTTACAATACATTTAAGCCAAGACAAAGTATGAATTAGTGAGAGGAAGAGTATAAACAGCAGGTGCTATATACCCTTTGAAACCACTGGGTTTTGGCTTCAGAAAATGAATCAAAAGACTGATCAAAACCTGCATGTGAACGGGCAGCCTTGTGGCCAGCAGAGTTAATGGCATTAATGAGACACAGGCTTCTTAGCTACTGAAGTGGCTAATAAAGTCAATTTAGCACAGGCTCCTGGAGCTCTGAAGGGTTTAATAGTACACAGACTGGTGCACATTGAACAATTACATAATGGCACAGGCTGAGCACACAGACCATTTGGTGTTTGCTTTGAGAACAGATATTTGCCTTTTAAGTCAAGTACAAAAATCAATTCAACAATAGAATCTAAATTCAAGGCACAATGTGAGACAGCGTCCTCCTAATTGCACAAAACATCAGATGACTCCCGCAACAGGATTCCCAGCATGTACAGGGTATCAACAAGGTTGAGGGGGGGGGGGGGGGGGGGGGGGGGAGGATGGTGAAGAGATTCATTATTACTTTGAAATAATAGACTAAAAATTAAAAGAAATGTCGGATTAAAAAAAAAAAAAAAAAAAAGTAATAGCTGAACTTATTCTCACCATGATTATTTTCCAAACAGTAAAGGGGAGGAGGAAAGAGCTTCTGTATGAAGTGCGCACAACCAATATGCAGGTGAAAAACATTTATTTAGTGCAAGACAGAAAAAAAAACTTAATGCGTGTTAAAAACAAAACCAGTTTCCCTCTGCCACACACATCATACAATTTACCCAGAGCCCGGGTCGGTATTCAAGGTTGTGGTAACATTAAGAGTAAGAGCCATTATACAGAGCAAAATAAACCTATTTAGAATATATATTGGTGACTTTGGCAATTACAATAGATCTAGCTATATGGATGTTTGTCCAGAAACACACAATATTATGCACAGTTAGTTTGGTATATAATATACACAAAAAAATGACATCACATAAGCGACCGTATATACAAGATTGGGTGCCAAAAAACAGGTAAATTAATCACAGATCATCACAGCGTTCTCAGCCTCAACAGCCAGGCCGCCAGTTTGAGCCACTGAGGGTCCAGGTGAAACAGAGGACCCTGGGACAGTAGGTAGAGTTTGTGGGGCAACAATCGGTCCCTCCAGGCACAGGTCTTGGATGGCACCGTACTACACCCACTTGGGCCACAGGGGAGCCACCAGGATAGCCGTCACCCCCTCTGCCCGAATCTTATGCAATGTCTTTGGAAGCAGCAGGATTGGAGGAAATGCATACACTAACCGGAAATCCCAGGGTTGGGTGAAGGCGTCCAGCCCCAGAGGATGGTCCGACCAAGTCAGGGAGAAAAAGGTCAGCACCTTTGCATTCGAGCCCGAAGCAAACAGGTCAATCGAAGGGACTCCCCACCTGTCCGTAAGAGAGCAAAAGATTCCCGGATGGAGGCTCAATTCTCCTGGGTGGACCTCCATGCGGCTCAAGAAATCTGCCTGTACATTGTCCGTTCCCTTCAGATGTACTGCCGATAAGGAGAGAAGATTGTGTTCTGCCCACGGAAAGATTTGTCTTGCGAGAACCTGTGTAAGCCTCCAGTACCACCTTGGTGCCACAAGAAGGCAACCGTAGTCACGTTGTCTGACAGGACCTTGACATGATGACCCCGGAGAATGTGAGCTGCAGCATGAAGCACCTCCTCCACAGCCAGAAATTCACGGAAGTTTGAAAACTGCCGACTGACCGAGCGACTCCAAATCCCCTGGAACGGTGTGCAATCCACCATCGCGCCCCAACCGAAACCGCTGGCATCTGTGGTAACTGAGGTTACAGGAGCCTGCAGCCAAGCCATCCCTGTCCGAAGGTTCCTGGGATGCATCCACCAGGAAAGCGAAGCTACCACGCGCCCCGGGGTCTGGACCCGCGAGTTTAAGGAATCCCGAGTCTGTCCCAGGAACTCAGTATGTGTTTCTGGAGCAGTCAAGAATGAGCCTAAGCCCATGCTGCCGAGTGAATGCAGGCTGTCATGGATCCTAACAGGGACATTGCTTCCCACAAGTAGGGTGACCACCTTGCCCGGAAGTGGGTTAAGTTTCTCACGGAGCAGAAGCCAATGTGCCGCAGGAAGAAACGAGGTCTGTCTGGAGGAGTCCAGCAAGACTCCCAAAAATTGACGACAGGTTGCCGGGAACAATTCCCATTTCCGAAGATAGGGCACCCACCCCAGGGACTGAAGAATCTCCAACGATTTGGAGATCTGTGCGCGCAGAACCTCTGCCGAAGAGCCACCACTAACGGGTCATTCCATGTCAAGTGAACCAATGATTATTACCTCTATATTTTTAATTCTTTTGAGATTATGTTATTTGATAATGGTTGTGGAGCCCCCTCGGGACGGGGGTACTCGGTACTGGACCGGTCGGTGCCGGGGAAGTCACGGGTGGCTCGGTCCGGACCGTGTCCCTGGGCCCGCACAATAAGATGGGGAATATTTACAAGGGGATTTGTGACTCGTGACGCCACCCACTTGATGCGGCCAGCGATGGGGCCGCTGCTGCTGCAGAACCTCCGGGGGCGATGGAATGGCAGCGGAGATGGTGTAGTTCCAGTGGGGAGAACTGTATCCCCCGGGGCAGTAAGGGTTAAAGTCTATTGGGGTTATAGATGGTGGAGACGGGGTTAAAGGACACACACTCACGTTTGGTCGACACTGGTGCACTTCTCTCCTCAGGCTGCAGAGCTGACAGGCTTGTAGCAGGGGGGAGCTCTCTGTGCTGAATCTGGAGCAAAGGTCGCAATCAATACACAGACTCACAGTTTTGCTGTTTTCCAAAGCTTTACTACTGATGTTACTGCAGATTATAGTCCACGGAGTCTGTAATGGTGCCGAGCTTTCTTCCCACCCTGTCCGGTGTCGTCAGCGTCCTTATGCTGCACTGTGTGTGTGTCCTGGCTGCTGCTATTAGCTGAGCTGCTGGGATTCCTCACGTCTCTCTCTCTGTATTCTGCTGGTACCATTTGGCTAGGCAACTTGAGTCCTCGGTGCTGTGCTGACCCCTCCGTGTTGCTTTGCTCTGGTACTAGGGGCATCTAGAGATCCCACTGTTCATGGATTCACTGTGCTGTGGGTGCCAAACAGTATCGGATCCGGTGTCCGTTCTTCTGGGGCAAGTGAAGGTATCACTCCAGCTCCCAGACGTGTTTCTCTGTCTGTAGTTCTCCTGTTCCTCTGACCCTTACTAGGTCTACACTGAGCTAACTCTGCTCTAAGTGTCCTCTTCACAGCCCTGCTCCGAGCTGAACTGTCTGAGCTGTCCTCTTCTCAGTTCTCCAGGAACTGACTGAGCTCTCCCTCATGGGCAAGAGTATATAAGGAAGCAGGTGGTGCTCCCCCTCTTGGCCCAGAGGTGGTAGTGTTTGTCAGTGTGTAGTGGGGGAGAGAACCTATGTGATGTTATTGTGGCACATTAACCCATGGGGTGCCACATTAGCATGTCAGACAATGCAAAATGTGAAGAGAAATTTTTTTTAAAAAAACTTTTTTTTTTTTAAATGATTTTCAAAGTTCGGAAAAAGTGTGAATTTCGCTGTTGCCTGCCTTTACGTTTCTCCTCATAACTCAGGCTAGGAATAAGATAGAGAGACAAAATAAATACCATTCTACTCAGAACTATACAGGCTTTCACCAGATATGTCACAAGAGGATCTTTGTTAATATTTTACCCATGTGATCGCAAGCGCAAAACTTTAAAACTCATTTCCGAAAAATCGACGCGCTTTAAATATTTAAAAAACTGCCCATGTGTCTGCTTTGCTCTTAGCCACATCTGTACCAAATTTCAAGTTGGGGGTCTTGATGGGATCATATTTTAAAATATTTTACCATTAAAAGCGTAAATGGGTCATTCCATATCATGTGATCTAAATATGAATATTTTTTTTACCTGACGTCTTTAGATTTTTTTTTTTTTTTTCCCTTTATGAAGTACTACTTTAGTTAATTACAAATTAAAAGTTTAGAATTTTTTTCTTCATCAGTTAATTTTTTTTTTTTTTTTTAAACTTTAAAAAAGGGGAATTTTGGCCTGGTATGACTTTTTACATTTTTTTTTATATTTTTCTACAGCACAAAATGGACTTTTGAGCCACCTGGGCTCCAGGGTCTGGGTGCAATTGCAACCCCTGTACCTGTTGAAGTTACACCCCTAGGCACAGGCCAATTGATGGACATGTGCAATTGACCTCTTTCGACCAATTTCAGACCATCATTGTTCTACTGGAGTCAGCTGCCAATTTTCTGAAAAATAAACACCGGAGCACTCGTACTCAGAGGTCGCCAAGATGGCAGTTAGCCAAACGATTGGCAGCAACATCTTTTAGCAGCAGCCATTTAAGGAGCATGGCCAGTGGTACAATCATTGGTCTTATTCGGCTGCAGTAAGGCAAAATCTAAAAGTAGTGAAAAATGATTAATGCTTGCCAACTTTTACAACTGTAAAGCTCCTCCAGGAATGTTACACCATTTACACAAGTTCGCTGCGCATTCTCTGTAGTGCTCCTTCCAGCTCTGCCCACCTTGACAAAGCTGGCTGGCTTGGCATAAAGAGCAATCTACATGACCCATTGCACCATAGCATTACCTCCAAGTCAGCAAATGATCTTTTCATCACAGCCTTAGTGACTGCACAGAACCATTTTATTTTGCATTAATGTCTTGATCATCGCAAACTGAATATGACACCTGTGGCCGTCTTCTCTTGTAAAGTAAATTTATTCTAACATGTCAATGCATTTCTTCACCACCTGGTGAGAAATAAAAGCTGAACAGCAGCAATGGCTCCAGTTCTGAACGTCTCACCTCACAACATTTTCAAATCATCTAATGGACATGCTGTAATCCCAAAGCTATAACCATTTTAACACCCCATAATAAAGATATATTAGAGTGCTTATGCCAAGTATTGAAACTGGCAGGTCACATAAATCAGCAGAAAGATGTAACTGTCAAGAACTGGCTCTGTACAACAGCTTCATCCACGAGGATCATGACAGCAGTACTGTATGAAGAGCTTCATTGTGGGAACCATCTACAGTATCCCTCAATAGCTGCTCGCACACCAGTGGTGCCTGTAATATCTGAACAATTGTGGTTTTAGCTTGTGTTCTTACTTTAATGGCATTGACCAATGACTAAGTGTAGATCTGCCACTTAGCACAATAAATCTAATCAGTCTGTGTGTGGTCTACACTTTAATTACAGTCCTTAAATGAATTACTGTTATGCTGCATAAACCAGATGTCCGACATACGTCTCAGCAGAAATGGTTCATTCTTTGTAAAATTATGAAGGGTCTTTGCAGAACGAGCTTTCACTTTCCGGCCTTGATCATCACAAGCTCATAGTCCTTGGAGAACAAGGCGCGTTACAGAAAGCAGCGTAGGATGAAGATACCCGGTTGTGTACATTGACCATAAAGACCAATTACACCCTTGGACTTTTTTTTCATTGTGCAATGTTGAATTTAAACTTGAAACTACACTTCATTAATATTTACATCACAATGTATATGTAGAATGACTACCGGTAATAAGATTTTTAGCCACTGAATACGCCAATACGGTATATTATAATTATTTGCAATGGGAAGAATGCAGTAGAAAAACTAGGCTGTACATTATATATTAATGGATAACTCAAATCTTTCACATATACAACATAGGCGGCCGTCACACGCTTCAATGTCCTGCACGATATCGCTTAAGCAATCTGCTTTTTGATCGCTTAAGTGATATCGTTTGTGCATCGCTTAATCGTGACATCGCAGATATGAGAGCCGGAGCTCATATCAAGCGATCATCGCTTGTTCAATCTGCTTCATCGTGGTGTGTGACACCACGATGAACAATCTCCCAGCGGCAGAGCCTATGCTGGGAGATGGTATCTATGGTAAACGTCGGGTTACTAAGCGCCGCGCGGCGCCTAGTTACCCGATGTGTACCATAGTTACCAGCGATCTCGCTGCTCCACATCGCTGGTGAGTCTGCCTGTGTAACAGCTCACCAGCGATGTGAGCGATATCGTTAGCAATCGCGCGTGCATGTGATCGCTCACGATATTAATGAGTGTGACGGCTGCCATATCAATACATCTCTCCTATGCCGGCCGGACCGCTGCAGTGTGGGGCTGTATGACGCGAAACGCATCATTTCCAGCTTCGGGTGACACATGTACACCCGCGCCGCTGTTAGCTTCAAGACCCGCACTGCGCATGCGCAGTGCACGTTTTGAAGCTAACATAGCGGCGCAGGTGTACTACGTCACCCGGCGCCAGAAATGACGCGATTCGCATCATACAGCCCCACACTGCAGCGGTCCGGCCGGCATAGGAGAGAGGGGAGGCGCGCATTTGAATGTGAGTAGAAGATCACGCCTATTGAGGCGTGATATTAGGAATAGGGAGAGCCTGCCAGGGTGACTATGAATACAATAGTCACTAATTAACATGGCTAATGAGGTAGTTTTATAACATTTATCTTCATTTTCACTAGCTGCATTTAGGAGCTAAAAGGAGTGTAGGGTAAGTGTGAATATACTTTAGGGACAGCTTTTAATAGCTTTTGAGGTGTTTTGGGGGTGACAGGATCCCTTTAAGATCCAAAAACGAGATCTACTCTTCATGAATAAAAGGGAACTCCGGGGAGTAGTGATCTCATGTCCAGTGATACCACCTGTCTCCTCCTTGTGGCACGGCTGGTCGCAGATGCCACAATCGCCCCCGTGTCACGGTTGTAGGGGGATGGAGCATCGGTGTTGAAAGATATGGGTTGCTTCTGAGGTGGCTGATAGTATCCTGCTAAATGCAATGGTATTTGTAAGAGGTTAAATTTGGTGAGTTTTAGGGTAAGTGCACATCTGACGTTTTGTGGGCTGTCTTTTTACAGTTTTCCGTCGGCGGTTCCCGCTGAGTTTTATGTTAATTTATGTTAATCCTACCCACCGGTACGATTAACATGCTAGTCAATGGCTTTTAGAAAACGCTGTGTACATTACAACGTTTTTTGTCTTGACGATTTCAGTTTATTCACCGGTTTCCGACCGGTTGTCAAAGATAGAGCAAGCGACTTCTTTTCAGCGTTTTTCCAGCGGGTCCAGCTGAACAAGTGCAGCAAAGACCAGTCTGGAAATCGCTAAGGAACACGCCAGGAAAATCGCCAATAACACGCTGTACAAACGCTAGTAAAGCGATCGCAAAACGTTTGCAAATCGCTAACAAAACGAGGGACACTGGCGAGTGCAGAAAACTTAGTATCTGCCAGTCTCCACCGGTTCCCGGTCGTTCTGCAAAGATGCAGAAACGACTGATGTGCACATAGCCTTATTCTAACTCCGGGGAGAAACAACGTTTTGTACTGATCCTCCCCTACTACATTATGAAGCAGAGCTGTACACACTGCAGTTGTAGGATCTATGGATCACTTATAAATCAATAAAATCATACCTGCTCCTTAGCTCTCACCCCTCCCTTTGAGGACAGAGAAATTCAGTCATGCATAGTGATAAAAGTTTCAGCGGACAAGGAGCTACCAAGTTATATGGGTGAGCAGAGACTGTCAGTGCTGAATCAATCAATGCAGAGCTCTGCCTCTGCTCCTAGCCTGATACATTAAGTGCTGATGATGGGAACGTATTTATCCCACCAATACCTAGCACCAATTGCAAGACAAGACATTTTCTACATCAGCACAGGAATAGTGGGCTCAAGTCTGCTCAGGACAAAAATCAAGAAATCTGCTTTAGGCGGCCGTCACACGCTTCAATGTCCTGCACGATATCGCTTAAGCGATCTGCTTTTTGATCGCTTAAGCGATATCGTTTGTGCATCGCTGCGTGCGATCAAGCGATTTTACAATGTAAAAAATCGCTTGATCGTGACATCGCAGATATGGGAGCCGGAGCTCATATGAAGCGATCATCGCTTGTTCAATCTGCTTCATTGTGGTGTGTGACACCACGATGAACGATCTCCCAGCGGCAGAGCCTATGCTGGGAGATTGTATCTATGGTAAACGTCGGGTTACTAAGCGCCGCGCGGCGCCTAGTAACCCGATGTGTACCATAGTTACCAGCGATCTCGCTGGTCCACATCGCTGGTGAGTCTGCCTGTGTGACAGCTCACCAGCGATGTGAGCGATATCGTTAGCGATCGCGCGTGCACGTGATCGCTAACAATATCGCTCACGATATTGTAGCGTGTGACGGCCGCCATAGCCAAATGTTGTGAAACTATTTTTTTCCTTATAGATCAGGTCCTGGACTCCCATTAGGATAGTCAATCACTTTATGACCTGCTTGTGCCACACATAGAAATACATTGTCTGTAGAGGTCATAGATGCCCAGTCATACACACTTTGCACACTACCTTGTGCAGCAATACACAGAGGACACCGTATTACATCATGAAAATCTGCTGCAGCAATTCAAGCCAGGTACAGAATTTCTAACATTAAGTTAAAGAATTACTTTAAATTATATTGGAACGTTATAAAGCTTACAAATTACTTTCCATAGAGGGATTTGTCTTCATGCTTGTTAAAAAAAAAAATAAAAAAAAATATTTATACACACACATCTCCCGGACAAAAAAACAAAAACAAAAACACAAGAACGTTGCTTGCAACGTTTGTTTCCAGGGAGAAAAATCTCCCCAAATTGCCGTCTCCTGGATCCGATGCAATACGACGCTCCCGTGGGGCACATGGGAGCCTATGGGGATTGCCCTGGTTTGGGAGGATCTAGGAACCAGACACCTGCACACTGCTGTTATTTCAGGACCGCGGCTAGCTCCCTGCGAGCCGCAGTCCTGAATCATAAGCAGCTGCGTCCAGCTGCACACTGGACCGGAGGGCATATTTGTCCTCAGATTCTGTATGCTGATCTGGTCCAGAATGAGACGCTGCTGTGCTGTGTAGCTGGCCTAAGGCCTGTTTCACACATCCGTGCAAAACATGAACGCGTGAACAAGGCCGTTTTTGGGGGTAGTGCTTCTGTCGTGTCACGCACCGTGTGTCATAGGTATGCTGTCCGTGGATAGCACACGGACAGCCTGTCATTTCATAGTCTACCTCCAGCGCTGCCTGTTCCTCTCTCTTCCGGGGTCGCTGCAGTAAATATTATGTGAGAGGAACAGGCAGCGCTGAAGAGGAGAGTATGAACTTTTTCAACTTACAAATTCTGGTTCTGGTCCGTGCACATGGAAGACATCCGTGTGCGGGACATTTTTGCACAGATCCATTGACCTGAATAGGTCCATGCTTCCTCAGAAAACTGACATGCCTCTGTGTGGAGCACACAGACACCTGGCGTCTGTACCATACGGCAACAGTCCGTGCTGAACAACGGACATCTGAAAGGGGGCCATAGGGGGCTCATGTGTTTCCATATGTCCATGCCTCCGGCATGTATCAGCATGGATCGCACACATGCCGGAGGCATGGATGCGTGGAACAGGCCTAAAGGCCCCGTCACACACTACGATATAGTTAACAATATCGTTGCAACGTTACTGGCTTTGTGACATTGCAGAGATGTCAAAACAGTTTCTGGTGACACATAACAACCAACGATAAGTTTGCTGATCGTTGATTGTGCAAGAATGGCCAGGACCATATCGTTGGTCTCCTGCTGGGCGGCGTGTGACAGCAGGAGACCAATGATCAACTACCTCCCAGCGCCACACAGTACACGCTGGGACGCTGGTAACCAGGGTAAATGTCTGGTAACCAAGCGCAGCTCTGCGCTTAAATACCCGATGTTTACCCTGGTTACCAGTGTTCTCGTTGGTCTCGATCGCTGGCGAGTCTGCTTGTTTCACAGCTCACCAGCGATCAGCTAACGATGTCCCAGCGACCCCCATCGTTGGTCCGATCGCTGGGACATCGTACTGTGTAATGGGGCCTTAAGTGACTCCCAAACACTGCTTTTCTCCAGTCTATTTTCCTGCCTTCCGCAATAATGAAATTAGAAGACAGACATTTGGAGTACACCTGATTGGAGTAAAAGGGTCAGCACCGGTCTCCAACATCATTACATATCAGTGCAGCTAAAAGGCAGGCAAATTAAAAGAGGAAGAGCAGGAATTTAAGCTACTTACAATTACAAGAAGGTCCATCCAAATCCTGCCTTTCTCCAGTATATTTGCCTACCTTTAGCTGCCATGATATAAAAACGTAATTATTTTAGTATGGGAGGGGGTGGGGGGTGTCAGATCAGCATCTGTGTCTCATTTAACTCTGGGGAAAATACACAGGTGCTGATCCTTTCACTGCCATCAGCTGTACTCCAAATTACTTCTGATATCAAAGCAGCTGAAGGTGGGAGAATAGATTAGGTAAGGGCGCCTTCACACTGGCGTTCCCCTCCACAGCGTTCTGCGGAGGGGAATCACCATGTGTACGCAGCGGCCGCCAACTTCTATCTTTAGAATGGGAACGCACGGTGCTGCGCTTGCCAGCGCACGATCGTGCGCACCCATTCACTCCCATATGTTATCTGTGCGCAGGCGGATGCCTGCGCACAAGTCACACACTCCCACCCGCACCAGGGACGCAACAGATCACATATGGGAGTGAATGGGTGCGCACGGTCATGCGCTGGCAAGCGCAGCACCGTGCGTTCCCATTCTAAAGACAGGAGCTGGTGGCCGCTGCGTACACATGGCGATTCTCCTCCGCAGAACGCTGCGGAGGGGAACGCCAGTGTGAAGGCGCCCTTAAAGCAGTGTTTGAGCCACGAACAAGCATTTTTATTTTACAGGAATGAAGCCAGAGCTTAATAAATTTCACAACTTTGCTAGACTACAAAAAAAAAAAAAAAAAAAAAAAAAAACACACCTTCTCTAACAAATACATAGTCAATGTGGGAAGTCTATGCCATATGAACACACATTTGGGGTAAGTCCATAGTGCTTTTCTATATCCCATCATGGAAGATTGAAGGTACCGTTACACGTTACAACATTTCATGCAATTTCACTTGCAATTTGCTGATTGCAGTGAAATCATGGACACATTGTTCTATCTTGTTGCTGTGTGCAAATGGAACAAGGTGTCCATGATTTCACTGCAACCAGCAAATTGCAAGTGAAATTGCATGCAATGTTGCGACATGTAATGGTACCCTCAGTGTTAATATAAAATTGTGTATACAATAGCATTTGCTTGTATAAATGCAAAAACTCAAATAAAAAAAAGGTGAAGAAAAAAAATAAGTATAATATATACCGTAAATGAATTTACAAATCTCATTTGCTGCTACTACTATATAATGCTGGGTTTTGCACATCTAGCATTGATGCTTGCAGTTTTCTGCAAAGGAAAATGCATCCTAGCAAAGTCTAAGGCTGAGTTCACACTGTGCGTATTATTTGCGCTTTTTTACGCGCGTATTTCTCCCCAAAGCGGACCTGCGTCTGCGTGTCACAGCAAAGTGAATGCACTTTCACTTTTGCTGTTCACACGCAGTGCAATTTTCGGCCGCGCTTTTATGGGAGAAAGCGCGCGCGTAAAAAGAATGAACATGTTCATTCTTTCCGTCTTTTTACGTGCGTGTTCTCCCATAGGCCCCATTTTAACCCCTGGAATTATGCATCGCCGTTCAGACGATGCGCATTCCAGAGTGGGGCAAGGGGTATGTGCGCAGGAAATGATGTCACACGGGAACAGCCCCAGGGAAAACAGGAAATCCCATCATTTTGGGATTCCTGCTTTCCCGTGGCTGTCCCTGTGTGACCGAGTGTCTGGATACTCACCGCTCCTCAGGATGCATGGGAGAGGCGTCCGGTCCTCCTCGCGGCTTCCAGCATCTGCCGGTGAAGCGATCAGCTGAGCCGGTCAGCTGACAGATCGCTTCACCGGCACACCGACAGACATGGGGGCATTGCAGAGGACATGGGCCAGCCGAGAGGGAGGTGTGTGTGTGTGTGTGTGTGTGTGTGTGTGGGGATGTATGTATGTATGTATGTATGTATGTATGTATGTATGTATGTATGTATGTATGTATGTATGTATGTATGTATATGTATGTATGTATGTGTGGATGTATATATATGTGTGTGTGTGTGTGTGTGTTGTGTATATGTATGTGTGTGGATGCGTGCGTGTACATGAGCGTGCATGGATGTGTGCGTACATGAGCGTGTGTGGACGAGTGCGTGCATGGATGAGTGTGTGCATAGATGTGTGCGTGCGTGGACATGTGCATGCGTGTGTAGACGTGTGCGTGCATGGATGTGTGCGTGGACGTGTGTGTGGATGTGCGTGCGTGGATGTGTGCGTGCGTGGATGCGTATGTGGATATGCGCGTGCGTGGATGTCAGCGTGCGTGAATGTGTGCGTGTGTGGATGCATATGTGGAAGTGCGTATGTGTGTACGTGGATGTCAGCATGCGTGGATGTCAGATTGCATGGATGGATGTCAGCGCGCGTGGATGTGGATGTGCATGCGTGAATGTGTGCATGGGTGGATGGATGGGTGCAACAAGGGATCAAGTGTCCTCTTGTTGTAGTCTCTGGGATCACAGTCCTGGTTCACTGTATGACAGATCATTGTCATACAGTGCACCATATCTGTGATCCCAGAGACTGTAGGAAGAGGACACTTGATCCCTTGCCTTAGTCTCTGGATTGAGCAGAGGCGATCAAGCGTCGTGGGACCTTCGTTGTGGACTACGTCGGAGGTGATCGAGCGTCGTGGGACCTTCGTTATGGACTACGTCGGATCTTTATAATAAAGATGGAGTCTGAATTTTGTTTGTGTTTTTTTTTCAAAATAAAAATATTTTTCTCTGTGTCTATTTTCTGACTATTTACCAGAGATACCTAATGGCGGGTCTAACATTGGCCCTATATTATGAATCTCGGGCTTAGTGCCAGCTGCCAATAAAAAGCTGGCATTAACCCCTTTATTACCCAGTTTGCCACCGGCACCAGGGCAACTGGAAGAGCATGGGTACAGCGCCAGAAAATGGCGCTTCAATGAATGCGCCATTTTCTGGGGTGGCTGCGGGCTGCAATTCGCAGCATGGGGGGCCCAGAACGCTTGGGCCTTTCCATGCTGAGGATTCCAGCCCCCAGCTGCCTAGTTGTACCTGGCTGGGCCAAAAATATGGCGGAGCCCTACGTCTTTTTTTTTCTAGAATTTGTTCTAGAAATAAAAAAAAAAAAAAAGTCCTTTGTTGTATTTTTGATAGCCAGCCAGGTACAACTTGGCAGCTGGGGGTTGCTGGTAGTCTGTAGCTGCCAAGTTGTACCTGGCTGGACCAAAAATACAGCGGAACCCTTACGTCATTTTTTTTTCTAGAATTAGTTCTAGAAATAAAAAAAAAAAAAAAGTCCTTTGTTGTATTTTTGATAGCCAGCCAGGTACAACTTGGCAGCTGGCTGACTGGAATCCTCAGTGTGGAGAGACCCAAATGTTGTGGGTCCCCCACGCTGCAAATTGCAACTCACAGCCAGGGGTGCACCAAGCCCCTCTGCCGCCTGAGCCGCGGCACCGATTACGGGGGGGGGGGGGGGGGGAGGTGCTACTGGAGCCCAGCACTGCCGCCCCCTCTGCTGCCTGAGCCGCCTGAGCCGCAGCACCGGCAGTCATTGCCGCCCGCGGCACCTGTTCATTTCACCGCACTCCCGATGCAATAGCATCGCGCCTATTTCTAGTTTTTTTTAATAATAAAGATTATTTTTACAAAGTGTTTTTTTTTTGTTTCCAATCTCAATTTCTCTATTGCTAATAGCTGGCTGTCACACTGACGGCTGACATTCCCAATAGGGGCTTGGTGGCAGCTGTCAAAAAAGGTGTCACCAACCACGTTATTACCCAGACTGCCACCGCCCAGGGCAGCTGGAAGAGCGAGGTACCTGCCAGGTTTGGCATCTCTCATTGAGGCGCCACTCCTGGGGCGGCTGTTGGCTGTGGTCCTTAGCGTGGTGGGCCCAGAACGGTTGGGCCTCTCCACGCTGAGGATTCCAGCCCCCAGCTGCTTGGGTTACCCTTGCTGGACATAGAAAATCAAGCATGTAGATTGTCCATTCTCTAGTACACTTTTCAATGGAGAATGTAATAATGGAAAAGAAAGGAAATTACATCACAAGGCTTTTTTTTTTCTTTTTTTAACAAACTTAATTTCTATGTGTTTGCAGTACACATGCAGAAAAAAACGCGTCCGTAAAAAAACGCATCAAAAAACGCATGTGTGTGTACACACATGCGTTTTTTTACGCACGTAAAAAACGCGCGTATTTCTTTAGAAAACTGCATGCGTAAAAATACGCGACAAAATACGCACTGTGTGAACGCAGCCTAAGTTCTCTGAAGTGCCGTGCACAACTTCAGGTGTTTTCACCTGTAGATTTTGGAGCAGTAATAAGGAAGCAACATGCTCATTCTTTCTGCATTTCCCCTCCGTGTTCCTCTCAGACTATATAATATTCACATGATAAAATAAATGCATCAAAAAGTGCTTAGGCTGCGTTCACACATTCGCGTATTTTATCGCGTTTTTTTACGCGCGTCTTTTCAAGGGAAAACCGCGCGTTTAAAAACGCGATAAGAATACGCGAGAGAACAACTCGCTTCTACTTCAATCGCGCATTTAGACGCGCGTTTTTATAATGGGGCCTATGGAAACGCGCGCGTAAAAAAACGCAAAGAATTGACATGTTCATTCTTTTTACGCGCGCGTTTTTTGCTCCAAAAACGCTGCGTTTAAATACGCGATGTCTGCAAGGCACAAAGTGAATGTCCATTCACTTTGCTGTAAAACACAGACGTACATGCGTTTTTTGAGCAAATACATGCGTAAAAAAACGCGCAAAATACGCGATGTGTGAACATAGCCTAAGTTTGTTTTTTTGCAGTATTTTACCTGTGGGGAGATGCGTTTTTTGGCGCAGAAATAAACTTAGGTAAGAACACCTTAGGGTGGAAACACACTGGCGTGAAAGTCACATTCTCATCCAGGAGAGTTGGACGAGTGACATCAGTTTTCTGATCTTTGCGGCATCCGTGTGCAACCTGTTTTTTTTGTCTCAGCAGCTATTTACTGTATAATCATTTACAGGAACATTTTACAGTGTTCTGAGCTACAGAGCGATAATGTATCAGTTCAAAAAAACAGATGCCGCTAGGATGGTCCGTGTGCTGTCAGTGATTGTCGGACCCATAGACTTACATTGGCGAGAATCGCATACTGTTGCAGCATGTTCCAATTTTTTTCTCATCCAGATCCTGGATGAGAAAAAAAAAAAAAGCGTCCAACACAGGTAAAGGTGTTCTGTCATTCTGTAACATTTTCTCGCATTGCATGCGTCTGATTTTCACACCAGTGTGTCCGTACCCTTATAACAACAATAGAAATTGTTATTAAGTTAATAAAACTTTACAGTTAACTAAGTTCAGTTACCTAGCTGATAGACGTTACCAGATAAGTTTAATTACTCCAAACTGAATACAAGACACCTGGCAGGGCACAATGCAGGGTGCTAGGAAGAGTGTACTCAGTGCTGTGGTTTAAGTCCGTTACCTTATGCCCTTTGGTTTTCTGTAAAATAACGCTAAAATGATGTCAGGAGTGCCTGAATAACACTGCCACACCTGAGCATCCCATAATATGGGGTTATATTTTCTATACTTGAATATAATTTTATACACTCAGGGGGTCACCGTATGTCATTTGTGCAACATATAAAAAAAAAAAGTTTGGAAATGCTGCTATATAGCTTCCAATATTTTTTAATGTCACGTCACCAGTTGTCAGTAATGGCCATGTTATTCATCCCATTTGTCAAAAAACCCTCTACCTTCAAACAAGTCGACTGGTCACTGTGAAAGCCGCAATCACAGGTGTAACAAGTGTTCTCCGGGCTTACACCATGTTGTAGTGCAGAGGCGGCCATCATTCATGTCTGACAATAGTGATGTGACCCAAGTCACACAAGTTCTTAGAAAGCCACGAGCTGTGCCAAGCACATGATGCAGCATGGCATGTGCCATACGGATACAGCGGGTACAATGTGCTCTGGAGGGAGGAGCCTTTATGGGACCTTATTGATAAATGAGCCTAGTGAATAAATGTGAAATTCTGGGAGTACAAGACATGAATGCCCATAGCGTTAAATACTGCAATACATGTGTAATAAGATACGACATCGCCAGCGCACCCTTATTACCATACTTATGTCAGGACAAGACTTCAACAGGTGAGATACAGTGTGCCAGGCTGAGAGATAGAGACAGTTTACCAAGTCAGAATAAGGACATGAGGCACCAGGGAAGCCAGCTGGCATCACACACAAGGAAGCTGGCAGAGCCTGGTATGCAGTGTGCATCTTGGTACCCAGCATGGGCATTGGGCACACCCCCTCACAGAGCCCATGCCTAGGAGAACCCTGGGACTTCAATAAACTCATGGCAGCTCTGCCCACAGCCTCACCTGCCCTGGCACCTGGTGAGGAGGAGATGCATCAGGGCAGATGTGGCTTTCCCAGCACACACATTAAACTTGGGCCTCTGTCACTTTTCTGCCAGCAGCTGCAGCTCCTCCCCGACTCCCAGGAAAGCTGCAGCCCCCACAGCAGCTCGGTGCCCGGGCACTTTACCCCAGCACAGGAGATGGCAGGGTCTTACCTCCCCTGCAGGCTGCACACAGGCTCCGTGTCTGGGACCAGCACTCTCCTCCTGCCTCTGTCTGCTCTGCTCTCACTCTGACAGCCGGAGAGGAGACAAGTTCTAGAGGGAGGTGTGAGGGGGGGAAGGGAAATGCTTCCTGCCCAGCCCTGACTGGCTGATCCGCAGCCGACACTGACACCTAGCGCCTGGGTGTGCAAATGCAACGCTGCAATCCTCTCCCCAGTACTACAGCATCGGATGGAGGGACAGGGAGGGGGCAGGTCCCTCTTTATCCCAAATTGGCCCTGTTTTGAGCTGCAATCATTACTGTGGGATTCATATCGGGATTTGTCATTGAAACAACTGTGAAGTCGAGAAATCATTAACCACTAGCACTCCAGCTATTGTGAAACTACAACTCCCAACATTCCCTGACACCTCAGTGACTCTTCTGGAATTCTGGAAGTTGTAGTTTCACAAAATCCCTGAAGTACCAAAGCTCTCCAGCCAAAACTATGTTATATCTAATGGAAGACTATAGGGGGCAGTATTTGGCACAGGCATCCAAAGAACACCTAGATCCGGGGGCGTAACTACAACAGGTGCAGAGGCTGTGCCGGATGAATGTCTTTTGGCATCCAGTTTTTGGATGTCGAGGAGGAATCAGATTTTCCTCCAAGACACAAAATCGGAGCATGCAGCATTTTTGTGTCCAGGGAGAAAAATCTTCCCAAATCCTCCCGGATCCGGGGCAGTCCGGCGCTCCTTAACATCTGGCTGCACTCCGGGCATATTTGACCTCCGGTTCTGTGTGCTGATCTGGTCCGAGGCTGTTAGGTTCATCGCTGACAGCCCAGGATCGGATCTTGCCATGGTGTGGTGTGAAGCCATTTGTGAAGCCACAGAAGTGTGACACGATGGGTGCTGTCCATGTGCTATCCGGACAGCCTGTCACTGCATACTCACCTCGCTCCAGCACTGACAGTTCCTCTCACTGTCAGACTTAGTGAAGTGAATATTCATGGGCCTAATGAGCGGCATCGGAAGAGAGAGGAGCTGTCAGCGCTGGAGGAAGGTGGGTATGAAATTCTTTATTTTTAGGGTTGTCACTTTCGTCCGTGGTCCATGCACACGGATGACACACGGATGACATCCATGTTTATGGATGTTTCACGGCGAAAGCGGTCCGTGTGTCCGCAAAAAAACTGACTTGTCGCCATGTGGAGCACGTGGACACGTATCTGCTCCACACAGAGACACGGTCCGTGCCGAAAAACGGAAGTGTGAATTTGCCCATAGGGGAACATGTGTCCCCGTATGTCCGTGCCTCCAGCATGTGTCGGCACGGACTGCACACATGCCAGAGGCACAGATGTGTGAAACCGGCCTAAGGCTGCGTTCACACGCTCCGTATTTTGTGCGTTTTTTTACGCGCGTATTTGCCCCAAAAACGCATGTGCATCTGCGTTTCCCAGCAAAGTGAATGGACATTCACTTTGTGCCATTCAGACGTTGCGTAATTTTATGCAGCGTTTTTGGAGCAAAAAACGCGCGCGTAAAAAGAATGAACATGTCAATTCTTTCCAGTTTTTTACGCGCGTTTTTTCCATAGGCCCCATTATAAGCACTGGAAAAAACGCGCGTAAAAAAGCGTAATTGAAGTTGTTCTCTCGCGGGGTTTTTTACGCGCGTTTTTCCCCTTGAAAAGACGCGCGTAAAAAAATACGACAAATACGCAGCGTGTGAACGCAGCCTAAGGCCCCATTCACACACTGCTTTTTTTGTTGCGTATTTTTAAGCACAAGCTCATCACAAACCAGGAGTGGGTGATTAAACATATAAGTGGAGCACTTGTTTCTATTAGGGCCACTTTACACACACCAACTTATCTGTCCAACTTCTGACCAACTTGCTAGTTGCAGTGAAATCATGGACACAATGCTCCATTTTGTGACTGTGTACAATGGAGCAATGTGTCCATGATTTCACTGCAACCACCAAGTTGGTCAGAAGTTGGACAGATAAGTTGGTGTGTATAAAGTGACCATTATGGTGGGTTTACAAGTTGCGATATCGGCGTCCAACTCCGACCCAACTCTGACTAAAAGTCACGTGGTTCGTGCGTTGGACCCGATATCGTTCCTGCGTTGTACGGTCTGAACATCCGATACGATGCAGGAACGATGGCGTGCTATTCAACCGCCCGATATCGGATGCCGGTTGTAGCCGCATCGTCCCGTCTGACAGCCCAACTTCGATGTGTACTGCCACGTCACCCATTCACTCCCATGTTAAATGGTCGTTCCTGGGTTGGGGGGCATACATATCGTCGGGACGTTGTATCCCGATATCGGGCTGTCTAAACCGCGTCGTTGGCTACGATATCGGGATGTGTAAACCCACCATCAGGGCCAGTTTACACACACCAACTTATCTGTCCAACTTCTGACCAACTAGCTGGTTGCAGTGAAATCATGGACACATTGCTCCATTTTGTGGCTGTGTACAAATGTAACTGTGTCCATGATTTCACTTCAACCAGCAAGTTGGTCAGAAGTTGGACAGATAAGTTGGTGTGTGTAAATTGGCCCTCATGGCGGGTTTACACGTTGCGATATCGTAGTACGATTTCAATGAAAAGTCACGTGGTTCAATCATTGGAGCCGATATCGTTCCTGCGTTGTATGGTGTGAACGTCCAATACGATGCAGGAACGATGTCAATGCGATATCGGGGATTGAATGAGCGTGCTATTCAATGCCCCGATATTGAAGGGAGATTGGAGCCGGATCGTGCTGTGTAAACACCCAATTACGATGCGATTTGAAACGTTACCCATTCACTCCCATGTTAAAGGATCGTTCCTGGGTTGGGGGGCGTAGACATCGCACGGACGTTGTATTCCGATATCGCAGCGTGTAAACATCCAATGCGATGCAGGAGAAACGTGCACTAAATGCGCGCTCCCGCGCCATTGAGTTGCGATATCGCAACGATATTGAAGCGTGTAAACCCACCATCAGACCTTTCCTCTGAGTGTGCCACTCCCGGTTTTGATTGTTCCACTCCTGGCTTTTTTTGAGCTTGTGCAGCAAAAAAAGCAGTGTGTAAATGGGGCCTTAGGGCCACTTTACACACACCAACTTATCTGTCCAACTTCTGACCAACTTGCTGGTTGCAGTGAAATCATGGACACATTGTACACGGTCACAAAATGGAGCAATGTATCCATGATTTCACTGCAACCAGCAAGGTGGTCAGAAGTTGGACAGATAAGTTAGTGAGTGTAAAGTGGCCGTTAGGCCATGTGCACACGTTCAGTATTTGGTGAGTGTTTCACCACGTTTGGCCACGTTCACACTTTCAGTACTTGGTCAGTATTTCACCTCAGTATTTGTAACTAGGAGTGGGTGATAAATACTGAAGTGGTGACATGTTTCTATTATACCTAACCTTTCATTGTTCCAATAATGGTTTTGGCTTACAAATACTGAGGTAAAAAAACTCACCAAATACTGAATGTGAATTCAGCCTTACAGAAAAAGAGGAAACCTAAAGATCGTGTAATTTGAAGCATGTGGGCCCCAATGAAAAAGCTCCTACTATCAGGGGTCATTTATAGGATCTTAGGGTGCCTTCACATTAGCGTTCCCCTCTGCAGCGTTCTGCGGAGGGGATCCGCAATGTGAACGCAGCACCGCAAGCCCCTATGTTTAGAATGGGGACGCACGGTGCTGCGCTTCACAGCGCATGACCGTGCGCAGCCATTCACTCCCACATGTGATCTGTGCGCAGGCAGATGCCTGCGCACAAATCACACACGCCCGCCCCAGGGGCGCAACATGTGACCACGATGTGGCTGCGTGTAATTCAGGACTTTCCTTCCTTCAGGGAAGACACAGGAAGGAAAGTCCTGAATTACATGCAGCCACATCGTGGGCTTTTCAAGGCAACAGGCACAATTTGTGTCCGATGCCTGCCTGTTCCTACCTTCCTGTGGCCGTGTGTAAATGTACCATTACGGTATCGAACATGATCCAGAGGCACTGCGTGTTGGACATCTTGGATGCAGTGCCTCTGGACCTGAGGGAAGCCACCCTGTGCCCATGATCTGCATTTGGTGCGGGGCAACTTTTCCCTGCATTTACCTGATAGTGATCATTTCAGACTCCACAGCAATAAATTAACATGCAGAGATGCAGAGATCCGGCAGCCTGCACAGCAGCTGAAATAACACTGCGGAGGGGAGAAGCACAGTGGGCATGAGATTTCTGGAAATCACAATTACTGTGCTTGAACTGTACAATGCAGCGAAAACACGCTGCATCCATAACGCTGCAAACCCTGATCATGTGCATCTGGGCTTATGGACCAAAGATGCCTTTTGGTCCCCCCTAAGGCTCCAGGGCCTATATGTGACAGCAACCCTTGTACCCACTATAGTTACACCCCTGGCTAGTGCTTTTGTCGCCATGACAAAGATTTTAGTGGGCAACACTCACTGTAAGCCACTGCGACATGGCACCTTACTGCAAAAATGCTTTTCTGTAAAAAAAAATGCATTTGAGTAAAAAAAAAAGGTTGACAAATGCTCTCCATAGTAAATTTTAGGTTATACACTGGAGCTAGTCAATTATGGTGTGTGAATAATGACTGTAGCTCTAGCAGGCCTTGGGGGGATTACTATGTTATTCCCCCCTAGAAAATTGTTACTTATATATTTGTGGGGGGCCCAGTGCTAAATAAATTCCCTTAAAGAATGGCTTTTCATAAATCCTCTAAGTATTAGCTTATAATTAACACAGGTCTCTTGCACTGATTAACCGTTATTGCGGATTTTTATTAATAGACTCTATAAAAAGTCCTTTATGTTGGAACCCAGAAAAACACAGACGGATAGACAGAGCACAAATCCAATTGTATGAAACCTGTATTTAACTTCTCCTGTACCCAATCTATGTGCCTTGCATAAATGTTATGGTATGTCATATTCCTCTATCTGTTTTGCAATTTTCAAATATCCATATTCTTTCATCCTGCTTTGTGTCTCTGTCTCCTGCTGATTTGGGCCAAATGTTTCTATTACCAGCAATTTAATTCTCCCCTGGTGTTTTTTCCTGTCTCCCTCTGATTCAACCAGAGCTAGGGTGGGTGAGGGACTCGGACACCGGGGCTACTGTGTGGGGAGTCACGGATGGTCGGGACCCCGGTGCCGTGCCCTGGCGATCAATTATACCAGATGTTGATGGTAAACGGTTGGGGTTAAAGGGGTTATTTATAGGGGAACGTGATGCCACCTGTAGTGTCCGGTAAGGTGGTACCGGCGCTGCCAGCCGGCCACTGAGGTGATGGAGGGGGCAGCAGTGTGTGGCACAGCTCCCCACAGGTGGAGCTTTACCTCAGGACAGCTATTGTGGTGAGACGGTGAGGGAGGACAGTGATGGTAAATGGTGGTGCAGTTCTTACCCCTCTGCTGTTGATGTTGATGATGTTAAGTCCTTTGAGCTGTGGCAGGAAGAATAACAGAAACCAGTTTAACTTTGCTTTACTCGGTACCAGCTGATGGCATAACAAAACACGGTACAATTTGGTTTCAGGGTGTTGTTGCCAACTCAGGGTTTTTCTTATGGAGTCATTAGATGTTCCTTCTTAGTCTTCCAGGGTCTATTACTTTTTCTAGATCTTTCAGTCTTTCCCACCTTTGAAGAGCTCACCCGCCAGTCCTGCAGTCTGTATCTAGTAGGCTTAGCAAGACTTATACCGGTCCAAATGGGAACAGCAGGAACGCACAAGTTTCCCACCTGACACCGGGTTTCAGTCTCTCCTCACTAGTGTAGGACCGTCTTTTGGGCTTGAGGGGTGTGAGGTACCTTTGTGGGGCTGTCAGCAACCCGGTTCTGTTGGGTCTGCAGCTCGTCGGCTTTGCAGTCAGGGCTGAACTCCTGGCTGCCTCGGTTGTCCGTATCACCGGTGTCCCCTCAACATGACCAGCTGGCTCCTACCAGCCCTGGCCCGTTGCCATCTGTCCTGGGCCCCCACATAAAGATGGGGTACCCTCCACTCAGCTGGGCTGCCAGGCCTGACCAATCTGTCTGCCTTCCCAGCACCGACTGAGGTAAAACTGTCAACTGTCACTCTACTCAGTCCTAAGCTCCGCCCCCACCCTGTGGAACCTACTATATTACAGTTCCCCCTACTCTAAGTGGTGCGGTCCTAAGTGAGTGCTAAAAATAGACTCCATAAGGTTTAAACCCTGAACTAGCAACTTACAAGGAAAAACACATTTTTATATTCAAGTGTAATACTACCCTGTGGCGCCTAGCCGCAGGGGCGCCACACCTCCCCTGACCCCTTCCTCCTACTCACCTGGATCATTCTCTGCAGCTCCTTAGGCTGTGTGCTCACAGTCCGGAGGAGCTGCGTGTTGGACGCGGCTCCTCCGGACCTGAGGGAAGCCGCGGGTGGCCGCAGGGAGACCGCAGCCGCCCTGTACTCATCATGTGCGGGGCGGCTTCTCTCTGCAGTCACCCGATGGGAGCCGCTTCCGACTCCGCAGCATGAAATAGACATGCTGCGGAGGAGCGGACTCCTGGCAACCTGCACTGCAGCTCCAAAGATGCTGCGGGTGGGTTAAGCATAGTGAGGATGGGATTTCTTGAAATCCCATCCACTATGCTGCTACTGTACTACGCAGCGTTTTGGACACAGCAGCAAGACACTGCATCCAAAACGCTGCGTACACTGATCGTGTGCACGCACCCTTAGATGTATTAATTAGTTTTAGCAAGCCTTTGTGTGATTCATTAAGTGGGCTGCAGAGATATTCCAGAGATAAACAAGAGGAAACCAGAAGGTAACAACTCTACCCTTCTACTATAACTTACATAAACTTCTTAGTCCATTACATCAAAATGTCCTTCAGTTCAATGCTTTTATATCTATGTGTGTTAGTCATCCACTTTTACCGCCCCATTCCCCCTCCATCACCCTTCATCCACATCTGCCCCTCTCTACTTCCCTTTACTATGTCCTGCTCCCATACTCTCTTCACCCTACTCAATAAGTTAAGCCCGGCATATTTCAGGGTCTTGCATTAACAAATACAATGTCATACAGCCAAAAATTACTCCCTCCTTCTCTTTCTACTACTGCTCATGTCAGGCGATATTTCTCCTAATCCTGGGCCACCCTCTTCCAACTTCAACCCCCCGCCCACCTCACATAGAAATCCCATTAACCTCATTAGAATTACCTGCACACCTTCATCTCCCTCTTTTAAATGTGCCCTCTGGAATCCACGGTCTGCATGCAACAAACTTCCCTTTATCCACAACTACTTTCTCACTAACTCTCTTAACCTTTTGGCTCTCATTGAAACCTGGATCCAGGACTCAGACACTGCTTCCCCTGCTGCTATCTCCTACGGCGGTTTACACTTCTCCCATTCCCCGAGACCTGGGAACAGACGTGGTGGTGGAGTTGGCTTACTCCTGTCCCCACAATGTTCTTTCCAGGTCATCCCCCCAGCTCCATCACTCTCATTCCCTTCTTTTGAGGTTCACACCATTAGGCTGTTCCGTCCCCTCCCCGTCAAAGTAGCAGTGGTTTACCGCCCCCCAGGTTCACCCACCCTCTTCCTCGACCACTTCTCCGCGTGGCTGCCGCACTTCATGTCCTCAGAATTACCAACCCTCATCCTGGGAGA
Organism: Allobates femoralis; assembly: GCA_033576535.1. Lineage (NCBI taxonomy): Eukaryota > Metazoa > Chordata > Amphibia > Anura > Aromobatidae > Allobates > Allobates femoralis. The sequence goes on along the minus strand of JARQOC010000005.1, from coordinate 173,117,289 downwards.
CTTTAACATCCCCATAAACAGCCCTAACTCAACATCTGCATCCCAGCTCCTATCTCTAACCACTTCTCTTGGCCTCTCGCAGTTCTCAACCTCTAAGACACATAAATATGGTAACACCCTTGACCTGGTCTTTACCCGACTCTGCTCTATCTCCTCCTTAGACAACTCATCTCCTTCTCTCTCTGATCACAACATTCTCTCCTTCACACTCACAAACCCTCGCCCATCACAGCATAGTCTGACCTATCACACACTCAGAAATCTACAGGCCATTAACCCTCATACATTCACAGACTCTCTTCTCTCATCACTGTCCCCAATCTCCTCCTTCTCCTGCCCCAATCTGGCTGTGAATCACTACAATGATACTCTCAAAAGTACCCTGGACCAAGTGGCGCCCCTCACCCTCAGAACCTCCAAACACAGAGTAAAACAGCCCTGGCTCACATCACAAACTCGATTCCTCCAGCGATGCTCTAGGAGTGCCGAACATCTATGGAGGAAAACCTGCACACCAGAAAACTTTATCCATTATAAATTCATGCTCAAAACCTACAACTCTGCCCTTCACCTCACCAAACAGATCTACTTCACCACCCTGATCTCCTCACTAGCCAACAACTCAAAGAAACTCTTTGACACCATTCACTCTCTCCTCAGTCCGAAAGTGCAGGCCCCTATCACTGACCTCTGTGCTGATGATCTGGCCTCTTACTTCACAGAGAAAATAGAAAACATCCGTAAGGAAATCAGCTCCCAACCTTCAAGTGTTGTTACTCCCATCTGTCCCTACATCCCCTCTGGCTCACTCTCCATTTTTGACCCAGTCACAGAAGAAGAAGTCTCCACCCTCCTCTCATCCTCACGTCCCACTACATGCACCACTGACCCCATTCCTTCACACCTACTCCAGACCCTCTCTCCAGTGGTCACCACTCACTTAACTACAATCTTCAATCTCTCCCTCTCTACTGGCATCTTCCCCTCCTCCTTCAAACACTCTATTATTACTCCACTACTAAAGAAAACATCCCTTGACCCATCCTGCACATATAACTACAGACCTGTCTCCAATCTCCCCTACATCTCAAAACTCCTGGAGCGCCTAGACTACACCCGCCTCACCCATTACCCCTCCACTCACTCTCTTTTAGATCCATTGCAGTCTGGCTTCCGCCCCTTACACTCTACAGAAACTGCCCTTATCAAAGTGACCAATGACAGCAAAACATAATGGTGACCACTCTCTTTACCTCTCTGCAGCTTTTGACACTGTTGACCACCATCTCCTACTCTCTATGCTGCACTCCATTGGCATCAAGGACACGGCTCTCTCCTGGTTCTCTTCCTATCTTTCTGACCGCTCTTTCACTGTATTATTCTCTGGCTCCACTTCCTCCCCTCTTCTCCTCACTATTGGGGTTCCTCAGGGTTCAGTCCTTGGACCTCTTCTCTTCTCTCTCTACACAGCCCCAATCAGACAGACCATCAGCAGATTTGGCTTCCAGTACCATCTTTACGCTGATGACACACAACTATACACTTCCTCCCCTGACCTTACCCCTGCTCTAATACAGAACACCAATGACTGTCTAACCGCAGTCTCCAATATCATGTCCGCTCTCTATCTGAAACTCAACCTTTCCAAAACTGAACTTCTTCTGCTCCCACCCTCTGCCAACCTCCCTAAACCTGACATCTCTCTCTCGGTGTGCGGCACCATGATAACACCCAGTCAGCAGGCTCACTGGGTGTTATGTTGGACACTGATCTCTCTTTCACCCCATATATACAATCTCTCACCCGCTCATGTCGCTTGCACCTGAAAAATATCTCCAGAATTCGCCCTTTCCTCACCATGGAAACAACTAAAACCCTCACCGTGACCCTGATTCATTCCCGCCTTGACTACTGTAATTCTTTATTAGCTGGCCTCCCCCGCAGTAAGCTTTCCCCTCTCCAGTCTATCCTCAATGCAGCAGCCAGGATCACCTATCTAGCAAACCGTTACTCAGATGTTACTGCTCTGTGCCAGTCACTGCATTGGCTACCCGTACACTATAGAATCCAATTCAGATTGCTTGTTGTCACCCACAAAGCTATTCATAGTGCGGCACCTCCCTACCTCTCTACCCTCATCTCTGTCTACCACCCCTCCCGTCCTCTTCGCTCTAAATGGGACCTCAGACTAACATCGGCATTAATCCGAACCTCCCATTCCCGGCTCCAAGACGTCTCTCGAGCTGCACCAATCCTCTGGAATGCTCTACCCCAAGAAATTAGGACCATCCACAACTTGCATAGCTTCAGACGCTCCCTAAAAACACACCTCTTCAGGGCGGCCTATCCTTCTTCCTAACAGTAATCATTTAGACAGAAGATATTCATTGTTATAAGCCCCTGTACTTTGTGTTCCCATCCCGTCTTAGATTGTAAGCTCCTTCGAGCAGGGTCACTTTTATTTTTTGCCCTTTATTGTATCTTCTACATTGATTCTATGTTTACTGTTTGTAACTACTGTTCTGTATTACCTACCATTCTGTATTGTATATTTTTCTTATACGTACCATTGTACTGTAAAGCGCTGCGGAATATGTTGGCGCTATACAAATAAAGTTTTATTATTATTAAGTTTTATTATAAAAAGGAGAAATTCACTTTGCATATACAGTTTTATACTTTTACTTTTTTTTTTCATTTTTTTAGAGTCTATTAATAAAAATCCAGAATAACGGTTAATCAGTACAAGAGACCTGTGTAAATTGTAAGCTAATACTTAGAGGATTTATGGGAAGCCATTGTTTAAGGGAATTTGTTTGGCGCTGGGCCTCCCACAAATATATAAATGCTGTCCATAGTCTGTAAAGGACATGAAGCTCTATGGCCCCTTCAGTCTCACAATCAGTGGGGGCCATTAATGTTGTGATCACAAAATATAGCATACAGTTCACATGAACTAAATCATAGTCATTCACTCTATTGCCGCACATTAGATTTATAGAATTAGTAGGTATTTTATATTCTCTTTCTATGGCATATTCTTTTAAATGGCTCTCAGCAATATTTACTGACATTCTCCAAGCATGTCCTTGGCTTTGTTCGTTCTTTTTAGCTGCCATGAAGACATTGGCACCTCTCTTCTGCTGGCAGCTCCTCTCCATAAAACCACATGTGATGTCAGTAAAAGCCTGTCATGAATCGTAGACTATTTCCTGGAATTTGATGATGTCTCATGTCGTTTGTCTGCAGCTCAATGAGTAAACCTCTGTCTGCACATTACAGTAATATTCCTAGTTATACATGTCTGGAAAAAGGGTGATTGTGCCAGCATTTCTGGTTAAATGAGGCATAATTCACATTGCTCTTTATCGTACTGTGTTCTGTCACCCATTAAGGCCACATGCACACGCTGAGTATTTGATGAGTTTTTACCTCAGGATTTATAGACAAAACCAGGAGTGGAGCAATCAGAGGAAATGTCTAAGGGTGCCTTCACACTGTGGCACGATCCGGTCTGGGGCTGCCCGGGATGAACCTGACAGCCGCGGACTGGAGGGCTAATTTGCCCTCCGGTCTGGTGTGCAGCCGCACGCAGCTACAGCCGCTGACAGGTCAGTACCCCCTATGTTCCCATATTCCCCTATGGGCAAATTCACACCTCCGTGTTTCCGCACGGACCATGTCTCCGTGTGGAGCACATGCGTGTCTGTGTGCTCCACACGGCGACAAGTCTGTTTTTTTGCGGACACACGGACCGCTTTCGCCGTGAAACGTCCATGCACACAGATATCATCCATGTGACATCCGTGTGCACGGACCGAAGACGAAAGTGACAACCCTAAAAATAAAAAATTTTATACTCCCCTCGTTCCAGCGCTGACAGTTCCTCTCTCTTCCGGTGCCGCTCATTAGGCTCATGAATATGCACTTCACTGAGCCTGAGAGCGGACTGGAAGTGAGAGGAGCTGTCAGCGCTTGAGCGAGGTAAGTATGCGGTGAAAGGCATACACGGATGGCACACGGACTGCACACATTGTGTCACACGTCCGTGACGCATGTGTGCACGCCCCGCCGCCCCAAACGGCCTTGTTTCACATGTCTGTGGTGACACGGATGTGTGAAACCGGCCTAAGGTTGAAACTGGATGCACCCGCATCCATTTTCTGCCCCATGGACTTTCAATGGGGCTGCAGGCACTTGCGGATGCATCCAGTTTTGCACTTTTTTCCCTGATCCGGGTGTCAGTTTTTTCCCTGAGACCAAAACCACAACTTGGTGCATTTTTGGTCTCCGTGTCAGGCCTCATGCACACATACATGTTACCACAGACGTGTGAAACAAGGCCGTTTGGGGGCAGGGCATACATCCATGTGTCACTGACATGTGACACAATGGGTGGTGTCCGTATGCGATCCGTGGATTGCACACGGACAGCTTGTCACTACATACTCACGTCTCTCCAGTGGCGCTGTCTCTCTCACTTTTGGGCTGCTGTCAGACTCAGTGAAGTGAATATCCCAAGTAAAAGAATGAACAGCGCCTCACAAGCTGATAAATTTCTCAAAGCTTCATATATTTATTCCGTCCACAGAACAGCACGACATTTCGGTCCTATGGCCTTTATCAAGTGCACTTGATAAAGGTCATAGGACCGAAACGTCGTGCTGTTCTGTGGACGGAATAAATATATGAAGTTTTGAGAAATTTACCAGCTTGTGAGGCGCTGTTCTTTCTTTTACTTGGGATCGTCATGTGCCAGGTGGACCTCCCTGGCTAAGGACGTGCGTCTCAATGTGAGGAACTCGGTGAGTTCTATTCTCGCTTGGTGCTGTGGATAACCGTTTTTGTGCTGCTCAGTGAAGTGAATATTCATGAGCTTAATGAACGGCACCGGAAGTGAGAGGCGCTGTCAGCGCTGGAGCGAGGTGAGTTTGAAATTCTTTATTTTTAGGACTGTATCTTTTGTCCATGCTCCATGCACACTGATGTCACATGGATGACATCCGTGTGCATGGACATTTTCGGCCAAAAGTGGTCTGTGCCTCTGCAAAAAAACGGACATGTCCGACACGGTCCGTGCAGAAATATGGACGTGTGAATGGGGCCATAGGGGAACATGTGTCCCCGTATGTCCGTGCCTCCGGCATGTGTTGGCACGGACTGCACACGTGCCGGAGGCACGAATGTGTGAAAGAGGCCTCAAAAACCGTTACCACCTGATAAATTATAATTGGCTTGTATATAAAATACCCAGATCTGGGGGACTCCAGATCCCGAAACAGCTGCTGAAATTTCAATATCGCGGCTAGCGGGAAGATAGCCGCGGTCCTGAAATCTGTGCAGGGGACAGCCGGTGGTACTGAAGTTTAGCAGGGCTCGCTGCTAAACTTCAGCCACTGGTGTCTGGTTCCCGGATACTCCCGGATCTGGGGCAATCCGGCGCCATAGACTCCCATGTTAGGGAGCGCCGGATTGCCCCGGATTCGATTTGGGCAGATTTTTTGCAAGCAACGTTTTTGTGTCCAGGAGGACAGATGGAAACCGGATGGCACATAGCTGCCATCCGGTTCCATCCGGCCCCATAGGACTGCATTGCAGCAAAATTGGGTCCAGTGCTGCCAGGTTTACACCGGACAGCCCCGGACCTGATTCTACCGTCTGAGGCCGGCCTTAGACCGGCCATTTTTGAGGGGAAGGGGTGGATTCCTGAGTCAAACACATGATACATTTGTGGGCTGTCCATGTATTCGTGGAAAGCACACGGACAGCCTGTCATTTCATACTTGCCTCCCTCCAGTGCCACTGTTCCTCTCTCTTCCAGGGCCGCTGCAGCTCTCAGTGAAGTGAATATTAGATGAGTCTAATGAGCAGCCCTGGAAGTGAGAGAAACAGGTAGTGCTGGAAGAGGTGAGTATGAAATTCTTTATTTTTGCACTTTAAACTTTTGGCACTGGTCTGTGCACATGGATGACATCTGTGTGCATGGATGTTTGTGGCCAAAAGCGGTCCATGGTGACGGCAAAAAACGGACATGTCGCCGTGTGGAGCACATGGACATGCATCTGCTCAACACGGCGAAATATACAACACAAGGGAGCCATAGGGGATCTGTGGCACCCCAGAGTCCAAGTGCCACAGTGTCAATATCGCCCCCGGGTGGTAATGTCACACTTGAGAGCAACAGAGGGTATCCACACCAGACAGAAACCGCACACAACACCTTTCTGCCTCCAGGCCTGAAGGGGAAGACCAAGACCCATGTTCAGGGTGAGCGCCCCTATAAATTCTGGTCTGGGGGCGGAGTTAGTCAGTTCAGTTCCTAGGAGGACTGAGGAAGACATCCTGTGGACTGGTGCAGTGCTAAGCTCGTCCCAGGAAAGCGCAGTCTAGTCAGGGGTCTGAGGAAGTGGAGAGGAGTCTGGGGAGAGGAGCAGTGTCATGCTCACCCCAGAGGAGAAGCGCCACCAAAACGGACACCGGAGTTCAAGGCTGTGCAGGGCCTAACAACCCGGTAGCCAATACCGAAAGGTGGTGAATTCCAAGTTCCCTAGCCACACTGTGCCCGGAGGCAAAGCAGCGTAAAGAGCCCAGAAACAGCCACCTGAGACATGGGGCTAGAGAAGGACTCGAGTTGCCTGCCACACCGGCACAAAGAAGGAGAGATAGAGGGCCAACAGCTCAGCTTAAGCAGCAGTAGGGACCTACCAACAAGGCGCAGCTAGGAGGCCTCAGAATCTGTTGGGGGAGGAGAAACCCAAGTTGCTCTCAGGTGCAAGGACTCCGTATACCACCGCCTGTCAGTATTCCAGTCACACCAGTTAAAGGACTGAGGAACCAACAAACTGCGAGTCTGTCTGTTGCTTTGCGCCCACCATCCTGCACCCTACACCCTTACCACATCCACTGCCCTGGGGATCTGCTTTGCTCGTGGGGAGCCGCTACATCCCAGCTGCCCATCCATCATTCCCAGAGGTTCTGCAGCAGCGGCAGCCACTAATAGCCACAAACCACGGGTGGTGTCATGTGGCGCCACTGCGTCCAGGGAGGCCACAGGGTGAACTGCAGCCAGACGAGGAAGGCAGTTGACAAAACACACCCACACACTGACACACTTCGATCCTAAGCCACTGACTCTATGTAGGGCAAGGGGTGGAGGGAGTTTAGAGAAGTGTGGGTGGAGAGAGAGGTAGAACCCGGACAAAGGGGTGGAGGAACAGTACTAAAAACACTGGAACACTAAGTTGGAGGGGTGGATTCCCAGGAGGAGAGGTTCCCTGGAAGACGCAGAATCTTGGAGGCAGTTTCCCAATGGAGAAAGCTTGCTAGGCCACGGCAACCAGAGAGCCGGGTCTGTAGAGGTGACCGGGGAGACTCTAAGACACTAATCACAAGACACACCGGCGTGGAGCAGGGACTCTATGGCCCGGGACCTACCTACCGGCACGGAGTAGGAACACAGCCATCGTACTAGGGCTAGTGACCCTAAAGTAGAGGGAAGAATCACTAAAGAGCCCATAACGGCCAGACCGAGCCTGTGAGGCGAGAAAGATACCAGCAGGGCCTGAAAGGTACTTTGAGGGAAGCAATGCAGTGGAACCGTCTAAGCTGCAGTAGAACCTGGGTCCCCGGATAGGTGTAAGAACTAACACTGAGAACTGTGAACTGTAACCTGTCTGCTAAGAACTTGAAAAGTAAAGTAACCAGTAAGCTCAAAAATGCCTGAGACTGTTCCTTTACCGCGCCGCTGCAGAGAACTCCACCTGCGGAGCCGCATCCTTGTTGTCCCTGCGTTCTGGCTGGAGAAGCTGCAGGAGAAGAGCCGGTGCAGCATCCAGAGTACGCAGCCCTTACACTACACCTGCGCCGAAGACACCCAGCCCTACCCATGGAGGGCTTACCATCTACGCTGCCCCTCATCACTGTTCCCCGGCAGGAATATGGCAGCGGTAGTCCCACTGACCACATACGTGGCATCACATCAACATCCGCCACAGGACCGGGTCACGACCCCCGTGACTCCCCAGCGACAGTAGCAGCGATCTGGTTCCTGAGTACCTCACGACCTGGGGGCGCCGCAGTCACGACTAACCTTCCCTATCATTACCCCCTTCCCTATCTAGCCAAGAACTCCCTTAACAACTTAACCCAGGGTCACAGAAGCCGGGTCTCGACCCTTGTGACTCCCCAGAACTGCTTAACTGCCCGATTCCGAGTACCCCATGGCCCTGGGGTGCATCAGATTATATGTCCCCATATGTCCGTGCCTCCGGCATGTGTCAGCACGGTCCGCATACATGCCAGAGGCACGGATGTGTGAAACAGGCCTGAGAGAGAATCAGATCAATTATGCAAATGACACTCAGCTCAAATTCTGATCCGAGTTTGATCAGATTGTCAGTTTAGGCCTGTTTCATACATCCATGCAAAACTCGGACGTATGAGACAGGCCGTTTTTGAGGGCATGTATCCGTGTGTGACACATACGTGTGGTGTCCATGTGCTATCTGGGTGATATCCAAATAGCACACGGACAGCCTGTCATTGCATAGGGACCCATTCCACACGGAGACATGGTCTATGCAGAAACACGGGCATGTAAAAAAGAGAGCATTCACTAACATTTGTGAACGCATATCCGAGCTTCTGGCATGTGGCTGCATGGATAGCACATGCTCCGGAGACATGTACATATGAAAGAGGCCTTACATACTGTTTCTTCATTCCCACACTCTTTTATCAACCAACCCAATAACCGTACAATCAGCATGCAACAGATTGGTCAGAACCAGACCCAATCTATTCATGTTACTGTCTTCCTTGAGGTGAATTACCCCTTCACCACTCACTGATTTTCCGTTTTCCAGTTTTCATTTTTTCCTCCCCTTCTTCCAAGAACCATAACTTTTTTATTTTTCAGTCAATATAGACATACGAGGGCTTGTTTTTTGCAGGGCGAGTTGTACTTTTAGATGCAATCATTTATTTTACCATATAGTGTACTAGAAAATGGGAAAAAACTCCAAGTGCGGTGAAATTGCAAAAAAGTGCAAATACACATTTTTTTTTATTCACCTTGCTCATTATATGGTAAAACTGAAAAGTTGGTATGATGGCTTGGGTCGGTACGAGTTTGTAGATATCACACATGTATACTTTTACTGTTATGAATTTTTCTTCACCACTTACATAAGTTTTCAAAGGAGAAATTACACTTGGTTAAACTTTCCGTGATCCATAGGGTTCTCATTTTTCAGTATCTGGGGCTGTGTAATGGCTTATTTTTTGCATCTTGAGCTGATGATGCCATTTTTGGGTAGATGTGCTGTATTGGTCCCCCAACATTGCATTTTATTGTTGCGGTGACAAAAAAAAAATGTAATTTTGGCATTTTGAACTTATTTTCCATTATGCAGTTTACAGATCTGATTAATTGATTTTCTAATTTGATAGATCAGGTATTTCTGAATGCGGCGATACCAAATGTTTGTATTTTTAAAAAATTTTTAATAGTTTTAATTTCAATGGTGCAAAAGGTAGGTGATTTGAGCTTTTATGGGTTTTTTTATGGTTAATCTCTTTTTATTAGTTTTGTAAAGGCATTACAAGTTATACAAATGGATATAAACCAGAAAATACAGATAAGCGAATCACAGTAAGAATATTGGCTATAAGAGTACTATACAATGAACAACCACATATTTATGGACCCTCTTCAAGTATAGGACTGGCTAATCCATTATTTATATTCCAGAGCCTGAAAATAAAACGACCCTTCTCCTGGCAAAGGGGCTCACCGTCAAAGAGGGGGTTAGGAACCCCATCAAAAATATTATGGCATCAGGCTCCCCTTTATCAGTTTGGCCATGAACAAAAGAGTATTCATTATGTTAACACTTAATATCTTGTCACTATCTTTGATGAAACCAGTGATGGCCACTTTACACATCCCAACACCGTTCCGATGTTGGATACAACGGCGCGGGAGCGCGCACGCTTTTGGCAGAAATCCCAGATCGCATAGGAGCTGTCACACAGGGTGATATCGGCAGGCAACACAACTGTGATGTATACGCCCCCTTTGTACGTGCGACCCAGGAACGACCATTTAACATGGGAGTGAATAGGGGAAGTTGGTCTCCAAGTCAGGGTTGGGCTTTCAAACAGCACGATCCTGCCAGATCGTCCATCCAATATCGGCCAGTTCGAGAGCCTGCTCATTTGTTCCCCGATATCGTTTTGGCATCGTTCTTGCGTCGCATTGGTCATTTACACCATACAACGCACGAACGATATCGGGGCCAACGCACGAACCAAGTGACTTTTTATTGGAGTTGGACGCCGATATCGGGACGTGTAAAGTGGCCATGAGAGCTAGGCCTCAAAGGACTTGCTCAAAGTCCAGGTCATCTGAAATAAGCCCATCCTCAGAGGGGTTTCTCAAGACATTATATACATTACTCCTTTCAAACATTACTGGAACCTCGAGGGAGGGTGGGCTAAAAAATGATTCCCAAAACCAAGAATATTGAATATTATAGAATGGATGAGAAGAAAGGAAAGAGAGAAAGAAAAAGAAAAAAGATAAATAGAAAGGTAGGTGGGGACTGTTTTAGGATAATTGGGGTCAGGTAGAGAAGGGGGTAGGACCAGAGAGGGATAGGGAAAAAGGGTTACCTCGACCCCCATGTCGGCCAGAGATCATACCACTGTATCAACCTCGGAGAAAGTTCTCCTGAATTCAGCCGAATCTTGGAAGAGGATCCATTCAATCCAGACCACTGAAAATTTATCACGAGAACCCGAAGCATCAGCTGCCAGCTCCTCCATTTGGAATATATCCATCATTTCCTTGAACCAGTCAAGCAGGGATGGAATTTGAGAAGTTCTCCAGAATCTCGGAATTAGAGCGCGAGACACAGAAACGGAGGATATCCCTCTTATTAAGCCCAATAGGCCCTGGAATGATGGATAACAGAGCTATTTCAGGACAGCACTCAACCTGTTTACCTGTTATCCGTGCGTAAGTACTGAACACCTTAGACCAGAACTGCTGGATTTCACTGCAACTCCACCAAATGTGGAGCATCGTCCCTGGTGCTTCCCCACAACGCCAACAACTATCTGCAGTTTCAGGAAACACGCGGTGCAGGGCAACCGGACATAGGTACCATCTGGTGAGCAGCTTGTAGCTCCTTTCTTGCGCAATACAAGCATTGGCTAATTTGTGGGTAAATAAAAAGCATTTCTGCCACTCCTTGTCTGTGATGTTCCTGTCCAATTACCTATCCCAGGCACGCTGGAAGTATAGGGTGCTCTGATCTCTAAAGGACCCTAAAGGTACCATCACACAGGGAGATATCGCCGGCGATGTTGCCAGCGATCGCGGGAGTGCGCATCCCTGGCAACATCGCCGGGGAGATGTCACACGGAGCAACTTGCCGGCGATTTCGTCAGCTAGTTGCCACGGCTATTGCTCGCTGGGTTGCCCATTGCAACATTGTTGGGAAACCTGGCGATGTTACTCAGGCGATTTTTCGCCTGATTATCGCCTTGTCACACGAGGCAACTCTCCGGCGACGTCGCCGCAACCTGGCCATGCCCCTCAGTTGCCGGTAACATCGCCGGCGATATCTCCCTGTGTGACGATACCTTAAGGCCTGATACAAAGCTGATATTTTGCGCTTTGGTGGGAAACCTGTTGGAACAGTCTCTCCAATATATTTGGCGTCAGTCTCACCCTGCATGTACGGTCAGCCGGAAATAAGAACGATTTATACTGGAGAAATTCAAACCATCTAAGTGGCCTAGTAGGATCTATAGATTGGAGTTCCCCCATTGAGGGTAAATTACCATCAGATAGGGTCTGTCCCATTCCGGTATCATTCACACTCTGCCAACACAGAAATCTTTGTCTTCCGAACCCAGGTGTAAAAGCTGGACTAGAAAAGAGGGAGGCGAGAGGACTGAGTCTGCCATCTGAATAAAGTGTTTTTGTTACAGAGTGCCACACATTTAAAGTGATCTTGGTCATATCGGATAGGGGAGATATTTCTTTTACATTCCCAGGGGGACTCCAGAGCAAATGCTTCAGTGGGGTCCCCAGGCCATCCCGCTCCACCTCTACCCATCGCTTGGATGACGAACAGTAGTGCCAGTCCAGGGCTCTGGCGAGAGAAGAAGCCAAAAAGTATGTCTTTATGTTAGGTAACCCGACCCCTCCTCTGGATCTAGGTAGGGATAGGATATTAATCCGTAACCTAGATCTCTTCCCGCCCCAGGTAAATTTGATAATAAGATATTGTAGCTTAGCAAAAAAAAACATTCTGTCCGGAACGACAGGAACTGTTTGAAAAATATATAGGAGTCGGGGCAAGACATCCATTTTGATTACGTTCATTCTCCCGAACCAGGATAACTTTAGTTGTCGATACGATGAAAAAGCCTCTTCTACACTAGACAATAAGGGTTGGTAAATTATTCTAAACAGTTGCCTAAGATCTCTTGGGATGAGAACTCCCAAATACTTAATGGCTTCTGCCTTCCATTTGAACGGGAACTGTCTGGACAAATGAGATACCAAGTCTCCAGGTAGGGAAATGTTGAGCGCCTCTGTCTTAGAGCAGTTAACTTTAAAGTTACTCAACTGTCCGAACTGCTCGAATTCTTTCAACATAGAAGGGATAGAGATCAGGGGATGTGAGACATAAAGTAGAAGATCATCGGCAAATAGTGCTGTCTTGTGGTGACTTTGACCCAGCTCAATCCCACGAATGTCAACATTGGCTCTGAGTGCCATAGCTAAATGTTCCATTACAATAATGTATAGTAGGTGTGACAGCGGGCATCCCTGTCTGGTTCCGTTTGCTATTTTAAACGGGGAAGATAAGGCACCGCTAATTTTCACCCTAGCAGATGGTGAGGAGTATAGGGACATGATTCCGTGCAAAAACCGGGGACCCAGGCCAACTTGAATCAGCGCCTCCCTCATAAACCCCCAGTGGACTCTGTCAAAGGCCTTTTCAGCATCCACAGAAATCAGGCCTAACGGACACTAGAAATCAGAACAGACCATCAGAAATACCTGTACTGCATATATCAAACCGTAGTAATAAAGGTCAGATCCTAGCACGTTCTAGGGATTAAAGTGCAGCTTGGGTTTAAATGGAAATATGTTTTTCTTGTTTCATGTAAGATGTAAATACTGAAACACAGAAAAAATAGTGAAACAAACATAAAAAATATTCTGCAGTATTAAATAAAGTAAGAAGCAAGCGCTGATAAAAAAAAATGTAAAAAAGCAGGGTATTTGGTTGATACGTTTTTTGCAAAAAAAGTAACGTAAGCTGCTCTACCAATGCGTCAAGGTAACCAGTGTAAGAGCAGTCCCTAACTGATGTATTTAAAAATCTGATCAAATGTATAGTACCTATAAGACAGGATTCAGACAGGAAAATGTCTGACATGGACACGCTGCAGAAGACAGCTTTTTATATGCTAGGCTCACAGGGAGTGGCACGAGGCTCCCTTTCTTGCAGACACAAGAAACAAAGTAGAAACAAACTATTGAGCCAAGCACACAGTGAACAAGTCTGTAGGACAGTGTTCACACCACCTAGAAGCTGAAACACAGAAAAAAATTGTGAAACAAACGTAAAAAATACTCAGCCTTATTAAATAAAGTAAGAAGCAAGTGCTTTGCAAAAAAAAAAGTAGCATAAGCTGCTCTACCAATGCGTCAAGGTAACCCGTATCAGAGCAGTCCCTAACTACTAAGATGTAAATATGTAACAATGCAACCTCCAAGCTTATGCACCTACAGAGACTTTCCTGTATGAACTTTTAAATATTCTTGAATTTTATTAAATATGGATCATAATAAAACTGGACTGGTTGTGGTAAAGACTAAGTTTATTTTCAGCCAATGGTAGAAGGACTAATCATCAGAGAGACTGCTTTTTGAATTTTATTGGTTTTTGGAATTTTTGACTTTTGAGACTCTGTCCAACATCTATTGCCATTTAATCTTGCATTTTTATGTTTATTCCTTTTGAAAAAGGATATCGCAGTCACAGAGTACTGTATTTCACTAAGGGTGAATGTGGCACCAAGGGTCCAAGTGCCACAGTGTCATCACCCCCGGGTGGTAGTGCCACGCTTGAGAGCAACAGAGGGACTTCACACCAGGCAAAACTCAAAGCACACAACACCGTTCTGCCTCCAGGCCTGAAGGAAGAGACCAAGACCTGGCTTCAGAGTGAGCTCTCCTATAAATTCTGGTCTGGGGCAGAGTTAGTCAGTTCAGTTCCTATGAGGACTGAGGAAGACATCCTGTGGACTGGGAGCAGTGCTAAGCTCGTCCCAGGGTAGATAAGCCTAGCTTGAGGAACCAGAGGCAGGGGTCTGAGGGAGTGGAGAGGAGCCTGAGGAGCGGAGCGGTGTCGTGCTCACACCGGAAGAACAGCGCCAAGGACGAACACCGGAGTCCAAAGCTTTGCAGGGCCTAATGACCCGGCAGCCAATACTGGAAGGTGCGGGATCCCAAGTCCCCCCAGCCACACTGTGCCTGGAGGCAAAGCAGCGTAAAGAGCCCAGGAACAGCCGCATGAGATGTGGGGCTAGAGAAGGACTCGAGTTGCCTGCCATACCGGCACCAAGCAGGAGAGAGAGAGAGGGCCAGCAGCTCAGCTTAAGCACAAGCAGAGACTCGTTATATAGTGCAGCAGGAAAGCCTGAGAACATGCCGGGTAATGAGAACCCGAGTTGCTCTCAGGTGTATGGACTCACCAAAATATTGCCCAGTAAATATGCATTGCACCTAGCAGCAGGCTGCTAGCTCCTCCGAGAGGCAACACAGGTGTCTGTATACCGGTGCTCAATCATACAGTGTTGGCCAAAAGTATTGACACCCTGCAATTCTGTCAGATAATACTCAGTTTCTTCCTGAAAATAATTGCAATCACAAATTCTTTGGTATTATTATCTTCATTTAATTTGTCTTCAATGAAAAAACACAAAAGAGAATGAAGCAAAAAGCAAAACATTGATCATTTCACACAAAACTCCAAAAATGGGCCAGACAAAAGTATTGGCACCCTCAGCTTAATACTTGGTTGCACAACCTTTAGCCAAAATAACTGCGATCAACCGCTTCCGGTAACCATCAATGAGTTTCTTACAATGCTCTGATGGAATTTTAGACCATTCTTCTTTGGCAAACTACTCCAGGTCCCTGATATTTGAAGGGTGCCTTCTCCAAACTGCCATTTTTAGATCTCTCCACAGGTGTTCTATGGGATTCAGGTCTGGACTCATTGCTGGCCACCTTAGAAGTCTCCAGTGCTTTTCTCTGAAACCACTTTCTAGTGCTTTTTGAAGTATATTTTGGGTCATTGTCCTGCTGGAAGACCTATGACCTCTGAGGGAGACCCAGCTTTCTCACACTGGGCCCTACATTATGCTGAAAAATTTGTTGGTATGTCATAATGATGGGTCTAAAACCTCCCATCCATAGGAAAGATTCAACATAAAGATTTAATTTTATCAATCAATCTTTTTTTATATATCCACATAAAATTTATAAAACAAACCTTTCCTTCCGGGGGATGACCAAGGCACATATAGAATATTCAGTGCACAATATAATATGCTACACAATAACCATAAAAAATGCCACAACAGTAGTGGGTCTATAATTCAGTGTCAAATAATTGGGAGATAAAACTGGAATGGTATCCACGGTCCGCGCTGCTGCTCTTTATCCAAGGAATCCACAAGAGGTTATTACCATCAAAAGTTCTTTATTTCATCACACCAACGCGTTTCGGTGCTGTCCCAGCACCTTCCTCAGGGCACAATCTGCGCCTCTTGTATCTCCCTTTTTTTTAGTTGACATTTAATGTCAAATAATTGACCCAAATCCACTAAGCTGACATTAATTCACCACCTATGCCCCTTACATGTGATATAAGACTGCCTATTCACTTAAAGCTTCAGCCCAATTGTGTCATCACATCTGAAGTGTTGCCTGGCTATATCTCAATCATCCTATAAATTCCTTGTAGCAGTGTTGTGGTATAATTATCAACCTCTTGCTAATACCACCGCTGCCCAGGGGGTACAGTTATAATATTTAGAGTGCGGTTATGCTTCATACCTTATTCATTGATGTGTCCGCTCGTGCCTGCGCTCCCTCTTCCCCTACAGCCGTTTCGCTTCCCGCTTCTTCCGGGGGGCGTACTGGATGTTACTAACTGGGGCTTTTTATTTCACTCCCATCCAATCAGTCCCTGCCACATCACATCACCAGCTGGTTAAACTGAGTTACAGCGCATTAATCTCCCCGTGATGTAGTTCGTAAAGTCTCCTCCTCAATGCGGCTTGGCGTCATAAAGATCCGCCTTCACGCCGCAGACAGGGGATGTGAACGTCATCACGCCGGAGCGCATGTGCTCTACAGATACCAGCGGCGATATTGTTTTTATTTATCCCGTTGCCTAGTGACCATTTCTAAGGGAACTTAGGTGACTAATTTTATCAAAACCTGTTGCTCAGATAATTTTACTTCATTAAATATCCACCATTGACTACTTTAAAATCTAAAATTCATATTATATGATATTACCATATTCCTATATAAATAAATGTCATTACCTAATCACCTCATACATATATAAATATTTGCCTTACACAATATATACAAAAATAACCTAAAGTGCTAGTGCATATTAATAAAGTGCATTATATGTCAAACCACATTATATTACATACTGTCTATAAAAACAGTTATTTTACTTACTGAATATACATAAAATTATAAGTGTAAGAAGAGTAAACTATCTACTCTAAATACATGTGCAATTATTACTGTGTTTTGCTATATTTACTAATGAATATTTTTGACAATAAATTGACAGAAATTTATATGAAATACTCTCTCCCTATATAAATTCATCCAGTTTTTTTCACACTTTTCTTCATTCTTCCCTTCTCAGTGATGGTAGCAACAGATAATATCAAAATATCACACGACATCAGGATATCGTAGGATCTAGATAAATGAAAAAATGAAATTATTAATATCTCATCATAAAAACAGCACAACCCACTGATCACTAACATCCCTAAAACATCTAAAAACGCATCCTAAAGAAAAGCGCCAAATCCAAAACTTTCATTATGCCCTTTAGGGACCAAAGTACCTAAATTGTAAATCCAACGACTCTCTACTTGGGCCAATTTTTGGCTAAGATTTCCCCCTCTCGCTCCAAGTTCCACTTGATCAATAGCTTTTAATTTCAGGAGTCTATTATTACACTGATGAAACCGTTTGAAATGTTTTAGTAGTGTTTTGAGTTTGGACAGCGCATGTCAAATGTTTTCTGATTGTAAAAATTCTTGTGCCTTCTTGGTTATTAAATGTCTTTGATTTAACCAAATTGGCACATGCCTTACAGACCACATGGATAGAATCCAGTAAACTCGGTTCTGATCTCGTTACACTTCTTTTTCTGATTATAATGGCTATGGACCAAAAGGTCTGTCAAATTTTTTTATCTTCTAGCCATCATTGCCGGATATTTAGGGAGAATTTCTTTCAAGATTGGATCTGGTTGTAAAACAGACCAGTGTTTTACTAATATCTTTTTAAAATCAAACCAATTTTTATTAAAAGTGGTGATATATCTTACCTGTTCTCAATCCAAGGACACCCTCTTATGTTGATATAATAACTCATTCCTTGGAGTTTCCATTGCTCTCTTATATCCACGTTTGATGCCACGATGACCGTAACCTCTGGCTTGAAATCTCTTTTTAAGATCATCTGATTGTTGTTGGAATGACTCCTCCGTTGAGCAGATCCTATTTATCCTTAAATACTGGCTAATTGGTATTCCCTGAATCATAGATGGAGGGTGAGAGGAGTTAGCATACAAGAATGCATTAGTTGACATTGGTTTCCTAAATACATCTGTGTGGATTTCTCCATTGGCCGATACTTCAATCAATATATCAAGAAAATCAATTTTTCTTCCATGCTTAAATGTCAACCTGATATTCAAATCAATACGATTCAAAACATCCATTAATTATTCGAGCTCAGCAACACTCCCCTCCCAACTGAATATGGCATCATCTATATATCTGATCCAATGTTGTATCTTCTCTATTCCCACTATATTATTATCACTTTGGAAGATCTCTCTTTCCCATAAGCCGAGAAATAGATTAGCGTAACTGGGGGCACATGATGCCCCCATCGCTGTCCCTTGCAACTGCAAATACGTCCTGTCACAAAAGATGAAATAATTATGCGTCAGGACGTATTCTAATAGGGTCATGAGTAGATTGACCAGATTCATGTCCATATTGGTTGAGGCCAAAAACCACCTTACCGCCCTGAGGCCATCTTGATGTCAAATCGAAGTGTACAACGATTCGACATCTGCCGTTACTAAGATCATATTGTCATCCAGATGTAATTGGTCCAATCTTTGTAATACGGCAGTGGTATCTTTCACAAACGATGGCAAAATCATAACCATCAGTTTCAGATAATGATCAAGAATCATACATACAGGTTCACATAAGCTCTGATTTCCTGACACTATCGGCCTACCTGGAGGGTCCAATTGATGTTTATGGATTTTGGGAATTTGATAAAGAGTCGCCACTCGTGGTTCATATTTCTTCAAGAGTGTTACAAGCTTTTTTGGGATGATGCCTTCATCATATGCTCTTTCAATGATGTTAATTAATTCATCCTTAAAAATAGACGTAGGATGGACTTCCGGTTCCAGCGCCTCCATGATTGCAGGCGTGTGAGGGAGCTCCCGCGCACCCCGCCGAAAATAGCCCTTCAGCCTCAGCCCCGGAGCGCTCCGATTGAGGAAACTATGACAGGAGACCGAGTGACGAAGCATGGCATGGACCGGTATGTGTGGCGAGAACGGGACCCAGAGTTAAGCGAGGGATCCCGCGGAGGGGGCCGGGGAGGCGCGAAAATTAACATGGCGGCCGAGTCACAGCACACAAGGCCTGACGGAGGTGCAGGAACAGGAACATGTAGCAGACAATGAGACATGCTCCAGGGAGGCGCCGGACACCCAGCTGCAGCAG
Organism: Allobates femoralis; assembly: GCA_033576535.1. Classification (NCBI taxonomy): domain Eukaryota; kingdom Metazoa; phylum Chordata; class Amphibia; order Anura; family Aromobatidae; genus Allobates; species Allobates femoralis. Next base: position 173,098,173 of record JARQOC010000005.1, on the reverse strand, counting down.
GGAGAGTGCGGGGAGAGTGAAAGAGAAGAGGCACAGGTCCTGCCTGACTGTCATAACACTAAAACAGCCACAACATCAGTAGATTATAAGAGACTGGCACAAGAGATGGCACAGTTCCTTGCAGAAGATTTTCAGAAAGCAGTCACTGATCTTGTGCATGCCACCACCCAGGAACTGCAATCTAAAATCTCACAACATGATGGCCGACTGCAGGAGGCAGAGGGAAGGATCTCTGCAGCCGAAGACAGAATTACAGAACTAGAGGAACAGGTCTGCACACTGCAAAAACAATCTAGCTATGCTTTTTCCAAATTGGAAGATGTGGAAAATAGAGCACGCAGGAGCAACCTAAAACTGATTGGACTACTAGAATAAATCCTGCCTAGACAGCTAGAAGATATTTTTTAAATGGAATTACCCAAAGCATTGGGACTCAGTCACAAATACAAAGTAGAAAGAGCACACCGTATTGGCCCGCCCAGAGATGCGCAACCGGGCAGGGGAGATGGCAGAGCTCAGCAACATAGAGATGGAGATAAACCCCGACAGGCTATAGCCAAATATTTAAACTACAGGGATAAAGACGAAATCTTGAGGGCATATAAAGCTAAACGACAACCGCTGGTGATATTAGGCCACAGAGCCCTTTTGTTTCGAGATTTCTCTATAGAAGTAACAAAACGCAGGAGGGCATTCAGTGGGGTCTGCACCATGCTATATAAAAAAAACATCCATTTCCAGCTCAATTACCCCGCGACGCTGAGATTCAGGTTGCCAGACGGAACCATGCGTACATTCACTGACCCTGAGGAGGCGTTGGACATTGTTAATCAGGGCCTCAGTACACCTCCTCGTCTATCTTCTAATGCCAGCAGCCCGAGGGAAATGCAACAACCATTGAGTGACACCGATGGAGAGACGGAGCCAACACGTCCATATAAACTGCAGTCATTGACACAGATGGGAGGAAGACAAGAGAGAAATGCGACCTCCACGAGAACTCTGTCAAGATGGAGCAAAAAAGGTGGACAATACAAATGACTCTACCCAGGTGGCCATGGTTACTGATCTGCACCGACTGGATGATCTGCCGAGGATGCGATAAAGCGCCTACATATTGACGGACCCTGAGTCCCCCAAAGGAACTCATATCCCCCCTCTTTTTTTTTTTTCTTCTCTTCTTTCTCTCTCTATCCTTTCCCCTCTTCTCTTAGTTTTGTTACAGGGGAAAAACTGTATACATATAATACTGAAGATATCGGGGGAACTAGATTCCCACCAGCAGTTGGAAGATCTACTATACGGGTCCATGAATGAACGTAATATCGTATTGGATCAACACGGGTGATACTAACTTTAGATTTTGGCTTATTACCTGTTTTTATTTGTTTTCTGTTTGGATATTAGCCCGAATTTAAAAGGCTGAAGGATAAATATGAGGAGAAATGGAGGGAAGCCTTCGGGCTCGCTCTCTCTCTTCCCTAACTAAATTACTACAAGGCAAGGTGGGGAAGAGAGCAAAGGGGAGAGAATTATGGAGGAAAAAAAGGAAGTCTCGTAACACTACTCTGACGGAGATGAGAGGAGGAAAGGATGGGAAGGGGGTGGGGAAGGAAGGGTTTGAGGGAGGGAAGGGAATTCAAGACAGAAGTTATATGCTATCAGAGAATACTGCCTTTCCAACCATACGCCGTATAATAGTTTATTGTGACCAACATATTTATGTACTGCACGAATATCGGGATGCGCTACTGGCATCCGAGAGATACCCATTTTCTGTATTTTAAATGGTCAGATGGATAACATGGAATGTAAAGGGGCTACTTTCACCGTCTAAACGAATGATGGCCCTGCGCCATCTAAAACGTGCACACTTAGGCATTGCCCTGCTCCAGGAAACACATTTAAATACGGAGGACTTTTTTAGGATGTGCAAACTGTGGGTGGGAGAGGTCTATGGATCTGGAGCAGATAAAAACAAAGCTGGAGTATTGATTTTAATTAACAAAACATTAGCATATACAGTTCTGAGTACTGAGGTAGACCAAAGCGGCAGGTTGATACATATGAGACTCCAGATCCAGAACGAGATCTATAGTATTTATAATATTTATGCTCCCAATACGGCCCAAAAAACCTTCTTTGAACAACTACAAAATAAAATGCTGACCGACAAAGATCCCAATGTTATCATGGGGGGAGACTACAACACAGTATTGAGAGACAGTGAAGACAGAAGTCCATGAGCGACACACCCTATGGCCACGGGTGCTCGCTCGGGGACACCCTTGTGTGTTTTTTTGGAGGAACTGACGCATAATTGGCACCTTAAAGATGCTTGGAGAACTCTTTATCCTCTGTAGAGAGAGTACACCCATTACTCGCATGTGCACAAGTCGTGGTCGAGACTTGATATGTTTTTTATTTCCCCCGCCATGTTCAAGAAGCTACAAGAAGTACTGATTGAACCAATGGTGATCTCGGACCATAGTCCGGTGATCTTAGATTCTGCCGATACCTACCAGTAAGGATCGGATTATCTGTGGAGATTTCTCTCCACATGGACTAGAGAGGAGAACTTTGTCAAGCTTCTGAAGGAATGGTGGGCGAAATATTCTTTAGATAATGCGGGTCACGTCTCCGATCCAAAACTTTTTTGGGAAATGGCAAAGGTAGTGATGAGGGGTAACATCATGGCACATGTAATAAAGACAAAACGACACACTAAGGAACAATTCCTATTAGCCAGTAATTCGGTTAGAGACACCTACAACCGTTACAGGTCTACAATGTTGGAAGTAGATAAGAATGTTTGGTTACTTGCCAAAAAAAACTTTGAAGATTGGGCTAGTAGGAGGGAACTTATGCATAAAGGACATTTAGAATTAGAACTCCACAGATATGGAGACAAAGCGGGAAAATTAATGGCAAAACTGGCGAAGGGAAGGCTGACACAATCCCAAATAATAACAATTAATGATAGATGCGGAATCCCACTAACAAACCCAAAAGAAATAGTGAGAGAATTGAGCCACTATTACGCATCCTTGTATGCAGCGCCACCAGAGGGGAACACTGAGGGCACGGAATGGTTAAAAACAATAAAAATGCCGGCGATAACGGAAGAACTACTAACTCTAAATGAACCAATCACAATGGAAGAAATACTCAAAACGATTAAAAACCTGAATAATAACAAGGCGCCAGGCCCTGATGGGTTTAATGGAGCCTTCTGCAAAGCACTAGGAGAGGAAATTACACCTACTCTTAAAGATCTATACAACGATATATTAATAGGAACACATCTCCAATATAATGAACACGGCATATATTAAATTGATACCAAAAGAAGGCAAAAACCTCATGGACCCCTTAAGCTTCAGACCAATCTCCCTTATAGACCAAGACTTAAAACTACTATCAAAAATTATGGCAGATAGATTAGCGAGAGTTTTGCCTAGGTTAATTTCACCGCACCAGGCAGGGTTTGTGAAGGGTAGAGCGACTGGGACGAACATAAGAAAGGCGATGCTACTGTTAGATGTGGTCCGGGACCGAAAACTACAAAAAGATGAAGATCCAGCCGTGATCACGTTAGACGCGGAAAAAGCTTTTGACAACGTGTGGTGGTCATGGCTGGATCATGTTTTAGATAAGATCAATTTGGTGGGCCCATTCCGCCGGTATCTTTCGACTCTTTACCATAATCCATCGGCACGAATAAGTATTCCTGGTATTTTGTCGGATACCTTCACACTGGGAAAGGGAACAAGGCAAGGCTGCCCATTATCACCTCTTCTGTTTAACATAGCTATAGAACCACTTTCATTGTTCCTTAACGAGTATAGCTCTTATGGTCGGATAGTAGTTGGTAAGAGGGAGATCAAATCTGCCCTGTTTGCGGATGATATTGTTTTGTTCGCAAGAACCCTGGGAGAGATCTTCCGCGTCTATTATCCGATATTGAATATTTTGGATCGCTCTCGGGATTCCGTCTGAACAAAAACAAATGCGAAATCCTCTTCTTAAGGAACAATGCTAATCGACCAGGGGGAGAAAGCTTTTGTGGGATCCCTAGAGCGAAGGAAAGTATAAAATATTTAGGCATACATTTGGGTAAAACCCCTAGTCAAATATATAAATTAAATTTTTCCCCGATCGTCTCTAAAATCGAAAAAGAGTTAGACAGGTGGAAAAGTCTGCCCCTATCCTTACTATCCAGATGATACCCATGCTTTTAAAGCATCTAGATATTCAGAGAATAAATAAGGCCTTCTCCAAGTTTTTTGGAGAGGAAAGAGAGCCAGAATTGACATTAATACTTTAACATATGAAAAGAGGGATGGGAGACTGAATCTCCCAAATGTAAGAAACTACAACTTGGCCTGCTTGATGCGCAATATTTTAGATTGGATTAATAACACAAGTAGGTACTCAGATGTGGAACTCGAGGGAGAAATGAGTAGCCCTTGGGATCTAACGGCGCTTCTACATACTCCACTACAATATCTACCCCCACACATCAAAAGCAAAGTAGTTTATAAAGACACAATTGCGACATGGAAGGAGGTTAGAAAGAAATTAAAGTTATCCCAGAAAATATCCTAGCACCTAAATCCATGGGCACACACGGCGTTTAAAATAGGTCACGAAAATAAATAGTTCCAAGTATGGAAGGAAAAGGGGGAGAAGGTTAGGGGAGACTTAATTGACATTCCAAATAAAAAATGGTTGACGGCCTCAGAAATCTTCTTAAAATTTGATCTACCACAGGCACATATCCTCCAATATAATCAAATACGACACCATGCTATGTCACATTTGAATGACCTTACGGGGAAGATAGGAAACTTGCTCTGAGATAACATGGTAAACATAAATGTCCTAGATAGGTCCATCTCCTCTCTATACCGACATTTACGGCAACCACTACAACCAGTTAATACAAACAAGTTGTTTGGGAGATGGAGACGACATTTCCCGGAGAATGATCTGACCCAGAAAATACTGGAGGGTTGGATAATAACTAGGAAGCACATCACTAATGAACGTTGGAGAGACACCCAGTTCCGTATAATACATGGGGCCATAATGGGGTTTAATATTCCGGTGGGACCCAAGAGTCGAGATAGGTTGACAAACTGCCCCAAATGCGGAAAATTAGCAACTGATTTGGAACATGGGTTGTGGTCGTGCCCTGAATCCCAAAGATTTTGGACAGAAGTGGGCTTCCCACAGTCATTCTGCCACACTGACATACCCATAAACCCTATGCTCTGGCTATTCCATAGCCCGGATGGACTGATGGAAGGGGAAGCACCACATACGCTGTTCCACACAGTGGCGATGGTGGCTAAACACCTCATACTCCAAAATTGGCTCAATAATACATTCCCAGGGAAAGGAGCTCTCAGATCTAGTATAAACCACATTTTGAACATAGAACGAAGAAAGGTAATACGGAATATGGATAAACTTGCTGAGAAATATTTCCAAAAGTGGGGAGCATATATTGAAGAAACTATATCGGATACCGACAGACAAACCTTCATGCAACCTTTTAGGTCCTCCTCGTTGTTATGGCTAATATTTTATATCTGGCTTCATTATTATTTAGAAACAATTATATGTTTTTCTATGTCTGTAGCCTTTGTCTAAACTTTGCATCATTGAATGTCTGACTAAGGAATACTGGTGTCCTGTGAGTTTCCTGTCAAGAAGGTTTTACGTTGGGCCACGGGAAGTGTGTTACAACTGATAAACTATTTTGGTTTCCTTTCTTTGTTACATGTAATGGATGTACTTCCGCTTTTCTTGTAATAAATTGGTGAGTCTTGGCCACCTCAGACAGATGAGACTCTACCTGCAGACATGTCTCGTCTCCATTCATGAATGTATATTAATTTGAAACTCACTGGCAATGTGAAGACCCTTTGTGTCCACCCAAAAGCTCTCCCTATAGAAGGGTTTCCACATCAGTACATGGTGCCTGGAACCCGGGATTGTCAACCGGACCTCCTCTGGACCCGTCAACAAGGATCTCTCTGGGAACGACTGAATAAATCCGCGGTAAGTAACCCTTGTGTTACTAATAATTCAGTGTTACCTAGAGGGCTCCAGGACGGGTAATTGGTGGTCCTAAAAAGACAATCATTATTGAACCCTTGCCAGTGATTGAATTTTAATGTGCATAATTTGGTGTCTTATATGTTTCAATGTGTCTTTAGATGTATAATTGACAATTGAATGACGTTTGAATGATAATTGAATGAAGTGACGAGTAAATCCTCGCCCAGTGTTTCGGGATGAGGAACCCTCGCAGCTCTCTTGTATATTTCAGGAGTCGGGGGATTGTTATATGTCGTTTGTTTTGTCTACGTCATTAATATCTGGAATGATGTTGTAAACCATGAGGATCCTTGAATGTGCGAGTGACTGATTTTTGATTGACCAATAAGGGACTATGGTCTCTGCTTGATGAGGGATCCCGTTAGGTGTGTTCCTTCACATGTGGTGAAGAGAAAAATCGGTCCGTGAGAGGATCAGGGAAGTGTGATTGCCTATAACAGAGGAACCCTTCATGGTAAGGTAGTACTCTGAGGGTATTAAATTCCCCTGTAAATTGATAAGGGCACCCTCAAAGAAAGGGTAGCTGAAAGCAGTTTTTAGCCCGAATACAGCAGTGGGGGTTGATACCAGCGATTATGCAGTGTGCATTGAGTGACTGACGTATTGTAAAGTCATTTTTGATGAATCAGAATTGTCCTCAGTGTCTGTGTTCATGTGAGCTCAAGAGAGGGAAAAGAGTAGATGAAGTTCTTGCTTAGCCTATATTCCTAAACTTATAGCCAAAGAGGGATATTGAAGGGGAACTCCTGATTTGAGCAGTTATAACCTGACATTATGCTCTGGTTTGAATAACCCCATCTCCTTTATCCTAGACGTAATCTGTTTGAGTCAGAGGAAGTTGAGGAAAGTTGTGTAGTCACTAGCTTATTTCCCATGATATGTTATATGATCACATAGAAATAATTGTAATAGTAGTTGGATCAGTAGGTTTGGTATTGTTATTTGTTTGGTTGTGTGTAAGAATCTCTCTAGCTCACAGGGCTGGAAAATCAGTGGTAGTACTTCCTTAAAGATCTGTCTTTCGAGGCTCAGAGGAGACTGGGACAGGATCAACTTAGAGTCTGAGGGCTCTAGGAGTGCTGAAGAGAGTTCTACGGTAACTCTGGCACAGTGGTTGCAGTCATGGGGACTGGCAACATTAAGGATTTGACTGACCCAAAGGGCGTGGCCCCAGTTCCAGCATGTGAGATAGTGGAGAGACTGAAAGGGATTGCAATAACTATTGGTAGTATAGTTTTTGGATTATTTGTCTGGTTGTATTTTGTATGGGCACATACGGCTGGTTACCTAGTGTTGGTGCTTCCAAAGTTCTTCTCTTTCGAGGACAGTGGTTCTGGGAGTTGAAATTCTTCTCTTGCGAGCAAATGAAGTGCTGGGAGATGAAAAATTAGAGCCTTTTATGGTTAGGACTCTGTAGCCCATTTCAGTTCTGTGGTAACTGGGGGCATTTAAGTTACAGTCATGAGGACTAGTAACTGTATGGAAGTAAGCAGCATCAAAGGTGCCACCATTGTCTCTGTATTTGATAGTAGATGGATGTGAAATGTTACTGAGAAAGTTAGGTATGGGGAAGTGAAGAAATGTGGAAGAGAAGGAATGGTAGAAATGTATCTGCAATTGGAAAGGATGGTTAAAAGATAAGAACAAACTAGAGCAGGCTAGGATGTGGCTAGAAGTAGCAAAATGTCTCTCAATGAGTGAACATAAATCAGAGGAAACCAGACACAGAACTGTTTGTGTAATCTATGATAGTTTGAAAAACTCTCAGACCCCTGTAGTCTCTGTACCTGATGTCAATTCTGCACAGTTTTGTTTTTTGTTTTCATGAGGTTGTATCACTTTTATGGCATATCCTTGTGTCTTTCTTTGCCTTACATTCCTTAGGTTTGTGTAGTGATCCCTCTTTTATTTACCTTATTTACTGTGCCTTCCCCTTTTATCTAAATAAAATTCTGCACCCCATTCAGCCCCCGCCTTATGCTGGGTCAATGGGATGGACTTGCAGACATTGTGGTCAACAGAATTCCCCTGGGGTAATTGTTGCGAGTCCTGTGGGTCTCTACACCCAGGGACAACACCCAGGGTGCCTCTGTTCCTTATGAGGACCACTAGTCATGTACAGTTTCAACCTCCTAGGATGGTTGATAATGTTCAGGTATACAATTCCCCCCAAGTATGGCCAATGGAAACATATCGGTCTTGGTCCCCCAGTGAACATATTGCCCTCGCTACCCAGCTCCCAGATCTTCGAAAAACTCTTTTAACATTTAGAATCCTCCAGCGTGTCCAGGAGGCATATCGGGCCACATGGGATGATTTAGTTTCTGTCATTCTGCACCCCTTACTTATGAAAATTACACGGATGTTGCCAGGCCAGGAACCAACCATTAAAAAAAATATATATATATTATATATATATAAATATATATCAGACTCAGGTCGGGTGTTAATACAGAGGGTGTAAAGCTGGGCACAGGCAGAACAGGATAAGACCTGTTACAGACTGAGGTACAAGATAAGGCTCAGTCAATCTAGAGTATGCCTTTGTATCAGTACAAATATAGTTGGATTTTGTGTATAATGATGATGATAATCGCAGATTATTGCTGCAGTGTTTTAAGAATGGCCTTAGACCTACAGTTTAGACTGCAGTACGCACAAGTCGCCAAGAGTGGCGCAATATGCAATGGATTAATTTTAAAGGAAATAACCTGAGGTGCTGAAGTAGAGAGCATATTAAAGGAAAGGGTTAACTTAACTCCTTTTGAAGCTCAGGAAAGGTAAAGGGAGGGGGAGAGGAGGAAGAAACCACCAAGGAGGAAATAGAGATTATAACAATGTAAAATATTGGTCTCATGAGCAAAAATGACATTTATCTAACAAATGTCCCACAAAATTAACAGCAACTGTCCAGCCTCTCCCCCATAGGAAACTAAATGTCTCCCTTCGACCCGTTGCCACACACCCCCACCCCTCAGAGATAACGCTCCCTTATCCCTGTATCCCTGGGGGAAGGACAATTTGTTTCTTTCATAGTAGACTCTGGAGCAGCCTGTACAGTATTAATGCAAAAACATGTGCTGGAGGAAATGATGTTACCCAAATATGTGACTTATGAACGGTAGACAGATGACTTAGTAAATTACAAATGACTCATCCTCTCCAATTAAATTTGCATGACTCAATTTTAATTGTACCCCAAGTTTTAGTTTCCCTTGATGTGCCTTTTAATTTGTTGGGAACAGATAAGTTGCAGAAAATTGGGGTCTGCATAGAATTCACTCCAAATGGCCCCAAGATGACCCCCCTGGATGAGGACACATTGTGTAGTCACATTATTAGACAATACAGACTCTAAACCTTATTCTCATCCTGTTTGACTTGAGAATATACCCAGTCAATTGTGGGCATGTAGCAAACTTGATGTGGGAGAACTACCCATTTTCCCAGTGAAACTAGGTGTCCAACACCCTTGTATAGTGCAGCATCCCTTAAGTGCTGCTCAAGATGTGGCAATATATGATAATATCCAGGAGCCCCTGATAAGAAGTCTTATTGTCCCTATAACCTTCAACACCCCCATATAACTATCAAACTCTGTAATGTTCTAAATCCAGCTATACTATTTCTAGTGGATTTTAGAAAAGGAGGAAGATACTAGGATGAGGAAGGGGGAGGGACAGTGAGCCAAGACCTGACCCTGTTTTTCAAATTAGCAGATGAGGAAGCTCAGTTTGATATGGCACATGAACATGATTGTCAGACATTGATGGAAGCTGAAACAAAGAGCTTGGCAAATATTACTGATGTACCACTCACTAACCCCTTTGTTAAGTATTTTTGTAGATGATTCCAGAGTTTATGACAATGATCAAGGATGATTCATCACCAGGTATGCAGTAGTCCACAATGATAAGGTAATGGTAATACAAGAACCACTCCCCTCCAGTTGCTCTGCGCAAGAGGCGGAGCTTAATGCACTCACTGCAGCGTGTAATCTGGGAAAAGGTAAGGAAATTAATGTATTTTTCTGACTCGATATATGCTTTCAGGGTAGCACATGACTTTGGCGCCATTTGGCGAAGCCGTAATTTCTTGACCTCTGTTGGCAAACCTATAAGGAATGCACAAGCGGTAGAGCAGCTACTCACAGCACTCACCCTTCCCCGAAGGGCAGCCATAGTCAAAGTGTCAGCACACACACGAGAACAAACTCCCCTTGCAATAGGGAATGCCTTGGCCAACCAGGCGGCTAAGGAAGCAGCACGACTACCTCTGACAGAGATACTGGCTATAGCAGGTGCGGGAACCCCAGGAGACTCAGAGTCAGGGAGTGCAGGAAACTCCCCTTTATATAAGGAGATATGCCCTGCACTGGTCCCAGTGGCCGTGGACCTCGAACTACTGCAGGTCTTCCAGACCCAGGCTCCCCCCACGAGCAGAATGCATGGGTCAAAGCGGGTGCCGTACAGTCAGTGTCAGGGGTATGGCAGTTAAACAAACGTATTTGCCTCCCACGCTGCCTGTTCCCCATGATGGCTGCCCTTGCACATTCTCCGGTGCATAATTCAAAGGGTGTTATGTGTGCAGTGGTGCTACAAAACTGGTGTGCCCCAGGGTTCCCGAATATGGCTGCAAAGTATGTTCAAGAATGTCTAGTTTGTGCAAAACATAACCCCGGTAGGCCTATTCGAGTCCCACGGAAATGCACACCAAAACCAGATTACCCATTTCAGAGACTGCAGGTGGACTACATACAGCTACCTAAGGTGGGTAATTATGAATATGCCCTGGTATGCATTGACCTTTTCTCTGGGTGGCCAGAAGCTTGGGCCATGACTAAAGCAAATACAAAAACTACAGCTAAAAAAAAAATTTGATCAGTGAGGTGGTTTGTAGATATGGGGTGCCCGAAACTATAGAAAGCAACAGAGGTACCCACTTTACTGGGATATGGATAAAATAGATCATGGCTAGTCTTGGGATAAAAATCCAAAGGTTCAAGGAAAAGACACACCTGTCCTGGGTAGATCGTTTATCCATAGTACTGTAGTCAGTGAGGACCGCCCCGAGGGGAATAGAGAAACTGTCCACATTTGGTAGTGTCCCTACAGGGATGTATACTGGAGGTTGTAACTGCAGGCCTCCTACGGTTCTCTCTCTGAATATGTTCTGGAGTTGCATAAACATTTGACTGTTACTCATAATCGTGTTCTTTCTTCCATCCCAGACCCCAGTTGCCTAGGCGGCACTCACACTTTGGTACCAGGAGACTGGGTCGTGGTAAAGAGACATATCAGGAGACCACTGGAGCTCAGATACAAAGATCCATTTGAAGTGCTGCTAACCATTGCCAGTTCTGTCAAGCTTCAAGGCAAGGACACTTGATTCCACGCCAGCCATTGTAAAAACGTCTTGAACCCCAACAGCAACAAAGATGATGATCCTGTTTGTTGGACTGTGCTGATGGTACCCCTTGCCCTAACTCTCGATGAAGTACTAAAAAAATATAAGCAAGGCGGAGAGAAGACATGGCACATTGAGGGAGCAGCACACACACGAGTAGTAGAATAGTGAAAATTATAACTTTATTAGTGCAATAGACCAAACAAGAATAAAAACAATTAAAACCATGGGGTGCCAATGCAGAACAACAACGCTGAACATATGTACAAAATACAATGCTGACAAAACATGAGCAGGATATGACACAATATCGATGATCACAACAGGTTAGACAAAATACAGGATTGAGTTGTAGGGAAAGACCCGAGGGTGGGGGATGAGAGCAGGTACGAGAAGTACTAGTGCTATTTCACCACAATATTTTACATAAATACGCTTGTTAGCCCAATATAAGGTGTACAGTGTTATGGGTAACCAAAAATTCAGCAAATCATCCAATGAATAGGAGTCATTTAGTAGTCGCAAACACAGTGGTCCCTAGGGGTGGTCACATATGGATAATAACAAAGATCTTATTCATGAGCTAACTAACCGTATAATTGGTACAATGACCACCCATATATATATTGGGTACCCCCTATTTTATGCATATAGTCAAACAGTGTAGGTCACCGTATCCACTAACAGTGGAAGATAAAGTGCATATTACCAGTCCGTAAATAGTCCGAAGTGTCAGTCCGAGGTATGAAGCGAGGTGACTGCAGGGCACCCAGGCCCCACGCGTATCGCTGCCAGGGCGCAGCTTCCTCAGGGGAGTTAGTGGATACGGTGACCTACACTGTTTGACTATATGCATAAAATAGGGGGTACCCAATATATATATGGGTGGTCATTGTACCAATTATACGGTTAGTTAGCTCATGAATAAGATCTTTGTTATTATCCATATGTGACCACCCCTAGGGACCACTGTGTTTGGGACTACTAAATGACTCCTATTCATTGGATGATTTGCTGAATTTTTGGTTACCCATAACACTGTACACCTTATATTGGGCTAACAAGCGTATTTATGTAAAATATTGTGGTGAAATAGCACTAGTACTTCTCGTACCTGCTCTCATCCCCCACCTCGGGTCTTTCCCTACAACTCAATCCTGTATTTTGTCTAACCTGTTGTGATCATCGATATTGTGTCATATCCTGCTCATGTTTTGTCAGCATTGTATTCTGTACATATGTTCAGCGTTGTTGTTCTGCATTGGCACCCCATGGTTTTAATTGTTTTTATTCTTGTTTGGTCTATTGCACTAATAAAGTTATAATTTTCACTATTCTACTACTCGTGTGTGTGTTGCTCCCTCAATGTGCCATGTCTTCTCTCCGCCTTGCATATCTGTCCACCTTGGCACGGTGAGCGACCCCCTCTTTCCCTTGATATAATTCAGATCATTGCGGTGCACCCTGTTTTCTGTTGAAACTAAAAAAATATAAGGACTGGGATAATAAACTGATAAAGCATTACTAAGTCTTGCCCCGAGACATGAACTCTTAACGACTGTCCTAAAAACTGTTGGATATGCACCCGTAGTCCATATCTCCAATACTATGCCTTAATTAGCCATTCCAGTGACTTTGAAAGAAATGTTTCACTTAAGTAATCACACTTTTACTTTACACTAAGAAAAAAATGATTTAAGGGTGTAGATTTATGGCTAATGGGTATTCTACAAATAGGACTGTTGATATTAGTAGTGTATAGAGTTGCCAAGATTAGTATATTTGCTATTAACAAAACATGCAAGGTTAAGTATCACAGGCCTGCAAAATAAGATACCACTTTTCCTATAAACAAATATGATTAGATTTACAAGCAAGATATTTGTCGGTGAACGGGATTCATCCCCTCCAGGCTTTTATAGCATGGGGAAGTAGCTGATGAATATATTGTTTGTAAAATAATAAAAAGGGAGGAGTTGTTATGGCTAATATTTTATATCTGGCTTCATTATTATTTAGAAACAATTATATGTTTTTCTATGTCTGTAGCCTTTGTCTAAACTTTGCATCATTGAATGTCTGACTAAGGAATACTGGTGTCCTGTGAGTTTCCTGTCAAGAAGGTTTTACGTTGGGCCACGGGAAGTGTGTTACAACTGATAAACTATTTTGGTTTCCTTTCTTTGTTACATGTAATGGATGTACTTCCGCTTTTCTTGTAATAAATTGGTGAGTCTTGGCCACCTCAGACAGATGAGACTCTACCTGCAGACATGTCTCGTCTCCATTCATGAATGAATATTAATTTGAAACTCACTGGCAATGTGAAGACCCTTTGTGTCCACCCAAAAGCTCTCCCTATAGAAGGGTTTCCACATCAACGTGGTATGCGATGGAAGATTTGAAAGGCACATTGGGAAGACTACGATGCACAACGTAAAAGGGGAAGACACCTAGGATATATATTAATGGTTCGAATGGGGGAGAAAGGTTTAATAGATAGGATAATACTACTGAAGTCTTGAATTAAAGGGGGGGAGGGTTAGAACAAGAGTTAAGGGAGTATCCTTATGCTATACAAAGTGCACTATGTAAAATATATGCAACATATACAAGTTAAAGTTTTGTTTATGCTATGGATCTTTTGTAAGGAAGTATTGAAAAATGATATTGAAATGCACTGTTATGCTTTTGATAAACAATAAAAATTATTATATATATAAAAAAAAACAAACAAACAGACGTAGGATTAGTATATAATCTCTTATAACAGTTTTGATCACTTAGGAGAAAATGTGCCTGTTTTTCGTACAGTTCACAGGGCCATATCACCACATTTCCCCCTTTATCTGCCTGTTTAATTACTACATCATCCCACTTTTTTTATCTCATCTATGGCTTCAACTTCTTTTTCTAACACATTTTTCTTCCCTCTGTACAAATCCATATTCTCGATGTTATTTCTGACCAACTTTGTAAAAACTTCAACTGCTGGACACGAACTATTTGCTGGAAATTTTCTTGACTTTCCACACAAATGAATAGGAAATTCTTTTACCTTATCAACACCACCAGATTCTTCTTCCAAATTTTGTAAGGTTTCAATCACTTCTTGTTCTTCTTTTGAAAATGATACATCTTTTAATCCTGACTTCGTATGGATATTCTTCAGGATAAATTTTATTGCAAAAAGATGCAGGTCTTTTATTGTCGTGAACGCGTCTAATTTGCAAGAAGGAGAAAAAGTTAGACCTTTACTCAAAACTGTCAACTGATGGTCTGTTAAGTCGTGTGATGATAAATTAATTACCCTTCTTGGTTCTTCATTAGGGCCATTCTCTCTATCTTGATTATTCTTCCTTTTTCTCCCATAAACACGTCTGAACCTTGGTTGTCTCATATCTCGTTCTGCATCAGTATCCACAGTAGTGGTTGAGCTTACTGAAGTACTTCGTACTACTGTACTACTTTGTGGGCTATTTTTTCGTATTTGCCACCTAAATACTCTGTTGTTCTCATAGTCAGCTTGATCTCGTTTAAATTTTCTTTGTTTTACAGAGCTGATATCTTGCTCCCACTTCTGGAAATCCTTATCAATTTCACTCAACCACTTCTCTAAACACTCCCCTGATGCATCTTTTTTTATGAGATCCATTGTTTTTTCCATTTGTTCATCTAAACTCGACAATGTTATTGCATTCTTTTCAATAATGATCCTCAAAAAATCCAAGGAACAATTAGTAGCCGTCATCATCCATTTTTTTACTAACTCCTCCTCCTCCATCTCAAAAGTAGGGAACAAATTTACCCGTAAGCCTCTAGGTATAATTTTCTGCTCGACATAATTCTCTAATAAAGTTTTTGTCCACAAAATTTTTGTCTTTTTATACAGATTATTTTTATATTGACGCATTAATTCGTCTACGGATGCTGTAGTGTCATTAAATACACTAGAGGTCCCTGCTCTGAATAGATCCACAGCTTTGGTACGCCAGGATAACTCACGTGCTTTAAAATCCAGGACACTCTGTAATTAAAACAGAACAAAACATATTTCAATACTATGTCCCTTTAAAAATAGCTTTCCTTTAAGCTCATATGTCACAATGATGGATCTAAAACCTCCCATCCATAGGAAAGATTCAACATAAAGATTTAATTTTATCAATCAATCTTCATTATATATCCACATAAAATTTCTAAAACAGAGCATTCCCTCCGGGGGGATGCGCAAGGCACATACAGACTATTCAGTGCACAATATAATATGCTACACAATAACCATAAAAAATGTCACAACAGTAGTGGGTCTATAATTCAATGTCAAAAAATTGACCCAAATCCACTTCCAGTCTATTCACTGCTCTGCCGGTGCTTGGCAATCTCCGGCGGCAGTCTTCAGGATGTGACAGCAGGGTTCACCCGCGGTCATAGCCCAAGCTATGACCTGAGGTGAACCCTGACTGTTGTAGTCATTTCTTAGCCTGCTCTCCCTCTGCATAGACATGTGTGTCTATGCAGAGCGATGTAGCAGTGCTGAGATTGCATTTATGGACTACGGCAGACGGAAGAGGATTTTTTAAATAAAGATGGAGTCACTAAATGTCTTTTTTGTTTTATTTCTAATAAAAAAAATTTCTCTGTGTTGTATTTTTTTTGACAGAATTTACTAGAAATTCATGGCGGTCATGTCTACTATTAGCGTTAGCGCCCCTTTATTACCCAGTGAGCCAATGCACCAGGGCCTTAGATGAGCTGGGTTCAGCACCAGAACATGGCGCTTCAATGAACGCGCCATCATCTGGGGAGGCTGCGGGCTACCATTCGCAGCGGGGGGTGCCCAGAAGGGTTGGACCTCCCTGCGCTGCAGATTCCAGCCCCCAGCTGCCTAGCTGTACCTGGCTGGACATAGAAATAGCGCCGATCCCCACAAATTTTTTTTATTATTTCATGAAATTCATGAAATAATAAAAGGCTCCCCTATATTGTTGTGTCCGGCCAGGTAGAAATAGGCACCTGGGGGTTGGTAGCAGCCCATCGCTGCCTGCTGTATCTGGATGGATACAAAAAACTGAATTAGTCCTTACCGGTAATTCCTTTTCTTGGAGCCTTCCACGACAGCATTGAAGGATGTCGTCCATGCCCTATTGGGGGACAGGAACACAGAGAGGTTAAAATCCCCTCCCCTTCCTCAGTACTCCAGTGTTTACCAAGATCACCCTTAGCCATGGATTACCTGATACGAACCGGAACCAAACACCAACAAGGGGGGGAACTGATGCTGTCGTGGAAGGCTCCAAGAAAAGGAATTACCGGTAAGGACTAATTCAGTTTTCTCCATTTGCCTTCCACGACCGCATTGGAGGAATACCACCGATACTCCTCAGGGTGGGACTATTGCCTGTAGGACTTTCCTACCAAAGGACAGATCCCGATTGAAGGACAGATCTAACCTATAGTGGCGAGAAAAAGTGAGGAGAGACCACCACGTAGCCGCCCTGCAAATCAGCTCCGATGAAGCTCCAGCCTGTTCCACCCAGGATGTAGCAACAGCCTGAGTTGAATGAGCCTTCAACCCCACCGGAGGAGCAAGGACCGGAGCGACATAGGCCTTCCCTGTATATTTCCCAAATTGCTGAACAAAACAGGTTCTGATCTAACCTCCAGGAAGCGGTCTCTCGGAGGTAGTGGAGGACAGTCCGACGAACATCGAAGGAGTGAAACACGGCCTCAGCCGCATTAGCAGGAGATTGACAAAATGAAGGCAGAAACACATCCTGGGACCGATGGAAAGCCGAAACAACTTTTGGAAGAAAAGATGAATGCAACCAAAGTGTAATGCGAACAACGGACACCACGAGCCCGGACAGAGAGTGCCTGCAGTCCTCCAACTCTGGAGCAGAAGTGAAGGCCACCAAAAACGCCACCTTGTGAGAGAGACGTAAGGGATGCAGCCGACAAGGGTGCAAAGGGACTTCGAGAAAACCCGTGGAGAACAATCTTCAAATCCCAGGGAGGGACAGAAGGCCGAACCAGGGACGCCGCCCCCAAGCAGAAGTAAAAAAACGCTTGAGCCATCAATGGGAGGCAAGATCCTGGGCAAAACTGCCCCAAGTGCCGACACCTGGACCTAGAGAGTGCTCGGCCGAAGCCCCAAAGCAAAGCCACGCTGCAAAAACCCAAGAGTTGGGCCACATTAGGATGATGCATGGCCGGGATGGAAGGAGCACACCAGGACAGGAACCGATTCCAGCCCTCCCGTAAATAGCGTGTGACACAGGCAGCCTGCCCTGCCGAAGCGTGTGGATCACTGCCTGGGAGAGACCCTTGGACCTCAGGATCCCGGCCGCAACAGCCAGGCCGCCAGATAGAGCCACTGAAGGCTTGGGTGAAAGAGACCTGGGACAGAAGATCGAGACAGTAGGGCAACCTAATCAGTCCCCCCAGGCCCAGGTCTCGGATGGCGTCGTACCATGTCTGTTTGGGCCACAGGGGAGCCACCAGGATAGTCGACACCCCGTCCGCCCGAATCTTTAGCAATGCCTTGGGATGTAGCGGGATTGGAGGAAATGCATACACCAAACGGAAGGCCCAGGGATGGGCAAAGGTGTCCAGCCCCCCCTTCCCAGGGAGAAAAAGGGCGGCACCTTTGTATTAGAGCCCGAAGCAAACAGGTCGATAGAAGGGACACCCCACCTGTCTGCAAGAGAGCGAAATACATCCGGATGGAGGCACCATACTCCTGGGTGGACCTCCGTGCGGCTCAAGAAATCTGCCTGTACATTGGTCATTCCCTTCAGATGAACTGCCGAGGAGGAGAGAAGATGGCGTACTGCCCACGAAAAGATCAGTCTTGCCAGCCCCTGCAAGTGTAAGCCTCGAGTACCGCCATGGTGCCGCAAGAAGACAACCGTAGTCACGTTGTCCGCCAGGATCTTAACATGATGACCCCGGAGAACGTGAGCTGCGCCTGAAGCACTTCTTCCACTGCCAGAAGTTTCCGGAAGTTTGAAGACTGGCGACTGACCGAGCGACTCCAAATCCACTGGAACGGTGTGCGATCCACCATCGCGTCCCAACCGGAACTACTGGCAGCAGTGGGAATGGAGGTCACAGGAGCCTGCAACCAGGCCACCCTCGTCCGAGGGTGTCCGGGATTCATCCAGGAAAGCGAGGTGACCATCCGCCCCGGGATCCGGACCCGCGAGTTTAAGGAATCCTGACGCCTGACCCAGGAATTCCATATGTGTTCCCGGAGCAGACTGGAAGGAGCCTGAGTTCATGCTACCGACTGAATGCAGGCCGACATGGCCTCTAACAGGGATATTGCTTCCCGCAATGGAGGGTGACCTCCTTGCCCGGAAGCAGGTCAGATGCACGCAGCGCAGAAGCTGATGTGCCGCAGGAAGGAACGAGGCCTGTCTGGAGGAGGCCAGCAAGACTCCCAAAAATTGACGACGGGTTGCTGGCACCCGTTCCAATTCCCAAAGATTGGGCACCCACCACAGGGACTGAAGAATCTCCAAAGTTTGGAGACCAGGGTGTGCAGAACCACTACCAAAGGAGCAACCACCAACATGTCGTCTAAATAGGGAAGCACACATATCCCCTGGGTCTGGATGAACTCGATCTCTTCCCCCAAGAGTTTGGTAAACTCTGGGGCCTACGAAACCCGAAGGGCAGCACATTAAACCGATAATAGACAGCCCCGCCTGCCACGGAGATCGCGAATCGCAGAAAGGGCTTGTGGGACGAGCGAATGGGGACATGATAATACGCGTTCTGGAGGTCCACAAACAACCTGGAGCAATACCCCTGGCCCTCCTCTCCAGGAGGAACCGGGGACCCCACACCCGAATCCAACAGGTCTCGCAGACCCGACAAGAAAAAAAGTGCGAGAGTCCCCATGAGGAAGCGAGGGGACTCGAAGACACGGAGGGACTGGCTTTTGAATTCCAAGTGCAGAGCCTCCCAAATGGTCGAGTGGATCCAAGGGCACGAGGAGATTGCTTGCCACTGTGGCAGAAACCGCAGGAGCTGCCACGCAATGGGGAAAGCGGCATTGTTTAGGGGAGCGGCTGGTGATGCCGCTGCTGGGGGAGCAAGATATTACGGGTCTTGGCCCCTTTCTGGAATGCCCAGCGACCAGACTTACCCTTCCCTTTAGACTGGGAGGGTTGGCTGCGCTTAGGCCGAAAGGACTGCCTCCGAAAGGCTTCCGTTCCAGGAGACACATTTTCCGGTCTGACATCTTTCCCAGGATGTCATCCAATGCCGGACCAAAGAAAAAAGACCTTTGAAAGGGGAGGCCACACAGCTGGAGTTTAGACGTGACCTACCCATTCCACAAAGTAAGCCACACAGCCCTATGAGCTGTGTTAGCCAACACTGCGCACCTGGCGCCAATGCAGATCGACAGCAGAGGCATCGGTCAGGAAGCCCGTAGCACGTCTCAGAAGTGGAATGGAGTCCAAAGCTCCTCCCTGGGAGTACCCTGCAGGAGGAATTCTTCCAGCTGGGTTCCACTTAAAGAGAGTCTTGGTTAAAAGCCTTGCCAACGGCTAGTGGCCCACAGTTGCAAGAGCACGGGGCCTGCCAGGGGAATAGCCTGCAGCCATCATGTGTCTTGGATGATGTACAGCTTAGGATTGAACCCACAGCCACGGCTAGGTATGAGGCATGGTGCAGGTGATTAACTGCTACATGGTTGCTGCCAGAGCAGCCCCACACATGTAGAGAAAAAGTTCACCTTTAAAGACGTAACACCTGCCTCCCAGGAGTTTTTGAGGACACTCTCCATCTTACGATCGAGGGGGTCTTTCAACTGGGAGGAATCTTCAAAAGGCAACGCGGACTTATATGCTTCCTTGGCCACCTGGATGTCCACCTTCGGGACTCCCAGACAAAGTCATCACCCTCCAGTCCACTCGGATGGGGTGAGCAGCCGATGTTTTGAAGATTCCCACTCCCGGCGGATGAGAACCCAGATGACCTCATGGACAGGGAAGCCCAACTGCCGCTTAGCCTTTAGGCCTCTGAACATTTAGTTCTGCACCGAAGAAGGGGGTTCCACCACCTCTACTCCCATGGTACTGTGGACAGTGTCCACCAATTCACCCATGGACTCTGTGGAAAAATAGTAGTGTCCAGATTCTCGTGTTTGGACAGAGGCAACAGAGGCAATATCCTCGCCGTCCTCTGATGCTGAGCTCTGGTCAGCCTATGAGATCCACAGCCTATGAGTCACAATCCTGGAGCTTCCTCTCTTTCGGAGGGGAAGGCCTGGAAGCTGCAACAAAACCCGGCAGTGCCGAGCCTGCTCCTCTTCCCTAATGGACTGGAGCTCCTCAAGCAGGGATGGGGAGTCCATCCTGACAACACTGTCAGTCAAGGCCGACACCTTTTTGTAGGAAGAGAGAGGTAAGTTCGTGTCCTGGACGGGATTTTGCTCCATTTCACAGGTGGCCCTTGTCTCCCTATAGAAAAAAAGGGAAGAGAAGGGGATCCCAGTGGGAGTGCAGGGCCTAAATAACTCTACCCCTTGTGACACCCCCAGAAACACTTACATGAGCTGGGGGAACGCTGGGCTCTGCAGAAGCAGAGGTGGAAGCCTATCACCCTCCATGTTTCAGGGATCAGCCTTACCTGGGTGTAGCTTCCGGCGGGTACTTGTCGAGAAGTACCGTGCCCCCAACGAGGAACACCTGTTCCCTCCCTCCTGCTGGTCACCGGCCGCGAGCAGTAGCGCACGATAGGCCTGCTGGGTTCCTTGGAGCCGCGCCCAGACTGTACAGGAGCCACCTCCCGAAATCAGGAAGTGCCCCGCCCGAAACAGGAAGTGCCATCCAGGAACCTCTGATGCATGCCCCAGGGACCACAGCTGGAGGAGGGAGACGCCAGAGAGCTGAACAGGCCTCCGACGCTGCAATACACGGCCTGCTTTGCCCCGTAGGACGCAGGAAGGCCGGATGGTCCCATCATGGGAGCCCCGAGAAGGAGGAGGAGGCCGCTCCCGACGTCCATCCCTGGCCCGGCTGTAAGTACACCCCAATGCTGCCTCTGCCGGCCTGACAGCACTGGAACCTCTCCATGCCCCAAGGGGGACAGGAAGACACTGGAGTACTGAGGAAGGGGAGGGGCTTTTAACCTCTCTGTGTTCCTGTCCCCCAATAGGGCGTGGACGACATCCTCCAATGCTGTAGTGGAAGGCGATTGGAGAAATAAGGCGAAGCCCACGTCAAATTTTTTTCTGAAAAATCCAAAAAACAATATGAATGAAAGGGACTGCATCTTTAGTAACCCCTCGACTATGGTTGATGGGTTAATAAAGGTGCAGTCCCTTTTTATAGGATTGTTTAATGGATTTTTCAGAAAATGTTTGACGTGGGCTTCGCCGTCTTTTTGTATGCCAGCTGGATACAGCAGGTGGCAATGGCCTGCCCTCAACCCCCAGCTGACTATTTGTACCTGCCTGGACACAGAAATATCGGGAAGCCCTTATTTTTTATTATTTCATTAATTTCTATGTCCACGATTTCTATGTCCAGCCAGGTACAGCTAGGCAGCTGGGGGCTGGAATCCGCAGGGAGGCCCAAGTCTTCTGGGCACCCCCCGCTGCGAATGGCAGCCCGCATCCGCCCCAGAAGATGGCGCGTTCATTGAAGCGCCATGTTCTGGCGCTGAACCTAGCTCATCCAGGGCCCTGGTACATTGGCTCACCGTATAATAAAGGGGTTAGGACCAGCTTTGTATTATCAGCTGGCCCTAAGCCCGAAATTCATGGGGTCACGCCAATATTAGACATGCCCCCCATAAATTTCTATTAAATTGTTCAAATAAAAATACAACACCAAGAAAAATTATTTTTATTTGAAAACAAAAAAAAACACACTTAGGGACTCCATCTTTATTGAAAAAAAATCCTCTTCCGTCTGACGTAGTCCAATCCAGGGTTCTTCTTTAGCTCTGCTACATCTCTGGTAGTGAACCTCCACCACAGATGTAGCAGAGCTGTGCACCCGGGCATGGGAAAGTTCATGTGAGTTCATGCAGGCAAGCATGAACTCACATGAACCTCACAACACTGCGCTACTTCAATTGAACAGCTGACCTGAGTCAGCTGTTCATTTAAAAATCCCGGCGGGAAGCGTCAGACAGAGAAAAGCTGATCAAACCGGATTCTCCCGGATTGTACCGGTCCAGTGCAATCCGGCGCCCCATAACATGGGACTCTATTGTGCCGGATTGCTCCGGACCGGGGCAATCCGGGAGAATCCGGTTTGAACTCAGGGAACAGTAGCGAGTAGACTTGCTCATCCCTAGTCCTATCAGCAAGAGTACCTTGCCGGAAATGTTAAAATAGACCTTTTTTATATGTTGGACACTTTCTTTTACTTAAAGAAAGTGTCCAAAACATAAAAATGTCTATTTTAACCTTTCCGGCAAGGTCCTCTTGCTGATTGGATCTGTGGTGACGTCAGTTATCGCGGGAACTCCGGTCAGACCGGAGTTCCCGTAATAACTGACGTCACCACAGGTCCTATCAGCAACAGGACCTTGCCGGAGCCATCGGTGGACCACCGGACCAGTAAGCATACATTTTTTTTTAACACTTTATTTTACCTAATAGCTGTTTATTTTGTCTGAAAATGCGGCAGATGCGGTTTTCTGACTGCATCTGCTGCATTTTCTAACCAAAATCGAACAGCTTCTAGAACTGCCGAATTTGAACCAAATTGCTCGATTTTCAGCGAATGACTCGAACACCGCCAAAAACAACTCGAATTTGAGACTGGCGAACAATTTGAGTCGAACATCGCTCACCTCTAGACACCATGTCACGTATGGAGAGCCCCTGTGTCCCTAAATATTGGAGCTGCCCCACAAGTGACCCCATTTTGGAAACTAGACACACCAAGGAACTTATCTAGATGCATAGTGAGCACTTTGAACCCCCAGGTGCTTCACACTTTGATCCGTCAAAATGAAAAAACTACTTTTTTTTCACAAAAAATGTTCTTTTAGCCTCAATTTTTTCATGTTCACATGGGCAATAGGATATAATGGATCTTAAAATTTGTTGTGCAATGTCTCCTGAGTACACCGATACCTCATATGTGGTAATAAACCACTGTTTGGGTGCACAGTAGGACATGGAAGGGGAGGAGCGTTATTTGACTTTTTGAATGGAAAATTAGTTGCAATTGTTAGCGGGTAACATGCAGCCCCTATCATCCAGCCTCATCACACGCACACTGACTCACACACTCACATACACACTCATTCACACACTTACTCACTCACATACACACTGACTCACACACACTCACTCACATACTTACACTCACATACTCACTTACACTCACATACACACTCACTCACATATACACTCACATTCACACTCACATATACACTCACACACTCACTTACATACACACTCACATACACACACACTCACACACACATACTCACGCACACACTCACTCACATACACAATCACTCACTCACATACACACTCACACATACACACTCACTCACATACTCACATACACACACACTCTCACAAGCACACACTCACATACTCACATACACACTCACACATACACACACACACTCACTCACATACACACACCCACTTACACACACTCACATACATACACACATACTTACATACACTCACATAGACACACACTCACATATATACACTTACACATACACACTCCCTCACATACATACACATAAACTCACTCACATACACACTCACTCACATACACATTAACTCACATACTCTCATACGCAGACACACTCACATACACACACAGCTCCTGCGAGTGGGGAGTGATCGGCGGCATTTCTGCCGGCGCCGTACTGAGGTGTCTCAGCAGCAGTACATATACAACAAGCAGCAACCAATCAGATGCTGGCGGCCGCTCGTGTCTCTTTGGCCGCTGCTTGGCATACATGTACTGCTGCTGAGACACCTCAGTACGGCGGCAGCATAAATGCCCGCCAATCGCTCCCTGCTCCCTGCCGCCAGCTACTGCAGCATCAATTGTTACCGGATGCCTGCCACCTGTGCAGCAGGGGACAGGGGATGATTGGATGGCACGGGGGATGTTGGAGAAGTCGGCGGCAGCGCAATTGCAAAGTACGGGGGAGCGATCACGGTCATTTCTGCCGGCGCAGTACTGAGGTGTCTCAGCCGCAGTACATTTACGCCAAGCAGCGGTCAATCAGACGCCAGGTGCCTGGCCGCTACATGGCGTACATGTATTGCGGCTTAGAGACCTCAGTACGACGGCGGCAAAAATGACCGCGATCGCTTCCCCGTACCCTGCGATTCCGCTGCCGTCGCCTTCTGCAGCATCCCCCGTGCCATCCAATCATCCCCTGTCCCCCAATGCCTGCCGCCAGTTCAGCAGGGGACAGGGGGTGATTGGATAGCATGGGGGGATACATGCAGTAGCTGGCGGTGGCACCACCATGATCGCAGGGAGGAGCGGAGAGCTATCGATGGGCAGGGGGCGGACAGAGATCTGGCAAGGGGTGATCACAGGTGGGCGGGCAAGGGGCTGGGGTGATCACAAGGGACAGTGGCAGGGGCAGACAGGGGGCAATGACAGGGGGGTGGCGGCAGGGGGCGATAGCAGGTGACTGGCAGGGGGCGATCACGGGGGCGGCGGCAGTGCTGCTGCACCTTGAGCACCTTCCTCCTCAGCCTTTGGTCCAGATAGGCTGAGGAGGGAGGGCTCAGGGCAGCAGCACGTCACATCGCCCCTCCACATTTGAATGGAGGGATAGCGTCACATGGACGCTAGCTCCATTCAGATCTGGGGGGGTGACAAATTGGTCACCCTGCAGTAACCCCGACCATGGCTGGAATGTAATATTTCACTGAGTTTCATTGGTAAAATATTACAATCGCGGTAATTGGCGGTTTCACTTTCAACATGCAGTCACCACGACTGTAGCCATGGGGGGGCAAATCCACCCCCCATGGGGTAAACTACAGGTCCCCAGGTACCTGCAGCACCAATGACATTCCACCGATCCCGGTCATGGGTGCTGCAGGAACAGGATCACGCCATCATGTTGCACAATGTCATAGGTAGGGAAGGCACCGAAACCCATGACGTTTGTGTAACGTCATGGGTCAGGAAGGGGTTAATACACCATCCCAAGGCTACCTATATACTTCACTTATATGTGTGTTACCTCAGATCACAATTAACATTTACATAGAAAAAAAGTAACCTGCTTTCCAGGTCAGTATCAAAGTAGCTCCTGCTAGTATGCAAGGCTTGACATGCACCACACAGCAGTTATTGACTCCGATGAGGTAGCAAAAAACTTTCTGACAGATTCCTTTTAAATGAGTTATGAAAATCAAAATATATGTGCTATTTTGAAAAAACGTTTTTGTTTTAAATGTCATATATATAATAAAGTTGCTTTTACTATGCTTATGTTTTAAAACTAATCAGAGCCAGTGCCAATGATATTAGAATTTTGTGTATAATTTTGGTAGGATACGAGCGCTGAGCATGCGCTACCTGCATTAGCCAGCCTCCAGAAGCTGCGGCGGGGGGGGGCCTGCCCCACGTGGGGGACCGTGCCATGGCCCCTTGCCTAGCGCCAATGGAGCATCGCCTCACCGGTGAACCGGAGCCTCTATGGAGAGTGAGTGCACCATGTGAACCTCCTGCCTCCCTGCAGCGGTGGGACAGTGATAATGGTGCCGGCCGAGGACGGGGGGTTTGTGTGATGGAGAGAGATGGATGGAGGGGCATCATTAGATGGGATCACGGGAAAGGTGGTGCTGGAACCTGGGACTGCAGGAGAGACTTATGGGGACTGGGCAGCACAGTGGAGGGAGAGATCTGGAGGGGCACGGGTGGATGGAGCCCCAGGGATGGACAGTGACCCATGAGGCACTACCGCAGGTACAGGGTTCCAGAGTCCGCCGGGGGAAAGAGAACATCACTGAGCTGGGCACCTGAATTTAACCCATGTAGGTGTGGCCGGATGTCCCTTCCCCTTAGATCCTATATCAAACAAATCTCTTCACAGTACCATGATCACGCTTAAGTTTTCGTGAAATATCTAATGTTTTCATCCCTTGGTCAAGGCAGTGAACTATTTGTTGCTTTTTGGTGGCAGAGAGATCCTTTTTCTTTCCCATGTTACTTGAAAACTGTGGCCTGCGTAATATTGTGGAACACCCAGTTTTCCCTTTATTGGGCTCACCTGCCAAACTAATTATCACAGGTATCTGAGATTAATTTCAGTGATCCAAAGAACTCTGAGACACAATCCCATCAATGGGTTTCATTAAAAAAAAAACCAAAAAAAACCCCCTATGACACTTAAAACCAATTTGCATAATAATTTGGAACACAGTGTATATTCACCCTTTGACGTGTAATGGAATATGGCAGCGCAGTTTTTAACCCTTCATCCTCCCTACTTTCATTTTCTGCGATAATGACCTTTGGGTTTTCAGTGGCTGTAAGTCATAATCATCAACATTAACAGAAATAAACACTTGAAATAGATTACTCTGTATGTAATACCTCTATACAATCTATATACATAATCACCAGTTTTGCTCTTCCGGCCACTGTGCTGCTATCACGCGCTGCGAGCGATGGCGCGCATGTGCCATCGCGAGACGCTGACACTGGCCGGAAGCACAAAAAAAACCCCGCTCGACACCACTAACCCCCACACCCCAACCAATGCCCGCTCCGCTGCCCACCCGTCCGCCCCGCCGTGAGCGATCACGCAATAGCGTCATCGCGAGCCACCTCGCGGCCTCCGCGAGGTCTCCGCTGCCCCTCGCTGCTCTATCACCGAGGGGGCCTCGGTGATGCCATGCAGCTGCAGTAGTGGTGTCCTTGCGGCGACATGTACTTTCAAACATGCCGTCCAAAATCTCGCGAAATTTCGGCGCCATCTTGCATATTACATGTCGCCACTGGGACTCCGGTATCCCACCGCCACCCCCTGCTCCATTCCCTCCCCTCCTCGCTCCATCGCCCTCTCCCTGCTCCATTGCCCTCCCCCCGCTCCATTGCGCACCCCCCCACCGCTCCATTGCGCGCCCCCCCCTCCATTGCAGCTCCCCCACCGCTCCATTGCGCCCACCCCTCCATTGCGGCCCCCCCCACCGCTCCATTGCAGCCCCCCCCACCCCTCCATTACCCCTACCCGTCCCCCTCTCACCGGCCGCTCTGTCTCACCCGCACCCAGTAATGAGCGGTCATGTGACAGGCTCTTCAACCCGCCTATCACATGACCGCTTATTACTTGCTGCGGTTTCAAGACCGGCTGCGGCTGAGACCGGATGGAAGCGGGGGAACCATCCTGTGCTAACCACTGTCCCTCCATCCTACGCTGACCACCCACTGTCCCTCCATCCTGCGCTGACCACCCACTGGCCCTCCGTCCTGCGCTGACCACCCACTGGCCCTCCATCCTGCGCTGACCACTGAGCCTCCATCCTGCGCTGACCACTGAGCCTCCATCCTGCGCTGACCACTGAGTCTCCATCCTGCGCTGACCACTCTGCCTCCATTCTGCGCTGACCACTCTGCCTCCATCCTGCGCTGACCACTGAGCCTCCATCCTGCGCTGACCACTGAGCCTCCTTCCTGCGCTGACCACTGAGCCTCCATCCTGCGCTGACCACTGAGCCTCCATCCTGCGCTGACCACTGAGCCTCCATCCTGCGCTGACCACTGGCCCTCCATCCTGCGCTGACCACTGGCCCTCCATCCTGCGCTGACCACTCTGCCTCCATCCTGCGCTGACCACTGAGCCTCCATCCTGTGCTGACCATTGAGCCTCCATCCTGCGCTGACCACTGACCCTCCACCCTGCGCTGACCACTGAGCCTCCATCCTGCGCTGACCACTGGCCCCTCCATCCTGCGCTGACCACTCTGCCTCCATCCTGCGCTGACCACTGAGCCTCCATCCTGCGCTGACCACTGAGCCTTCATCCTGCGCTGACCACTGAGCCTCCATCCTGCGCTGACCACTGAACCTCCATCCTGCGCTGACCACTGACCCTCCACCCTGCGCTGACCACTGACCCTCCACCCTGCGCTGACCACTGGCCCTCCATCCTGCGCTGACCACTCTGCCTCCATCCTGCGCTGACCACTCTGCCTCCATCCTGCGCTGACCACTGAGCCTCCATCCTGCGCTGACCACTCTGCCTCCATCCTGCGCTGACCACTCTGCCTCCATCCTGCGCTGACCACTGAGCCTCCATCCTGCGCTGACCACTGGCCCTCCATCCTGCGCTGACCACTGTCCCTCCATCCTGCGCTGACCACTCTGCCTCCATCCTGCGCTGACCACTGAGCCTCCATCCTGCACTGACCACTGAGCCTCCATCCTGCGCTGACCACTGAGCCTCCATCCTGCGCTGACCACCGAGCCTCCATCCTGCACTCACCACTGACCACCGAGCCTCCATCCTGCGCTGAGCACCGAGCCTGCATCCTGCGCTGACCACGGAGCCTCCATCCTGCGCTGACCACCGAGCCTCCATCCTGTGCTGACCACCGAGCCTCCATCCTGCGCTGACCACCAAGCCTCCATCCTGCGCTGACCACCGAGCCTCCATCCTGCGCTCACCACTGACCACCGAGCCTCCATCCTGCGCTGAGCACCGAGCCTGCATCCTGCGCTGACCACCGAGCCTCCATCCTGCACTGACCATCGAGCCTCCATCCTGCGCTGACCACCGAGCCACCATCCTGCGCTGACCTCTCAGCCTCCATCCTGCGCTGACCACTCATCCTCCATCCTGCGCTGACCACTGAGCCTCCATCCTGCGCTGACCACTGAGCCTCCATCCTGCGCTGACCACTCTACCTCCATCCTGCGCTGACCACTCTGCCTCCATCTAGCGCTGACCACTCTGCCTCCATCCTGCGCTGACCACTCTGCCTCCATCCTGCGCTGACCACTCTGCCTCCATCCTGCCGTGACCACTCTGCTCCATCCTGCGCTGACCACTCTGCCTCCATCCTGCGCTGACCACTCTGCCTCCATCCTGCGCTGACCATTCTGCCTCCATTGTGCCCTAACCACTCTGCCTCCATCCTGTGCTGACCCACTCTGCCTCCATCCTACGCTGACCACTGAGCCTCTATCCTCTGCTGACCACTCCATCCTGCGCTGACCACAGAGCCTCCATCCTGCGCTGACCACCAGGCCTCCATCCTACGCTGACCACTCAGCCTCCATCCTGCGCTGACCACTCAGCCTCCATCCTGCGCTGACCACAGAGCCTCCATCCTGCGCTGACCACCGAGCCTCCATCATGCGCTGAGCAACGAGCCTCCATTTTGTGCTGACCACCGAGCCCCATCCTGCGCTGACCACTTAGCCTCCATCCTGCGCTGACCACCGCTCCATCCTGGCTACCATGCTCCTCTGCGCTGACCACTCAGCCTCCATCCTGCGCTGACCACTCAGCCTCCATCCTGCGCTGACCACTCAGCCTCCATCCTGCACTGACCACTGAGCCTCCATCCTGCGCTGACCACTCTGCCTCCATCCTGCGCTGACCACTCTGCCTCCATCCTGCGCTGACCACTCTGCCTCCATCCTGCGCTGACCACTCTGCCTCCATCCTGCGCTGACCACCGAGCCTCCATCCTGCGCTGATCACCGAGCCTCCATCCTGTGTTGACCACTAAGCCTCCATCCTGTGCTGACCACTGAGCCTCCATCCTGTGCTGACCACTCTACCTCCATCATGCACTGACCACTCTGCCTCCATCCTGCGCTGACCCACTCTGCCTCCCTCCTGCGCTGATCACTGATCCTCCATCCTGCGCTGACCACTGAGCCTCCATCCTGCGCTGACCACTGGCCCTCCATCCTGCGCTGACCACTCTGCCTCCATCCTGCGCTGAGCACTCTGTCTCCATCTGCGCTGACCACTGAGCCTCCATCCTGCGCTGACCACTGAGCCTCCATCCTGCGCTGACCACTGAGCCTCCATCCTGCGCTGACCACTGGCCCTCTATCCTGCGCTGACCACTCTGCCTCCATCCTGCGCTGACCACGCTGCCTCCATCCTGCACTGACCACTGAGCTTCCATCCTGCGCTGACCACTGAGCTTCCATCCTGCGCTGACCACTGAGCCTCCATCCTGCGCTGACCTCTGAGCCTCCATCCTGCGCTGACCTCTGAGCCTCCATCCTGCGCTGACCACTGAGCCTCCATCCTGCGCTGACCACCGAGCCTCCATCCTGCGCTCACCACTGACCACCGAGCCTCCATCCTGTGCTGACCACTAAGCCTCCATCCTGCGCTGGCCACCGAGCCTCCATCCTGCGCTGACCACCGAGCCTCCATCCTGCACTGACCACCGAGCTTCCATCCTGCGCTGACCACCGAGCCTCCATCCTGCGCTGAACACTGAGCCTCCATCCTGCGCTCACCACTGAGCCTCCATCCTGCGCTCACCACTGACCACCGAGCCTCCATCCTGTGCTGACCACCGAGCCTCCATCCTGTGCTGACCACCGAGCCTCCATCCTGCGCTGATCACCGAGCCTCCATCCTGCGCTGACCACCGAACCTCCATCCTGCGCTGACCACCGAGCCTCCATCCTGCGCTGAACACTGAGCCTCCATCCTGCGCTGACCACCGAGCCTCCATCCTGCGCTGACCACTGAGCCTCCATCCTGCGCTGACCACTGAGCCTCCATCCTACGCTGACCACTCTGCCTCCATCCTGCACTGACCACTCTGCCTCCATCCTGCGCTGACCACTCTGGTTCATCCTGCCCTAACCACTCTGCCTCCATCCTGTGCTGACCACTCTGCCTCCATCCTACGCTGACCACTGAACCTCCATCCTCTGCTGACCACTCCATCCTGCGCTGACCACCAAGCCTCCATCCTGCGCTGACCACCGAGCCTCCATCCTGCGCTGACCACCGAGCCTCCATCCTATGCTGACCACTGAGCCTCCATCCTGCGCTGACCACTGAGCCTCCATCCTGCGCTGACCACTGAGCCTCCATCCTGTGCTGACCACTGAGCCTCCATCCTGCGCTGACCACTCTGCCTCCATCCTGCGCTGACCACTCTACCTCCATCATGCGCTGACCACTCTACCTCCATCCTGCGCTGACCACTCTGCCTCCATCCTGCGCTAAACACTGATCCTCCATCCTGCGCTCACCACTGAGCCTCCATCCTGCGCTGAACACTGATCCTCCATCCTCTGCTTACCACTCCATCCTGCGCTGACCACTCTGCCCCCATCCTGCGCTGACTACTCTGCCCCCATCCTGCGCTGACCACTCTGCCCCCATCCTGCGCTGACCACTCTGACCCCATCCTGCGCTGACCACTCTGTCCCCATCTGGCGCTGACCACTGAGCCTCCATAGACAGTGCTAACCACTGTGCCACCGTATACAGGGCTAACCATTGAGCCACCATATACAGTGCTAACCACTGAGCCACCATATACAGTGCTAACCATTGAGCCACATTACTGTTCTAATTATTGCGCCACAATATACAGTGCCAACCACTGAGCCACTATAGAGTGCTAACCACTGAGGCCCCGTATACTCTCCTAACCACTGAGCCCCTGTATACTCTGCTAACCAATGAGGCGCCGTAAAGTCTGCTAAGTACTCAACCCCCATATACTCTGCTAACCAATCAGCCCCGTATACTCTGCTAAGCACTCTGCTGCAGGCAGGATGGGGACGGGTAACAGCGGTTGGGTGCAGGCAGGAGGGGCCCCCCTCCTGCCCGCACCCGGCCACTGTTCCCTAGCTTTCTCCTGCCCGCACCTGGCCGCTCTTCACCAGCCCCCTCCTGCCCGCGCCCGGCCGCTGTTCCCTAGCCTTCTCCTGCCCACACCCGACCGCTCTTCCCCGGCCTCCTCCTGCCCGCACCTGTCCGCTGTCCCCCGGCCCCCTCCTAGATTTCGGCATCGCTGCACACTGACACCGCTGCACACCGGTACTGCTGTAGGTATCTATATATATAATCACCAATGTTGTGCTGCTATTCCGGCATGCACCGCGGCACCATCGCGAGCTATGGTGCACAGCGCCACCACGAGCCGCAGTCACGTCCCCAACGGTTACGTCACCATTCACAGACACACGAGCGATGGGCGCGC
Source organism: Allobates femoralis (assembly GCA_033576535.1). Taxonomy (NCBI): domain Eukaryota; kingdom Metazoa; phylum Chordata; class Amphibia; order Anura; family Aromobatidae; genus Allobates; species Allobates femoralis. The sequence continues at coordinate 173,065,463 of JARQOC010000005.1, read as the reverse complement.
TCGCGCGCCACCGTGAGCCGCAGTCACGCCAGCCACAGTTGCGACGCCATTCACAGCTGCATGAGCGCAGTAACCATCAGTCACCGCGCATGAGCATTCACGAAATTTACCTCACAGCAACGACACGCCCCTATTTCCTCCACTCTGGAAGTACACAGCTCTCATAGAAGAAGTCGGTGGTGACAGCCATTACGTCACATCACCTCTCCACCCACCAGGACGCCCATTAAAGTCACCATCACGCCCACAAAGCTGTTACCCACAGAACTACCTGTATATACTCTGCTACCCACGCAGCTGACTGTATACTCTGCTACCCACAAAGCTACATCTATATACTCTGGTACCCATGCAGCTACCTGTATACTCTGTGACCCACAGAGACACCTGTATATACTCTGCTACCCACGCAGCCGGCTGTATACTCTGCTACCCACGCAGCTGACTGTATACTCTGCTACCCACAGAGCTACCTATACATACTCTGCTACCAACGCAGCTGCCTGTATACTCTGCGACCCACAGAGACACCTGTATATACTCTGCTACCCACGCAGTCGGCTGTATACTGTATTACCCACAGAGCTGCCTGTATATACTCTACTACCCACGGAGCCCACTGTATTCTCAGCTACACACAGAGCTGCCTGTATATACTCTCCTACACACGCAGCCACCTGTATACTCTGCTACCCACAGAGCCGTCTGTATACTCTGCGACCCACAGAGCCGCCTGTATATACTCCGCTACCCACGCAACCGGCTGTATGCTCTGCTACCCACACAGCTGCCTCTATACTCTGCGACCCACAGAGACACCTGTATATACTTTGTTACCCACACAGCCGGCTGTGTACTCTGCTACCCACGCAGCTGACTGTATACTCTGCTACTCACAGAGCTACCTGTATATACTCAATAAACTTATGTAGATTATTTTTCTGTCACTATTACCTTATAGCATGATACTTTGCCCTTATTTTACAAATGTTAATAAAAACTATGCTTTTTTCACAAGCGCAAAGCGTGTCATACATGTTTACTGTTCCTGTTAGCACATCTAAGGATGCACACAATTCATTTCACCGCGTATATTACTAGTATATTATATGTTTCACTTTTTGTATTGAATTACTGAAAAAAAAAATTTGGGATCTGAAACAACAGATACTGGGAGCCTGTGCTAGCCTTTCTTCTGTGTTGTTGCTATCAGTGTGTCAAGAGTGGAAGAAGAAGGTTGCATTGACAATCCAACACAATGGGCAGCGCTTTGAACACATTTTATAAGTGGTCATAAACTTGTGAATAACTCATGAAAGAATAAAGTTATGTTAAAACCAAGCACACCATTGTTTTTCTTATGAAATTGTCAATAAGTTTGATGTATCACATGACCCGCTTCCCATTGACAAAAGTAAAGTTGGTTCCAAAACGGCCAACGGCCTGTGCTCAGTTCTGTGGCCCTGGTGGTCACTTAAAAAGTTAGGAAAGATAATAAAAATGATAGAAATACTTTGTGACGCCACCTACGGTTCCGGTATGGTTACCGGTGTTGCGGGTCAGACCTCCCGGGGTGATGATAGGGCAGTCAGATGGTTACACTCCCCGTAGGTGGAGCGGGATCCCTGGGGCAGTTGTAGTGATTTTTACACAGGGAGGCAGCTTACCACATGGCACAGTCACTTGTCAACACAGCAAGTATGTGGCTCTTCAGGTGAAGGAAATAAAGTACGTCACACAGTCTTTAACCCGTAGGTGGAGCGGGATCCTCGGGGCAGTTGTAGTGATTTTTAAACAAGGAGGCAGCTTACCACACGGCACAGTTGATTAGCCCAGGGCAAGGGGCACTCAGATATCGGGCCTGGGTTTGATGGCATTAACTGGGGAATCACGGGTGGTCGGGTTCCCGATTCCGTGCCCTGGCTGTCAATTGTTAGATGGGGGATATTTACAGGGATAAAGAGTACGTGACGCTACCTGTGGATCCCGGTAATTTGGATACCGGCGCTGCAGGCCGGCCGCTGAGGTGATGATGGGTGCAGCTAAGTGTGGTCCGGCTCCCCACAGGTGGAGCTTTTACCTCAGAGCAGCGATGATGGAGGATAAGGGGATGAGGGGAGTAGTTGTTCTTACCCCTCTTTTGAGATGCTGATGATGCTGAAGCCCACCAGGCGCCGGCGGGAAGAAAGACGGAAACCGATTCAACTTCAACTCCACTTTACTGGGTACCGGCAGATGTTAAGGTGAAACACAGTACAGTCTGGTTTAACAGGTAGTAGTTGTCGGTTCAGGGTCCCCCTATGAAGTCTCCAGATGTTCCTTCTTAAGTCTTTCGGTGTCTAATTCTGTCCTTTTCACCACCCTTGCAGAGGTCTCCCGCCAGACCCTTTGTCTCCACGATGAAGCACGAGTGTTCCTTTACCGGTACGGACGGCAGCGACCCACAGCAAAATCCTCCCGCCACCGGAATCCGGACCGATACTCCTGTAATTTTGAACCTATTTTGGGCCTGAGGGGCGAGGTACCTTTTTGTGGAGCCTTCGACTACCCGGTGATTATGGGCTCGCGGCTCGTCGGTTTGCGGTCAGGGATAAACCGCTGACCGCCTTTGCTTCCATGTTGCCGGTGTTTCCCAGACTAAACAAGCCGGTCCCAACCGGTTCTGGTCCATCCCCTTCTGTCCTGGGTCCCCTCTTATGGCCACTTTACACGCAGCTACAGGTAACAGGCTATCCACAGGTAACTTACTGGCTGCAGTGAAATCATGGAGACATAGTTCCATTTGTACACAGCAACAAGATAGAACCATGTCTCCATGACTTCACTGCAGCCAGTAAGTTACCTGTGGAAAACCTGTTACCTGTAGCTGCGTGTAAAGTGGCCATCAGGGTACCTTTACACGCGGCTACATTTCTAGGGTGGCTACAGGTAACTTACTGGTTGCAGTGAAATCATGGAGACAAGGTTCTATCTTGTTGCTGTGTACAAATGGAATAATCTCTCCATGATTTCACTGCAACCAGTAAGTTACCTGTAGCCACCCTAGAAATGTAGCCGCGTGTAAAGGTACCCTTAGAGATGGGGATCCCTCCTGTCGCAGAGCTGTCAGGCCCTTCCTCAATGACTGCCTTCCCAGCACTAACTGACTAACTGTCACTCAAGTCTTCCTACACTAACCTAGGCTCCACCCCCTTTTGGACCTACTGAATAATCAGACCTTCTATACTAAGGTGGCCTAGTCCTGTGTGTGTGTGAAAGCAGACTCCATAGGTTAAACCCTAAACCCACAACTACAGAGATACTACATATGTTCTCAAAGTGTAATACTTCCCTGTGGCGCCTAGCCATAGGGGTGCCACCCCCCCCCCTCCCTTGGTGAAATACACCCGTCCGTGGGTGTTAAAACCAAACCGGGTGTGAGTTGACATTTTTCATATGCATAATAAGCAATAACACTTTTAATAACAACAGGTATTCTTGGATTCTTCCCATTCGGGAGGCACATTTCTTGTAACGTTGCAAACGGAAATATAACTACACATATTAGTCCACATCGGGCCAACGGGGACCGGGTGTCAAGTCTCTTATTTAAAGTTTATCAGGCTTTTGCATAAAAGTTCACATTTAGAAGTTTCACAGTCCAGCAGGTAAAGTCTCTGTAGCTCTCTTAAAGTCACAATACACACAAACATTAACCATTGGTGCTACTGCGTAGTAGTCCTTGGTACTGCAGGGGTCTCTTTTGGCTATAAGTACTGTAGGCCTCCTGGCCCTGGGGTCACGGGTTGGCAAAGATTTTACTCTCCCTGCACAGGTCCTTACGCCCTTTCCACCCTCTTTACTATTGTGTACTGGATTTTACCTGCTCCATACCCGTTTCATATACTAGCACACAATAAGACAATATACACTATAATAGTGCTGCAAAAGAAAAGGCATTAAACTCAATTATTTACATTGATATACGATACCGGGATTATTTTCACTCCGTACTTCTGCTAACCCGGATCATATACCACCCCGGGGTCCTGCATAGTATTCGTGGTTATGATGTTGCCTTTCGGGTCATCCTGGAACTGTGCCCTCCCAATGGGTCGCCAGGAGTGCGGGATTGGGGCTGGAGACTGGTATTCAAATCGCTTCATCTCCATACCGACCCGGTCTTGTTGTTGCTCCAGGCGATCGGCCTTCCATAGCTCTTGGAGCCCGGACGCCTCTGCGCCGCCGGCTGTTCCCTCCTCTCGGTCCTCCTCCCCGGTCAGGTCGGGCTCTTCGGAGAACTGGATCAGGCTTTCCGGTTCGGTGGTCTCCTCTCTTCCGGGCTCTACACTCGCTGGATACTCCGGTACGGTGCTCGACCCGCCCCCTTATTTGTTTGATAGCAAGGGGGGCGGGGAGACACTTTGGCGCCAATTACTTGGCCCATCTATGCTGAGGGGCCAAGGCACGCCCTTGGGCCAGCACATAAGTTTTTTTTACATTTTTAGGCCCGCCCACCACAAGATTCCTATAGGTGAGTCCTTCGGGCCTTTCCGCAGCCCGCCACTACACTTCATCACTCTTCGGCAGAGAGGAGGGGAGGGGCTTATCTTCCCACTTTTTCTCCTGCTTGGTGACGCAGTTGTAATTTCTGAGGCGATGTAATGGCGGCTCAGTTTTTGTAATCCACAGTATACAACCAGTCAATAAAGTCTTTAGGCCCACTTTACCTGGTATTACCAGGCTGGTTCAAATCCTGTTCGTGACACCAGAAAATTATTAGCCCAGGGCAAGGGTACTTGGATACCGGGCCTGGGTTTGATGGAATTAACTGGGGAATCACGGGTGGTCAGGTTTCCAATTCCATGCCCTGGCTGTCATTTGTTAGATGGGGGATATTTACAGGGATAAAAAGTATGTGACGCCACCTGTGGATCCTGGTAATTTGGATACCGGCGCTGCTGGCCGGCCGCTGAGGTGATGATGGCTGCAGCTAAGTGTGGTCCGGCTCCCCACAGTTGGAGCTTTTACCTCAGGGCAGCGGTGATGGAGGATGAGGGGAGTAGTTGTTCTTACCCCTCTGGTGAGATGCTGATTATGCTGAAGCCCTCCGGGCGCTGGCGGGAAGAAAGACAGAAACCGATTCAACTTCAAGTCCACTTTACTGGGTACCGGCAGATGTTATGGTGAAACACGGTACAGTCTGTTTTAACGGGTAGTAGTTGTCGGCTCAGGGTCCCCTTATGGAGTCTCCAGATGTCTTTCGGGGTCTAATTCTGTCCTTTATCATTCACCACCCTTGCAGAGCTCTCCCGCCAGACCCTTTGTCTCCTACGATGAAGCACGGGTGTTCCTTTACCGGTACGGATGAGAGCGACCCACAGCAAAATCCTGCCACCACCGGAATACGGACCAATACTCCTGTAATCTTGAACCTATTTTGGGCCTGAGGGGCGAGGTACCTTCTTGTGGCGCCTACGGCTACCCAGTGATTATGGGCCCACGGCTCATTGGTTTGCGGTCAGGGATAAACCGCTGACCGCCTCGGCTTCCATATTGCCGGTGTTCCCTAGACTAAACAAGCCAGCTCCAACCGGTTCTGGTCCGTCCCCTTCTGTCCTCGGTCCCCTCTTAAGGTACCTTTACACGCCGCTACAGGATGGTGGAAACAACCGGGTAGATGAGAGAAATGTATCTTGCACCACCAAATCAACCCGCGGTCGCGGCGTGTAAAGACGGTTGTTGCCACCCGTCACTTGAGGCACCTGTTTCAGAGCAGAGCTCAAAAACAGGTTGATTTCAAGGCGATGGTTACGGCCTGTATCGGCGTGTAAATAAGGAACAGGAGGGTTGTTTCGACACCTTGCTATCTACCGGGGGCGTGACACAGGCTCCGAGAAACCGCCCCCCTTCAGCGATCATTGGAGGAAGCTCCTGCGTTACGATTGGTAGTCGCTGCATAGGGCGGCATATTTAAGGAGCTGACCAGTCACACTACACAATTGCTCGAGCGTCATGTATTAGTCAGCTTCCTGCGCTGGCTGCCCAATCATGATGCTATTGCTTTGTCCTATCAGCGTACGGAATTCTCGTAATCCACAATTGTGGCACGCCTATGTGTTGTCCCTGCTACCTTTCTTCCGCCCATATTACCTTGTTATAGAGGCGTGTAAATGAGGTAAGGTGAGCTACAGAAGGTAACTTGTGGCACCTGGCGGTGTATCCAGAGATAGATGTAACCTACTGTAGCGCACCTTGTTGCGGCGTGTAAAGGTGGTGCGGGTACCGTTTTCAACCGTTTGTGCGTGCTCGTGCATGTGAAGCACCCGGTTGTTTCCACCATCCTGTAGCGGTGTGTAAAGGTACCTATAGAGATGGGGATCCCTCCTGTCGCAGAGCTGTCAGGCGCGTCCTCACCGACTGCCTTCCCAGCACTAACTGACTGTCACTTAAGTCTTCCTACACTAACCTAGGCTCCACCCCCTTTTGGACCTACTGAATAATCAGTCCTTCTATACTAAGGTGGCCTAGACCTGTGTGTGTGTGTGTGTGTGTGTGTGTGTGTGTGTGTGTGTGTGTGTGTGTGTGTGTGTGTGTGTAAAAACAGACTCCATAGTTTAAACCCTAAACCCACAACTACAGAGATACTACATACAGTATGTTCTCAAAGTGTAATACCTCCCTGTGGCACCTAGCCATAGGGGCGCCACACAGTCACTTGTCAACACAGCAAGTATGCGGCTCTTCAGGTGAAGGAAATAACGTACGTCACACAGTGTTTAACTCTGAACGGGTTTACTTCAAGCAAATTCACAGATGTTACAGTCACTCGGGTCTCCCTCTGGCCTGGGACCAGGGAACCAGGATGCCTCACTCAGGACCCTCAGTTCCTTGCACGACCCTCACTGCTTACTTTCTCCTCGCTATCGTGCAGAGCCTCCGCGTGCAGAGCCTTGAGCCAGCTCCCACAGATCATCGGTGGGGGACTCCCCTAAAGGTCCCCCTGACCCTAGTTTGGTATGCCTTTTCGAGGTGTATGGCGGTTCTTTGGTTTAACAGCTCGGGGATGAACATCCGCATCGTGTCCAGAGCCAGTCCTCTGCCCGGGACCATACCCCTCTGGTCTGTAATACCGAGTCCAGATTTGGGCGCACCGCAACGCCTGGTGCCCCTAGGGTCTCTTTCCTCCTGTCACGACGACCTTCCTGCATCATCCTACACTCCTCACTCCCCAACTCAACTCTCTTCACTCATTGCCTAACTGTCCTCCCACCCATACCCTTTTATACCCACCTGACTTCTCCCATGGGACTGGGTCCTCCCTACAGCGGGTCCACCCACGGTCCCCTACTCTAGGGTGTGTATGAATGGGTGTTAGGAGGGTCCTTTATTCACCATCCCAGTTCCCTTGGCCACAGGCATACTACACACTCTTATTTGGGTGCAATACCCCTACGTGGTGTCCCAACCAGTGGGGCGCCACACCACTATGATCACCACTCATCTGGAAATGTTTTCCCCCTTCCATATACTAATGTGCCACAAACAGGAAGTTGATAGCACCAACCATTCCCATTTTATGTAGGTGTATCCATATAAATGGCCCACCCTGTACCATAGGGACCATTTGTTTTCAGTTGCGTTGTCCAGCATTTGGCTGATACCCTAATAGAAAACAAACAGACCCTGGTTATAGATAAAGAGGTATGTATGATGGTTTTTGCATTCGTCATGCGATAAATACAGCTTGCACAAAACTGATGGTGGTTCTGGTGATTTATTTATGTACTTCTTTTGACTGGTGATGTATTCATGCACCGAGGATGTGTTACATCTCCACCAGAGCCTGCTCCCAAGGGTGGAAACACACTATCCAACTTACATGCGAGTCTCTCAGACGAGACTTGGATCAGTGACCCTGAATGGCCTCTCCCTCTCTGGACTGGAGTGTGATGCTGCATAAAAACACAAGCAGCTGACACTCCTGTCCAGAGAGGGAGAGGCTGTTCAGGGTCACTGATCCGAGTCTCGTCCAAGAGACCCGCATGTAAGAAGGATAGTGTTTCCAGCCTAAGACATCTGCTTCTGTCATCAGGCACCACCGTATTCACTCTGAAGGTACTGCTGATGACAGAGGAGAAGTCAGTGTCAGAAATGCTTTAGATCGTAGGCTCCGACCATTCACTAAAGTTAGATCCTATGTGACTTGACAGTCTGACAAAGTGGATGTGTGTGCTGTTCAGTTGAAGTCATTAGCTCCTAGCTTTAGCCTATTAGAAAGTACCACACTCTACTACGGTAATACCTTCAGCTTTCTGCTGGAAACTGCCAGATATATCTTGTTGCTTACCTAACAAGTCTCCTGCTCTATATTGGTGGTTTTCCTGTTTTACCTGGGTCTTATTTTTGGATACTTCTGCTGCCTGATGATTCTGTACCTTGTTCCTTGACTATTCAAACAGATCCTGATTTTTTCGTGACCTCCTGGCTTTGAGCTTGCTTGGCGGCTATTCCTGTCTCTGGACTGAAGCTCATCCATAAGCAGCAATCTAATGGACCCCATTATAAATCAAAAACCCTGTATAAAGGTTAAAAGGTGCCAGAGTTTGTGCCCAGTCTGGTCAAGATAGCCATTTTGTGCTTGCGACCTCGAACAGACATCACATTATGTCTAGCCACAAACATTATGGATCACTTCCTAACAGTGGTGGATCAAATGCAAGACCCATCTTATTTAAGTTTAAGGTCTTGCAGAGCAGATTCAACATCTTGAATCCACCATGCCCAATCTCCTGCAGCACTTCCCTTGTTTTGTCCAGAGTCCAAAGTTAATTCAAATCAATTTAAAGGGAGCAAGCAACACAAGCCACATTTTGGTATCCACTGTGGAGAGTCTGGACGTCATAGGTCTTCCTCCCCAAGGCAACCACAACCAGAGAAATATCAGCATCTGTGTGGGCCCAAGGATGCCCACCTAGGTGCCCAGGTATTTCCCACTGATCCTTCAAAATTATTGCTACCTGTTTGTTTATCTTGCCTTGAAAAATATGTGCGGCTGCAGGCCTTTGTTGATTGAGGATCTGCAGTTAATTTTGTTGATGCCATGGTGGCAAAGGATCCTGGTTTACCTTTGCTAAAATTAGACTTACCGTACTTATAATGGATCACTGCTGTAGATAATATACCTCTCACCTAGGGTGTGGTGAAGTATCCCTACTTTATGGAGCTTTACATTTTGAATCTATGTAATTTTTTGACCTTGAAAACCTGCACTGGTCTTTGGCATACCTTGGTTACGTAAATATAGCCAAGTTAAATAGACTGGCACCAGTGTGATATTGTGCACTGGAGCCCTGAGTGTCAGCAGAGATGTATGTATTTATCTGTGAACCTTTCTAAGGGTTCTTTTACATGCTGTGTAGTTGCTGCATTTCTTTACGCGCAAGTTCATCACAAACTAGGAGTGGGTGATTAAATCCAGAAGTAGAGCACATGTTTCTATTATACTTTTCCTCTGATTGTTCCATTCCTGGTTTGTGATGAGCTTGCGCGTAAAAAAAAAAATCAAATAGCACTCTTAAGCTGCAGATACCTTGTTACCTTATGCATTCAGAGATTTCGCTGATGTATTTTCTATGTCCAAATCTGAAAAATTACCCCCACACAGCGATTATGATTGTCCAATTGGTACCTGATTCCTGTCTTCCCAATTGTAAAATTGATAATCTCTCTGGGCCAGAACGTCAGTTCATGAAAGATAATATGTTGCGGTCGCAAGAGTCGGGGTACTCGACTATCCGTGAGAACAGTCTATAGATCACGCTGATGTCCCCAGAAGCCGTGTCCCTGACCGGACATGTTAAGAGGGTTATTTACGGGGGGCGTGTCCGGAATGCAGGGCTGAGCGGCCGCACGAGGAGAAAGCTCCCGCCAGCACCCGGCATATAACAGCGCCAGCGGCGCTCAACCATCGGCAGCATAGCACAGGATGGGCACCAGGAGACCCAAGACCACCCAGGTGCCGACAGCCCCGCCGCTGGATCAAAGGACGGTCCTGGAGGCATTCAAGATAAGGGGAGAGGACGCGCTCCGGGAGCCATCTTCCCCCCAGCACATGGAGGAGGAGGAGGTGCCTGCAGCGATGCAGGACAGCGACGCAGCGGCTGTGGAGGTAGGAGAAGGGGAGGATACACTGGGGCAATGTGCTGGGGGAGAATCTAGACCCCCTGGGAGCCCCAAATCTGCATGCATGGACAGACTCCCCCTCACTGCATTCCCCCCTCACCAATACCATGGCAGGTATGAAGCCCTCATGGCAGATGATCCTGGGCACATGCTAGACCCCCATCCCCAGAGAGAGGACACCTTGCGACGGGGACGCTCCGGGGGGGGGGGACCACCTACGACCTTACAAGCCCCACATGCGGCTGAGTCTGCCTACGTGACTCCCCAACACCTCCAGGCTCTGAGCTACCCCCCTAAGACCAGCTCTACTATGGCATCTGCTACTAGCAAAGCTATTTCACAAAGCCCTGCTCAAGTGACCCCAGGTAACTGGGAGGAACTCCTTGCCCTTATACCCTCCAAGGAGGACTTCAAATCTTTAATTAGTGAAGTGAAGGAGACATGCAGGGCAGAAATTGCCACTGTTAGAAGAGACATTCATCATCTCTCTGGAAGGATGGATGCTTTAGAGGAGGAACATGACGTCACCAGGACCCATCTGGGCGACCTGCATGACCTAGTCCTCTCCCAGCAACAAGCTATAGAGGCCTTTCAGAACCATCTAGAAGACCTCGATAATCGGGGACGCCGATGCAACATTAGAGTCCGAGGAGTACCAGAATCAGACGATCAGGAGTCCCCTAGATCCATCCTACAGACTATATTTAATACTGTCCTGGGAGACCCCCCTTCCTCAATGATCAAATTAGACAGAGCACACCGGGCCCTAAAACCTAGGGGACTGTCTGACCAGCCAAGGGACATCATCTGTTGCCTCCACGATTTTGAAATAAAAGAAAAGATCATGGCGGCTGCTAGAAATATTGGCCCCACAATTTGCAGGAGGAGAAGTACACTTATTCCCTGATTTATCCCTGATTACACTGCAGAAACGGAGACACCTGAAGCCCCTCACCAGAGCCCTCACAGATCAGCAAATCACGTATAGATGGGGCTATCCCTTTGCCCTCATCGCACGCTGTGGGGGTCGCACAGCCATCTTGCGTACTCCAGCAGATTCCCTGACTTTTTGCAGAGAACTGGACATTCCACCTGTGGAACTTCCCCATTGGAACATCATATTACCTGGTCTGCCCCCAGGCCCGGTGTGGTCTAAAAACACCCCTCATAGGGCCGCAAGAAAGAGAGGAGTTCCCCCCTCTGAGGGCCTGCAGAAGCTCTCTCTAGAGTTTAGAAAGGTTATTAGAGAGAATATCCTCTTCGACACGTGGAGGATTGACCACCCAGGGGAGAACCTTCTCTTTTTACTCAACCCCCCAGCGCCTTGCTTCGTATGATGGATAGATCCGAAATTGGGGTCATCACCTGGTCTGACCATTCACCTATAGTTCTGGACCTTAGGGACGCTCAGACCCCGAGGTCCTTTGGACATTGGCGTCTGAATGAATTTCTTGTCAAGGACCCTCTCACTAAGGCCTCTCTACATAAGCACCTGGAAGAGTATTTTTAACTCAATCAGAGGTCGGTTTCCACGATGTCTACTTTATGGGAGGCCCACAAGGCGGTGATGAGAGGTCATTGTATCAGAGAGGGTACCAGAATTAAAAGAGATGGTGTAGCTCAGCGTTTGGCGCTGACTTCTCAGTTGACGTCCTTGGAGACTAAATTGGCGACCAACCCCCCCTTCCCTTACTGCGGAAGGTGCTTTGCCTCCGAGAAAAGCTGAAAGATCTAGCCATCAAGAAAGTGGAAAAGCTGCTCCTTTATTCTAAACAAAGATACTATGAAAGGGGAAATAAAGCTCACTCACTACTAGCACGGCGACTTAAGGAACGCACCTCTAGGGCCTGCCCACAGGCTCTGAGAGGCAGCGATGGTATGATCCATTATAACCCCTCAAAAATCTCGGACATATTTCTCTCTTATTATAAGCGTCTTTATAACCTGCCTTCCCTGGAGGGGGAGATCCGTCTGAGAGAAGGAGGGGCACGGAGACTTATCTAGCTGGCTTCCAGTTGCCTACACTCCCAGCGGAAGCTCTAGCGGCTCTAGATCAACCGATTACAGGCGAGGAGGTGGAAGAGATCTTGCATGATTTGCCGCAGGGCAAATCTCCGGGCCCAGATGACCTTACTTATCTGTACTATAAAGTCTTTGCCAAAACTCTTCTCCCCTTTATGACCTCCTTGTTCAGTTCCTTCATGGATGGCGCTGAGATCCCCAGCTCTATGTCACATTCTCACCTTATACTTATTCCTAAACCGCCCAAGGATCCTATGGATTGCGCCAATTATAGGCCTATTGCGCTGTTGAATTCCGATATTAAGATCTATGCTAAGATTTTAGCAGTTAGGCTGGGTCCTTGGCTCCCTCAGATTGTTCACAAGGATCAAGTTGGGTTTATACCCTGTCAGCAAGGTGGAGACAACACGAGACGTGTCATTGACTTGATAGATGTGGTCAATCGGAGGAGCCAACAGATGCTAGCATTAAGTTTAGATGCCGAGAAGGCCTTTGACCGTCTGGACTGGTCCTTCTTGTTTGCTTGCCTCCAGTCTTTTGGCTTTCCAGGAAGATTCCTCAGCACAATAAGAGCTCTCTACAGATCCCCCACAGCAGCCATCAAACTCCCCTTTATTATGTCCTCCTCCTTCCCTATTTCTAATGGGACGAGGCAGGGCTGCCCGCTATCTCCCCTCCTCTTCGCCCTGTGCATTGAGCCGCTGGCCGCTGATATCCGCAATAATAAAGATATCTCAGGAGTGACACTTAGCACTAAAGAATTCAAGGTGTCTCTCTTTGCTGATGATGTCCTCCTCACCCTGACGAACCTCCACGTCTCCCTCCCCAATTTGATGTCCTCTTTACAGCTATACGGCTCCTTCTCAGGATACAAGGTTAATCGAAGTAAGACAGAAGCCCTACCTATCAATATACCACCAGACGTTCTGGACCATTTGAAGCTAAACTTTAAATTTAGATGGAAGCTAGATACCATAAAATACCTGGGGGTTAATATATCAGCCTACTATGGTTCCCTTTACAAATTTAACTTCCCACCACTCTTTAAAGAGCTAAGAGCCTTGCTCTTCAAATGGGCACCGTTATCTTTGTCCTGGCTGGGTAGAGTGGCCGCGCTAAAGATGAAGCTAATTCCCAAGCTTCTGTATTATTTGAGACCCTTCCAGTGGCGGTCCCTCTGGGAGACCTTAAATCTCTCCAGACGGCCATTATGAAATGTGGTCTTTCGGTCCCAGATATTGTGAGGTACTATTGGGCCTCACACCTCCGCAGAATACCATCCTGGTCATCTTTATGGGCATATGACAAATGGACCGAGATTGAGAAACTATGGCTAGCACCTGTCCACCCTAATTCTTTGCTTTGGCCTCCACCCCAGATAACTCCGCAAATCCCACTACTAGGCCCTATGCAGGCAACTTGGGATGTTTGGAAGTACTGTCAAAGGAGATTTGCTCTAGCCTCCCAAGCATCACCAATGGTCTCATTTATATACCGTCCCCTCCTTCCCAGTGGGTTGGAGACAGACATGGTTCACCCATGGCTATCCGCGGGCCTCTTTAGATTTGCGGACATTGTTGATAAAGAGACTATGCGAATCCGACCCTTTGACTACTTGAAAACCATCCCTCCCATTTCAGATAAGATATTCTATTAGTACCTTCAAATTCGGGATTACGCAACGAAATTATATGGCACCTCGGGGGTATCGGTCCCATCGGAGTTTGAGAAACTATGCAGGAGGGGAAAGAGTACCAAAGGTTTGATCTCAGAGATCTACCAAAGCCTCACTTTCTCTGTGGATGGAGGTCCTGAGAGCTTTCCATATATGAAGAAATGGGAGGGCTTGCTGGGTAGACAGATCACTTCCAAAACTTGGCAATATATTTGGGACAAGGCGGCCAAGACCTCCATTTGCACGTTATATAAAGAAAACCAATACAAGCTTATGATGTTCTGGTACCATACTCCTGAATTCCTTCACAAGCTAAATCCTCTCCTCCCTGATACATGCTGATGGTGTAGCTCAGAGGTGGGTGACCTGCTCCATATCTTCTGGGCCTGCCCAAGGCTCAAGGGCTACTGGAACTCTATTAGAGATCTTATTATGAGGGTTCTCTTTATAGAGATGGAGCTGGACCCATTGGTGTACCTTCTTAACGCACATACTGGACGGGTGGGCAAACTAGCCTCTAAACTCCTTTTACATATTCTCACTGCGGCTAGATGCTTAATCGCCCTCTTCTGGAGGAGAGTGGAACCGCCTTCTATAAGAGATCTGTACACCAGGCTGACTGATGTTAGACGGATGGAGTACCTGACGGCCCTGATGACGGCCAGGGTAGACCAATTTAATCAGGTCTGGGCGCCATGGGACTATTTTGCAGCCCAAGAGGGTATGTAGCGAAATGGAGCTCCTCTCGGTCCTGGGGGAATCTGCTCCTTCACCCTCCTATACCTTACCCCTTGCTTTACCTTACCTACCTCTCTTCTTCCTCTCCTTTCTTCCTTCTCCCCTCCTACTTGACTTCTTCTGGTCATTTTACCCTAGTTTTGCCTATCAGTTTATCTGTTGATAATTGTTAAAAAAAGATGCTCTGTATTCTTGCCTTTTCGTGCCTGGAAGTTCCTCCTAAGGACTCTACAATGGACTCAGATTCCTCTTTGGGTACACACCAATTAATATGTACAAAGACCGGTGAGGAAGATTATAACTTGGGCATAGAGCCCTCTGGGGCTTTTTAGCCAAAATTACAATAACCCAGGCTTTCTAATTCACACTTTACACTGTAACCTATTGTCTTGATATGATCTAATGATTTGTTTTTTCTTATGTATCTTGAAATTGTTAATAAAAATTATAGTTGACAAAAAAAAAAGAGGGTTATTTACAAGAGATAAAAGACTTTTTCGTAAACCAGCTGAGAGATCTGGTCAGGAGTGACCAGCCCTGCAGGTAGTGGTCCCCAGGGGACAAATGGTAAAGCACTTCCATCAGCAGGAGCGAGCCCCTGAGGTGTAGAGGAGGTGGTGGAGAGGAGGATGTTGGAGATTGTAGTAGTGAGTGGAGGTGCAGGATGGTCACAGGAAAGAAGCAAGAAAACTCTGTTCTTTACCTTTAACTCAGTATTGAAGTCATCAGATCCAGCAGATCCAGGGTACTGGTTCACCAGGCAAGGCAATCTAGTCAGTCTGAGAAGAATTAAGCACTGCTTTGATGCATGGGTATATGGCCTTCTCAGCTGTCTTTCTCCTTCAGTTGAGGTTCTAGGTACTATCCTCTTCCCCATATACCTTTTCCTTCCTTGTGGCTACTAGCAGGCAGGCAAGCAACCACAGATTCTCGAGACCCCGGACCCACACCAGTTCTTTTAGCTGTATGACGATCTCTGTGCCTCTGGTAGTCCCACAGTGTGACTACTAAGCTTGCAACTCAGCAGTCTCCAGATTGCTGCCAGGTATGAAGTCCTGACAGCCTGAGATTCTGGCTCTCATCTACAGCTTGTGTCCTGCACAGTCCGAAGGCTGTCAGCAGGCCCACACTCACTCATCCACTGCTTGACTCTGTCTCCTAGCTTCTGAGTTCTAACCTCTTATGCCACCCCTCCCTCCTACACCTCACTACAGCTAACCCCTCCCCCCCCCCCAATCAGTGTCTATCAGCCCACTGACTAGAGTTTGGGAAGTGTGTGTGCATGTATGGGGACGTCCATCATAGAATAACTGAATTCTCCTCAGATGTGACATTAGTGCCAATGGAGTTGCCTACCACTGTGGCGACCAAGACCGCAGGAGCACCACAAATATAGCAAACAGCAAAAAGACATTTTCAGACTGTCCATGTCACCAGGCGCCGGGTTCATTTTTGCTGATAAAAAAAGATGGTGGCCTGAGATGTTGCATTAAAAAGACTCTGTCAGATAATTTTTCAGTATGATACTAATATTATCCTTGAACAGTGCCTGGACAGACCTTTTAAAACATGTAAAGTCATTATTGTACTGACTGTAGTTTTCTTGTTATAAGCATCTTCACACCCTGCAGGCAGCTGTTACATTAGTCCTGTCCATTACTTTAACAGAGGATTAGTCCAGCCAGTTCATTTACTATGCACCCTTCTCAGTCAGTTCTCCTCCCTACTCCCCTCTGTGCTCTACCTGTCAGGTTTCACTTTAATTTAGGAGCTTCTTATAAGGAGATGGAGGGAGAGATTGCATGCACACATCTGTCTTACCTGATCTAGATAAAGTGTCTGTGTGGCGCCCCGCAACGAGTGCGTCACAGGAGGGTATTGCAGCCATAAATGCAGCAGCAATATTCTCTGACCCAGCAGTTATGTGGTTAACTCAGAGATCCATACCCTGCATGCCTCACTTAGCATAGAGGGCCAATCAAGGTCCTGGTGGGCGGAGTGCAAGGGTAGCGTGTAGTGGAAGTTTAGTCCAGCCTTAGAGAGTTCTAGTCTCGGGTCTGGAGAAGCAACAGCAACTTAGAAGACCCCTGCAGATTCCCAGCTCTGCAACCTAGGAGAGGGGGTTGCACAGTCGGTGCAGCCCCCTGGCCACCTTCTACCGGCCATCTCCTCATCCTTACCACGGTTGAGCACCATTACTCTCGGTGCATTACCAACCGACCAACGGGCATCAAAGATACGGGTTCCAAAAGACTCCCGTGCCCAGCTTACAGCCGGTTTGCTGGTACCGAAGCTAGCAGCAGTTCAGCTCTGCTATGCGAACCAGAGGCGTGGAGGAGCAGCTTTCCAGGAGCACCCCACCACCCGCCAAATTCCCGTCGTCTAACCAGCGGTGTACCTACCAAGGGACCCAAGGCTCCCCAAAACATCCATCACGTATAGTTTGGATAGGGATTGAAGCAGCCTCCCTGTACCCGATCTGGTATTCCTGGGCGACAACGGCAACCTACTTAGATAGAATGGAGGAACACCGCGTATCTCTGAGGGACACCTATCAATGCTGAGTCCACCCGGTCTGCTACCCACAAACTGTATGCCATGTATTGCCTGCTGGTTACAGTAAAGACCCGTTATAGAGACTTACAGTGTCCGTGCTTCCATATGACTACGTCCGTCTGCACACAAGGTAACCGCAGCTGCCGCACAACATCTCAAGCAGCTCCAGCCTCCGGGGATCACCGCTCAGCCTGTGGGGAGCGTTCCATCTTGCTGCTATCCATCCCCCGGAGGCCCCGCAGCATCGGTAAGGATTACCGAAACACTCATAGGTGGCGTCACGACAAATTAACCCCTTAATCTGTTCCACAAGACGTCTTCAACTTTTGATCTGCACTCAACCAGGCCCCACTACCGGCAGGCGCGGTCCACCCGTGACAAGGAGGAAGAAGCTACTGCCTGTCTAAACCGGAGTCCCGGCCACGGTGAGTCATCTGCTCCATTTGTTTCTGTAAGCAGGTATCCCTGCTGTCATTTGACAAATCTGTGCTTTATTTGACCTCTTATTTTGTTAAAAAACAATGAGAACAGAGAGGAGGATACAGGTGTGTATAACCTTATCCGTGTCAGAGAAGGAGATGTGTGGAAAACAGCATTTAACACACCAGAGTGGCACTATGAATATCATGTAATACCCTTGGGCTAAGTAACAAGCCAGCTTCTTTTAGATTTTTATTAATGACATATTCAGATATATCTTTGGTCAATATGTGGTTGTCAATCTGGATGACATTGTGATTTATTCTTATGATGTTATTTGCCAAACTTGAAAAATATGCTTTTTTAGTTGAAGTAAAAAGTCTGGGGTATATTTTGGCTGTGAACGGCTTCCACATGGATCCCTCTAAGGTTCAACCTATTAAGGAATGGATACAACTGAAGTCCATGCAGCGTTTTCTTGAATTTGCTATTTATTATTGTAAATTTATTAAAATTTTCTTCAAGATTGCCAAACCACTCACTGATTTGACAAAGAAGGCGGCAGATGTGGTCAATTAGATGTTTGATGCAATACATGCCTTCTCTAAGTTAAAGAAATGTTTTTTGTCTGACCCAATATTGGTTCAGCCTGATATTGAGACTTCTTTTATTGTGGAGGCTGATGCTTCTGAGGTTGGAGTGATGTGTGGCGCCCCGCAACGAGTGCGTCACAGGAGGGTATTGCAGCCAAAACAGCAGCAGCAATATTCTCTGACTAAGCAATGACACAGTTAACTCAGAGATCCATACCCTGCATGCATCACCAGCATAGAGGGCCAATAAGGTCCTGGTGGGCGGAGTGTAGAGGTACTGAGAAGTTTAGTGCAGAACAGTCTGCAAGAATGAAAGAGAACTCTCCGAAACAACTTAGGAGAAGGAGCAAAAACAACGAGCTCTGCAACCTAGGAGAGGGGCATGCACTGTTCCGTGCAGCCCCCTGGCCGACACCCCGGTTGGGCGCCATTATTTCCGGTGCCTTAACAACTGATCTACGGGCATCTACATGCGGGTTCAACAACATCCCGTGCCCATCTACAGCCGGTTTACTGGTAACGAAGCTAGTAGTTGTTCAGCACTGCTACGCGAACCAGGAGTGGAGGGACCGCTTTACAGGAGCATGCCACCACCGCCACACACAGTCGTCTAGCCAGCGGAGTACCCACCAAAAGGAACCAAGGCTCCCCAAAACACCCGGAACGTATACCCCGGGTAGGGCATTGCAGCAGCCTCCTTGTACCCGATCTGGTATTCCTGGGCGACAACGGCAACACAGCTTAGCTATAATGGAGGAACACTGCGGATCTCTGAGAAACACTGGTCATTGCTGAGTCCACCCGGTCTGTTACCCGTAACTGTATGCCATGTAATGCCTGCTGGTTACAGTAAACTACCCATTACAGAGACTTCCAGTGTCCGTGCTTTCTTATGAACTGTCTATCTCCGCGCACTAAGGTAACCGCAGCTGCCTCAGAACATCTTGTGCAGCTCCTGGCTCTGGGGATCACCGCTCAGCCTGTGGGGAGCGTTCCATCTTGCTGCATTCCATCCCCTGGAGGCCCAAGCAGCGCCGGTGGACTTCACCGGAATACTCATAGGTGGCGTCACGAAACGATTTAACCCCTAAACTGTTCAACCAACGATGTCTTTATTGAATCTGGACCACCGGGCCCCACTCCCGGCAGGCGCGGCACCCCGTGACAAGGAGGAAGAAGAAACGCCTGTCCCCCGGAGTCCCGGCCACGGTGAGTCAGAAATCTGGCGTCACAAACAGGATACGAGCAGGCCCGTTCCTTAACGGGTATAATGTGCTTAAAAGACTTTATTTCATCAAAAAAGGACTTTGTTCGTCCCAAAAAGAACTTTTCCCGCCTTTTCACCGTTGGGCCAAGATGGCGTCCAAGATGGTGATCCCCGCCATGAGAGCCACCACGTGCAGGCCCAGGGGTGAGCCACCGCCCCTCTTCGTGAGAGGGCCAAGGCAAAGTCAAAATCATTGTCTGCCCTGATTGCTGGAAACAACCATGGGAGTGGACCAAATACTTTTTTTCCACAATTGGACTACAAAAACCCCTAAGGAAGTGGGAGTGTCAGAGTCTTCTTCACCAGCTCTTGGACTGAACGGTTACCGATTGAGACGGGTGTGGTTCCTCCAAGAAGAAGATGGCCAGCATGAGACTCCACGACCTTATGCAACAGGTGGAAGCCGAGGCTAGAGCAGCCATAGGCCATCCCGGTCCGGGTTCTGTCTTAACAATTGACGGCAGCCCCGACTTTTGGCAGGAGGCTGTGCAAGACCTCAGGGTGCGGCTCATGGAAACAGTTGAGTGGACGATCTGCAGCTGGAGCGCGAGCCTGGGCAGCAGACTACATTGAGCGATGCAGCAGAGCCGTGCGGGTACAACCACTCCAGGACCGGACGACATCTCCAGTTTCACCGCCTCACCAACACCTACCACCTGCCCTGCTTCCTCACTGGAGCCAATAGACTGTGTCATCCCAATGGGGACCTCCATCCACCCCGTTCAAGTGCTTGTGACCACTGCGGAACCGGTTCCAGAGCCGGAGCTTACCACCAGCTCCCCAGAAGAAGCCGATACTTACCTGGTTCCCGCATAGGAACCCACCAGCAGTCACAACACTTCTTTAAAGACTGTTGCACGTTTCTGCCCTGAACCGGAGACCTCCATTGCAAACCCAGAGGCCTACCAGTTCACCAGGATAGAGACACCTCTGCCAGTGGTAACAGATGAAGAGGCAGGCAGCCTGGAAGCCCTGCAGGACGACCCTGTGGAGGGATCCGCAGCACCACCACCCAGTTGTCTGGAAGATCCCGTTCCAGCATCTCCAACTTCCGAGCAGCCCGATGTGATCGTCGAGGGAGAGGAGGATGTTGACGACGACGACGAGACCCGCAGCATCGCTGAGGACCTCTACACCGGTTTTGCCTGGGGAGATATTGAGGAACCTCCGGCCGAGCAACCAGCTCGGATACACTGGTCGGGTGCAGTTGCGGTGCCTTCCCCTGTGCCGTTTAACCGGGTGCCTATCCAGACTTCCCACCAAGCGCAAGCTTCCCAGCAGCCCACACGTCACAGCGGCTACATCCATACACCATGCCGTACCGACAAAGATATACGTCAGCTTCGCCGAGAGGAGTGGCGAGCCCGTGAACATGCCAACATGGAGGCCCGTGCCGCGGCTCGTCGCCAACCCCCGTTACCTGCTGAACTTCACAAGGAAGGTAGAGTGACCACGTTCAACCTATCTACCGGGTGGGGTTTCGCGAGGGAGGAGGGTGTATGTGGAGAGGTATTTGTGGGGCGCCGGGAAGTGGAGTCACATTTGCCTAGAGGACATCCCAATCGTGACTTGTATAGGGGAGATATAATCACCTATGAGCGACACGCTTGCCATGATGGGTGGTTTGCCATACGAGTGCGTAACAGTTCCCTGCGTGACTTACTTGCTTGAACTTCATCAGTGACTCTGCTCCTGTTTAATCACTGACAGTGTGACCTATCAATCATAGAAAAAGAATTGACAAATGCAAATAGCAGCACACCACCACAAATGGAATATAGAACTCAATAAGTTTTTATTTAGAACGGAACAAACAAACAATTAAAAACAATTAAAACACAATGTACGGGCCACTGTCCATCAAGGAAAAGGGGTCCCTGTACTTCTCAGATATATGTCACAAAACCAGTTTCCTGTAAATGTAGACAAAAATGCACAATAACCAAATGATGCAAACAAATATAGTAGTTGCAAAATCAGTCCCATATATGTCAGGAACTGATCACAATTTGTATCCAAAGATCTATGACAAAATGCATTGTTGTAAGTACATAACAGCCTGGTAGAATGTCCCCTAGGCAATAAGACACCAACAACCTATATCTTGTGTGGATAACACAGGGAGCGCACAGCTGGGTGTATTATAACACCCAGGAAGAGACCGGCCCAAAAGCCTGGTATGTGAAGAAATCTCACAAGATGAAGCCAAAGGATAAAGCTATATCTCACCAGTAAGCCGTCTTTCCATCAAACTGTGCGCCCGCAATTTGTGAATCGCCTCTGGCCACCGGTGTGTAGCCAGAGCGGTAGGCAGAGGTACGCCGTCAGGGGTCGTAGTGTATAGGAGGCAGGGAGCCCGGATCCCACGCGTATCGCTGCTGTAAAGCAGCTTCGTCAGGGAGGCGTGGCTTACATCCGGCGTTCCGCCCTTAAATATCCTTACCAATCAAGCGGCTGTGTCGGCCGCGTTGTGTGTAACCATGGCACCCCAGGAAAAACCGGAAATGACGTTCCGGGAGTTCTCAGAGCCATATGTGAGATTCAAAGCAAAGTGCACATGATAATCTGGTGGCGAAATGGTAAAAAGAAGAAGAAAAACTGTAAGAAATCACAAAAGAAAACATGTAAATGGAACCTAGTGGAGACTCAGGTAAAGAAACTCGATCTGTCCAGAGTTTTCAATTATGTTCTGTTAATCAGTCATACATATAGTGTATATTGTTGGTAAAGCTCACCATATTTAGTATAGATGTAGAGGTCATAACAAATATGTAGGAAGAAGTCTATAGATACGTTGTTAGTCATATATATACAATTCTGACAAAAGTCACTAACATAGAAACCATATAGTTATATGTATCAATTTAAGTACAGGTAATCTATGATGCAGGCATGGTTCATACCCCCAAGGAGCCTACCTACCCGGGCTACTTGTCAGGGTGTCTGTATAGAGACTCTTATTTGGAAGTGATCTTTCTTGCTTAAACCATGATGGGTCAATTCTGACCCGTCGTACCTTGAGGACAAAAAGAGTCCTCATGATATGTCAACCGGTATGGCCCAATGTTCACCTCTCTAACAAACACCCCCAATGTTAGATTTGTGGTTAGTCACATATCACAAACTGGTTTACAAATGCCTATGGAAAGAATTTATCGTGAGTAATCATGACCCAAAAAATGATAAATATACAACATATTTGAGATATGTACCATCTACAAAACAAAGAATACCTTGCATGTATGTCTGGTTCTCGCTTGGAGTACATACAAATCCGTAGATAAAGTGATGTGATGCCGAGGAACCCCATCTAAAAATATGTATGTTGAGAAAAAACTTTCATTCAAGCCGGGGTAAAAGAATTTTGACAAGCATGGTTGTTTGGATTGTGTACAAGAAATGTCGAGTGCAACCCTTATACCGTAATTGTGTGCAGGAAAAGTACCCACGTACACATACAAAAGCTGAGATTGCAAAAAGGGGGGGAGCCTAAAAAGAAGAAAATATGAAAATATGATGCTTCCAGACACAGTCCAGTCAAGTGTTTTTCTTCTTAGATGGAGATTCTCAAATATCAGGATGATGTTGTAGATCATAGAAGCGAGAAATATTGAAATAGTTGAATTCCCTTTATAAAAGTCCATCGTAGGATCTGTATGCAGAGACGATGGTCGTCCAATCCAAGGTCTAAAAATAGAGAAGAAATATGGGGAGAGTTGGAAGGGTAATGGTGAGAAAGAAGATATTTGTTGTATGCTGGAACTGACGACATGTAAGGGGTAACCACAAGGCTAAACTTATGTCCCCAGAAAACCAGAAAACAGAAGTTCCTCATTGATTCCCGAGAGAGAAGTCGAATTGAGTTGGTAAATCCACCTCGATTCCAATCTCAATAGGGGTTTCTTCCTGTCCCCTCCCCTGATGTTGTCTGTAAGTCTCTCCAACCCGACTACTCTAGTCCCCGAAAGCCGACCCTGATGTTTAGTCAAATAGTGGGAAGCCACAGAAGTTAAAGTGATAACCCTTCTCAAAGTGGTCCGCGGCTAACTGGATTGTTGATATGTGTTTTTGTATGCGGTTTCGCAGTTCCTGTCCAGTCATCCCGACGTATAATTTATTACATGGACAAATAATTGCATAAACAACAGATCTTGTTTTGCAATTAATGTAATGTTTTAATTGGTGTCTTTTGTTGTCCCCCGGATTCAAAAAGCTATCCCTAGTCGGGTGTGACCTGGCAGCTACAGCCTGAACTCATATTAAGGACAGCCGACTGCCCGCCGGGTCCATAAAGTGTTAACCTGTTTCTTTTACATGTAATATCTGAAGTAAAGTAAAAACCTGTTATCAATAAAAATGTAACTTTTATGACCTGTTATAAAATACAAAATCTCTCTGTAATGTTGGGTAGCGTGACATTTGGGGACAAGCATATTTCACCAAGGGGGAGTGTGGTGCCCCGCAACGAGTGCGTCACAGGAGGGTATTGCAGCCAAAACAGCAGCAGCAATATTCTCTGACTAAGCAATGATAACAGTTAACTCAAAGATCCATACCCTGCATGCATCACCAGCATAGAGAGCCAATAAGGTCCTGGTGGGCGGAGTGTAGAGGTAGTGAGAAGTTTAGTGCAGAACAGTCTTTCGTTCTTGCAGAGAACTCTCCGAAACAACGTAGGAGAAGGAGCAAAAACAACGAGCTCTGCAACCTAGGAGAGGGGGCATGCACTGTTCATTGCAGCCCCCTGGCCGACACCCCGGTTGGGCGCCATTATTCCCGGTGCCTTAACAACCGATCTACGGGCATCTACATGCGGGTTCAACAACATCCCGTGCCCATCTACAGCCGGTTTACTGGTACCGAAGCTAGTAGTTCAGCACTGCTACGCGAACCAGGAGTGAAGGGACCGCTTTACAGGAGCACCCCACCACCACCACACACAGTCGTCTAGCCAGCGGAGTACCCACCAAAAGGAACCAAGGCTCCCCAAAACACCCGGAACGTATACCCCGGGTAGGGCATTGAAGCAGCCTCCTTGTACCCGATCTGGCATTCCTGGGCGACAACAGCAACACAGCTTAGCTAGAATGGGGGAACCCTGCGGACTCCTGAGAAACACTGGTCATTGCTGAGTCCACCGGTCCATTACCCGTAACTGTATGCCATGTAATGCCTGCTGGTTACAGTAAACTACCCGTTACAGAGGCTTCCAGTGTCCGTGCTTTCTTATGAACTGTCTATCTCCGTGCACTAAGGGAACCGCAGCTGCCTCAGAACATCTTGTGCAGCTCCTGGCTCTGGGGATCACCGCTCAGCCTGTGGGGAGCATTCCATCTTGCTGCATTCCATCCCCGGAGGCCCAAGCAGCGCCGGTGGACTTTACCGGAATACTCATAGGTGGCGTCACGAAACAATTTAACCCCTAAACTGTTCAACCAACGACATCTTTATTGAATCTGGACCACCGGGCCCCACTCCCGGCAGGCGCGGCACCCCGTGATAAGGAGGAAGAAGAAACGCCTGTCCCCCGGAGTCAGGTGTATCACAAGGTACTCCATCTCTCACTCAAAATCATCCATGCGCATGCTTTTCACAAAAATTTTCTTCTGTTGAGAAGAATTATGATATTGGTAATCATGAGTTATTGGCAATCAAATGGGCCTTCAAGGAATGGCACCACTTTCCTGAAGGTGGAAAACATGAAGACACTGTTAGGAGTAGTCACTGCCAGTAACTTTGGAGAGTGCAGGCTCTGCCCATCCACTAAGGTTAGAGTGGCTGGCACCTGCAGTAATTCACAGTCTGACAAAATTAATATGTGTGCTGTTAGCTGAAATCATCAGCTTCAGCCTATTAGAAAGCACTACACCCTACTTCCTTCAACTTTCTTCTGGAAGCTGCCAGATATAGCTTGCTGCTTCCCTGCACGTCTCCTGCTTTGTATTGGTGTTTTTCCTGTTTTTGGATGCTTCTCCTGCCTGGTGATTTTGTAACTTTCTCACCTCTAGAATAGTTCCATGGTATCTGCCTGGGCTCCCTCTCTTACTCCCACCATGCCACACAGGTGTCCTGGGAGCGTGCTTAAGTCACATGCATGCATGCAGCATGCCACCTTCTGTTAAAGGGCCAGCAGGTCCTACTCGTAAGTGCTTCTCAGCCATAGGCATATACAGCATACGGCAGGAGGCTGCACACAGCCCCCAGTATACGGCACGAGGCCACACACAGCCATCAGTATACAGCAGGAGGCCACACACAGCCCCCAGTATATAGCAGGAGACCACATATAGCCCCTTTATACAGCAGGCAGTCAGGGCTGCCACCAGGGGGGTAATGCTCTGCCTGGAGTCAGGGACCCCAGGCCTGACTGCAGGAGGTGTGGCTGTTTGGAGCAGGGAGGCATACGCTGATGCTGCTTTGCTTTTAGCCAGAAGCAGCAGCATGAGGGATCACTGGCTGATGACTCGGTCTTCCTGCTCGGTGCACCAATGGTGAGTGCTGATCTGCAGGGCCCCAGGCACACTGCAGACGTGGTAGATAGTGGAGGATCATACTTACGATGTGACTTCTGTTGTCTCCATTGTCCTCTTCTGACTCCAGGAATCCTGTGTGCCTCAGAGCTGAGGAGGGGGAGGAGTAGGCTCCCAGCACAGCGGCAGAAGCAGGAAGGTGCTATCAGTCCTGTCTGTGATGTGTTTTTCACTGATTTCTGCAGCCCCTTTTCAGCTGGTCCCTGAACTACATGGTCACTCTCCACAGAATGGGGGAGGGAGACTGCAGAATAAGGAGGCTGTACACCTAATATGTCTATTATAGAAAGAGTAGTATATGAAAGTGTATGTCTGTGTGCACATGTATAAGTATCTGTGTATATATCTATGTATACACCATGCTCCAATTTATTATGCAAATGTTCTTTTTCTCTGATTTTCCTAAATGGTTGGTGAAAGTGACAGTCAGTGTAATAAGTCATCACCCGTTAGGGTACCTTTACACGCCACAACCAGCGGAGACATTTTTAGCAGCGATATTTTTCGCTGGAATGATCGCCGCCAAATTGCCTCCTTATTGAGGCGTGTATTTCGGGAATTTGGCGGCGATAAAACCTGCTCTTAAATCGAAACCAGGCGACATTGGTTTTATCGCCGCCAAATTCCTGATTTACACGCTGCAATAAAAAGGCAATTTGGCGGCAATCATTCCAGCGAGAAATATCGCCGCCAAAAATGTCTCCCACGGTTGTGGAGTGTAAAGGTACCCTTAGAGCAGGGGTCTCAAACACGCGGCCCCCGGGCCGCATGCGGCCCGCGAGGCTTCACACTGCGGCCCGGGGCTCCATAGAAACAAAAGCCATGCCCCGGTTCATTATGCAGGGAGCCGCCGCGGTTCCCGGTTTATTGTGACTTCCGGGTCCCGCCTACACAAGCTCCTTCACACTTGTACATCAGTGAGAGGCGGCGGACCAATCAGAAGCCTCCTGACGCCGACGTCAGCTGCAGGCTTCTGATTGGTCCGCCGGCAGCCGGCTTGCATTGATGTACAAGCCGTGAAGGAGCTTGTGTGGGCGGGACCCGGAAGTCACGATAGACCGGGAACCACGGCGGCTCCCTGCATAT
This sequence comes from Allobates femoralis, assembly GCA_033576535.1. Taxonomy (NCBI): domain Eukaryota; kingdom Metazoa; phylum Chordata; class Amphibia; order Anura; family Aromobatidae; genus Allobates; species Allobates femoralis. Next base: position 173,038,412 of record JARQOC010000005.1, on the reverse strand, counting down.
GCATAATGGACAACAGGATCACAGCATGATAAAGGTGTGTTTGATTGAGAGTGTGTGAATGAGTGTGTGTGTAGGTGTGAGTGTATTTGTGAGTGTGTATGTGTGTGTCAGCTGTGATGGTGAGGAGGAGGACAGAGGAGGCAGTTATGGTGAGGAGGAGGAGGACAGAAGGGGCAGGTGTGATTGTGAAGAGGACAGAAGGGGCAGGTGTGATTGTGAAGAGGACAGAAGGGGCAGGTGTGATTGTGAGGAGGACGGAGGAGGCAGTTGCTATGGTGAAGAGGACAGAAGGGGCAGGTGTGATTGTGAAGAGGACAGAAGGGGCAGGTGTGATTGTGAGGAGGACGGAGGAGGCAGTTGCTATGGTGAAGAGGACAGAAGGGGCAGGTGTGATTGTGAAGAGGACAGAAGGGGCAGGTGTGATTGTGAAGAGGACAGAAGGGGCAGGTGTGATTGTGAAGAGGACAGAAGGGGCAGGTGTGATTGTGAAGAGGACAGAAGGGGCAGGTGTGATGGTGAAGAGGACAGAAGGGGCAGGTGTGATTGTGAGGAGGACGGAGGGGGCAGGTGTGATTGTGAGGAGGACGGAGGGTGCAGGTGTGATGCTGAGAAGGAGGACGGAGGAGGCAGTTGTTATGGTGAGGATGGAGGAGGCAGGTGTGATGGTGAGGAGGAGGACGGAGGAGGCAGTTGTTATGGTGAAGAGGACAGAAGGGGCAGGTGTGATGGTGAAGAGGACAGAAGGGGCAGGTGTGATTGTGAAGAGGACAGAGGGGGCAGGTGTGATTGTGAAGAGGACAGAGGGGGCAGGTGTGATTGTGAAGAGGACAGAAGGGACAGATGTGATTGTGAAGAGGACGGAGGAGGCAGTTCCTATGGTGAAGAGGACAGAAGGGGCAGGTGTGATTGTGAAGAGGACAGAAGGGGCAGGTGTGATTGTGAAGAGGACAGAGGGGACAGGTGTGATTGTGAAGAGGACAGAAGGGGCAGATGTGATTGTGAAGAGGACAGAAGGGGCAGATGTGATTGTGAGGAGGACAGAAGGGGCAGGTGTGATGGTGAAGGGGACAGAAGGGGCAGGTGTGATTGTGAGGAGGACAGAAGGGGCAGGTGTGATTGTCAGGAGGACAGAGGGGGCAGGTGTGATTGTGAGGAGGACGGAGGGGGCAGGTGTGATTGTGAGGAGGACGGAGGGGGCAGGTGTGATTGTGAGGAGGACGGAGGGGGCAGGTGTGATTGTGAGGAGGACGGAGGGGGCAGGTGTGATTGTGAGGAGGACGGAGGGTGCAGGTGTGATGCTGAGAAGGAGGACGGAGGAGGCAGTTGTTATGGTGAGGATGGAGGAGGCAGGTGTGATGGTGAGGAGGAGGACGGAGGAGGCAGTTGTTATAGTGAGGAGGATGGAGGAGGCAGTTGTTATGGTAAGGATGGAGGAGGCAGGTGTGATGGTGAGGAGGAGGACGGAGGAGGCAGTTGTTATGGTGAGGAGGATGGAGGAGGCAGGTGTGATGGTGAGGAGGAGGACGGAGGAGGCAGTTGTTATGGTGAGGAGGATGGAGGAGGCAGGTGTGATGGTGAGGAGGAGGAGGACAGAGGAGGCAGGTGTGATGGTGAGGAGGACGGAGGGGGCAGGTGTGATGGTGAGGAGGACGGAGGGGGCAGGTGTGATGGTGAGGAGGAGGACGGAGGGGGCAGGTGTGATGGTGAGGAGGAGGACGGAGGGGCAGGTGTGATGGTGAGGAGGAGGACGCAGGGGCAGGTGTGATGGTGAGGAGGAGGACGCAGGGGGCAGGTGTGATAGTGTATGTGTGTGAGTCTGAGTGTATGTGTGAGTGTGTGTATGTGTGAGTATGTGTAAGGGCCGCTTCACACTGCGGCATGATCCGGTCCGGTTCTGTCCGGGAGGACCCAGACAGCTGCGGACCGGATCACCACAAAGGACTGGGGGCTATTATGCCCTCCGGTCCTGACCTGTCAGCGGCTGCAGCTGCGTGCGCTGCGCACAGGACCGGAGGGCATAATAGCCCCCCAGTCCTGTGTGATGATCCGGTCCGCAGCTGTCTGGGTCCTCCCGGACAGAACCGGACCGGATCATGCTGCAGTGTGAAGCGGCCCTTAGTGTGTGTGTGTGTGAATGTTTGAGTGTGTGAATGTGTGTATGTGTGAGTGTATGTATTTGTGTGAATATGTCTCAGTGTGCGTATATGTGTGTGTGTATATGTGAGTGAGTATGTGTGTGAATGAGTATGTATGTGTATATTTGTGAGTATATGTGAGTATATATGTGAGTGTGTGTGTTTGTGTGTTAATGTATGAGTATGTGTGTGTATATGTGTATGTGTGAGTGTGTATGTGTTTATATGTCTGAGAATGTGTGGGTGTATGTGTGTACATGTGAATGAGTGTGTGTGTATATGTATGAGTGTGTATATGTGTGTGTATATGTGAGTGTGTGCACATGTGTGAGTGTGAGAGAACAAAAATAACAGAGACCAGGTTATGGGGACATCACCGTAAAAGCGGATCAGGATGTGGGGACAGCACTGCAAAATGGTGTCAGGATGGGGGATATTACTACAAGATGACAAGGGAGGGAACATTACTAAAAGATGGGACATTACTACAAGATGGGGAACAGGAAGGGGACATTACTACAAGAAGGGGATTAGGATGGGGACATTACTACAAGAAGAGGATCAGGATGGGGACATTACTACAAGAAGAGGATCAGGATGGGGACATTACTACAAGATGAGGACCAGAATGGGGACATTACTACAAGAAGGGGATTAGGATAGGGACATTACTACAAGAAGAGGATCAGGATGGGGACATTACTACAAGAAGAGGATCAGGATGGGGACATTACTACAAGAAGAGGATCAGGATGGGGACATTACTACAAGAAGAGGATCAGGATGGGACATTACTACAAGATGAGGACCAGAATGGGGACATTACTACAAGAAGGGGATTAGGATGGGGACATTACTACAAGAAGGGGATCAGGATGGGACATTACTACAAGAAGAGGATCAGGATGGGGACATTACTACAAGAAGAGGATCAGGATGGGGACATTACTACAAGAAGGGGATTAGGATGGGGACATTACTACAAGAAGGGGATCAGGATGGGGACATTACGACAAGAAGGGGATCAGGATGGGGACATTACTACAAGAAGGGGATCAGGATGGGGACATTACTACAAGAAGGGGATCAGGATTGGGGACATTACTACAAGACGGGGATATTCCTACATAAAGGAGGTTAGGGTGGGGACATTACTACAAGAAGGGGATTAGGATGGGGACATTACTACAAGAAGGGGATCAGGATGGGGACATTACTACAAGAAGGGGATTAGGATGGGGACATTACTACAAGAAGGGGATCAGGATGGGGACATTACTACAAGACGGGGATATTCCTACATAAAGGAGGTTAGGGTGGGGACATTCCTACAAGAAGATGATCAGGATTTGTACTTTACTATATTGAGCAAAAATTCTGGCATTGCTAAAATGTCACTTAGTCCTACAAGGAATGCGGCCCCCTGATATCAATTTTTTCTATGTGCGGCCCACCAACCCAACCGAGTTTGAGACCCCTGCCTTAGAGTATACATTGAATTTTATTGAAGAAACCTCCCAATGATAGCAGTATAATCTTCAAAATTAAAAAAAACTCTAAATGCACTGTTCCAAATTATTAGGCACAGTAGAGTTTCTAAACATTTGATATGTTTGAAAGAACTGAAAATGCTCATTTGTTAAATTTGCAGCATTAGGAGGTCACATTCACTGAAATAAAAAGCTATTTAACTCCAAACCATCCTAAAAGGCCAAGTTACATGTTAACATAGGAACCCTTCTTTGATATCACCTTCACAATTCCATTGAACTTGTGATTTCTGGAGCGTTTCTGCTTGTATTTCTTTGCATGATGTCAGAATAGCCTCCCAGAGCTGCTGTTTTGATGTGAACTGCCTCCCACCCTCATAGATCTTTTGCTTGATTATACTCCAAAGGTTCTCTATAGGGTTGAGGTCAGGGGAAGATGTTGGCCACACCATGAGTTTATCTCCTTTTATGCCCATAGCAGCCAATGACACAGAGGTATTCTTTGCAGCATGAGATGGTGCATTGTCATGAATGAAGATGATTTTACTCCTGAAGGCACGTTTTTGTTTTTTGTACCATGGAAGAAAGTTCTCAGTCAGAAACTCTACATACTTTGCAGATGTGATTTTCACACCTTCAGGAACCTTAAAGGGGCCTACCAGCTGTTTCCCAATGATTCCAGCCCAAAATATGACTCCTCCACCTCCTTGCTGATGTCGCAGCCTTGTTGGGACATGGTGGCCATCCACCAACCATCCACTACTCTATCCATCTGGAACGTCCAGGATTGCTCGGCACTCATCAGTAAACTAGACGGTTTGAAAATTAGCCTTCATGTATGTCTGGGCCCACTGCAACCGTTTCTGCTTGTGAGCACTGTTTACGGGTGGCCGAATAGTAGGTTTATGCACCACAGCAAGCCTTTGAAGGGTCCTATACCTTGAGGTTCGAGGGACTCCAGAGGCACCAGCAGCTTCAAATATCTGTTTTCTGGTTTGTAAGGCTTTTTTAGCAGCTGCTTTCTTAATTCAAAGAACTTGTCTGGCAGAAATCTTCCTCATTCTGCCTTTATCTGCACGAACACATTTGTGCTCAGAATCAGCCACAAATCTCTTCACAGTACGATGATCACACTTACGTTTGTTGCTTTTTGGCAGCAGAGAGATCCTTTTTCTTTCCCATGTCTCTTGAAAACTGTGGCCTGCTTAAAATTATGGAACATCCAGTTTTCTTTTTATTGGGCTCACCTGCCGAACTAATTATCACAGGTATCTGAGATTGATTTCAGTAATTCAAAGAACCCTGAGGGCCACTTTACACACACCAACTTACCTGTCCAACTTCTGAACAACTTACTGGTTGCAGTGAAATCATGGACACACTGCTCCATTTTGTGGCTGTGTACAAATGGAACAATGTGTCCATGTTTGCACTGCAACCAGTAAGTTGTTCAGAAGTTGGACACAGAAGTTGGTGTGTGTAAAGCGGCCCTGAGACAATACCATCAATGGGTTTCATTAAAAAAAAAAAAACCCTATGACACTTAAAACCAATTTGCATAATTTGGAATACCTTGCCGGGGTGCAATATACTATATGGAGGACTTTGGGGGTGCATTATACTATACAGAAGATTATGGGAGTGCAATATTCTAAATGGAGGACTGTGGGGGTGCAATATACTATATGGAGGACTATGGGGTGAATTATACTATATGGTGGCTATGGGGGTGCATTATACTATATGGAATACTTTGGGGATGCAATATACTATATGGAGGACTATGGGGGTGAATTATACTATATGGTTGACTATGGGGGTGCATAATACTATATGGAGGACTCGGGGGGTGCAATACACTATATGCAGGACTTTGGGGTACAATATACTATATGGAGGACTACGGGGGTGCAATATACTATATGGAGGACTTTGGGGTGCAATATTCTATTTGGTGGACTGTGGGAGTGCGATATACTATATGGAGGACTGTGGGGGTGCATTATAATATATGGAGGACTATATGGAGCCAATTATATTATATGGAAGCCATTATAATATTTGGAGGGCTCTATGGGGAGCATGATAATACTTGCAGGGCTATGAGGGAGCCTTTATACTATATGGAGGGAGATTTGAGGGCTGTGTTGGGGGCCATTATACAGTGTAAAGAGGTTTAGGGGACATGATATGTAAGTCCATTATACTAAATGGAGGGTTGTGTGAGGGTGACAGTTGGGGATCATACTGTGCGGGGATAGTTGAGGGGATTACAGTAAAAAAAAAAACAAAACGATAGAGTAGAGTAGGGTCCTGCCAAAAGAGCCTACCTTGTCATGATAGCATGCTTAAAAAATCTTTTGGCCAAACAAAATCTGATGGCTATGTTTGTATGTGACCTGGTGTTTGATGGGAACTGTTAACGTGTGATTGGTGACAACGTGTTGCAGAAGTGGAGTTTTTCCAATAGTGGGTGGTGAAACTATGGAAGGTTTGAGGGATGGGGGCAGAGCTTTGGTGGGGTTAATGCTTGGGTTGGAGCGGAGCTTGGCTGGAGTCTCAGGGGGTCCCCAAAATGTTGCCAGTCAGGGGCCCTGAAATTCCTAGTGGCAGCCCTGCAGGCAGCTACACACAGTCCCCAATAATAGCAGGAGGCCACACACAGCCCCCTGTATTAGAGTAGGGGCTCACACATAGCCTCCTTTATTACAACCTGTGCCCACACACAGTGGCGTAACTACAATAGGTGCAGGGGTTGCGATCGCACCCGGGCCCTGCAGCCTAGGGGGGCCCCAAAAGTTCCTTTGGCCTATAGAAATAGACTAATACTATTAAAGATTTGCAATAATTGCAAAGCCCGTTGCAGCTTTTGCATCGGGGCCCCTGAGCCTGAAGTTACGCCACTGCCCACACATAGCAACTGTATTACACCAGGAGAACACACATAGAGTATTACACCAGATGCCCACTCATAGCCCCTGTGTTACACCAGGAGAACACACATAGAGTATTACACCCGATGCCCACTCATAGCCCCTGTATTACACTTACAGCCCATGCCTCACACAATCCCTATATTAGAGCCGGTGCCTTACATAACCCCTGTATTACAGCCTGTGCCTAAACATAGCCCCTGTATTACAACCTGAACCCACACATAGCTCCTGTATTACATCAGGAACCCACACATAGCCCCTGTATTACGCTTACAGCCTGTGCCTCATATAGCCCCTGTATTAGAGCCTGTGCTCCACATATATCCCCTCTATTACAGCCTGAGTCCACACATTGCCCCTGTATTACAGCCTGCGCGCACAGATAGCCCCTGTATTTCCCCTGGAGCACACACATAGCCTCTGTATTACACTTGCAGCCTGTTTATTAAACGAGAAAAGCAACACATACTTAACTTATTCTATTTTTCTATTTTGTTATAGCTAAGAACAGTTAGTTGCCAACCAGGGCAACGCTGGTGACTACAGCTCTAGTATGTGTGTATATACAGTCATGGCCAAAAGCTTTGAGAATGATACAAATATTAATTTTAACAAAGTCTACTGCTTCAGTTTTTCTAATGGCAATTTGCATATACTACAGAATGTCATCAAGAGTGATCAGCTTAACAGCAATTACTTGCAAAGTCAATATTTGCCTAGAAAATGAACTTTAACCCCCAAAACACATTTCAACATCATTGCAGTCCTGCCTTAAAAGGAGCAGCTAACATCGTTTTAGTGATTCTTCCATTAACACAGGTGTGGGTGTTGATGAGGACAGGGCTGGCGATCAATCAGTCATGATTAAGTAAGAATGACACCACTGGACACTTTAAAAGGAGGCTGGTGCTTGGTATCATTGTTTCTCTTCAGTTAACCATGGTTATCTCTAAAGAAACACGTGCAGCCATCATTGCACTGCACAAAAATGGCCTAACAGGGAAGAGTATCGCAGCTATAAAGATTGCACCTCAGTCAACAATAATAATAATAATAAAGCTTTATTTATATAGCGCCAACATATTCCGCAGCGGTTTACAATGTAGGGTTAGAGTACAGAAAATATACAGTAAGTAATTAGAGTAGAGAACAAATAAAGTACAATAATTGGATACAAAACAATAGGCATAGAATCAATGTGAAAAAAAAATACAATAAATAAAGCAAGAAATGAAGGTGACCCTGCTCAAAGGAGCTTACAATTTACAACGGGATAGGGGTTGCACAAGGTGCAGGGGCTTATTGCACTGATGGTCCAGGCATCTTGAGGAAATGGGGCATAGGGCTAAGCTTACATGGATGGTCATTATACAGTCTGTGTAGACCTTTATGGTTTGGTGGAGTTTGTAGAAGAGTAATGTCCAGAGGGATAGCCCATTCACTGTCTACAGTACAATGGACTTCTATTAGGGAGTATGATAGGCCGCCTTAAAAAGATGCGTTTTTAGGGATCGTCTGAAGCCATGCAAGTTGTGGATAGTCCTGATTTCTTGGGGTAAAGCATTCCAGAGGTTTGGTGCAGCTCTGGAGAAGTCTTGGAGCCGGGAGTGGGAGGATCGGATTAGTGCAGATGTTAGTCGAAGGTCATTTGAGGAACGTAGAGAGTGGGTGGGGTGATAGACAGAGATGAGGGAGGAGAGGTAGGGGGGTGCTGCTCTGTGAAGAGCTTTGTGGGTGAGAACAAGCAATTTGAATTTGATCTTGTAGTTTTCGGGCAGCCAGTGCAATGACTGGCACAGAGCAGAGGCATCTGAGTAACAATTGGCCAGATGGGTGATCCTGGCTGCTGCATTAAGGATGGACTGGAGAGGAGAAAGTCTGGTGAGGGGGAGGCCGCTTAATAGAGAGTTGCAATAGTCAAGGCGGGAATGGATTAGGGCCACGGTGAGGGTTTTTGTTGTTTCCAGGGTGAGAAAGGGGCGGACTCTAGAGATATTCTTCAGGTGTAAGCTACAGGAGTGGACGAGAGATTGCGTGTGGGAGGAGAAGGAGAGATCGGTGTCAAACATAACACCCAGACAGCGAGCCTGCTGTCTAGGCGTTATCGTGGTGCCGCAAACTGAGAGAGAGATGTCCGATTTAGGGAGGTTAGTGGATGGGGGGAGCAGAAGAAGTTCAGTTTTGGAAAGGTTTAGTTTCAAATAGAGAGTGGACATGATATTGGAAACTGCAGCTAGACAGTCATTGGTGTTCTTTAATACCGCAGGGGTAAGGTCAGGGGCTGAAGTGTATAGTTGTGTGTCATCAGCATAAAGATGGTACTGAAAGCCAAATCTGCTGATGGTCTGTCCAATCGGGGCCGTGTAGAGAGAGAAGAGGAGAGGGCCAAGGACTGAACCCTGAGAGACCCCAATAGTGAGGGGAAGAGGGGAGGAAGTGGAGCCAGCAAAAGATACACTGAAAGAGCGGTCAGAAAGATAGGAGGAGAGCCAGGAGAGAGCAGTGTCCTTTATGCCAATGGAGTGCAGCATAAAGAGTAGGAGCTGATGGTCGACAGTGTCAAAAGCTGCAGAGAGATCAAGGAGAACAAGCAGAGAGTGGTCACCATTACGTTTTGCTGTCAGAAGGTCATTGGTCACTTTGATGAGGGCAGTTTCTGTAGAGTGAAGGGGGCGGAAACCAGACTGTAATGGATCTAGAAGAGAGTGAGCGGAGAGGTAACGGGTGAGGCGGGAATAGACCAGACGCTCCAAGAGTTTAGAGATGAAGGGGAGATTGGAGACTGGTCTGTAGTTATTTGTGCAGGTTGGGTCGAGAGTGGTTTTCTTTAATAATGGAGTAATGATCGAGTGTTTGAAGGAGGAGGGGAAAATTCCAGAAGAGAGGGAGAGATTGAAGATTGTGGTTAAGTGGGTGGTGACAACAGGAGAGAGGGACTGGAGCAGGTGTGAGGGAATGGGGTCAGTAGTGCATGTGGTGGGACGAGAGGAAGAAAGGAGCCTGGAGACTTCTTCTTCTGTGACTGGGTCAAATGTGGAGAGTGAACCGGAGGAGATGTGGGGAAGAATGGGGGTGGCAGCACTTGGAGGCTGAGAGCTGATTTCCTGGCGGATGTTGTCTATTTTCTCCATGAAGTAGGAAGCCAGGTCATCAGCACAGAGGTCAGTGATGGGGGCCTGCACTTTAGGACTGAGGAGAGAGTGAAAGGTGTCAAAGATTTTTTTTGGATTGTTGGATAGTGAGGAGACCAGGGTGGTGAAGTAGGTCTGTTTGGCAAGGTGAAGGGCAGAGTTGTAGGTTTTTAGCATGAATTTATAGTGGATAAAGTCTCCTGGTGAGCGAGTTTTCCTCCATAGCCGTTCAGCAATCCTAGAGCATCGCTGGAGGAATCGAGTTTGTGGTGTGAGCCAGGGCTGTTTTGTTCTCTGTTTGGAGGTTCTGCGGGTGAGGGGCGCTACTTGGTCCAGGGAGCTTCTGAGAGAGTCATTGTAGTCATTTACTGCCTGATCTGGACAGGAGATTGAAGAGATTGGGGACAGAGATGAGATGAGGGAGTCTGTGAGTGCTTGAGGGTTAATGACCTGTAGATTTCTGGATGTGTGATAGGTAGGATTGGGCTGTGTTGGCCGAGGGTTAGTGAGTGAGAAGGAAAGAATGTTGTGGTCAGAGAGTAGAGGTGAGTTATCCAAGGGGGAGGATGAGCAGAGCCGGGTAAAGACCAGGTCAAGGGTGTTACCGTTTTCGTGCGTCTTAGAGGTTGAGAGCTGTGATAGGCCAAGAGAGGTAGTTAGAGATAGGAGCTGGGATGCAGATGGGTGATGGGGCTGTCTATGGGTATGTTAAAGTCTCCCACAATAAGGGTTGGTAAATCTGAGGACATGAAATGCGGGAGCCAAGTGGAGAAATGGTCGAGGAACTGGGTGGGTGACCCTGGGGGGGGCGGTATACCACTGCTACTTTGAGGGGGAGGGGATGGAATAGCCTAATGGTATGGACCTCAAAAAAAGGGAATGAGAGTGATGGGGCTGGAGGAATGACCTGGAAAGTACATGTGGGGACAGGAGGAGGCCAACTCCACCGCCACGTCCGTTCCCAGGTCTAGGGGAGTGAGAGAAGTGTAAGCCGCCATAAGAAATAGCAGCAGGGGAAGCAGTGTCTGAATCCTGGATCCAGGTTTCAGTGAGAGCCAGGAGGTTGAGAGAGTTAGTGAGAAAGTAGTTATGAATGAAGGGAAGTTTGTTGCATACAAACCGTGGATTCCAAAGAGCGCAATTAAAAGAGGGAGATGAAGGTGTGCAGGTGATATTAATAAGGTTAGTGAGATTTCTGTATGAGGTGGGAGAGGGGTTGAAGTTAGCAGAGGGTGGACCATGGTTGGGAGAGATATCACCTGAGAGGAGCAACAGTAAAAAGAGAAAGAGCAGATAGTTTTTGGAATTAGGACATGATTTATTATGACAAACTTTGGAATATGATGGGCTGAGAGTCTTCAGTAAACTGAAGATAGCATGGGAGCTGTACATAGAGTAGGGCAGGAGAGAGGCTGATGTGAATGAGTGGTGATGGAGGGGGGATGGGGTGATAAAAATTGGTGGCGAGAGCACATAAAAAAACAAACAGTGAAATACAAGACATGGTAAAGATTAGTAGTGAATGGAGTTATACACAGTGTTTGAGTGTCCCTCTATGTCATTGTCTTCCAGTCGCACCACATGGACAGCAGAGAAGAGTGGAGGACTGTGCAGTTGCACATACCACTGTTATTTTAAGTATTGAAGACATTGAAAACAGGCATTGAAGTAAAGGACATAGGAAAGAAAAAAATAAATTTAATTGAAAAGTAAAGTAACAAAGACAGTACCTTCTGGTTACTTCTGTGTTATTTCTGGGATATTTCTTATGTGACACTTAGAATGTCACACTTTAATAATGTCATATCTGACCAAGGTCATGTCTGACCTGCTCCATTCAACTTATACCATTCAAATGACCAAAAAATGAGTCCAGGTGAGAGAAGGGAGGAGGAGGGAGCAGGACGACAGATCACAGCAGGGAGTAATTGACACAATGCAGTTAAGAGAACATTTGACTAGCATGAAAGCTGCACAAAAAGACATTCAAAAGGAAGGAGAATTATAGGTGTAAGAAGCAAAATACTTATCAATATGCAAAACCTAACTTTGAAGTACGATGCATGGAATTGTAATCAGGGAAATAACAGCAGCGTACCCGTTAACACCGAGGGAGAGCAGTACATAGGATTCTAGGGTGCAGTGGATATTCTGGGTTCGCAGTTCAGACGTACCTGCTCCATTCAACTTATACCATTCAAAAAAAACAAAAAAAAAAACAATCTCTCGCATCATCAAGAACTTCAAGGAGAGAGCTTCCATTGTTGTCAAAAAGGCTCCAGGGCGCCCAAGAAAGACCAGCAAGCGCCAGGACCGTATCTTACAACTGTTTCAGCTGCGGGATCGGACTACCAGCAGTGCCGAGCTTGCTCAGGAATGGCAGCAGGCTGGTGTGAGTGCTTCTGCACACACTGTGAGGCGGAGACTCTTTGAGCAAGGCCTGGTTTCAAGGAGAGCAGCAAAGAAGCCACTTCTCTCCAGAAAAAACATCAGGGACTGACTGATATTCTGCAAAAGGTACAGGGAGTGGACTGCTGAGGACTGGGGTAAAGTCATATTCTCTGATGAATCACCTTTTCGATTGTTTGGGACATCTGGAAAACAGCTTATTCGGATAAGAAGAGATGAGCGCTACCACCAGTCTTGTCTCATGCCAACTGTAAAGCATCCTGAAACCATTCATGTGTGGGGTTGCTTCTCAGCCAAGGGAATCGGCTCACTCACAGTTTTGCCTAAAAACACAACCATGAATAAAGAATGGTACCAGAATGTCCTCCAAGAGCAACTTCTCCCAACCGTCCAAGAGTAGTTTGGCGCCCAAGAATGCCTTTTCCAGCATGATGGAGCACCTTGCCATAAAGCAAAGGTGATAACTAAATGGCTCAGGGATCAAAACATAGAGATTTTGGGTCCATGGCCTGGAAACTCCCCAGATCTTAATCCCATTGAGAACTTGTTGTCAATCATCAAGAGACGGGTGGACAAACAAAAACCAACAAATTCTGGGAAAATGCAAGCATTGATTATGCAAGAATAGACTGCCATCAGTCAGGATTTGGTCCAGAAGTTGATTGAGAGCATGCCAGGGAGAATTGCAGAGGCCCTGAAAAAGAAGGGTCAACACTGCAAATATTGACTTGCTGCATTAACTCATTCTAACTGTCAATATAACCTTTTCTCTATCCGGGACCAAGTGTCTTTCGGTCCGCGCCGCTGCTCCAATAAGTATTAGAAACACTGGAGTGTTTTAAATAAAAGATCTTCAGTTTTATTTCCGACGCGTTTCGGAGCTAAACACCCAGCTCCTTCCTCAGGGAATCCCTGAGGAAGGAGCTGGGTGTTTAGCTCCGAAACGCGTCGGAAATAAAACTGAAGATCTTTTATTTAAAACACTCCAGTGTTTCTAATACTTATTGGAGCAGCGGCGCGGACCGAAAGACACTTAGTCCCGGATAGAGTTTCACCCCCACGATTGTGGAAGTGCGGTCCCGGCTGCGGCTGCTGTGTTTGAGCGATCAAGCTATTTGTGGGCTTGACAACCGTATCAGGTGAGCAGTTTTAACACTGTATGGCATTCGTTTTGTAATAAGGATAAGACCCTATGCGCATTCTCATTTTTTAGATAATATAACCTTTTGGTAATCATATGATTGCAATTATATTTTTGTATGTGATATAAACATCAGACAAACACAAATAAAAACCAGAGGGCAGCAGATCATGTGAAAATATAATTTTGGTGTCATTCTCAAAACTTTTGGCCATGACTGTATATATACACACGTATATGTACAGTGCCTTGTGAAAGTATTCAGCCCCCTTCAACTTTTCAACCTTTTGCCACGTTTCAGGTGCCAAACAAAGATATAAATTCATTTTTTTTTGTGGGGAATCAACAACAAGTGGGACACAATTGTGAAGTGGAACGAAATTTATTGGATATTTTAAACTTTTTTAACAAATAAAAAACTGAAAAGTGGGGCATGCAATATTATTCGGCCTCCTTGAGTTAATACTTTGCAGCGCTACCTTTTGCTGCAATGACAGCTGCAAGTCGCTTGGGGCATGTCTCTAACAGATTTGCACATCGAGAGACTGAAATTCTTGCCCATTCTTCCTTGCAAAACAGCTGGAGCTCAGTGAGGTTGGATGGAGAGTGTTTGTGAACAGCAGTTTTCAGCTCTTTCCACAGATTCTCAATTGGATTCAGGTCTGGACTTTGACTTGGCCATTCTAACACCTGGATATGTTTATTTTTGAACCATTCCATTGTAGATTTTGATTTATGTATGGGATCATTGTCTTGTTGGAAGATAAATCTCCGTCCAGTCTCAGGTCTTTGCAGACTCCAATAGGTTTTCTTCCAGAATGGTCCTGTATTTGGCTCTGTCCATCTTCCCATCAATTTTAACCATCTTCCCTGTCCCTGCTGAAGAAAAGCAGGCCCAAACCATGATGCTGCCACCACCATGTTTGACAGTGGGGATGGTGTTTTGAGGGAGATGAGCTGTGTTGCTTTTATGCCAAACATATCGTTTTGCATTGTGGCAAAAAGTTTGATTTTGGTTTCATCTGACCAGAGCACCTTATTCCTCATGTTTATTGTGTCTCCCTGTTGGCTTGTGGCAAACTTCAAACAAGACTTTTTATGGACATCTTTGAGAAATAGCTTTCTTCTTGCCACCCTTCCATAAAAGCCAGCTTTGTGCAGTGTACGACTAATTGTTGTCCTATGGACAGACTTTCCCATCTCAGCTGTACATCTCTGCAGTTCCTCCAGAGTGATCATGGGCCTTTTGGCTGCATCTTGGATAAGTCTTCTCCTTGTTCGAGATGAAAGTTTAGAGGGACGGCCGGGTCTTGGTAGATTTTCAGTGGTCTGATACTCCTTCCATTTCAATATGATCTCTTGCACAGTGCACCTTGAGATGTTTAAAACTTAAATTTCGTTCCACGATTGTGTCCCACTTGTTGATTCTTCACAAAAAAATTAGAATTTATATCTTCATGTTTGAAGCCTGAAATGTGGCAAAAGGTTGAAAAGTTCAAGGGAGCCGAATACTTTCACAAGGCACTGTTTATATATATATATATCTATTATATAAATCCTGGAGGGATTTGTGACGTCACATCCGTCACTTTGTCCCAGCATCCGGTCATTGTGCCCAGAGGAACACCCGCTCAGGGTGACCCAAGATGGCGGCTGTAAGCGGGAGCCAGGACTCAGCCAGCCACACCACGCTTACGGCCGCCCCTACACTGCCCAACACACACACACACGCATCACGGGCGGGACACCACCGGCCTATGCCGGTGGTCTCCCGCCTGCCACACACCACTTAGGCAGATTATCGGCTCCTGCCGGTTACACTGCTGCAGGCATCTCCCTCTGACTTCTGGCGCCCGCCCCTACTGCTGACGACTCTCTACTCTGCGCAATGCCGCCCGCACGCCCGGACCGGCCTCCGCTCCTAGACTGCCCCGAGCCTCCGGCCCTCTGCCTCACGCCCAGCAGGAGGCCAAGTGGCCCCTCACACACAGACACCGCTGCTGCCCAGCCTGCATGGAGGGAGAGAGGTATGCAGCCCTGTCCTCTGCCCTCCAGCCTCTGCCGTCCAGCCTCTCCCCTCCAGCCTCTCCCCTGCAGCCTCTGCCCTCCAGCCTCTGCCCTCCAGCCTCCCCTGTCCTCTGCTCTCCAGCCTCCCCTGTCCTCTGCCCTCCAGCCTCCCCTGTCCTCTGCCCTCCAGCCTCCCCTGTCCTCCAGCCTCTGCCCTCCAGCCTCTGCCCTGCAGACTCTCCCCTGCAGCCTCTGCCCTCCAGCCTCTGCCCTCCAGCCTCTGCCCTCCAGCCTCTGCCCTCCAGCCTCCCCTGTCCTCTGCCCTCCAGCCTCCCCTGTCCTCTGCCCTCCAGCCTCCCCTGTCCTCTGCCCTCCCCTGTCCTCTGCCCTCCAGCCTCCCGTGTCCTCTGCCCTCCAGCCTCCCGTGTCCTCTGCCCTCCAGCCTCCCGTGTCCTCTGCCCTCCAGCCTCCCGTGTCCTCTGCCCTCCAGCCTCCCGTGTCCTCTGCCCTCCAGCCTCCCCTGTCCTCTCCCCTCCAGCCTCCCCTGTCCTCTCCCCTCCAGCCTCCCCTGTCCTCTCCCCTCCAGCCTCTGCCCTCCAGCCTCTGCCCTCCAGCCTCCCCTGTCCTCTGCCCTCCAGCCTCCCCTGTCCTCTGCCCTCCAGCCTCCCCTGTCCTCACCCCTGCAGCCTCTGCCCTCCAGCCTCTCCCCTGCAGCCTCTTCCCTCCAGCCTCCCCTGTCCTCTGCCCTCCAGCCTCCCCTGTCCTCTGCCCTCCAGCCTCCCCTGTCCTCTGCCCTCCAGCCTCCCCTGTCCTCTCCCCTCCAGCCTCTGCCCTCCAGCCTCCCCCTCTGCCCTCCAGCCTCCCCTGTCCTCTGCCCTCCAGCCTCTGCCCTCCAGCCTCCCCTGTCCTCTGCCCTCCAGCCTCCCCTGTACTCTCCCCTCCAGCCTCTGCCCTCCAGACTCCCCTGTCCTCTACCCTCCAGCCTCCCCTGTTTTCTGCCCTCCAGCCTCCCCTGTCCTCTGCCCTCCAGCCTCCCCTGTCCTCTCCCCTCCAGCCTCTGCCCTCCAGCCTCTCCCCAGCAGCCTCTGCCCTCCAGCCTCCCCTATCCTCTGCCCTCCAGCCTCCCCTGTCCTCTGCCCTCCAGCCTCCCTGTCCTCTGCCCTCCAGCCTCCCCTGTCCTCTGCCCTCCAGCCTCCCCTGTCCTCTGCCCTCCAGCCTCTGCCCTCCAGCCTCTGCCCTCCAGCCTCTGCCCTCCAGCTTCTGCCCTCCAGCTTCTGCCCTCCAGCCTCTGCCCTCCAGCCTCTGCCCTCCAGCCTCTGCCCTCCAGCCTCTGCCCTCCAGCCTCCCCTGTCCTCACCCCTCCTCACCCCTCCAGCCTCCCCTCTCCTCACCCCTCCTCACCCCTCCAGCCTCCCCTGTCCTCTGCCCTCCAGTCTCCTCTGCCCTCCAGCCTCTGCCCTCCAGCCTCTGCCCTCCAGCCTCTGCCCTCCAGCCTCCCCTCTCCTCACCCCTCCTCACCCCTCCAGCCTCCCCTCTCCTCACCCCTCCTCACCCCTCCAGCCTCCCCTCTCCTCACCCCTCCTGCCTCCGCTCTCCTCACCCCTCCATATGCAATGTACAGTATGTGTATATATGTGTGTGTATGTAGGCACTTCCGTCACTTTGTCCGCACTTCCGTCACTTTGTCCGCACTTCCGTCACTTTGTCCGCACTTCCATCACTTTGTACACACACATACACACACACACACTCCGCTATACATACCACCGTCTCTGCGTCCGCCGCCTGGATCCTCACTCCACATCTTGCCGCCCCCGAACTACTGCATCCAATATAGCGTCCAAGAAGTCTCGCCAAACTTCCCAGATGCCATATTGGATCCAGTTGTCCAGGGGCGGCGTCATGTCTGTGTATGTGTCTATGTCTGTGTGTGTGTCTATGTGTGTGCTGACCACTCTGCCCACGGCGCTGTGCTGACCACTCTGCCCACGGCGCTGACCACTCTGCCCACGGCACTGCGCTGACCACTCTGCCCACGGCGCTGCGCTCACCACTCTGCCCACGGCGCTGCGCTCACCACTCTGCCCACGGCGATGCACTGACCAATCTCACCGCACTCACGGCTAACCACTGAGCCACCGCACTCACTGCTAACCACTGAGCCACCGCACTCACTGCTAACCACTGAGCCACCGCACTCACTGCTAACCACTGAGCCACCGCGCGCTGTGCTAACCACTGAGCCACCGCACTCACTGCTAACCACTGAGCCACCGCGCTGTGCTAACCACTGAGCCACCGCGCTGTGCTAACCACTGAGCCACCGCGCTGTGCTAACCACTGAGCCACCGCGCTGTGCTAACCACTGAGCCACCGCGCTGTGCTAACCACTGAGCCACCGCGCTGTGCTAACCACTGAGCCACCGTGCTGTGCTAACCACTGAGCCACAGCGCTGTGCTAACCACTGAGCCACCGCGCTGTGCTAACCACTGAGCCACCGCGCTGGGCTAACCACTGAGCCACCGCGCACTGCTAACCACTAAGCCACCGTATACTCTGCTACCCACTCAGCCACCTGTATACACACAATTCATTTCACCGCACTCCCCTAACTATTAGGCGGCCGTCACACGCATCAATTTTGTGAGTGATATTGTTAGCGATCACATGCACACGTGATCGCTAACAATATCGTTCACATCGCTGGTGAGCTGTCTCACAGGCAGACTCACCAGCGATGTGGACCAGCGAGATCGCTGGTAACTATGGTACACATCGGGTTACTAGGCACCGCGGGCGCTTAGTAACCCGACGTTTACCATAGATACCATCTCCCAGCATAGGCTCTGCCGCTGGGAGATCGTTCATCGTGGTGTCACACACCACGATGATGCAGATTGATCAAGCGATTATCGCTTGATATGCGCTTCAGCTCACAAATCTGCAATCAAACAAACAAGCGATTTTACATTGTAAAATCGCTTCATTACATGCAGCGATGCACAAACGATATCGCCTAGCGATCAAAAAAGCAGATCGCTTAAGCGATATCGTTCAAGAAATTGATGCGTGTGACGGCCGCCTTAGTAAATAAACTATATATGGATTCTAGACTACCCGATTCTTTAGAATCGGGCCGCCATCTAGTATATATATATTTATTTATTAAAAACGATGGAGGTTATTGACTATATCGCTTTTAAGTTAGAGTCCACTGGTGTCTAGGACGAGTATGGTCAGTACGTGGGGAAAACTATCTGCACTTGCATCTCTCTGTACTTGGAAGTGTGAATCTTATTAAAATGTGCCTTATGCCCTATATTTTTTACGTCATCCATAACTCACCCATTTGAATTCCAAAATACTGGTTTAAAAAATATGCATAATATTTTTAGAGATCTGTGTGGAAGTAGGGTATCTCTAGATTAAAATAAGTAAAATTACAGTTACCTAAAGACCAGGGAGTATTATCCTTGCCAAATGCCTGTGGGAATTTTTTAGCCTCTCAGTTCCAGCATTTCAGGGGGTGACATGGAAAGCAGGGGCCTTAGTGCTAAACTTTTTGTGAGAAAGGTAAAATATTATAGAACTCATAGAATCACACAAATTTAAAATTTAGTCGAGACACACCTAACCCTTCTTCTAATACATAAAATTTGGTGGACCTACAAGAGATTTTTGGGTATGTAAGCATGGTTAAAATATACACAGGGTGAAATAAGTATTGAACACTGTTAGAGAAAAAAATTTATATGTGAGATATCTCTCTGAAGGGGCATATAATCATCCTTAATCACGCGAGATTTCAGACTCCAGCACTTACATGCCGGTGTTTGAACTACGCTCGGGGTTCCATCACCCATAGGAATTAATTGACTGCGTTAACACAGTCTTACCTTTCCGGTAACACTGCGCTAATGCTGAAAAATTCTATCTTTTAAACAGAACCCCCCTGAACGCAAGGGTAAAAGCTATTGTGACCCTAGCCTTACACACTGAAAGATCTATTTTTGGTCCCAAAGATGCGCCATGTCTTATTTTCAGGGAGTGTCTTATTTTCCTATGAAAAAAAATTCACAAATATTTTTTAACAAAAAAAATGAAAATGTATTAACATACATACTGAACTGTGCATCCCATCATTCCACTGCAGCCTCCCATCAACTCCCATCATCTCACTGCAGCCTCCAATCAACTCCCATCATCCCACTGCAACCTCCCATCATCCCACTTCAGCCTCCCATCAACTCCCATCATCCTACTGCAGCCTCCCATCAAGACCCATCATCCCACTGCAGCCTCCCATCAACTCCCATCATCCTACTGCAGCCTCCCATCAACTCCCATCATCTCACTGCAGCCTCTCATCAACTCCCATCATCCCACTGCAGCCCATCAGTCCCCCATCATCCCACTGCATCCTACCATCAGCTACCCATCATCCCACTGCAGCATCCCAGTACTTTGCAGCCTTTTGTACCATACCTGCAAAATTGTACACACACACACACACTCAAACCCATACCCACACACACACACACACAAACTGCTTCTTACCGGTACCGTACTGTATCGCTCTTCCGCGGTATTCTCCTGCTTGTGGATGTCAACGAATCACAGCCCAGGAACTGTGCACCAATTAGAGGACAGGAGTCACGCACCAATCAGTGCACAGCAAGCACACACCAATCAGAGGCCATGCACTGAAGTCAGCTGGCCTCGGATTTGCTCGCGGTTCCTGGGCTGTGATTGGCGCAGGGCTCCGCGGTGGTGATGTCTTATATTTACAAAGCACATTGAATCCCCTACTATGCCTTACTTTCGGGGGGCGCCTTATTTTTGGGGATACACGGTAGGATCAGTTTTGAATTGTGAGGTGAGAAAAATTTATCAGAGAAAGATTAATTTAAGCATAAGACCCCCTGGTGTTGACATTTGGTTCCAGCTGGTAAAGGAGACAGACAATTTGAATTTTGTGGCCTTTCCTTTTACATCAGTGTGCTCTAATCAAAGAACGTTGTCAGACAGTTTAGCACCAGTGGAAAATTATAAATATTGGGGTGTGCATAGGTCCTGCAGTTATGGGAGGTAGATCTTTTTGCACCGTGATGAACAGGGAAGAACATGAATATTTTTTCATAATTGAGAGGTCAGAGCATCATTCCCAAATTAATATCTGCCAACTAGACTATACAAGACTTGTCATGTTTCCTATCTATGAAAAGGTAAATTCATGATAGGAAAGATGATGGTAACATACTCCCAGAGGCCAAGATATCTTGCAGATTGGAATTTCAAAAGTAAAGCTCACATTTTAGTGGTGTTCACATGTGGGGGTCAGCTGATGCTGGAGTGTATTCCATATTTCATCTTTCTCCTCCCTCAAGGAAACAGAAGAATAACTTTAGACCAGAAGGTAGGTATTTCTGTATTTCTCCCTTTTTATTTTATGACTGTTTTGCATATTTGTGTGTCCTCTTTATTTTTATCGTTTATATTTTTTTTTATTGTAATCACTGTGGTTTTTATATTAAAGCTTAAAATTGTAATAAGTTTGATCCTTGTGTGCACTAAAGAATCCACAGCCTTACAGAAAGTGTGTGACATGTTTGATTTTCAGACAATATTATACTTCAGGGACTCATCACCTCATGTGTTTGAGTGGTGGCAGAGTGTTGTGTATTTGGGGTGTATGGACTGTGTTGGGTGTGATTTATGCTCACTTTAAAGCCTATAGCATAGTAGAGATAAATTAATCCTTACAGGTGCACTATAAGACACGTGCTGAGTAACATGTATGTGACAAAAACACATTTCCAATAATCTATGTAAATTAGACTTCTAAAGGTGCTACTGACATGAAATTCTCATCAGAGGGGTCGGTAACAACCCATCCAATCCACACAGACAAAGAAACCAAACCATAGGTGTCCATAAATGTGTTATGTGCAATAATGAGAAATGACATTGGGAAAAAGAATACACGCAAAAAAGAGGTGCAAAAAGCCATGAAAACTCATGACACCAGCTGAAATCTATTAGAAATTAGAAAGCAATCCTACCACTTATTGAAAATTAATATCAACTGTTTCAACTGATGGCCGATAAAAAAAAGTGTCTCATTACCAACTAAGAATTGATAAAACTATGTCAATAAAATAGAAATAAAAAGAAAGGGAAATTGACCGCGCTACCATATATGACAATCAAAAAAATCTGTGATCTTTTCCTGATGAAGGGGCCAGAGAGCCCAGAAACACGTATGGAATAAAAATAACAAACAAACCACAAATTTTTAGATTGTTATATATGGTAGCGTGGTCAATATTCCCTTTCTTTTTATTTCTATTTTATTGACACAATTTTATTGGGAAGACTGCAGCAAACGTTTTAATACGCTTTTGTAGTGGTTGTGGCTTACACAACCCTGCCAGGCGAGTGTGTATCTATTGAACACTTCCAATTGTTATACTGGTAACACCCTAGATTGCGCTTTTTATATTCCAGCTTTTCTTCAATTGATAAAACTACCGTGTTTCCCCGAAAGTAAGGCCCTGTCTTACATTCTTTTGGGGGCCAAAAGTGGCCCCCGGCCTTACTTTCGGGGGGGCCTTACATTGGGTGCCCCAGCAGTGTGGCCTACAGGCCCCCTCCTGCTGGGACACTGCGGGAGCGGGTCGCACGTCACGTGCGCCCGCTCATTACATATGCACTGCATCCCCCTGTCAATCAGCGACAGGGGGAGCAGTGCATTATACAGTATATATGGGCCCCCTATTGCTGGCACACTCCCCCCTGTTATGAGGCCCCCACCGCTGCTGCTGCTGAAGACATCTTACCCTCCAGGGTCTTCTTGCAGCAGCCAGCGCGTCCGTCCGTCCTCTGTACTCGGCGGTCTTCCGGATCATGTGACCCGTCGCAGCGCATGACGTCATCGCGACTGCGACGGGCCGGTCACATGATCCGGGAGACCGCCGAGTACAGAGGACGGACGGACGCGCTGGCTGCTGCAAGAAGACCCTGGAGGGTAAGATGTCTTCAGCAGCAGCAGCGGTGGGGGCCTCATAACAGGGGGGAGTGTGCCAGCAATAGGGGGCCCATATATACTGTATAATGCACTGCTCCCCCTGTCGCTGATTGACAGGGGGATGCAGTGCATATGTAATGAGCGGGCGCACGTGACGTGCGACCCGCTCCCGCTCCCCCCCCCCTCCGCTAGCGGCCTTACATTGGCCCCCCCGGTTGTAAGGCCTTATAATCGGGGGAGGCCTTACATTGGCAGGCCCCCCCTTTACCCCCAGGCGGCCTTACAATCGGGGGGGCCTTACTTTCGGGGAAACACGGTAGTGAGCTGTCTCAAGATCTTTGCAACCTTACTGTTGCCAAACATACTGATGACATTGGTAAAGAACAATTTCTAAACTATTGAAGGTCTCAGCGAACACTGCTGGAGACATAATCCAGAAGTGGAAAGAACATCATTTCACCATAAATCAGTCACGACCAGGTGCTCCCGGCAAGATTTCAAACGGAAGAGTGAAAAGAATTATTAGAAGAGTTCTCCAAGTGCCAAGGACCACTACTATGTAGATGAAAAGCGTTGTTCTGAATAGTTTTTCTCATCACTGCCTGTCTTGACATTTGTCTGACCGATGCACACTGAAAGCACTTTGTAAGTTTTAACTATTTTTGAAATAAATTGAAATTTTACTAAACTGCATTTTCCTATGAAGTTCCTTCAATTGCGGGATCACCCTTCATCTGTTCTGGATTGTTTATACACAGCTGCCCTGCTGCAATCCCCATGGAAATAGGAGGACTCTCACAGACAGGGAGACATACGCTTAGCCGACTATTTTTTTATGTTTCATATAATACAGTACAGTAGAGTTATAGAAGTGCCTTACAGATGACGTTCTGTCGAATGGAGTGATTCAATTTTCCCATCATTTCCATCTCCGAGACCTAGATAACAACTTCTTCCAGTCACAACTCGTCTTTAGAGAATATAACACAGACACATTTGACTTCTCACATTTCCAGCTTCATCCCTATCTATCCCCAACCTGAATAAGCTCTTCATTTTTCTAATACTCTAATTCTGAACTGCTGCTGTTGTTTGTGCCCCTATTACTAATCCTTTCAGTACCTTATCCACCACTGTGCCTCTAAACAAAATAAATGCCTCCTTTGTGCCTCTAGAACAGTTGGTAATTTAAATAATTGTAAATTACCAACTGTCAGATTCAAGGGAAATCTTGAAATCTTGGACTGTGTGTAGCCCTTGAGGCTTGGAGTTGCCCACCCCTGCTCTAGAAGGTAAATTTTCCCCTTGAGAAATATTAATTCCCTGTGCAAGTACCCTAGAAAACAGAGCCCACATTTTGCCTCCTAGAAAGTAATAATATGTCCAGTGTGCCCATTTCGCAATCACAATACACTGAGTGCCCCTAAGCCAACAATACTTCTTAACCCCTTCACAGCCAAGGACATACCAATACGTCCATGGCCATGTCCCTGGTTTTAATGTGAGCTCACGAGCTGAGCAAACATCTTTCCTTGCACATATCAACTGATCTGATTAGCCGACATGTGCAGCTTACAGGCGATTGTTAACTAGGTAGATTGTGCTGTCAAATTCTGACAGTCTGATCTAACATGTGCTGGCGGGGAGCGTGCCTTTCCATGACACGATCATGGGGCACCAATTGGTTGTCATGACAGTGAGGGGTTAGATGATGAAGTTCTTGTGAATGCCAGCTGAATTTCAGCACCGTGGAGGGCACCCCGCTGAGATTTCAGGACCGCGGCTAGATTTTGAAATTTCAGCAGGGGACAGCTCCTGAAGCTGCGATCTGCCGATTCCGGCAGAAAACAGGACTGAAGGGCATAGTTGCCCTCCGATTCTCTTCTGTCCTATCAGGTTCTGTCTGGTGCTTGCTACAAAACACTGTACAGAACCTGATAGAAAAAAACGTGGTGTGAAGCCAGCCTTAGGCTGCCTTCAGACTTGCAGATGCATCTGCAGCGTTTTGCAGATGCATCTGCAAGCACAAATCACACACTCCCGCCCGCACCATGGACGCGAGATGTGCGGGCGGGAGTGTGTGATTTGTGCGCAGGCATCCGCGTGCGCACAGATCACTAATGGCGGGCAATGAGAGCGCACGGCGGTCCGCAAGCATCTGCAGACCGCCGTGCGCACCATTATAAACATAGGGGCCGCGGTCTGCATGCAGATGCATCTGCAAAACGCTGCAGATGCATCTGCAAGTCTGAAGCCAGCCTAAGGGTACTTTCATTTGCAAATCTGGCAGAATTCTGACTTTATTGAAAAAAAACAAAACAAAAAATGGATCCAGCAACATTGCGGCAACATTGCATCTGGTTAATATATTTGCAATGGAGTTTCGAACATGTGCAGTGATTTGCAGTTTCATCTGGGTCCGGCGAATGCAGCAGTTCAGGCTTGTTTTAAAAGTGCATTTTGCAGCTGTTTTTGACCGAAGCCTGAAGTGCCAGATTTGCCAGATCCGGATCCCTAATAGTTAAACCACATTTACAGAACGTTATTTAAAATGCATTGGTCAGAATGCAATGTTGTCGGATCTGTTTTTTTTTTCTAAAAAAGGCGGAATTCTACCGGACTTGAAAAACGCTGATGTGAAAGTACTTTAAAGAAAACCTGAAGTAGAAAAGGCTGATAAATACCTTAACTGAAAATACCACAGATGTGAAAGTAGCCTAAGGCTGGCTTCACACCACAGTTTTGTGCATCAGGTTCTGTCCAGTTTGAGAACCTGATCCAGTGTTTTGCCTCTTATGTATCCCCATGGTGCTGGATTGGTCATATTTGGTCATCAGGTTTTGTGTATTCTGTGCCTGATCCATTTTTGTCTGGTTTTTCACTGTCCTCAAAATCAGAGCCTGCATCATTTTTTGTCTCCAGTGCAAAAATGAGACAAAACTGGATCCGGGGCGATCCGGTGCCCATAATATGGGAGTCTACGAGCTCCCGATCTGGGAAAAAATCAGGTTGTTTCCGAGATCCGATCTTTTCAACAGGGCATGCTCAGAAATCCTTGCCGTCCAAATTTCAGCACCATGGACAGCAGTATTTCATACACAGGCTGTGAATTCAGCACCTTGGACAGCGGCAGAGCAAACACAGGCAGACTTCAGGACCATGGACAGCAGCACAAAGCGAATTCTGCAATAAACAGTATCAGAGGGCATATTTGGCCATACTTTGTGCTCATCCTGTGCTGTCAGGTTCTGTCCGGTGGATCCTGCAAAAAACAGGATCCAACCTGACAGACAAAAAACGTGGCTTCACAGCAGGTTTTTTCAAATCAGACAAGATCAGGTTTTTAAGCCAAAACTTGATGCTTTCAGCATCCAATGTTTTGCTCATTCACTTTAATTGTGTCAGGTAGAATCCTGTTGCTTCAGGTTGCTACCTGATACCATGGGCAAAAAACTGGACCCTGAAAACATCAGGGGTTTGCTGAAAACCTGATCTAGCCTGATTTGAAAAAACCTGAAGTGTGAAACTAGCCTTTGATGAAAGTAAAAGTATGCATGTTTGGTATCTACAAACTCATACTAACCTGGGGAATTATACTGATAGGTCAAATTTGCCATATGGTAAACATGGTAAATAAAAAACCTGATAATCAATAGTGAAATTGCACTTTTTTTCCAATCTCAAGCCACTTGGAATTTCTTTCCCGTTTTCCAGTACACTATATGGTAAAATGAATGATGTTATTCAAAAGTATAACTTACTTGTCTATCAAAAAACAAGACCTCATATGGCTATATGAACATGATGTTCCCTGAGGAAGGAGCTCGGTATGTGGCTCTGAAACGCATCGGATAATAAAAACATAAGTAGATCCAAGCATCCCTGTGTCTTGGTTCCTTCGGTCCTGGAGCAGCAGGGCGGACAGTGAGGCACTTCGTCCAAGAAAATCTGCACTGCGTGTAACCCGGCTTTTAGGCGTGCTCCTGCCCTGCTCTTAAAGGGTCAGCGCGTTATTACTCGGAAGTCCATCTTAGCCTATGGCTTAGAGGCACTAGGTATTTAAGGCATCCTCCCAGTAGGGGAGGTGCCTGAACAACTTGCTAGCTTAGTCAGTCCTTGCCTGCTGCTTAGCTAGTTGTCATTCCTATTTCCCTGTGTTCACCATCTGTTCCTGTGTCCTAACTTCACATACCAGTCTGTACCTGCAGTGCTATTTGTATTAGCCTGCATCTGCCATCCTACCTGCTACAGCCACCCCTGCTGCACCTGACTAAACACAAGACTGCGTCGATATCTATTCCTGCATCACCTGGCTGCACCTAAGACTGTACCTGGGTCCATTCCTGCGTCTCCTGCCTTAGAAGTCAGCTGCCACAGTTCCTCTGTGGTCCAGTGTGTCCACTTTCCCTTGCTGAGCTTGGCATGTGTAACACACAGCAGCAGAGAAAAAGCAGTAATTTTATCAAAAGGACAGTGACACATTGATGGAATCAGTGTCTCTGCCCCTACATCTGCTGCTTTAAATAGGGTAGCAAAAGATTGACAACAGATTCCTTTTAAGCACGTTAGCACTTTAATGTCCAGTATTGTATGATTTAGTAGTATATTTTACATCTCTTTAGATTTATCATTATAAAGCTAATAATAAATACTACTCTTGTTAAATCTAATATATAAAACTGAATGTGTGTGTGTATGTATTTGTGTATGTATGTCCGGGATTGGCGTCTACACCGTCGCAACTACAGCCACAAAATTTTGCACAGTCACACGTCTGGACCCCGAGAGCGTCATAGGCTATGTTGTGAGGCGAAATTTTAACCCCGCGCGTTCCAGTTCACCAAACAATTTTGCCCCTATCTACATAATGGGGAAAAAGTGAATGGAAAAGTGTTGAGGAAAATCGACAGCTGTCAGCTATAGCCACAAAATTTTGCACAATCACACATCTGGACCCCGGGAGCGTCATAGGCTATGTTGTGAGTTGAAATTTTAACCCCGCGCATTCCAATTCACCAAACAATTTTGCCCCTATCTACATAATGGGGAAAAAGTGACAGTTACCAGTTCACAGTTGTGAATGAGAGGGGCTTAATGATAGCGCCAAAGACTAACAGCACATACCAGCATATAGTCACTAAGGTGGGGCCCCAACATGAGATATTCACCACACACGGGGACATGTATACACACCACACGCACACAAAGAGTAACAGCAAGTGTATAGTTGCTAAGGTGCAGCCCCAATATTGGATACTCACCACGCACCCGAACAAACACACACACAGCACAAAGAGACACACACAACACAGAGACACACACACACACTCCCACGGACACACACACACACCCTATAGCGACACATGCACTCACCCCACAGGGACACACACAACACACACACACCACACAGACCCCCCCCACAGGGACACACACACATACACACCCTATAGGGACACATGCACTCACCCCACAGGGACACACACATACACACACCCCAGGGACACACACATCACACAGACAGACACAGATGTGCACAAATCACCTCACACAACTCGCCTCATACGTGTGCTATCTTTAATTTCCAAATATAAGCATCTGATTAAAAACAGCCAATGTGCAACTCATGTGCCATATAGGGAATTAAGGCAGATGTCAGTCACATGAGCTGTCTATTATGTGTATGTGTGAGGTAACATATACTGCCCGGCCGGGGAGAGGGTTTACTGTTGGCTGGAGATTTATTAGGCTGCCTATAACAACCAATCACAACTCAGCTTCTATTTTCTTACAGGTCATTAATATGACATATTCAAATTCTATTTTGTTATAGCTAACATCAGTTATTTATTAACCCGGGCGTAGCCGGGTAGTACAGCTAGTAAACTATATACAGTAATACCTTGCCTTATGAGCTGAATTTGTTCTGTGACTGAGCTCTTAACCAAACTTGCTCTTATGTCAAATTAAATTTCCTCATTAAAATTAATGGAAATCCATGTCGGGATAGATCTAGTCCTCTGCATCGGGTCACCCTAAGCACTCGGTCGAATGCTTATTCCCTCAGCCTCATCTACAAAGCCATTAAGCCGTGTATCTCCTGGACTGATACTTCTCCTGGCCCGGGTAGGTGGACGTTACAACTTCCCTCTTATACACTAACTGATCTCCTCCAGGCCACTCTACGTTTAAATGCTGCCCTACCACATGATAGCTACTCTACAATGGCGCTCATGATCTTCCACAGAGCATATATATCACCTACACTCAAGGCTAAAATGTTGATGGGAGGTCACTATCCTTGTTCTAAATGCTCTCATTCGCCGGCGGACATTTTTCACTGTCTTTGGGAGTGTCCTAACATACAAGATATCTGGAAACAACTCCATACTTATCTCCACACCTCCTTTAATATTCCCTTTGTGCTATCTCCAGAGTGGGCATGGTTTAACATTTTGCCGCGGAGCCAGATCACAAATCTTACTACCTCACAGAAGCGTATCCTGATGATATGGGCTGCGGCTACTAGAAAGAGTATTCTTCACTTGTGGGCACAACCTACGGTTCCTAATTTAACATTCATTTCTGGTAAGGTCAAATATCTCTTCCAATTGGAATGGACTGAAGCGTTGTTACATAAAGAGCAATATACAGAACGTTTCTTTCTTATATGGTCTAATTTTATGGATTTGCAGCCATTATCCGTACGCCAGTCACTTCATAGCTGTTTCCAATTTACTGACTGGTACATGGGCCAGCTGGCGGCTGGTACAAGTCCGATTAGACTTGTCTAACGCATCTTATGCCATCTTCCCTGCCTGGGGAGGGGGGAGGAGGGGGGGGGGAATTTGTTGAACGGTTTAATGCCTTGAATTTATATACTGACCATGCAACATTTGAGGAAACTTGAAAAACCTTTGTCTTTAATATCTGACTGAAATTTATTGTACTTCTCTATATACTCAACTTGTATTTTCACTGTACATTGTTTTTTTTTCTGCTTTTGCCCAATAAAGGCTTAATAAAAAAAAAAAAAAAATTAATGGAAATGCTATTAATCCATTGCAGTACCTATGTATGGCCCCCCATCCTGCTTTATGGCCCATATGCTGTTACTCTATATACAGTATGATCTCCCAACCTGGTACATGGCCCCGTCCTGGTATATAGGATCCCCATCCTGGTACATGGCTCCCATCCTGGTATATATGGTCCCACATACTGGTATAAAGGATTCCCCATCTTGGTACGTGGCACCCCATCCTGGTTCATGGCCTCCATAACGCTACACACTGATTAGCTATGATTAGGATGCTGTATTCACTGCTCTCCATGCTCAGAATGATGGCTGACGGAACAGGAAATATTCAGTTGCTCAATGATTGGGCACATGTAATCACGCAGCAGCTGCAAACTCACGTTTGTGTTTGTATCTCGAAGCAAAAAAAAAAATACAGAGCGATGGCTCTTATCTCAAAACATTTGTATGTTGGTGCGCTCTTGAGTTAAGGTACTTCTGTACCGGTCTATTTGAATGTCCTCCAGAAATGTGTATGGCTGGAGGTTTGTATAGTTCATATCATAATTTTACTTTTTCAGTTCTAAGGAGAATTTCCATTTACGCTTAGTATAACGCAAAAAACTATTAGATAATATTGTGATGTCTGAATACCAAAAGATATAGAAAGATGTTAAGGCTCATTGACTGGCATTTGAAATTTTTTGTAGTGGAATAATATTTAAAGGGATTGTCTGATTTAAATCCATTAATCTGCTGTCACTCTGTGCCACACCCTTGCCAGGGCTGCCACTAGGATTTTTGGGGCCCCCCACTGGCAAACTATTGGGGCCCACCCTGGGATTCCACTCCAGCTCTGCCTCCCACTATTGGAAAAACTCTACTTTTACATCACGTTCTCACTAATCTCACTAATCACATATTAAAAGTTCCCATCAAACACCAGATGACATACAAACATAGCTAGGTTTGCATTGGCCTGGAGCGCAGTCAATTCTTTGATAATAAGTTTTGTAAATCATATACATCATATAGGAAACTGCTGTATATACATTACACAGGAGACACTGAGCCTATACAGCACAGCAGAGGGCTATGGGGGCACATAGACAGGGGATGAGCTGTGCTTTGCAGGAGCCACAGGAATGTATGATCTCCTCCTCTCACCCTCTCCCAAGGCCCCCATCAATTGAGGGGTGAGCTGAGCTCTGCAGGCAGGAGCCACAAGGATGTTCTCTCAATCATGGCAGTTTAATGCTTTAGTGCAGCTGCCATGGGACACAATCCATTTTCATTTTGAGAGTTCTTTTGCTGCTGTTTCTTCCACAGGCAGTAGGAAGCATGGTCTTACTGTGTAGAGTGGTATGATTATTCTAAGCTTGTGCTTATACACAGGGTCGGCTCCAGGTTTTATTGGGCCCGTGGTGGACCCTATAATCCTCCATATAGCATAATGCAGCCTCTATAATCCTCCATATAGCATAATGTGGTCTATAATCCTCCATATACTGTAGCATACTGTGGTCTCTATAATCCTCCATACAGCATACTGTAGCTTCTATTATCCTCCATATAGAATTCTGTGGCCTCTATAATCCTCCATACAGAATACTGTAGCCTCTATAATCCTACATATAGCATAATGTATCCTCTATTATCCTCCATATAGTAAAATGTGGCCTCTATAATCCTCAATATAGCATAATGTAGACTCTACAATCCTCCATATAGCATAATGTGGTCTCTATAATGCTGCATATAGAATACTATGGCGTCTAATGTCCTGCATATAGTGTACTGTGACCTCTATTATCCTAAATATAGCATACTGTGACCTCTATTATCCTCATTATAGCATATTGTGGCCTCTATTATCCTCCATATAAAATACTGTGGCCTCTATTATCCTCCATATAATCCTGGATATCCTCCATATTATCTTCCATATATATGATGGTACATAGCCCCCCATCAAGGTACATCATCCCCTATCCTGGTACATGGTCCCCCCATCTTGGTATTAGATGCCTCCATCCTAGTATTAGGCCCCCCCTATCCTGGTATTAGGCTCCTCATCCTTGTATTAGTCCCCCATTCTTGTATTAGGCCCCATGTCTTGGTATTAGCCACCCTATCCTTCTATCAGGCCACCCATCCTTGTATTAGGCCCTCATACCGGTACTAGGCCCCCTGTCCTGGCATTAGCCAACCTATCCTTCTATTAGATCCTCCCATCCTTGTGTTAAACCCCCCATCCTGGTATTAGGCCCCCTATGCTGGCAGCCTGGCACACACAAAAATAGATACATTATTTCACTCACCTCGCCAGTGCTCCCAGAACTGCATATCCGCTGCGTCCTTCTGTCTTTGTGGGACATCTAATCCTGTGAGCGGAGCTTGGCGATGATGCCACAGAGCTGCATCGGTCACGTAATCGAATACCTGGCACAGCCAGAAGGATGCTGTGCATGTGTAGTGCTTGAAGTGCTGGCGAGGTGAGTAAAAATCACCCACACATGATTGCAAGGGGCTGCAAAGGCAGTGGGAGGTCATATTGGCCCACTCATTAGCCTAATATAATATTCACCTCTCAGCGCCGGCTTCAGTGCTGAGATGATGGGCAGGGAGTGAAGTGAATATTTTATAGGCTAATGAGCGGGCCCATGTGACCTCCCGCTGCCTTTGTAGCCTGCTCCAGCCTCTGGCAGTCCTGATTGGAGAGTTCTTGGAGTGGGCCCCCTGCTGAGGTAAACAACCATGCCCCCGGCGTCTGCAGCCGAGCCCCCCTGTGTACCGACAGCCACGGGGCCCCTAACAATGAGGCCCTGGTGGCAGCCCTGACCCCTGCACTGTGCATTGTGATGATTTGCCGTTGTCAGAGCTGGGAATGGCGGTCACGTGGCCACAAGTATTCAATATGCATAAACCCCAGAGGTAACTCTATTTTGGAAAGTAGCCCTTAAGGTATTTATCAAGGGGTTTAGAGACCATTTTTACACATTATTATTATTATTATTACACATTATTTATTATTAATATTTTGAGGTTCTTTAAACTTTTTGGTCCTTTTTTTCCATTTTTTAAGATCATAAAACAACAATTCTGTTTTTATTTTTTATTATGTTTACGTGGTGTTTTCTTGGCAAGATTGTGTGCTCATTTCATATTTTGGATATGTATCTATTATATACTTTAGTATATACTAAATGATGCTACATGTGTACCAGTAGTTTTTTTCACAATAAAAGAATCAAAAGAAAAAAGGGCTATTTCCATTTTTACATGATTATTTTTCTAAACTTTTTTTTTGCGGGTGTGATTCAAGTCTAGCGTTACACAAGGACAGGAGGAGCATCACACATCATTTCTTTTCTTTCCTGTACTAGAAACCTGTCATCACCTCCCTCCATCCCTCTCTTCTGCTAATAGCTACATTTTTATATGCTTGTGTGACCCTAGCCTTGGTCGTAGACACACAGTGCAAGATGCATGCGAGATACTCGCATGAGTTTCGCATGCCTAACCCGGCCGCCAGCTCTCTGGACAGGAGTGTGTCAGCTGCATGTGTTTTTACAGCACTTGTCTGTGTTTTTACAGTGGTATGAGTGAACCCTAAGGCTACATTCACACACAGCGTTTTTGATGCACTTTTGAGGATCCGTTTTTGCAGTGGCAGTGCAGTGAAACGGATCAATTTCTGAGCCTCCCAGCAAAGTCAATGAGTTTTCCAGATTTGTCATTCAGACAAGACCTTTTGCTGTGATGTGTTTTTTGCCTCAAAAACTGATCCTCAAAAAGAATGAGCCGTCAATTTGTGTGGGGTTTTCCCGATCCGGGTTTCCCATTGAAACCATTGAACTTAAAAAAACTTAAATGCAACGTTCTAAAACGCATTCAAAACGGATCAATAACGGATCATCCTTCTTTTGATGTTTTTTTTTTTTTTGAAAAGCTGATCCAGTTTTGCAGCTGAAAAACAAATCCTCAAAAAAATGCATCAAAAATGTTGTGTGTGTGAATATAGCCCTAGGCTACATTCATACTATGCGTTTTCTGATCCATTTTTGCAATTTTTTTTTTGCAGTGCAATGCATAAAACGGATCACTCAAATGAAATCCCAGCCAAGTCAATAGGTTTTCATTTTTGCCATTCAGACTGTGCGCTTTTACAGTGCTCCGTCTTTTCACTTCAGGAGAGCTCATTTTTAGTAATCAGCATGTTAGTTTCTGTTGCGTTTTTCTGATCCGTTTTATAGGAACCATTGTAATGGGACTAAAAAAATGCATCACACCAAAATGCAGCAAAAAACAGATCAGAAACGGGTGATCCATTTTTTCTGCTTTTTGGAAAACAGCCCCTGTTTTGCAGCAAAAAACACACCAGAACAAAGGAGAAAAAAACACTGCGTGTGTGAATGTAGCCTTAAGGCTGAGGTCAGACTTGGATATGGACCCACGTTTCGAGCCAGCGCTGAAACTGGCCAGTGTTAATGGCATGCGCTGGATGGAAACGTGGGTCCACAGACTAGCTGTGTTTACCTTAGTAGCAGCGGCATACAGAGCTGCATGATGGCCGATTTTCAGGAGCAGGCAGCGTTTACTGTGCGCGGAGGAAAAGCGGCCGCCCAGTAGCTCTGTGTGCGGCTGCTACTAAGGTAAACACAAGGTTTCTATGGACCCACGTTTCCATCCAGTGCATGGCGTTAACGCTGTCCGGTTTAAGTGCTGGCTCGAAACGTGGGTCCATATCCTAGTCTGACCCCAGCCTTAGAGTATATTTTACACATTGCTTTTTTTTACTTGTGAAATATCACAAAACCTGCTCTCTTGGCAGTAAAAAAGCTGCTTCCATAAAGCAGGCTTTGCTGCACTTTTTTTTTTTGCTGCATTTTTAGTTGTGTTTTTGGTTTGTCATTTCTATAAAGTACATTTTTAAATAACGCTGGTTTCATTCACCATAAAAGCAGCAAAAATTCAAGAAAAGAATTAGCTAAAAATGGAATGGTGTTTTTGCCTTTTCTCATTGCTTTCAATGGTGAAAAAAAGCTGCAAAAACACTGACAGAATTGACATGCCGCTTCTTTAAAAAATGCAGTAGTTTTCCAGTTCAGCCAGGGAAAAAAGCAAGTATGTTTGTGCATGAGGTTACTGAAATCTCATAGCTTTAGTTGCTGATGCGAAAAGCAGCTTTTAATTTGCATAAAACTCAAGTAAGGGTGGAGGCACACTGGCGTGAGACTCACGCGAGTCTCACGCTTGTAAAAAACGCATGTCACTCGCACTGATGTTAACAAATTGGCCAGGGCACAGTGGTCCGTTTTACGCAGTCGCCTCTCGCATGTCGCCGGCAGTGCGATTCCACTCGCAGCATGCTGCGTATGTGTGCGATTCCTACGCGCGTACGGCCAATGCAAGTCTATGGCGGTGTTTTTTTTCTCGCATGAAGTCAGCACACCATGCGAGTTACATGCGCGAAATACGCTTGTACGTGACAGGAAGTACAAGCTGATTCCAATTCTGAAGTGCACCTGCATGCCTCCAAGCCTCAAAAACACGTTAAACACGGATCGCCGTTTGTGACTGAAAAAACGCACTCGCATCGCACTCGCACCGCACTCGCACACAACTCGCACCGCAATCGCGGACAAATACGCGACACGGTCGCAGAAATGGCTAGCGTACAAAACGCTCCGTTTTTCACGCCCCTAGTGTGCCTCCACCCTAAATAAAATGCAAAAACGCAACATGTGAACATAGCCTGAGTGTAAGGGTACCGTTACACGTCGCAACTTTGCATGCAATTTCACTTGCAATTTGCTGGTTGCAGTGAAATCATGGACACATTGTTACATTTGTACACCGCAACAAAATAGAACAATGTGTCCATGATTTCACTGCAACTAGCAAATTGCAAGTGAAATTGCATGCAAACTTGCGACGTGTAACGGTATCCTAAGGAAGTAGAAGGAAAAGGGAAAACAAATTGAATTTGCATCTTTACAATGACAGCAAAGAAAGATTATGAACAGTTTACCATATTCTTAGGATTTCAACTATGAAATTGCTGTTCCTCTCAACCAAAGAAAGACTCTTCTTTTGAATATTATTTTATGATATTGCATGATTTTAATTTACATTGTAAAAATGCAAAATAAATTAAATTATGTATTACCAAATGGTAGATTCAAATGGTCTTTTTTGTCTAAAATTACAGATCTCAGATTACAATAACTAAGTTGTCTGATAGCTGAGAGATACTAAACTTCTGCTAGTCCAAACAAAGCCCGTAGAACTGTGAAGTATTGAACATAGCTATGTGTATGAATGGGGGAACAGCATGAAATCACTTGACAGTAATACAAAAACAATAAAACTATGTTTTCGTATAGTGTGTCTATCTGCTGATTGGTATGAAAGACAAGTGCAGTCTCTGGGGATGAGCAGGTTATCTGATCGTTCCTTCTCCTTAAGCAAATTGACAAAAATGAAAATAAAGCAGGTTGGCAAAGAGTTATGGCCACTTTACACGTCCCGATATCATCGTCCAACTTCGATAAAAAGTCACGTGGTTTGTGCGTTGGCGACAATATCGTTCGTGCGTTGTGTGGTGTAAATGACCAATTCGATGCAAGAATGATGCCAAACCGATATCGGGGAAGGACTGTGCAGGCTCTCCAACTGCCCGATATTGGATGGACGATCTGGCAGGATCGTGCTGTGTGACAGCCCAACAACGACTTGGAGAACAACTTCCCCTATTCTCTCCCATGTTAAATGGTTGTTCCCTGGTTCGCGCGTACAAGGGGGCGTAGACATCGCAGTTGTGTTGCCTGCCAATATCTCCCTGTGTGACAGCTCCTATGCGATCTTGGATTTCAGCCAAAAAAAATGTGCACTCCCGTGCCGTTGTATACAATATCGAAATGATGTTGGGATGTGTAAAGTGGCCATTAGTAAAGATCTTTTCACACTGCGTTTTTGTTATGTTCAGTGGTTCTGCGCACTGTATCAGATAAATGCCTCTCCATTAATAATGCCAGGGCTGGATGCCAGCTGAAATTACACAGCACGCATTAACCACATAAACCAGTATCCCAGTTGCCACCACACCAGGGCAATCAAGAAGAGCTAAGGCAAAATGCCAAGATTTCACATCTAATGGATGAGCCTCTTCTGGGGTGGCTGCGGGAGGTTATTTTGAGGCTGGGAAGGTTGCAATAACTATGGACCTTCTGGTCCTGGTAAAACTAGACTGCAGTTGTCTGCTTTACCTTGGCTGGTTATCAAAAATAGGGAGGACTTCACACTGGTTTTTTTTGTTTGTTTTTTTAAATATCTATTTTTTGACTAAGAACTGTAAAATCTATCTTTCTATCTATTTTCATTTATCCATCTTTTCACTTCTTTTACACATATAAAAAAGCATTAATTTCAGTATCATGCATTTCTTCCAGTATGTCACACGGATCACTTCCTTGCGCGGTACTTTTGGCAACCATCTTGCAGGTAAAAAATGGACATGTGTCTGTGTGACTCACACGGACGCGTGTGTGGCTGACACCTTTACACAGTCCTTGTGAACTTTGTCTGTGTTATGTGACTGCAAGCATGCGATATGTATATTCCCATCCCCATTCCTACTAGAATGTTTCTGGCCTTGCTCAATAGAGTTGCATTAAGTGAAGCTGAGCAAGTCTAGTTGGCATGTTACCGCATATATGCAAATCACATACTTGCAGTCATACGCCTGCCGAATCACCACAGCACTGTGAGCAATGTGAGGATTCACAAGTCTGCAGGCACATAAAAGGACACAGAGTGAGAGTTTTGAGCATTTGAGGAGGAGTCGAAGAGTTTCTGCTCCAAAAACTCAATGTAAACACACCATAACTTACACAGTTTTTGGAGCAAAAAAATCAGTTGAGGATTTTTCAGTTTTAACATAGCCATGAAGTATGTTATGATTTGCTACACGTGTACAAGATCAGAACCACTGTCAGTGAATGAATCCAGCAAAAGAATGACCATCAGTAGAGGAATTCAGAACCAGAACCACCTAAGGCTGCTTTCACATCAGCGTTTCTTTGAAATCGCGGCAGATGCGGTGAAAAAAAAACGCATCTGCCGTGATTACCACATAACTGCTGCACTTGCGGCACAGTTGCGGCACAGTTGCGGCAAGCCCCATACAATGTATATGCGGGCTTGCGGCAGGTGCGGAAAGTGCGGTTTTGGCACTTGCGGCAGGTGCGGCCGCGAAAAAAACGCGGCTGACCGCGGTTTTTTTCGCGGCCGCACCTGCCTCAAGTGCCAAAACCGCACTTGCCGCACCTGCCGCAAGCCCGCATATACATTGTATGGGGCTTGCCGCAACTGTGCCGCAAGTGCAGCGGTTATGCGGTATGCGGTAATCGCGGCAGATGCGTTTTTTTTCACCGCATCTGCTGCGATTTAAAAAAAACGCTGATGTGAAAGTACCCTTAGTAGATGAATGCAGGGTCAGAAGCACCATTAATAGATGAATGCAGTGACAGAACCACCATCAGTAGATGAATGCAGCAACAGAACCACAGTCAGTAGCTAAATGCAGCGACAGAACCACCATCAGTAGATGAATGCAGGGTCAGAACCACCATCAGCAGGTGAATGCAGGGCCAGAACCACCATCAGTAAATGAATGCAGAGCCTGAACAACCGTCAGTACATGAATGCAGCACCAAAACCACCATCAGTAGATGAATGCAGTGCCAGAACCACCATCAGTAGATAAATGCAGTGCCAGAACAACCATCAAGACATGACTGCAGCGCCAAGCTTACTAAAGTAATTCATTTCAGTGTCAGATCAGCCTCATGATACACTTATGTCACATGAACCTATACCTCCCAGCATGTCTTTAAAAATTGTAAGACTATGCTGGGAGTTGTTGTTACCATTCATCATCAGACTGTGGACTATAAAGGAACCACAGTACGGATGAGATACAGGTATGATCATAAACTTTTACATCTTGGCACCTTATACAGTAGATGACATTTTCACTGATTGGAGTTATTCCCATTCCTTTTCTTTCTATGTAGCATAAGCACTATGTTGACATCCACAATTTGTCTCTCCATTCTTCCCTCTACTCCATCTTCAGCAGCACTTTCCGACATGATCGCAAAAGTATCACTATACTGCCCCAGAAATATACAGTTAGGGCCAGAAATATTTGGACAGTGACACAAGTTTTGTTATTTTAGCAAAAACATGTTCAGAAATACAATTATATATATAATATGGGCTGAAAGTGCACACTCCCAGCTGCAATATGAGAGTTTCCACATCCAAATCGGAGAAAGGGTTTAGGAATCATAGCTCTGTAATGCATAGCCTCCTCTTTTTCAAGGAACCAAAAGTAATTGGACAATGGACTCTAAGGGCTGCAATTAACTCTGAAGGCGTCTCCCTCGTTAACCTGTAATCAATGAAGTAGTTAAAAGGTCAGGGGTGGATTCCAGGTGTGTGGTTTTGCATTTGGAAGCTGTTGCTGTGACCAGACAACATGCAGTCAAAGGAACTCTCAATTGAGGTGAAGCAGAACATCCTGAGGCTGAAAAAAAAGAAAAAATCCATCAGAGAGATAGCAAACATGCTTGGAGTAGCAAAATCAACAGTTGGGTACATTCTGAGAAAAAAGGAATTGACTGGTGAGCTTGGGAACTCTAAAAGGCCTGGGCGTCCACGGATGACAACAGTGGTGGATGATCGCCGCATACTTTATTTGGTGAAGAAGAACCCGTTCACAACATCAACTGAAGTCCAGAACACTCTCAGTGAAGTAGGTGTATCTGTCTCTAAGTCAACAGTAAAGAGAAGACTCCATGACAGTAAATACAAAGGGTTCACATCTAGATGCAAACCATTCATCAATTCCAAAAATAGACAGGCCAGAGTTAAATTTGCTGAAAAACACCTCAAGAAGCCAGCTCAGTTCTGGAAAAGTATTCTATGGACAGATGAGACAAAGATCAACCTGTACCAGAAGGATGGGAAGAAAAAAGTTTGGAGAAGAAAGGGAACGGCACATGATCCAAGGCACACCACATCCTCTGTAAAACATGGTGGAGGCAACGTGATGGCATGGGCATGCATGGCTTTCAATGGCACTGGGTCACTTGTGTTTATTGATGACATAACAGCAGACAAGAGTAGCCAGATGAATTCTGAAGTGTACCGGGATATACTTTCAGCCAAGATTCAGCCAAATGCTGCAAAGTTGATTGGACGGCGCTTCATAGTACAGATGGACAATGACCCCAAGCATACAGCCAAAGCTACCCAGGAGTTCATGAGTGCAAAAAAGTGGAATATTCTGCAATGGCCAAGTCAATCACCAGATCTTAACCCAATTGAGCATGCATTTCACTTGCTGAAATCCAGACTTAAGACGGAAAGACCCACAAACAAGCAAGACCTGAAGGCTGCGGCTGTAAAGGCCTGGCAAAGCATTAAGAAGGAGGAAACCCAGCGTTTGGTGATGTCCATGGGTTCCAGACTTAAGGCAGTGATTGCCTCCAAAGGATTCGCAACAAAATATTGAAAATAAAAATATTTTGTTTGGGTTATGTTTATTTGTCCAATTACTTTTGACCTCCTAAAATGTGGAGTGTTTGTAAAGAAATGTGTACAATTCCTACATTTTCTATCAGATATTTTTGTTCAACCCTTCAAATTAAACGTTACAATCTGCACTTGAATTTTGTTGTAGAGGTTTCATTTCAAATCCAATGTGGTGGCATGCAGAGCCCAACTCGCGAAAATTGTGTCACTGTCCAAATATTTCCTAACTGTACATATCCCTCCACACACAGCCCCACTGTATAACACACACG
Source organism: Allobates femoralis (assembly GCA_033576535.1). Taxonomy (NCBI): domain Eukaryota; kingdom Metazoa; phylum Chordata; class Amphibia; order Anura; family Aromobatidae; genus Allobates; species Allobates femoralis. The sequence continues at coordinate 172,998,243 of JARQOC010000005.1, read as the reverse complement.
CACAAACACAGCACCACTGTATAACACATACACACAGCAACACTGTACAACACACACATACAGCGCCACTGTATAGCAACCATTAAATAATGAAAACTGAGGGCACCACAGTATTGGCCTTAGGTGATCACCAAACACACGTACAAAAGTAACAATATCAAGAGGGAAGAAAAAGCGGTGTGTATAAAGAAATGGGATCACCCAAACTTTATGAAAAAAAAAATTTTTATTCTTGTAATATGCAGACACAACCCCACAACTTCACAGGCTCCAGTATCGAATAAAGTGAATGCAATGTAAAAGGAAAAAAACTTTTTTTATATAACCAATTGGCGTTCCATTACACTTCTCCATAAACTTACATCTATAATGTATACAAGTTCAAGTGACAAGGGACCCACATACCCCCTCTCCACGCTCCAAATGCCGACAGCCTAGCAGAGCCTCATCTTGGGTCAGTTCTCCACTTAGAGGCTAGGTAACACTGGTTTAGCCATTTGCTGTTTTATGATTGTCTCATGTACCTGAACTTAATCGGATTGCATTTGAGTATTTTTTCTGGAACTGCTATGGTGTCGCTCAGGGTCATATGCACAGACCCGGTTTTTGGGCTCTTGGGAGCTTGCTTTATAGGTAGCAAACTAGCCTTCACTTGACACTTGAACTTATATAGATGCTACGTTTATGGAGAAGTGTAAAGGGAATGGCAGTTGGTTATAAAAAAAAGTTTTTTTCTTTTACCACTGCATGCACTTTATTCAGTACTGGAGCCTGTGAAGTTGTGGGTTTGTGTCTGCATATTATTGCACTTTATGCATTTTAATTGTTGTTTGCTGTGTCTCTTTCAAATAAAAATGTGTTATTTTTTCATTAAGTTTAGGTGATCCCATTTCTTTATACACACTTTTTCTTCCCTCTTGATACTCTATCTATAGCAACCACACACACAGGGCCAGCTCCAGGTTTTTGTGGGCCCTGAGTGAAAGCATCTCAGTGGGTTGTGTATATATAATATAGAGGCTGCATATATACAATATAGAGGCTGGGGACTGGATATGCAGTGGGTATGGAAAATATTCACACCTCTTAAATTTTCCACTCTTTGTTAACTTGCAGCCATTTGGTAAATTCAAAAAGTTCATTTTGTTCTCATTAATGTACACTCTGCACCCCATCTTGACTGATAAAATTGGGAATGTAGAAATTTTTGCAAATTTAGTAAAAAAGAAAAACTGAAATATCACATGGTCATAAGTATTCAGACCCTTTGCTCAGACACTCATATTTAAGTCACATGCTGTCCATTTCCTTGTGATCATATAAGTCAAATGGTCACAGCACCCTGTGGGTAAAAGCTGAACTGACTATTCCTCCAGTCAGCCACCTGGACGCAAGTCCAACCCAGAGAGTCCAATCCGGGTAATGCACACTGACTCACACAAGAAAGGACAGCGCCATTTCCCTGTGATCCTCCTTGAGATGATTCTACTCCTTCATTGGAGTACAGCTGTGTTTAATTAAAGTTTTAGGACTTGATTTGGAAAAGCACACACCTGTCTATAAAAGACCTCACAGCTCACAGTGCATGTCAGACCAAAGAGAATCATCAGGTCAAAGGAACTGTCCAAGGAGTTTGGAGACAAAATTGTGGCAAGGCACAGATCTGGCCAAGGTTACAAAAGAATTTATGCAGCACTCAATGTTCCTAAGAGCACAGTGGGCTCCATAATCCTTAAATGGCAGATGTTTGGGACCAGCTGAATTCTTCCTACTCCTGGCCATCCAGCCAAATTGAGCAATCGTGGGAGAAAAGCCTTGGTGAGAGAGGTAAAGAAGAACCCCAAGATCACTGTGGCGGAGCTCCAGCGATGCAGTAGGGAGATGGGAGAAGTTCCACAAAGTCAACTATCACTGCAGCCCTCCACTAGTCGGGCCTTTATGTCAGAGTGGCCCGACATAAGCCTCTCCTCAGTGCAAGACATATGAAAACCACCATAGAATTTGCACAAAAACACATGAAGGACTCCCAGATTATGAGAAATAAGATTCTTTGGTCTGATGAGACGAACATAGAACTTTTTGGTGATAATTCTAAGCAGGCACTGTTCATAAACTGCCCAATACAATCCAAACAGTGAAACATGGTGGTGGCAGCATCATGCTATGAGGGTATTTTTCAGCTGCAGGGACAGGACGACTGGTTGCAATTGAACGAAACATGAATGCGGGCAAGTACAGAGATATTCTGGATGAAAACCTCTTCCAGAGTGCTCTGGACCTCAGACTTGACTGAAGGTTCACCTTCCAACAAGACAATGACCCTAAGCACACAACTAAAATAACAAAGGAGTGGCTTCAGAACAACTCTGTGACCATTCTTGACTGGCTCAGCCAAAGCTCTACCTTAAACCCAATTGAGCATCTCTGGAAAGACCTGAAAATGGCTGTCCACAAACGTTCATCATCCAATCTGACAGAACTGGAGAGGATCTGCAAGGAAAAATGGCAGAGGATCCCCAAATCCAGGTGTGCAAAACTTGTTGCATCATTCTGAAGAAGACTCATGGCTGTACTAGCTCAAAAGGATGCTTCTACTCAATACTGAACAAAGGGTATGAATACTTATGACCATGTGATATTTCAGCTTTTCTTTTTTAATAAATTTACAAAAAAATTCTATTTTTTTCAGTCAACATGGGGTGCAGAGTGTATATTAATGAGAAAAAAATACATTTTTTAATTTACCAAATGGCTGCAATGAAACAGAGTGAAAAATTTAAAGGAGCCTGAATATTTTCCGTACCCACTGTATGTGTAATATAGAGGCTACAGTCTTTTTATGTATATATACAATATATAGACTGCGGGCTGTGTGTCTCCCCACTGTGCGCTGTGCCTCTCCCCCGTACACTGTGCCTCTCCCCTGTGTCTCCCTCTTGGGCTTCTTACCTTGTGTGCTGTGTCTAACCCCTCCTCTGATGGGGGAGCCCTGTGCACTGTGCCTCTAGGCCCTGTGCACTGTATTTCCTCCCTGACAGGGGGGGCCTTAGCGCTGCATCTCAGTCCCGCTTGACAGGGGGGGCCTGTGAGCTTTGTCTCCTCTACCACCTGACAGAGGAGCCCTGCGTCTCCTCACCCCACACCCCAACCTTTCTCCTCTCCCCCTCACAGGGGGGACCTGTTCTCTTGGTCTTCTCTACCCCCTAATAGGGAGGCCCTATGTCTCCTCTCCTCCCCTGACCTGTCTCCTCTCTTTCTCCTCCTCACAGGGGGTACCTATGAACTAGGTCTCCTCTACCCCTCCTTTGCAGTGGGGCCTTGTGTCTCCTCTCCCCAACCCCCTGACCTGTCTCCTACCCCTCTCCCCCTCACAAGGGGGACCTGTGACTTAAGTCTCCTCTACCCCCAGACATGGGGGCCCTATGTCTCCTCTCCACACCCCTTAAAACTGTCTTCTCTGCCCCTCCCCCTCACAAGGGGACCTATGACCTAGGTCGCCTCTGCGGCCCTGACAAGGGGGTCCTTTGTCTTCTCTCCTCTTCCTCACCCAGCGCTTTTACTTCCCTCCATTCAGTGTTGTCTGCAGCTTTCCTCCCATCAGACTGCTTCTAGTAATTAGCTGGCAGCATGTCAGGAGATTGTGAAAGTGAAACAGATCTGCCGCCGGCTAATTACTAGAAGCTGTTAGACGGGAGGGAAGCTACACACAACACTGAATACACACATATACACACACACATAATCATCAGCTCACACTGTGGAGTACTCACCATTCCTGCCGGCCGCCCCCTACCTGTGCCCAGAGTGCAGCTCTTAGTCACTAGAAGTGTGTGAGGAGGTCACAGCGTGATGACTTCATCTCACACGCTGCATATCCGGCCGCTGGCTGGTAGGAAGACAAGGTCGTGCACTGCAAGTGCGCTTTGTAATAAAATCACTGCCGGCAGCCCTGATCAGCCACCTGGGCACCGGCCTGGGGGACAAATGCATTCCTGCCCCCTGGCCCAGCCTGACCCTGCACTTGGGAGAAAGCACAGGCGAAGACAGGTCAAAGGAGAGAGCACAGAAGGGACAAGACAGCACAGGGGAGAGACAGCACAAAGGAGGAAAGAGAGAGTGGACGGACGGGAGAGTGCCTGGGTGAAGACAACTGCCCCTAGTGCCACAGACCCCACCCCATCTTGACAGCAAAGCGCTCCCAATGTAGTAGCATCGGGCCCACATCTAGTAAATAATTTAAAAGACAAAAATACAAAAATAGTTTTCTATGTCAATAACTATAACAGATCTGTGAAAAAAACACATGGAGGTAACATGTATGTGATCCTTTTTTTCTCCCCAGTTTTGAGTCTAATCTGAAATATGGATTAAATGTAGTGTGTGCTTGTGTGCTGTATTTTTTTTTTATAAGCAAATAATCCATTTGGAAATGTGGCGACCCACTGGTCAGTGCCCAACAGTAGGGGTACTGCACCCATAACTGAGTGTGCAGTATTCTTGTCATTGGGGAGTGTAAAGTCAACCTGGGGCTCTCATCCCAGCATCCCTACACCTAACATAGGGAACCTATTGTCCACCTGTTACCAGGGTAACCATCCTGGTGAGAGGAGCATTAGGGTAGAATGAGTGGGAACCACTCAGAGAGTTAGTCGGAGTAGTCTAGTCTGAAGAACAAGTCCTACAGGGACACCGCAGGGAGAGCGCCCAAAAGGAGCGGCGACCCAGACAGAAGGAGGAAACCCAGTGCTGGACCTTACCACAGTCTGAGGGAATCCTAGTCCACAACAGGGTACCGGCTCAAAGTCACGGTCCAGGCGAGTCTAACCCTGAGCCGTCAATACCGGTAGGTCACAGGTGTGCCCAAGGCAGCCCTGACCTCGTCCACAACGTGCAGCCCCACCAGAAGCACTAAACTGGGTGGAGCCCCTTAGAGAAGAAGGGTACCTCATAGCACCCAACGGGCCTGGTAGACAAGTGGGCTGTGCAAGACAGCGCAAGGATAGTAAGGAGGAGCAAGTAAAGACACAGAGGACAGTGAAGGTACTAAGGAAGGAACACTCTGGGAGCCTCAAAGAGACTGTATTCTCCCCAATGACTACCCAGCAAGCTACCCGCAAAGACTGTGTAACCGTGTACCCGAACTGCTAAAAACTGTTTCCAGTAAAGTACCCGTACAGAGTCAGCAAGCCTCCAGTGTCTTATTCTATTAAGTTAATCCATAGAGCTGCTACCACGACAACCATCACAGCAGCTACACTGGCCCGGGGATCCCGCTCCGCCTGCAGGGAGCGTTATCAACTGGCTGCAATACGAACATCCCTGGAGGTCTGACAGCAGTGCTGGTGAGATCACCAGAAACTGCACGTGGCATCATGAGACTTTATTATTTCTTTTATTATTTTTCCCCTTTTTCAAGTGACCCCAGGGCACAGTTCCGGGCAGGCCACCAGTGACATCCCTTTACAGTAAACGCCCGGATACCGAGTTCCCATAGACCCCTGGGTGGGTCATAAAGAACAATCAAGTGAATTAGCACATTAACTTGCATTGTATTGTATTGCTACCTTTGTCAACTATAACCAGCACATGGGCGCTTGATATGCTTTTCTGTACTAGCCCTACATGTCCTTTTATTTCGGCAGTCACAATTGTACGTGTATGGGGCTCTCTAGAGCACTCTAACAACAGCAATGGAACAGTCTGTTAGCCATGGCTGTCGGCATTAAATCATCATACCTGGGATGCCCAGTAGAGGACAAACAGAGGCCCCAAACTTTGTCTACAACAAGCTCAGCGCCAATTTTCTCAGTTCACAGCCTTTAGTGCAAGACTGTAAATGATGACCACATTCTTGCTGATGATTTCTTTGATGTACATGACACTGAACTGATGGCATGTATATATAGGTAATAAAAGTGATAAAATATTCATTTGTCTAGTAAAAAGTAAAACTTCTTACAGCATGCGTTATAAAAATATAAAGTTATGTAAGAGGCAAAAAAAAGAAAAACATTTTTTATTATCATTCTTGTCTCTTGAAGCTATGTCACTGCCATGTAATTTTAGGCTATTTAGATAAGAAGACTTTAGTATTGTGATAATATATGTACATGTTATAGAAGATAGCGATTGGTTTCCTTTTACATGTTGCTGATTTGGTCTCTTTGGAATTCCAGAATTTTCTTGGGGCCTCTGAACAGGGGAGGGGTAGCTTGTCAATCAAGCATTCGCTCAAACTCTAGAACACCACGTTCTTGTTAAATGGCCAATGCAGAGAGGAAAGGGAATAAAGGAGGATTAGACTGTGCAAAATCCTGTTCAGCACATAGGGATATTGCACAAAGGGCAGACGCTAGAGAGAATTTGATTCTTCACAATTCTTAGTGCACATGTCAACTACACTACTAATAAATCTAAATATAATTGTGTTTTTACTTCTTCATCTAGATGAGAGGGTTCCCTATGATTGTAATGAGCTTATACAGAAGATGCACATGTATTCCTGCTACACAAAGACACAGTCAGCAGTTTAATGAGTCTGGAGCAGTAGACTTCAATGATGAAATGTTTGTTTTGCTGGGAGTCCCATACGTGCTGAGCTGTGTACGTCAACGTGAGACACTGCGCAATGTAATTCTGATTCACAACTCTTGTGGGGATCCTTGCCTTTGATTTACTGATGCGAATTTTCTCCTCCAATAGCTATCAATCTATATTTTCCAATTATGCAAGGCCAGCAGTTTGTCAGAAGCCTCCAATCTGCTTGGTATTTTTGTAGTACGCCCCTGTTTTACTTCCACAATATTGTTCATTATATTGAATACATCCATTGGTTAAATACTGCAAAGTTCATTCATATACAAATTCAGTGATATTCTCCAATGACAAAGGTTTATTTTTATAATTCTTTATTTAGAATGTTTAAATACAAATATCATAAGACAGCAAGAAAATCGTCAGTGGAGATAAGCCGGCTGTTATAAGTAACCAAACCGAGTAACAAGATTTTTCATACCAGATATGCATATATATGCATAAAATCAGTCAACTGGTAGCTAACATGACAAAAGCAAGGTAGGGGGCGTGACTGGGATGCACATGGTGCTGGTCGCACAAACCTGAGCTCCTGCAGCCAAGCCGGCAAACGGCACCTTCTAGAAGTCACCCGGCCTCCGTTCAACATCCCACCGAGAGCAGAACTACACCTGTCCCCCCAGGTATGCCGAGAACTGGGAGCTAAAAGTGCACAGGCGGGCAGAGGCTCACAGAATTTTTTACTGCGGAGCAGCAGCAGCTCGCTCCCAAAATGGCGCCGACTCCAAGGTCCTCAACCACCCGCACCCGTGCCTCCTATAGCCATGAGGGGAGTGTGGGAGAGGAGGAAGCAGAGGAGACCCCTGTGACACAGCGGTCACTAAAGCACATGCTGGGATCACTGCGGCGCTCATTACAGGAGGACATGAGGGAATTAATGGAAGAGTTCAGGCGGGAGCTTTCCTCCCTGGGGACAGGACCTCGCACATAGAGGGAAAAATGACAGAATATGCAACAGCTCATAATGAACTGGCCACAGACTACGGGCAAATGGAGGGAGAACTTAAGCAAGCACAACTTAGAATCAGTGATCTTGATGATAAGCTGGCTGCGCAAGGGAAATATAAGAGTCAGAGGCATTCCTAACCCTCAGGATTCAGAGGATCTACCATCCATAGTTCAACCACTGCTTCAACTGATACTGCCAGAAACCCCTACTGGTGACCTAACTGTGGACAGGGCTTTCAGATTAGCAAAGCCTGTACATGTCAATAAAGTTCTCCCCAGAGACATCCTGATCGCCTTCAACAAATCCAGCACTGATGAAGCTGTCCTGCGTGCCATGAGAAAAAGCCCTAACTTACCGTCTCCATACTTGGAAGTAGCAATATTCCCGGATCTTTCAGCAGGCACACTGGCCCGGAGGTGCGAAATTTGCCCCATACTGCAAATTACTGAGGGACGAAGGCATACAATACAGTTGGGGTTCTACAGTCCATATTCGATTTCGCTATAAAGGCACAGCCCAATTATTCCGGCCTCCCAGTCGCCTGGGTAAAGCTCTGAAAGACTGGAATATAGTGTCAACTACAGAGAAATTCCCACAACGTTCCAGTCCGGGATCCTCGACCTCTGCCAGCTCGGTGATACAGGAGTGGGAAAAGGCTAGTTGACTTTTTTAATCTTTGGGCCGGGCGGCCTGTGAGCCTCATGGCTTTCTTTTTGTTATTTTGCCCTCCCCCCTCTGGCTACCGAGACTCTCTGGACATACTCGGAGGGTATTTTATCCAGCTGAACTTCCTATGAGCTGGATGGCTCCTTTATTGCATTTGGCAGCAATGGGGACGGGCATGCCCCCCTTGGTGGCAGCGTACCCACCTGATAATGTTGAGGTTGATGTGGTTTTTCTTTTTCTGTTTTGTTTATCTCTTTATCCCTTTTTGTCTATTGTACCTGCCCCTCACTCCTTCCCTCTACCTTTCTCCCCCCTCCTTTTTGCAGGACCCGTATCTACTTGCTATATATAATTATTGAATGTGGCAAATTCTTTCGCGGCTTGCAAATTGTTCACCCCCCATATCTAAAATGAGTATAACAGGACTCACCCTTAATGTCAATGGGCTGAATTCACCAGGGAAGAGATCTATAGTTTAGCGCCACCTACTGAAGGACCATAGGGATATTGTGTTCCTACAAGAAACACATTTATTATCTAGTGATACACACAGAATGTCCTCCCCGGCATACCCACACCAATTTTTTGCCTCAGCGTCAGGGAAGCATATTTATACATATATTTGCTATATTTATACATAGACGTATTGCATTTAAACTACTGGAGGTACTGGCTGACCCAGGAGGGCGCTGTTTGATTGCAATAGGCAGTGCTTTTTTTTGTAAAAAAATATTTCCTGGTACGCATTCCCCGAGGCGAGGGGGGGGGTGCTGTCAGGCGCCGGCCGAGTTTGGGGAGTGGGGGAGGGGTGCAGCCCTACGTCTCGTCATTCACTTCTGATCTCTCCATCCATCCCCCTGTACCCTCCATCCTCCTGCATCCTCCATTCTCCATCCCCTGCTTCTTTCATCCTCCATCCCACTGCTTCTTCCATCCACCATTCCCCTGCTCCTTTTATCCTTTGTCCCCCTGTTCCCTCCATTCTCCATCCCCATGCTCCCTCCATTCTCCATCCCTCTGGTCTCTCCATCCTCCATCCCTTGGTCTCTATCCTCATCCCCCTGGTCTCTCCATCCTCCATCCCCCTGCTCTCTCATCCACCTGATCCCTCCATCCTCCAGGTCTCTCCATCCTCCATCCACCTGATCTCTCCATCCCTCTGTGCCCTCCATCCTCCGCTCCCTCCATTCTCCATCCCCCTGGTCTCTCCATCCTCCATTCCTTGGTCTCTATCCTCATCCCCCTGGTCTCTCCATCCTCCATCCCTCTGCTCTCTCATCCACCTGATCCCTCCATCCTCCAGGTCTCTCCATCCCTCTGTGCCCTCCATCCTCAATCTCTCTGATCTCTCCATCCCCTGCTCCTTCCATCCTCCATCCCCCTGCTCCTTCCATTGATGTACTATTGATGAATGTTTTTGTAGAGATTGTGTTTCTGATACATTTCTGGAATTTCTGTACTGATGAGGGTTGTGATGCTGTGTTTCTGTACTGATGTGGGTTCTAGTTATGTATTTCAGTACCTCTTGTGTTACAGAAATACATAACTAGAACCCACATCAGTACAGAAACACAACATCACAACCCTCATCAGTACAGAAATTCCAGAAATGTATCAGAACCACCATCTCTACAACAACATTCATCAATAGTACATCAATTGTAATGTCAGGGCAAACCCATATACATATTTGTATCTCATGAACCTACAACTTCCAGTATGTGCTTACTAATGGTAAGAACTACTGGGAGTTGTTGTTACCAGTCCTCATCAGACCAAACATGAACCTCAGTACTGATGAGAATGTTATTATCACAAATAATCCTTTCCACCCAGGTACCTTATAGATTACCTTGTCTCTGATCGGGGTCATCTTTTTCTTTTCTTTATCTTGTCCTGATGCCATGATGACTTTTCACGTCTTTGCAGACTTCCATCTTCTCCACTTTTCTGTAGCACATCCTGACAGGGTGCCCTTAAAAATAAGAGAGTCATTATAATTCTGTCTAAATAAAAATATGTGTACCACCATGTCCTCAGCTCCGTGCTGTGCACAGACAGTGTACCACCATGTCCTCAGCTCCCTGCTGTGCACAGACAGTGTACCACTATGTCCTCAGCTCCGTGCTGTGCACAGACAGTGTACCACCATGTCCTCAGCTCCCTGCTGTGCACAGACAGTGTACCACTATGTCCTCAGCTCCGTGCTGTGCACAGACAGTGTACCACCATATCCTCAGCTCCGTGCTGTGCACAGACAGTGTAGCACCTTGTCCCCAGTTCCGTGCTGTGCATAGACAGTGTACCACCATGTCCTCAGCTCCCTGCTGTGCACAGACAGTGTACCACCATGTCCTCAGCTCCGTGCTGTACACAGACAGTGTACCACCATATCCTCAGCTCCGTGCTGTGCACAAACAGTGTAGCACCATGTCCCCAGCTCCGTACTGTGCATAGACAGTGTACCACAATGTCCTCAGCTCCGTGATGTGCACAGACAGTGTACCACCATATCCTCAGTTCCGTGCTGTGCACAGTGTACCACCATGTCCTCAGCTCCCTGCTGTGCACAGACAGTGTACCACCATGTCCTCAGCTCCGTGCTGTGCACAGACAGTGTACCACCATATCCTCAGCTCCGTGCTGTGCACAGACAGTGTAGCACCATGTCCCCAGCTACGTGCTGTGCATAGACAGCGTACCACCATGTCCTCAGCTCCGTGCTGTGCACAGACAGTGTACCACCATGTCCTCAGCTCCCTGCTGTGCACAGACAGTGTACCACCATGTCCTCAGCTCCGTGCTGTACACAGACAGTGTACCACCATGTCCTCAGCTCCCTGCTGTGCACAGACAGTGTACCACCATGTCCTCAGCTCCGTGCTGTACACAGACAGTGTACCACCATATCCTCAGCTCCGTGCTGTGCACAGACAGTGTAGCACCATGTCCCCAGCTCCGTACTGTGCATAGACAGTGTACCACAATGTCCTCAGCTCCCTGCTGTGCACAGACAGTGTACCACCATATCCTCAGTTCCGTGCTGTGCACAGTGTACCACCATATCCTCAGCTCCGTGCTGTGCACAAACAGTATACGGTACACTGTCTGTGCACAGCACGGAGCTGAGGACATCCCAGAAGAGGCACAATAACCACAGACAGGAGGCAGGAGAACATTGAGCCCGCCCAGGAGAACTACAACTCCCAGCACCCAACACACTGCCCAGAAACCATACAGTAATGCCAGAACAGGCAGGAGAACTACAATTCCCAGCATGCCACACACTGCCAACACAGGAAGGTGAAGGCTGCCAAATGGAGGCAGAGACACCTGATACAGCTGCCATTATCACCACACACAGCCCCACGCCTCCTGCACACCCGTCCTCCTCTCCTCTGTCCTTCTGCCCCCCGTCCTCCTACACCCCCGTCCTCCGCTCCTCTGTCCTTCTGCACCACCATCCTCCTCTCCTCTGTCCTCCTGCACCCCCGTCCTCCTCTCCTCTGTCCTCCTGCACCCCCGTCCTCCTCTCCTCTGTCCTCCTGCACCCCCATTCTCCTCTCCTCTGTCCTCCTGCACCCCTGTCCTCCTCTTCCCTGTCCTCCTGCACCCCTGTCCTCCTCTCTTCTGTCCTCCTGCACCCCCATCCTCCTCTCCTCTGTCTTCCAGCACCCCTGTCCTCCTCTCCTCTGTCCTCCTGCACCACCGTCCTCCTCTCCTCTGTCCTGCTGCACACACGTCCTCCTTTCCTCTGTCCCTCCAGCTGCTCGTCTTCTTCTCTGTCCCCCTGTTCCTGTCCTTCTGCCCCCCTGTTCCTGTCCTTCTGCCCCCCTGTCCTCTTCTCTGTCCCCCTGTTCCTGTCCTTCTACCCCCCTGTCCTCCTCTTCTCTGTCCCCCTGTTCCTGTCCTTCTGCCCCCCTGTCCTCTTCTCTGTCCCCCTGTTCCTGTCCTTCTACCCCCCTGTCCTCCTTTTCTCTGTCCCCCTGTTCCTGTCCTTCTGCCCCCCTGTCCTCTTCTCCTCTGCCCCCTGTCCTCTTCTCCTTTGCCCCCCTGCCCCCTATCCCCTGCACAGTTTCCCTCACCTCTCTGGGTCCATGGGGGGCCGGCTGGGTGGAGGGGCCGGCTGGGTGGAGGAGCCGCCAGCATCGCAGCCGCCTCCACCGCACCAGCACTTGGAGGCATCACGGGACAGGAAGCAGCAGAGCTCCCAGCGGCTTCCTGTTAGCGTGATCTCTCAGCGCTGGGGGACTGGGAGCGGAGCAAAGTAAATGCGGGTGCTGCAGCCGGGCCCCCCTGCCCCCTCACGCTACGCCACTGCTGCAGCCGCCGGGGAGACACCGCACACTGCCAACGGCCCTGGTGGCAGCAGCAGAGATATCAGCGGTACATTTTCCGGTACGCCGTACCGGTATGTACCACCACAAAAAAAGCACTGGTAATAGGCACTCTTAACGAGGTCTTATATTCACTGATCTCACTATATGCCCCTAACTCGGGACAGATTAACTTTATAAGGTCGACGCTAGACAAACTACTTCCTCAGACATGCGGACGTAAGCTCGTGGGGGGTGACTTTACCGCCCCTATGGATAGAACGCTAGACTGCTCGCACTTCTCGGTGGCTAGACGAGGACTGGGGCTTCTCATATCGTCCTACCATCTGCATGATATCTGGTGTTACTTGCATAGTAATGAAAAATACTTCACTTGGTACTTGTTGTCGCATAGATTTTTTCCTGATGGACGATAGTCTTCTCCCTCAATGTCTAGGGGCGGATATCGGATCTATCACATGGACGGATCATGCCCCAGTCACAGTGACACTTGCAGACTCATTGGCTGTAACGCCACCGACTGTGTGAAGACTTAACGAATCCCTGCTAACCTTCCCTTCAAATGTAGATGACCTAACTCAACAGATGAAAGAATATTTTCTGCTGAATGACGTTGAATCAGTGGCTCCCGAAACCCTCAAACCCTCAAGGCAGTCATGACAAGGGCTCTCTTAAAGCAGGCTGGCTATACAAAAAAAATATATAATGCTGAGCTTCAAGCCCTCATTCGGCAGATCAGGTCTCTGGAATCTAACTATAAACGATCCCCCTCGGACACCCTACACGCGGCCCTTCTGCAGTTGCGCCACAAACTTCGAACTTTAATGCTTACAAGGGTGGAAAAAAATCTACTGAAAACCAGAGCCAAATACTATAGCATGGGTGATCAAGCGGGAGCACTACTTGCTCATCGGGTCAAAAAGAAGGAGATGCAAGCCAAAATCGCCCACTTAATAGCACCAGGTGGTTCGCACATCCAAAACCTGATACAGATTGAGGAACAGTTTAAAACCTACTACGAGAATCAATATAATCTGAGTGACTCTGCGGACACTCCACAACCCACGACGGATGCCATCCGGAATTTCCTAAGCCGAGCTAAACTCCCTGCCCTCACGGCGGCACAGAGGTCCTGGTTAAACTTCCCAATAACTGAACAGGAGATCCGTGATGCAATTGGGTCGGTTAAAAAACATTCTGCTCCGGGTCCGTACTTCTCCACATTTGTTAATACACTCTCACCACACCTTCTAAAAGTATTTACTTACTGGCAGGAAAACGTGCAATCCGCAGTGAGGGACTGCAGGCTATTGTTTCAACAGTACCCAAACCGGGAAAGACCCCTACACTCCCTTGTAACTACCGGCCGATCACCCTGCTCAATTGTGACCTAAAGCTCTATGTTAAGGTACTAGCCACCCGTTTGCAGGTGGTCCTTCCTTCCCTCATTGCACCAGACCAGGTGGGTTTTGTACCTGCCAGACAGGTGCGTGACGGAACACAGAGACTGGTTAAACTACTGGAGATACTGGAGAGGGGGGTTACCCCGGGTTCCTTACTCTCCCTTGATGCAGAGAAAGCATTTGACTGAGTGCACTGGGGATACCTTAGTGTAGTTTTGCACAAATTTGCTATACTGGATCAATTCTAAGACTTCATTATGGCCTTATATTCTTCCCCCGGTGCCTCGGTCCGTGCTTCGGGGTTCATGTCATCACCCTTCGCTATGACTAATGGCACTCATCAGGGCTGCCCCCTCTCTCCACTCATATTTGCCTTGGTGATGGAGCCACTGGCTGCTATCATCAGATCGAGCACCACTGTGTCGGGAGTATGTGTGGGTGCGGTTGAGCTTAAGATAGGCCTCTATGCCGACGACGTGATTTTTACGTGTACAAATATATCCACCACCATCCCTGAGATAATGGGTATCCTGGATGATTTCTCCAGGATGTCCTATTATAAATTGAAACTCACTAAATCGGTAATATTCCCAATTAAGGTCCCTACTCCACTTCAGTGGGAGCTACGCCAGAGGTTCCCCTTATTTGATCCTCCAAAGGTTTTGACATACTTAGGAATAAATATAACCCACACGAAACACATACTACAAGTTAACTGTGACATACTTGCAAGAGACCTTTCGTCTCTGATCTCCTCGTACTCCTCCATACAGTTGACATGGATAGCTAGGATACAACTGGTCAAAATGACCCTCCTTCCAAAAATCCTGTACTTACTCCATTGCTTACCCGTCTATTTTCCCACAAAACAACTGGCTCGATTTCAAACTATGTTGAATAAATTTATTTGGAATAATAAACCACATAGGGTGGCAAATAATATACTGGTGTTGCTGGGGGGACTGGGAGGTCTTGGAGCGCCAGATATTCGAACATATTATAAAGCGATTCTTCTTGAAATTGCACAGATCTGGTGGTCTGACTCCACTGCGCCACAATGGCAACAGATAGAGTCCTGGTTCGCACCGAGACACTCCGCCAGACTTCTGTTGGAGACACATCTTCTAGACGGCGCTGGCCGCAGTGACTTGTTGCGTTCCATGCAGGCTGTACTGAGAGTGTGGTCTCAGTTAAAGAAGACACATCTGGGATTCTTGTACCGCTCCGTCTCTCTACGGGCACTGGTGGAGTTAATTGATTCACTGTCCCTGACCTCCTGGAGGGTAAAGGGCATCAACACTCTTTTTGATATTACAGATAATCTGGTTATGCTGCCTTTTGAATCTTTAGTTTCAAGGTACTCACTGCCTGATTCAGCATTTTTCCAGTACTTACAGGTGTGCCATCTCCTCTCCTCTCTGATGATTCGTCGGGAGGAGACTGAGGAGTGGAACCCGACTCTGCAGGCTTACTTCAAGCAGAGGGCATCCATCCAACATGGTATTTCAATATTATATAAAGCCCTTATGCGTCATAGTAACACCGCGAAACTGCCCTACATGACTAAATGAGAGTCAAGGCTATTGTTTTCTGCCACCTTGGATGAATGGCAAGCTGCTGCACAACATGCTGCTACCTAAAGTGACTGTATAGGCCATCTGCAGCAGGCGAAAAAGCTACAATTAGATTGGTACCTAACCCCCGTCCGTCTAGCCAGCTTTGTGGGTAGATCTCCGCCAGCCTCGCCTCTGTGTTGGAGATTATGCGGGAGGATGGGAACACCAGCTCACATCTGGTGGTTTTGTCCGAAAGTTGTACCCTTTTGGAATAAAGTGGAGGCACTATTGAAGAAGTTAACAAGCCTCCCTTGTGCACTAACTCCATAGATGGCCCTCTCGGGTATCGGTATAACAGATTTCCCTCGTATCCTACAACCTATTCTGACCAATGTCCTGGTGGCCTCTCATATGCGCTTAGCTTCTCATTGGAGACTCCCCTCTTTGTCTGCTCACGACGAACTTCTAAGGAAACTTAATTTACATGATCTTTCCCATAGGACTAAAATTCTCAACTGGTGGGACCCCTGGGTAGACTCGATTCACAACACTGTTAAAACTCAACGTTAACTTCAAATTGTGTATTATTGTAATTTTTTCTGTCAATCGTATTAGACTCTGGATCTATGTTTTGCGCGAAAGACTCTTATTAAGACTACAAAGATGAAACGCATGCTTAATTTGAATATCACCCTGCATAACTCATGTTTCTGTTCTCCCACTGTATATACTCCTCTCCCCCTTCCCCTCTCCACTCCCCCTCCTTGCCCTCCATCTTGTTCAAATTTTAGTAACTGTTACTTGTCCATGTATTATACCACATGAGATCTTCTATTTTTGTTTCGATTCTTTTGCTAAATTCAATAAAGATCTAATGATTAAAAAAAAAACAAAAGCAGGGTAGAACTATAATAAAGTGGTAAAAGAAAAAAAGGCATAAACACAGTAGAGTACCTAACCATAGGAGCTAGGTAACATAGCAATCTTCATGTAATGTTATCTATCAATTGCACCTTGAAAAAGAAGAGCTTAGTGGAAACTATAGAGAGGTTTAGATATCAGAGAACTGTTATAGAAGAGGGGAGAATGGCCGGGGAGGTGGGGGGAAAGTTTATGGAAAATAGAAGAGTGGACAGCGAATAGGGGGGACAAAATAGGAGGGGTCAGTGGCCGAGGCTCGTGTCCTCATTACCACCAAGAAGCTTGTATTTAGCTGTTTGCTGGAAATCCATCCAAGTTACCCAAGTACTTCAGAATCTTCTATAATTGTCATGCATAGAGGTAGTCAAATCCTCCATATACATTAATTCGTTGACTTTACGGACCCAATGTGAGATCACTGGTGGGGAGGCCTTGCCCCACAACTTGGGAATGCATGCCCTCGCAATTATAAAAAATTTAAGCAGTTCTGGGCCGTGGCTTGGCCATGGAGGAGAGCAGATGCTGATTGCACAGCTTCCGCACCCCATGCTGCATCGCGGCCTATTCCCACGACACCAGTGACTGCACTGGCAGTACATGCTGGCATAAAAGGGAGAGGTACCTGGCCCAGCAATTCCACGGGGCCCCCAGCGACCGCTGCTGCCGGCATTATCCACTTCCTAAGGAGCGTGGGCCGGCTGGAGACAGACCGCACCGTACCTAAGATGGCGGACCCTGCAGGGCAGGAGGAGCACGGAGGCAGTGGGACAGCGGGCGCACAGCATACCGCTGCTGACGGTGATCTCCCACGCCTGCAGGGGGACAGTAAAAGTCTTGGGGCCCATGTCTGCCAGCCTGCAATTCCCCCAGATGATCCACCCTGCACACAGCACACTGCTGGAGCCTGCCTCAGCCCACAGAGAGGAGACACAGTGCAGCATCTCCCTCCACATGAACAGAGACCAGCTCGAAACACCGTGGACTCTGGACAGGGCCGAATCAATGATGAGGCAATGTGAGTGGCCTGATTCAGGCGGTGCCACCTGCTGGTGAAGGAAAGGGCGGCATCTGCAGGTGCTCATGTTCTCCTGCAGTGCACGGCGCGGGAAGAAGTGAGAGCCGACAAAGATCAGAGAGCAGCCTCCTGTGCTGAGATACCGATGATAACAAGCTCCAGGTCACAAGGTGACAGGGAGTGAGGGGGCTGGGACCCAGGGGCTGTGAGCATGTGAAGCTGCACATGTACAAACAGCACAGAGGACTGTGTGAAGTATCTGTATAATCTGTGTGTGAGCTGTGTGTGTGTTGTGTGAGCTGTGTGTGTGTGTTGTGTGAGCTGTGTGTGTTGTGTGAGCTGTGTGTTGTGTGAGCTGTGAGCTGTGTGTTGTGTGAGCTGTGTGTGTGTGTTGTGTGAGCTGTGTGTGTGTTGTGTGAGCTGTGTGTGTGTTGTGTGAGCTGTGTGTGTTGTGTGAGCTGTGTGTGTGTGTTGTGTGAGCTGTGTGTGTGTTGTGTGAGCTGTGTGTGTGTGTTGTGTGAGCTGTGTGTGTGTTGTGTGAGCTATGTGTGTTGTGTGAGCTGAGTGTGTTGTGTGAGCTGAGTGTGTGTGTTGTGTGAGCTGAGTGTGTGTGTTGTGTGAGCTATGTGTGTTGTGTGAGCTGTGTGTGTGTGTTGTGTGAGCTGTGTGTGTGTTGTGTGAGCTGAGTGTGTGTGTTGTGTGAGCTGTGTGTGTTGTGTGAGCTGAGTGTGTGTGTTGTGTAAGCTGTGTGTGTTGTGTGAGCTGTGTGTGTTGTGTGAGCTGTGTGTGTGTGAGCTGTGTGTGTTGTGTGAGCTGAGTGTGTGTGTTGTGTGTGAGCTGAGTGTTGTGTGTTTGTGTGAGCTGTGTGTGTTGTGTGAGCTGAGTGTGTGTGTTTGTGGGGTGTGTGTGTGTGTGAGCTGTGTGTGTTGTGTTAGCTGAGTGTGTTGTGTGAGCTGAGTGTGTGTGTTGTGAGCTGTGTGTGTTGTGGTGAGTTGAGTGTGTGTTGTTGTGTGAGCTGAGTGTGTGTATTGTGTGAGCTGAGTGTGCGTGTTGTGTGACCTGAGTGTGTGTGTTGTGTGAGCTGTGTGTGTGTGTTGTGTGAGCTGTGTGTGTTGTGTGAGCTGAGTGTGTGTGTTGTGTGAGCTGTGTGTGTTGTGTGAGCTGTGTGTGTGTGTTGTGTGAGCTGTGTGTGTTGTGTGAGCTGTGTGTGTGTTGTGTGAGCTGTGTGTGTTGTGTGAGCTGAGTGTGTGTGTTGTGTGAGCTGTGTGTGTGTGTTGTGTGAGCTGAGTGTGTGTGTTGTGTGTGAGTTGCATGTGTGTGAGCTGTGTCTGAGTGTGAGCTGTGTCTGAGTGTGAGCTGTGTGTGAGTTGCTTGTCTGTGTGTGAGTTGTGTGTGTGAACTGTGTGTGTTGTGTCTGTGAGTTGCGTGTCTGTGTGTGGGAATTGTGTGTGTGTGAGCTGGGTGTCTGAGTGTGAGCTGTGTCTGTGTGTGAGCTGTGTCTGAGTGTGAGCTGTGTCTGAGTGTGAGCTGTGTCTGAGTTGCGTGTCTGTGTGTGAGTTGTGTGTGTGAACTGTGTGTTGTGTCTGTGTGTGAGTTGCGTGTCTGTGTGTGGGAGTTGTGTGTGTGAGCTGCGTGTCTGTGTGTGAGTTTTGTGTGGGAGCTGTGTATGAGTTGCTTTTGTGTGTGTGTGTGTGTGTGTTTAGATATCTTTTGAGTGAAGTGTGTGTATATACACTTCTGCAGCATCCATATGCTGTGTATATGATGTGTACCTGCTGAGCATCTGTTATATAACTAAGACATGTATGATGTGTGTGTCTGTGTGAGTGTATGATGTGTATGTAATGAGCATGTGTTGTCCAGTATATCTGTGCTGTATACATGTATATATAGTGTAATTTAACCCCTTCACTACTTTTTTAAGTACATATATGTCAAAGCTTGTATTCCTACCTTTGATACCGGCTCACATGCTCAGCACGCTTCAGGTTGCAAGACTGTGTCTGCCTACAGGACCACCGCTCTGCCAGCCATTGTGTGTCTGTATGGTTGAGCCAATCCTGCCTTTACCATTAATGACCCTTGTTCTGGATTCATCCGTGTGGTCCTTGTATGTGTGTGATGGCGCTGACATACATGTGTTTGAACAACTTTTTTTCTATATCTCCAAATTAAAATATCCACTATTGTCCTCATTTCATTTTACAGGGTAGATATAAATCTGTGCAAACTAGATTTATTTCTACCAATTGAAAAAGACTTTCAGGGAGGAGGGGGGGGGGCGCCATTTTGCAGTTCGCCTCAGGCAGCACAGAGGCTAGGTTCACCCCTGAGTCTGGAGGTAATCGGAAGGTGGGAGAGATCAGCACCACATGATTGTCCACCACATTATGGGTCTGGTGGGACCGGGCAGGTATACAAATGCGGCCCAAGGGGCAACACATAGCCTACACCAATGGCCCCATGGGACTCAGGGACATTTTGGGTCGCTCACCTCTCAGTCCCTTTTGACTACCACAATGCCTGGGCCTGCATTCTTAGTGGGCTGGCTATTGATTATCCTGGTAGTATCACACCCATGAAAGCTCCCTCCACCTTTCACACACCGGACAGAGGGGTATGGGGAGATCTTAGGGCCCGCATTAATCCATACCGACCAGAGAGGAGATGGACTTCGTCCTCAGAATGGAAACGTCATTTTGGGCAGAGGCGGCTGCACTCAGGGAGAAGGTCCGGCAGTTGACTGGGAGAGTTGATACCACTGAGACCACCACAGCGGACCTGGTACATCGCATAAGGTCCCTTGAGCAACAGGTCTCTTCCTAAACTTCAGCCTCTGAACACTTATTAGATCTTATGGAGGACCTTGAAAATCGCGATAGGTGGCATAATATTAAGATTTGTGGATTGGCCGAAACCATACCAGCAAGGGACTTGGACTCCACACTCCGTGGATTTTTCAATACAGTCCGTAACAAGCCTGAGAGTACCCCCCCTTGAATTTGACAGATCAGATAGGTCCTTAGGCCCTGCACCGCTGGAAGGTGCCAGACCCTGGGACGTCATTTGCAGGGTTCATAATTTCAAAGCCAAGGAAGATATCATGGTTAAAGCCCGGAACAGTGTGACTTTATTTTTCCAAGGCAGCCCTGTCCAGGTCATGGTGGACCTGTCTCGTTGCAAACTTCAAAAGCGTAACGCACTCAGGCCACTGCTAGAGGTGCTCCATGGGAGGGATGTGCCATACTCCTTAGGTTTCCTGTTTTGCCTCCAGGTCCACAGGGATGGTCAGTCATTTATTGTTTCCCATCCGCGGGACATTCCTGTGACGAGCACCCAGGGCTGTGGGGTACGCGGCTCTCAGGCTCTCTCCTCGTCTTCTAGTCAGGGAATTCACGGGTGGCCATCCCGGTGCCGTGGCCCTGGGGATCAACTGAAAATGGGGTATATTTACAGGGGATTCTTTACAAAGTTGTCTTCGTGACGCCACCAGCTGAGTCTGTTGATGCTCTCCAGCGCCGCCACAGTCCTCCAGTGGTCGATGGTGTTGCGGCTTGGATGGAATAGTCCCCGCAGGTGGGACTGGACCACTGGGGCAGTGATGCTGTAATAAAGCAGTTTATATATGAAAGGATGCAGCAGAGTCAAAGCTTCACTTCACCGGGTAAGGCTGGTTTCACACTACGATTTGTCTAAATCCGATGCTGTCCGATGAAAATCGGACAGCATCGGATCCGAATTTGGCCCCATGCAGCCCTATGGGCATCGGACCGAATCGGATGTGCACTAAATGCCATCTGATTTGGTCCGATCCGAGTCTGTCCGATGTTTTTATCGGTGCAAAAATCGGAGCCTGCACCGATTTTTGCACCGAAAATAAAATCTGACAGACTCGGATCGGACCATATCGGATGGCATTTAGTGCACATCCGATCTGACCCGATCCCTATAACATGGGGCCCTATGGAGAAGGGTCCGAGGAAACATCTGATGTCTCCTCGGACCCGATGTTAGTGTACTGAGCATGCTCAGTACATGCTCAGTACACTAAACCTATTGTGTGCCGCCTAATTTAACTTCTGCAATGTATATACATACATTGCAGAAGTTAAATATAAGTTAAATCAAGTGTTTAAAAATAAAAAATCTTTATTCTCACCTGCCAGCGCTCCCTCGGCGTCTCCAGCTGCAGCCGCTCGGTAACAGGACCTGTGATGATGTCAGAACCCGATCAGCTGATCGGGTCACATGACCGGTTACCGCGGTAACCGCTGACGCTTTTGACGTCATCACAGGTCCTGTACACCTGATCGGAGGCTGATGGAGACGCCGAAGGAGCGCTGGAAGGTGAGAATAAAGATTTGTTATGTTGGGGGGGACAGGAGGGGGGCACATGAGGAGGGGACATGAGGGGGGCACATGAGGAGGGGACATGAGGGGGGCACATGAGGAGGGGATATGAGGGGGGCACATGGGGGGCACATGAGGAGCGGACAGGAGGGGGGCACATGAGGAGCGGACAGGAGGGGGGACATGAGGAGCGGACAGGAGGGGGGGACATGAGAGGGCACATGAGGGGGGACATGAGAGGGCACAGGAGAGGGCACATGAGAGGGCACAGCAGGGGACAGTAGGGAGAGAGTAGGGGGACACTAGGGCAAAACAGGGGGGCCGCAGGGAGGCAGCAAGATACCAGGAGGGAGAGGAGGGGGAGCTACGTGACAGCCCAAACTGATCCTGCAAAAAGTAGGATTCGGATGCCTATTTGGCATCCGATTGCAGAGATCAGTTTGGATCCGATGCTATCCGATTTATATCGGACAGCATCGGATTTAGAGAAATCGTAATGTGAAAGTAGCCTTACTTTACTTGAACTCTTTGTTCTTTGTTTCAGCCTGACAGTTCAACAGTTCATTAAATGGAATACTGGCGAATGCTCTGGGCTGCAATTGGGATTTCTGGCTGCAGATGGAACCCTCCTTTATGTTCCTTTCTTTTCCTTCTATTCTGTTCCCAGTGTGAAGCCTAATCTCCTGTAGATGATCTGGCTTCCTGCTGCTTCTACAGTCATGGCCAAAAGTTTTGAGAATTACACCAAAATTATATTTTCACATGATCTGCTGCCCTCTGGTTTTTATTTGTGCTTGTCTGATGTTTATATCGCATACAGAAATATAATTGCAATCATATTATGAGTACCAAAGGGTTATATTGACAGTTAGAATGAGTTAATGCAGCAAGTCAATATTTGCAGTGTTGACCCTTCTTCTTCAGGACCTCTGCAATTCTCCCTGGCATGCTCTCAATCAACTTCTGGACCAAATCCTGACTGATAGCAGTCCATTCTTGCATAATCAATGCTTGCATTTTGGCAGAATTTGTTGGTTTTGTTTGTCCACCCGTCTCTTGATGATTGACCACAAGTTCTCAATGGGATTAAGATCTGGGGAGTTTCTAGGCCATGGACCCAAAATCTCTATGTTTTGTTCCCTGAGCCATTTAGTTATCACCTTTGCTTTATGGCAAGGTGCTCCATCATGCTGGAAAAGGCATTGTTGGACGCCAAACTGCTCTTGGACGGTTGGGAGAAGTTGCTCTTGGAGGACATTCTGGTACCATTCTTTATTCAAGGCTGTGTTTTTAGGCAAGACTGTGAGTGAGCCGATTCCCTTGGCTGAGAAGCAACCCCACACATGAATGGTTTCAGGATACTTTACAGTTGGCATGAGACAAGACTGGTGGCAGCGCTCACCTCTTCTTCTCCGAATAAGCTGTTTTCCAGATGTCCCAAACAATCGAAAAGGGGATTCATCAGAGAAAATGACTTTACCCCAGTCCTCAGCAGTCCACTCCCTGTACCTTTTGCAGAATATCAGTCGGTCCCTGATGTTTTTTCTGGAGAGAAGTGGCTTCTTTGCTGCCCTCCTTGAAACCAGGCCTTGCTCAAAGAGTCTCCGCCTCACAGTGCGTGCAGAAGCACTCACACCAGCCTGCTGCCATTCCTGAGCAAGCTCGGCACTGCTGGTAGTCCGATCCCGCAGCTGAAACAGTTTTAAGATACGGTCCTGGCGCTTGCTGGTCTTTCTTTTTGACAACAATGGAAGCTCTCTCCTTGAAGTTCTTGATGATGCAATAGATTGTTGACTGAGGTGCAATCTTTGTAGTTGCGATACTCTTCCCTGTTAGGCCATTTTTGTGCAGTGCAATGATGGCTGCACGTGTTTCTTTAGAGATAACCATGGTTAACTGAAGAGAAACAATGATACCAAGCACCAGCCTCCTTTTAAAGTGTCCAGTGGCGTCATTCTTACTTAATCATGACTGATTGATTGCCAGCCCTGTCCTCATCAACACCCACACCTGTGTTAATGGAACAATCACTAAAACGATGTTAGCTGCTCCTTTTAAGGCAGGACTGCAATGATTTTGAAATGTGTTTTGGGGGTTAAAGTTCATTTTCTAGGCAAATATTGACTTTGCAAGTAATTGCTGTTAAGCTGATCACTCTTTATGACATTCTGGAGTATATGCAAATTGCCATTAGAAAAACTGAAGCACTAGACTTTGTAAAAATTAATATTTGTATCATTCTCAAAACTTTTGGCCATGACTGTAGTTCTGTCTCCTCTCCCTTTTGTACCCGTCGGGTTAACCTTCTTTTGAATGCCGCAGCAGCCACTGCGCTTCTGGCTTCCCTCTTGTGGGATCTTTGGGAGTCAGGGCCGTATTTACAATATCCCTGTTTAACAGATTTTCTGTGAGACTTGAAGTAATCACAGGTGCGGGCTCCGGTACCCGAGTTTCTTCCTATGGGGCAAACTCTATCCGTTACTCAATTCCCCACTCAAGTTAACTCTGCAATCCTGAGTTACCTTGCTTTCTTTGTTACTTGTTTGGGATCTGTCCTTTCAGGGCCCCTCAGCCGAGATGGCCCTCTCTTTCCTCACAGGCTGGATGCCTGGTCCTTCCACACTCCCTCTTACTTTGACTCCTCACATTCTCGACTCACTGCCTGAGCTCTCCAGTTCCCTCTAGAGGTCGCTAAGACCCTCACTGTCCTAGTGTGTGAGTGCAGCTCTAGGCTTCCATCTTGTGACCATTGTCCCAATTGAAGTGGCACCTACGTAGTGGGGCGCCACACCTGCGTTTCTGAAGGGTTTGGGGATCCCCTGTGATGGGGTTCACATTACAGAATGGCCCGGTTTATTGGGGGGAGTAGAGAGTTCCAAGCCCCCAGGGAGCAACGATCCCAGCAAAGAGCCTGAGGGGGAGGCCCGAGGGGCAGGAAATCTGCGAAAGCGGGACTTGGCTCCACTGACAAAGATTGATTTGATCATAGATTCCACCCTGGAAGGGCTAGATACAGAATACATAACTGAAGCTTGCTCATAGCAATGGTTGTATGCTTTTGCTCTTTCGATGCTGCCTAATGTAATTGTGAAATCCTGCAGATCAGTTGCCACAGGAACACCTGGTGCAGGGAGGGATTTCCAAGGGACAGCTGGAGGACTGGTGTCAGGACCTGCATGTAGGCACCGATTCCACTCCTCACCAAAAGCATGGAGTCTGTCAGGTAGTACAGGAGTATGAATGGGTCTTTAGTAAGCATCCACTTGATTTTAGGAGGATTAAAGGGGTACACCATCATATACCCACAGGGAACCATCCACCCATTAAATAGCGATATAGGCCTGTACCACCAGCTGACTATTAGCGTGCCAAGAAAATATTACAGGACATGAAGGATGCAGGGGCTCATCAGAGATATTTGTAGCTCCTGGGCAGCTCCATTGGTCCTAGTTAGAAAGAAAGACGGCACAATGAGAATGATTACAGACAAATAAATTGTATAATACATAAGGATGCTTACCTGTTACCCCGCATAGAAGTCACTTGCTGCATTTTTCTACCCTAGATCCTACTAGTGGGTATTGGCAGGGCTCCGTTGCAGAAGATGACCAGGAGAAGACTGCGTTCAGAACACCAATGGGCCTGTGTGAATTTAACAGCATGCCATTTGGACTCTGCAATGCACCCAAAACGTTCCAAAGGTTGAAGGAGTGTTGCCTGAGGCACCGAAACTTTGAAACCTATGAAGAAGATCTGAAACATCTGGCTGAGGTATTTGAAGTGTTCTCAAAGTTCGGGATGAAGCTGAAGCCACCCAAGTGCCATTTGCGGAAGCCAAAGGTTCAGTATCTTGGGCATGTGGTGTTACGTATTGACTGCCTTGCTGTATGGAAGTGCTGCTGCTATGGTTTAAATGAGACCTTTTTCTTCTCTGCTTTGCAGTGTGTGGCTCTACAGATGAGGTTGCTGCAGGTGTGTGTGATGGATATGACTCATGCTTAGGTGATCTGAGGGGCGTGCCTGGGCTGGCTGCTCCCCACCCCTCGGCCATAAATGGGTCAGCTGACATCCACCTGATGTCGCTGATTCAGTTCATTTCTGGACTGTGACCTGTTGTGAGCGGATGCTGATCCAGAGCTGCTGCCTTTCTCTTCAATGGAAGTTGTTGGGTTCCGTGGTCCATGAGTGGAGGTAGAGGCTTATGTCTAGGGCTTCTCAGGAGTTAGGGACTTAGGCTGGTGGCTCGGACCTCCTCACCTTTAGAGGTACCTCCAAGATCAGGGCGAGTCAGGGATCCCAGTATCAAGACCAGAGTAGGCTCCACTGACTCCCTACGCCAGCTCCATCCTACTTATGGGCACCCCAACCCCCCAAAGTGACATAATCAGTGACCCACTATTTTTTCCCCGAAGCCGCTATGTCATCACAAGCTTTTGTGCACCTGTTGGAGGAACTCTCTCAGGAGGTGTCTACCTTGCAAAACCAGGTGGTGCATGAGCTTCGAGAAGTGGTTGGGTATCTGGCTGTGGTTCGCACGTTGGCTGTACCAGAACCTTCCTGACCGATTTTCAGGAGGGAGAGATACATTTTTTGTTTTTAGAGAAGCCTGCAAATTATATTTCAGGCTGCGTTCTCGTTCTTCGGGGAGCGAGGAACAGCGCGTGGGGATTATACTCTCCCTTCTTAAGGGGGATGCCCAGGCCTGGGTCTTCTGTCTGCCGACCAATTCTCCATCTATGCAGTCAGTGGATGAGTTTTTTTACAGTGCTTGCCCTGGTGTATGGTGACCCTGATGCCGTCTCCCTTGCTCAGTCTGACTACGTAATTTCAGGCAGGGAGCACAACCGGTCGAGGAGT
Source organism: Allobates femoralis (assembly GCA_033576535.1). Classification (NCBI taxonomy): domain Eukaryota; kingdom Metazoa; phylum Chordata; class Amphibia; order Anura; family Aromobatidae; genus Allobates; species Allobates femoralis. The sequence goes on along the minus strand of JARQOC010000005.1, from coordinate 172,971,595 downwards.
ATTGCTCTGAGTTCAGGAGGTGGGCCACTGACACTCAATGGAACAACCCTGCTTTGATGAGTCAGTTCTGTCTGGGGTTGTCAGATCGAGACACCATGATTCAATACACTGCTCCGGAGACGCTGAAGGCTGCAATAGCGCTTGCTATTAGGTTGGACAGATGCCTAAAGCTCCCATCACACACGACGCACCAGCGATCCCGACAACGATAACGATCCTGTAGGGATCGGTGGTGCGTAGTTACCTGTTCGTTGGGGAGCTGACAAACAGGCAGATCTCCCCAGCGACCAGGGACCAGGGAGCCACCTCCACATCGCTGTTATCTAGGCAGCGCGCACTGCCTAGATACCCGCTGTTCATCATAGTTACCAGTGTCCTCTCTGCTTAGCGCTGGTAAGCATGATAAACACCGGGTATCTAAGCAGCGCGCTGCCTAGATACCCGGTGTTTACCATGGTTACCAGCCTGTAAGGTCGCTGATTGTTGGTCTCTCGCTGTCACACACAGCGATACGTGCTGACCAGCGGGAGACCAACAACCTAAAAATGACACAGAGCACTTTGTAACGATCATTGATCTTGCAGCAGTGACCTGATCGCTGCTAAGTGTCACATTTAGCGAGATCGTTAGCAAAATCGCTGTTATATCACAAAACCTGTGACGTTACAACGATTTCGCTAATGATCTCGTTATGTGTGACGGGCGCTTTAGTGAAAGACCAGATCTGACCCTGCCCCCAGTGACCATCCCTGCTGTGGAGGGCACACGTGTGGGTCCTGATGTTCCTAAGCAGTTGGGGACTGCGGAGTCTTGTACTAAGCCATCTGCAGGTCATCCGGTTGGGTGGTCATGTTTCTTTTGTGGTCAACCTGATCACTTCATTCGGGTCTGTCCATACCGTGCTAACCCCACTTCTCAGCTGCAGACATCCCATGTGGATAAGCGTGGGAGTGCTGCTGTGTCTGCCGTGTTGGTCAGGCCTGCTCCTATGTCTCCACCGGTGGTGGTTAATCACCCACCGAAGGATAGGAGTAAAACCCTGCCAACACCTCAGATTGATGCTGGACTCAGGGGTTATCCGGAGAAGCGGGAAGGTGATTACCCACACTAAGCCCTTGGTGAGAATCGTCCCCGAAACGAAACCGGGAACCATCTCTGCCGTTTGCCCCCCTGAGAGTGAACCTTTGGTCTGTGACCGCATAAATGGCAATAAACGTTCAGGTCCAGACCTGAGTGTGGACAACTATGTCTGGGTGCTGTCAAAACACGTCAGGTGGAAGTGTGCAGCTGGAGCTCCTACTACTGGAGTAATTGGTTCGTTTAAAATTGCGGCCGTTTGCAACCCCGTGTTGTTTCAGCTAGCAATCCCGTCAGTGCTCTGTACCCATAATATCTTCCATAGGTCGTCGATCAGGAGGTTCAGACCATTGCCGGACATGTCCGGAGGCCTCTCATAAACGGGGGGTACTGTTATGTATTGACTGCCTTGCTGTATGGAAGTGCTGCTGCTGTGGTTTAAATGACGCCTTTTTTTTTTCTCTGCTTTGCAGTGTGTGGTTCTACAGGTGAGGTTGCTGCAGGTGTGTGTGATGGATATGACTCATGCTTAGGTGAGCTGAGGGGCATGCCTGGGCTGGCTGCTCCAAATGGGTCCAAATGGGTCAGCTGACATCCACCTGATATAGCTGATTCAGTTCATTTCTGGACTGTGACCTGTTGTGAGCGGATACTGAATCAGCTGCTGCCTTACTCTCCATTGGAAGTTGTTGGGTTCCGTGGTCCGTGGGTGGAGGGTAGGGGCTTATGCCTAGGGCTTCTCAGGAGATAGGGACTTAGACTGATGGCTCGAACCTCCTCACAGTTAGAGGCACCTCCGAGATCAGGGAGAGTCAGGGACCCCAGTATCAGGGCCAGAGCAGGCTCCCCTGACTCTTTACGCCCAGCTCCATCCTACTTCTGGGCACCCCGCCCCCCCAACGTGACATGTGGTCAGCACAGAAGGAGGGGCACCAGACCCTGATAAAATCACCATCATAAACGACTGGCCAAGACCAACAACCGTCCAAGATGTACGTCAGTTTCTGGGGCTGGTAGGATACTGCAGGAGGTTCATAAAGGGCTACACGAAGATGGCAGCACCATTGCAAGAGCTTCTGGTAGGCCAGACCAAGAAGGGCAAGACCTCAGGCCCTCCGTTTGAATGGGATGAAAAAGAAGAGAACTCCTTCAGACAGATGAAGTGGGCCTTGACGGGTGAAGAAATCCTGGCCTATCCTGACTACAACTTACCATTTGTTCTGTACACTGATGCGAGCAACGTGGGATTGGGAGCTGTCTTGTCACAGAAGCAGAATGGCAAAGAATATGTAATTGCCTATGCCAGCACGAAGCTCCGTCCTACTGAGAGGAATACAGAGAACTACAGCACTTTCATGCTGCAATTCCTGGCCTTGGTCTGGGCTATCACCAAGTGGTTCAAGCACTACCTGGCAGCTGCAAAGTTCACTGTCTTCATGGACAAAAATCCTCTGACCCACCTGGATTCCGCGAAGTTAGGTGCACTAGAGCAACGCTTGATGGCCCGGTTGTCAAACTATGAATTTACCATCAAATACCGGGCAGGCAGTAAGAACGCCAATGCAGACATCCTGTCAAGGATACCTCACTTGTCAGATGCAGGAGAAGACGTGGATGAGCTGCCAGCTTTTCATCACCCCAGTGCATCCCAGTGTCAGCAAACCTGTATCAAATGTCAAGACACCACACTAAACCCGTTACCTCATAATGGGTGGAAAGAGACGTAAGACAGTGACCCGGCTGTTAGCTTAGTCAATAGCTTAGTCAATAACCCAAAAAGGCTCACATCTTAGTGTGACGCCCCTGCGTCCAGGAGGCCACAAAGGGAACTGCAGCCAGGCAGGTAGGACGACAGTTGCACACCAACACCCTCACTGCCCACACGACCCACGTACAGTAGATGGCAGCATCCAGCCCGGAGCCTAGGAACTCTATGCAGGCGAGGGGTGGTGGGTTTAGAGAAGTGGGTTGGGCACACACGTAGTCAGGTGACAGACAGTAGGAATAGTGAAGGGGGAGGAGGAAGGAGTCAGTAGGCCCAGGGTGCCGAGCAGCAAAGACACAGATCAGCAGCAGGCTGAGGAGCACGGCACAGGCTGAGAGACAGCAGTAGGCCGAGTTAAGCTGAGAAGGAAAGAAGGAATCACACGTCTTGGCAAAGTGGGGTGTAGGAGCGCAGAATCTGAACCGAGCCAGTGTGAGCCGCAGAGAGAAAGCCCGTCCGAAGCCAGTACCCCCAGGAGTGTGAAGGAAGAGAGTGACAGTGACACTGGTCCCTAGAACTACAGCCGAGACGACAGACTGCAGGCGGAGTAGCCCTCCTATGACACTGGAAGACACAGTAGAGAGAGCATGGTAGAGCCTCACAAGGGAGGACTGCTGGAGGCTAGGCTGAGTAGAGTGTCGGCTCTAGAGGGGACCATAGTTTTATCCGGCATCCCCAGACAACCGACGGGGGACCACAGCTACACATTAGGGTCCCTACCCCAAAGGACAGGCAGCTCAGTGACAACCAGGAGGACCCACAGGGGCCCGAGTCACCGCCATACTGTCCAGAGTCACACACAACCAAGTGAACACATCGAACGTTAACAGCCTGGAAAGGACACAGAGAGACAGAGTGAGGGGTCACAGAGAGAGAGACCTGGCTGCAGAATAAAGGGAACCTGGAGGGGAGAGTGTGCCCGTGTACTGAGACTTGTAACTGAACTGTAAGAACTGTTCCATGCTCTCTTTTATGATGTGGCTGTCCCTATGCGAAGTAAGGAGACGGCAACGATAATTGGCTGCAGCGTTAGTAAGTGACATATTTTACCTGCTGAGATACAGCTTAGTCACTGATTCATTGTCAGCGACTTAGACAGCTTTTTCGTCCGCTGGTATGTTGTTAAGCTTCTGCACATATGTATGTATATTTACTTTGAGAATAATTTAAAGGCTGTGCTTTATCTTGCCTGCCTGTCACTGTGTTGCTATTCACGCGCCGGTCACCGGTTGTGTGCCTCCTCCTCCGTATAGAGTTATCATCTATGACAGAATCTTTCTCGGCCATTTATGGTCTGATGTATACTGCTGATAATTTGATGCTTATATTAATTCATTTTTATATGTTCAACAATCCTTCTTGTTTACATAGATGGTGTGTGATATGGAATGATGATTTTAAAATTCCCCCGTTGTATTAATTATGCTAATGGTGACGTCAGCGTGTGTTGTGGACTCCGCCTATTTAGGAAGTGAGCTACACCTCCATTAGCCTATGACCCGTAGAAGTGCTTAAGCGCGAAACGGTGCCGTCGTCAGCTGCTCCCCTCTCCCTCCCTGCACGGAATGTTGTTGTTCCCTGAATAAATCACCGATCTCAAACCGGGTGAGTGCCGTCTCTTCTTTAATCATTAATTACTGGACTGTTGTGCTTGGGACAGGCACCTCCCGGTGCCACCTGTTCGCTCCATATTTTATCCGCCCGGCAAGCCGTCGGCTTTGGTGCCCCGATTTCCTCCTGTTATCCTAGATCATTGTTTGCACCGTAGGAGGCACACTGCACTGGCTTGCGACTAGGCATATTTAAGGATAATGGAGCCTAACCCTAATGGTACCTTTACACGCCGCCACAACAGGATGGCTACCAACGGCAACTTCACGTGCACGAGCACGGCCGAACGGTTACCAACGGGAACCGCACCCTCTATACACGCCGCCACAAGGTGCGCTACGCTACGCTACATCTACAGCTACATACATCGCCGGGTGTCGCAAGTAGCCGTCTGTAGCTCAGCGTACCAGCTTTACACACCGCCACCACAGAGTGATCTGGGAGCAACAAAGGCAGGACGTAAAACAAATAGGCGTGCCACAGACCTGTACGCCGCGCCCAAACCACAACCATTGGCCAACACTACGGAGTTGTGATTGGGCACGACGGAAAGGGCGGATGGCCGAGACGTGCCGTACTAGTGAGCGGAGTGTGGCACGGAATAAGCGCTTGTGACATGGCGGAGCCTGGCGAATGCATCCAAATCGATGGTAATGGGTCACGCTAGAGCTGTGGCCAGTCACATATCCCGTGTGTATGAAAGTAGCGGTCCGGGGCTATGTGTGCGTAGTACAAGTTTTTGCCTTGTCACGCACGATCAGCGCTTGTGACAGTCGCGTGTGCAGATTGAACTGAGGTGCGTTTGTGTGCCACACATTAGCGTCTTACAAAAGACAGTATGTGCGTTTTCTGTCAAAAATCTGTGACAACTGTGGCGAAGTATGTGTATGTATACAGGCTGAATGGGGTTTAATATATGTGCTGACAGATGTGAATGTAGTGGATCAGCTTCCAAGGCACCAAGTCAAAGATCTGTGTGACAGTGTATTAGCAAACACCTGACAAGAATATGTCCTGCATCAATGTGCTGTGTGCAGGGGACCCTCTGCCTACAACAAAATAAAGGATCATGTACGCACAATGGCCACAAACACTGTTGGGCAAAAGACTTTCAGAAAAACATGGCTACCCACACATATTGTGTGCACAATCCCAGCCAATAGGTGGCTATGACATCCCAGGCCCCCACCCAACCCTGCATCACATTGCCCTCCTCCACCAAGTAATCAGGCTCACACAGATTATGTTGGATCCAACAGAAAAAGGTTTAATATATTGCATGAATCTTGACCTTGTCTTGTGCAAACAAAATATACATAAAGTAAAAACATTGTAGAATTCAAGAGCAGGTGACATTAATCAGGCAAATTCAATGGATAAGCAAATCACCACACATTGCAAACTGTGCATGGAAAATATACCAAAATAACCTAAACTAACTAACTAAATAACTACATAATGAAAACTCATGCACATAATGAAAACAAAGAGAATGGAAAAGGTCAACCAAACATTAAAGGGGTGCAGCTAACCTGCTGTCACCTTCATTGAAAACACAAAAAGCAACTCCCAGAGCCAGCCACATTATATGGCCTGGTCCTGCCAGCTCACTGCACCAGACCCATTGAAGTAGGAGCAGTAAGCTTCTCTACTGTCCCTGGCCTCCTGCCGAGTGCGGCCATGGCTCTGCGGCTGGAGTGGCACAATCACATGGGCCTCATCACGCCAAGACCCTGGACGGAGCTCCCCTGTTGTAGCGTCTGCATTATCTACATAACCTCCTGGCGTGTATGATGCCCTATCCCTACGACGCAGGAAGTTATGTAGCACACAGCAGGCCACCACTACCGCGTCAATAGACTCCGGTTTCATATGTATAGGTGTATGAAAAATCCGGAATCTATTGGCCATTATCCCAAACGCATTTTCAACTACACGGCGGGCCCGGGATAGCCGGTAGTTGAAAATGCGTCTCTCAGAAGTAAGGGCCCTCTGGGGATATGGCCGCAGTAGGTGTTCCTGAAGTGGGAATGCTTCATCCGCCACAAACGCAAAGTTGAGATGTTCGGTCGTGTGCTCATTTGAGGGTAAGTTTAGCCCACCATTCCCTAGTAGTGTTGCCAAGGAGCTTAGGGCAAACACACCCCCATCTGAGTTGCGACCGGGCATTCCAACATCCACGTAGAGGAACTCATAGTTGGCATCTACTACAGCCATGAGGATTATACTACAATACCCTTTGTAATTGTAATACAAAGAGCCAGAGTGGGCAGGTTTGGTAATCCTCACGTACTTACCATCCAATGCCCCGCCACAGTTGGGAAGTTCCACCGGGTTTCAAACCCTTGGCCCACTTCCAGCCATTCTGCGGCGGTTAATGGCATTTTCATGTAGGCTGGCTGCAGAGCTCTCCAGATGGCCCAACACGTTTCAGGGATCAGGCGGCTCAGCAGGGGCAGGGAGACACGTGACACGTATGTGAGGGATGTCATGGACTGCCCTGTAGCCAGGAACCGCAAAGTGATCGCCAACCGCTCAGCAGCTGATACTGATGGGCGCATTATAGTGTCCTGACGCGCTATCATTGGCCCAACACGCTCCAATAGGAAGGTGAAACAGTCCTCGGGCATACGGAGATAGTTTCGGTAATCATCAGGACAGTTAAGCTCCAGCTCCCGCAACAGCTGCATGTGGCCCCGGGTTTCCCGCCTCAGAAGCCAATCACGGGTCCACATCCGCCGCTGTCTGCGCCTCATCAACCTTTCATACCGATCCTGATACCACATTTGCTCTTCCACCAACGCAAGAGCCACGATAACATTGCGGTCATGGATATTCTGCATCCTCAATATCAGCACCTGTAGATGTGAAAGCACAACATGAGTACATAGAACAATATGTGGCCATGTCAGCAGGTTCAGCAAGCCACACCTCTTTTCCATTACACACTATAGCCAAGAGGATGGCATCTCTTGTGTGGGCCCAAAACACAACCCTGAAGCAAGGACGGCAAACACCCAGTAGTCACCCCAAACAACATGGCACACGGCGATTGAGAGTGGCCTCCTCTACATCAACGTCAATGGGAGCTCCCAAAATTCACACATCTGCACCTAGGTGAGTTAGAAAGGGACATGTGTCACCAATAATGTTGGTCAAACAGGTCCCATAATCCATTACACAGCCCATAATGTCAATTGATTACAGTAAAAATGAGAAGAATAACGAATGTGACGTACCCCGATATGGAAGGTTGAGGAAGGCTACATGAACCAAACAACATTGCACATGACTGCGGATGGTTACCCATGGTGTAATTGGTTTTTGAAGGTGTCATTTTAAATACACATGTATGCCATGTCTGGCGCCCAACACCTCAAAGCCCTGTGTCATCCCATTCCCGTTGAACACAGTCTCCATTGGCCACAACCAGTATGCAGAAATCGATCCAGTCGACATGAGTGACACAGTTCCGTCTACAGTCATGCATCCATTCTCCTGTATGTTGTCTGCAAACAAACACAGCAATGTATCTCAACAAAAGTGTCAAGGCCCACACAAAATGCCGTATCCTAACCCACACACTACACTATATGTCGTCCCCAAAAATACAAACCCCTATATCGGCCGCTACACCAGTCTCCGGCGCTCTCCAAGAACATCAACATATGCACCCCACCCTGCGCCAATTCCATGTGTGTCCACAAAAACTTACCTAATGGGTCTGGCCAGCAAGCGTAATGTTTGGCGGGATGGGCAACTTTTAAAGGGCCGCCAACCTATCACGATTCAGCGATCTCCACCAATTAGCGGAAGGCAAATCCGCACCCAGGTGCCCCTTCAGGATGTGCATTATTGTGTCCGCTGTGATTGGTGTCCCGGACTATAAAGGCAGGTCAATGGCCACTGCTCCGTGTCCAGACGTCGATGTGCATTGAGCTACTAGTGTCCTGTTTGACTTCTGTTGCTCTGACGGTAAGCCTCTTTAGCGGTTTGTAAGAAAATGTAATGAACGCAGCTGGTTCTGGCACAGGCAGCTTAGGCGATGTGTGTATGGCCATGTTTGAAGCGGCATGCAAATATTGAACACGTAATATTAAATATGTGAACCTTATTCTGTGTCGCCCAGTAGCCAGGTAGTGCCTCTACTTATATAGTGTAAGTATGTATTGCACCTTCTGCTTTTTGGCAATGGTACAAGAGCACGGTGTTATTTCTTTGGCTGGTACTTCACATCAACATTTCAGGGGTGGTAGAATTGTGGCGGACATTCCAGGGATGTTGGGTACATGTGTTAAAATGGGACTTCCACGTCTGGAGGAACACCTACATGATCATCTGGGTGCACATTACATGTAGTATGTGCAGTGTTGGCACACACCCAGCCCGCCTTTCTGATATAGTGACCCCTTACCATTGTGGACACTGGCCAGGTACTAGTTAGCACACAACGTGTTAGGTCACATGTTGCCCTCTACAGGTATGTACGCACACACCGTGTCAAGGTGTGTTGCAATAGGTACATTGGGGACAGAAATCATGTTTGAAACATCTGTAGGTGGACACCGATATCCGGGGCTTGATATTGGCAGCATACATGTGTTTGAGTTAGTAGCGGTCTGAGATTGAGAAAATGGCACACTCATGGCCAGTTTCACTCCACAAAATAGCTGCATAGATGATCACTGTAGAAAGTTAATGATTATGTGTATGATTGTGGCAAGTTTTGAAATGTCGGTATGCCTTGTGTTGTGACTGTGTTCTTTTTTTTTTAATTTTTCATCGGCAGATGCCGACGGGTACTGTGGAATTGGAATCCCAGCTTCTCACGGAGTATCAGCGGCACGAATGTTTGTGGCGCAGCTCGCTGCCCGAATATAAAAATCGGGCAGCGAGGGCCGAGGCCTACAGGAGTCTTGTGGCTCTGGCAAATCGCTTGGAGCCAAGGGTAGGCAAGACGTGGGACCAGCAAATGGTGGCACTTAAGATCAAAAACATGAGGTCGGCGTTCATGCGGGCTCACATTCAGTACCAGCGTCGTCGCTCAGGGGCTGGAGCAGAGGAGGTACCATCACCTACCCTATGGTACTATCCCCTGTTCACCTTCATCCTGGGCGAGGTTCGCCCGCATCGAACGACCACCAACTGCCCCGTTGCTGCGTCCCATGTAGGCCCGGCTGCATCACCACCTGCGCCACAGGAGGTGGGTAATTGTGTGACAGTGGTGGGCCACAATGTTTCCTTCACATGTGTGCTTCGATAAATCCTTCACACCAAATGTGTTGGCATATTTACCTCCTTGCTGCGGCACACCTTGGGGTGTCAATCTATCTGCCCTCCTTCCATGACTTGCCAGACTTTTCTATTCTATGCTTCCAGCCGTATTGCAATGTTGCTTCTTCCACAACATCTTGGTATGTTTAGGTTAGTTATTTAAGGGTTTCAAGATAGCAGGTGGTTTGTTCTCAAACAGCCACATAGTACCATGTAGTAAATGGTGCTGTCTCACATGTGTGTTGGCTTTGTTGCCAGTGGGTTAAAGGTAATTGAGTGAGGGGTGGATTCTCACCATAAAGGAGTCCTAATGGGAAGGTGCCCAATATGTGTCATTGGCCAGCACAGCCCCCAGTATCAAGGTGTTGTGGTGACATGTCCTAATATTGGATTACGGCTACGTGACAAACAACTAATTATGTATTTAGCTGAGCTCCTGGAATGGTCGAGGTGAGTGTACAGGAGAACCACTGGTGTTGGGGTCTTGAACCTTATTTGCTTTACTGTGTTATTCCTCATTTTCCATTCTGGTAGTTGGCCTTGGTGTGTGTGGGAGTGGTATATAGAGTCCTGTTGTGAATGTATACAGTTGATATTGCCTCCACTAATGGTTTTTTTTTTTTTTTTTTTCCCCACCCACAGGCCCCAGAAGAGGACGGCTCCATTGCCGAGGATTCTGTTGCTGATGATGCTCAGCCCATGACATCTGGGGCTGAGCAGGAGGGCGGGGCGAGTGATGTGGGTCCAGGCCCAGGTCCCAGCTCCGGGATCCGTCGCCGCCGACGTCCTGCACCACCTGAGACGGAGCTGGCGACCTGGGCCCGACGCGTGTTGTTGGATGAACAGCGGACCCACATGGACACCGACGCCCTCTACATGAGCAACAGAATGCGAGGGATGGAGCCGCTCCAGAAGAAGATCCTTCTGAGGGTCTTCCACAATGCCGCTGATGCTGCCGATGATGGGGCCCTTCAATGGGGCTGCCACGTCCCCCCCCCATGCAACACACCTTGTGGCCCCTTTCACCAGCTGCCCCATCTCGGCCCGTGAGAAGACCGGCCCCGCCACAGTCACCCCATCCCCCCTCAACACATCGTCGTTCAACCAGACGTTCTGGGGCAGGTCGGGGCTGCCCTCAGAGGAGGGGGGATGCGGCATTGTCAGAGCCGACAGAAGAGGAGTAATTTGGACACTAGTAGCCAATGCACAGAATTGGCAGTCTGGACTTTATAATTTCAGGAATTGCGTTTTATATGTATATTTTGTTGATTGAGTTTTGGGCAAAATTTGTGGGTTTTTTTTATTTTTTTTCCACAAAAATTCTATTATTTGTAATTTATTTTAAATTCCAGCCTGGAATAAATTTTATTTATTAACACAATTGTGTATTCATTTCAGAATAAGGATTGTGTGGGTTTTTGGGGGTGAATGTAATTGTGGCCAATAATAGGTTTCCCCAAGCCACACAATATGGGCCAGTGCTCGCTCAGCAGGATCACCATCGGTTCATTTGGAATGTCTTAGCACATTCACAAAGGGATGTTGTGATGTGCCTCACATAGTTAGGTTATGGTGAGGTTTGGTCACCAAATATTAGTAAGGTCACATGAAGGAGCGTATAACAAAGTTAGAACAGCATTGTATTGTAAACATACATGTGTCACAGACATTTGCCATCATACAAGGAAGGCTTAGGCCAGATGGGGCTAGCCAGTCCACACTTGTGATGGTCCCAATGTGGGACAGTATAGGGATTGTAGGCCAGATGGGGCTAGCCAGTCCACACTTGTGATGGTCCCAATGTGGGACAGTATAGGGATTGTAGGCCAGATGGGGCTAGCCAGTCCACACTTGTGATGGTCCCAATGTGGGACAGTATAGGGATTGTAGGCCAGATGGGGCTAGCCAGTCCACACTTGTGATGGTCCCAATGTGGGACAGTATAGGGGTTGTAGGCCAGATGGGGCTAGCCAGTCCACACTTGTGATGGTCCCAATGTGGGACACTATAAGAAAAGAGCCCAACGGGGGCAAAAAAAAAAAAAAAAATATTTTCACTTTTGCAAGGCAACAAGCCAACGTGTGAAAATTTTAGGGTCCAACAAGGACAACTGTTTGTGGGGCCATGTTTGGCCAGGATACAATGCATCCCTCAAATTCATGGGTGTGAACCATGGTGTGGGTGTAGGTCCGCCAGCATTTGAGCCAGGCGGCCAAGGTCCTGCAGGCCACGCTGTAGAGCCGTGGTCAAACGGGCCACAAATGCCTGATGGGCCTGGATGAATTCCTCCATGGTAGGGGCACCTGTATTGGGAGTAAACACAAACTTTAGTACACAGTCGTCACTGCTGATGGTTAGTCATGACTGGCCGCAACCATCCACTTACCCTGTTCCTCCAAATCCAGTTCACCATCAGACAGGGAGGGAGATGGGGTCAAGCTCCATCCATATGAGCCCGCACGTTCACCATCTGGAAAAAGGGTGAACCAACATGGTTTACTTTGTTTAAATAAATTGTTTGGCCCCAGATGAAATTTAAGCAACAGTGTGCAGGGTGTCTGTGGCAACATAACCCACTTACCACCATAGTCACTGTGTGGGGACATGGTCACCCCCGGACTCGCCACTGAGCTGGAGACAGTGGGAGGTGGTGTTACTCCCGGGCTGGGGCTCCGTGGCCAAATTATGTGGTTCAGGGGTAACAGTGGTCCTGGGCTACGGGGCAAAGACTCCTCTGGGCCGCCAGGTACTTGCTGCTCCTCGCCCTCCTGTGGGGAGTTGATGTGTTCCTCCAGCAGCCAGGCAGATGGGGACAGCTGGTCACACTCCAGCGGGCTGCCAGGTGCGGACTGGTCCTCCACGTCCTCTGTCCCGGTGGGTGACGGGACGTCTGGCTCCTGAGGCCCGGGGGAAGGTGTTGACCCTGGGGACAAGGGTGCCACTTGAGCCTGATGTGGTGGGGTTCTTGATGGGCCAGCTGGGGGTGGGGCATGGGGCCCTTCTTCTGATGAGGATTCAGCATCTAGTTTGAAATTTGAACATAAAAGACGTAATAAGATCATGCCTACACATTGTTGTCCTACAAAGAGCTTGTGTGGGTATGTATTTGACGGCTAAGGCTGGGGTCACACACACACAGATATGTGGCCAGATATTGTTGACAGATCTCTGGTTGCAGTGAAAGCATGGACACATTGTTCCATTTTGAGGCTGTCTCCAAATGTCAACATGTGACCATGATTTGACTGCAAACAGAGATCTGCAAACAATATGTGGGCAGATATCTGTGTGTGTGACCCCAGCCTTACTTAGCATCAACCAGGTGATGCTGGATGCATACACTCATGTTGTATGCATGGACTGTGCGTGTGAGACATTTTTAGGCCTGACTGGATGAGCACAACACTGTGAAGATGTGTTTGATTGTGTAGGCCACACTGTCCCTTGTCATATGTTTCCATCATTTTTTGTGTATTGTGGGACATGCACATGTGGCGGTGTGTGTTTTGGGGCAACAATTACTCACCACGCAGCCTGGCAATCCTGGCACGGATGTCCAGTATGCGACCTGGGCACTTGTGCTTCAAGTCAGCGATCTTTTTTTGGATCGCTTTGACTGTCCTCTGTACCCCCAGTTGGCAGAGCAGGGCCCGCTGGATCCGCCGCACGGTGCACCGATTGCGCAGCCTGGGGTGGCGGTGGTGATGGTGGCCCCAATAGTCCCGACGGTCGCAATGATCAATGAGGATGATCAGCTCCGCCATCCCCCATGTTGCGGCGCGGTGCACGGCTGCCATGACTGCTATGGTGTGTGCAGAGGCGGGGCTGGCACCTTGCAGGCAGAGTGAAAATGAAACCAACGTCATGACGTCATTACGACCGCTGTGGGGGTGACGCACCTTTATAAGTAGCCCAACACGCAGTGACTCGGCCGACACACTTATGCGGCCCCTACTGCAGAAGACCCACAGTGCAGTCCGTACAACACGGCTCTGATCTGTCTACTGGGTAATCTCCTCCGATGTGCTATGGGATTGTGTGCATCTGTGTGCGCGCTGCGCGCACTGCCAGACCCGGAACACTTCTACGGCAGCTGCTGTGCAATAAGCCAGAGCGGTACGTAACACACACTTGTGCGCTGTGTCCCGCATAATTCGTTATCATGTTGATAGGATGTGCACACTGTATGTAGATCATGGGCCATTTATGATTTTACGTTCAAGTGTGTGTCCGCGTAATTGTACTACTATCTGATCGTGCATACGGCGCGTATGTGTAGTGCTGAAGGGACAGCTCATCCAAGATGGAGGGCTGTGAGGCAAGGGCCAATCGTAACGCAGCATCTTCCACCAATGATCGCTGAAGGGGCGCGGTATCACGGAGCATGGGTGACGCCTTAGCCACATTGCAGCTACATCGCCGGGTGTCCAGAGTTCCCTTCTGTAGCTTCTTTACACGCCGATACAGCTCGCTACAATCGGCGATGTAGCCATCTGTTTATGGGCAGTGCACGGATGCAGAGGTATCTGTAGCCGGCTGTGTCGTCCCGTCTTCAGACGCCGCTACTACGGGCGATATTGGCGCGACAAGCTACTTTTGTAACCTGTAGCGGGTTGTATCCATCCTGTTGTGGCGGCGTGTAAAGGTACCATGAGTGATCAGGTTGCGGTGTGGGACGCATTCCAGAAGGCTTACTTGCAGGGAGGGAGGACGCTGAGAGCTTCTTCACCAGCTGTGACACGAAGGATTTGTTGAGTACATTAAGCGAAAAAAGCTTGGAACAACGCATTACGGCCCTGGCTGAGAAAGAGCTGCGCCTTTTCTGGACGGTCACTTCATTAAAAACATATGTTCCATGTAACAGAGTGCCTAGGGGTCTGCAGGTGTCTAAGCACATGGCATCTCAGAACTGCAGTGTGGCTTTTGTTAAAAAGTGGGAGGAAATCCAGTTGGATTCGTCCATGAAGTTTCTCCTGTTGGTATTAGAGCAAAATGAGGCTGAACATGCCACAATAACAGAAGAGCTTATTTCTCTAAGGAAAGAATTAGAGAAAAAAATGAGTAAAACTAAATGAACTGCTTTTTTGAAAAAGCTGGATGATAAGCTTGTGCCTCTTCAAAATGATATCAAAATACTAAAGAGAGAGAAATTCGTGAGAGACAAAGCAGACTATGATTCAGGCCATATTGTTAATTGGGGCCGGTCATTTAACACTCGGAGAAAAAATAAAAAGAACAGATCCGGTGCTAACACTCCAAAAAATGGTAAAAATCCACAGACCCCGCTTAACCCTATCAAACCTAATATACCGAAAAGCCCAGGAACCCCGATTAACGCTTCCTCTGCCAAGAAGAGTTCTAAAAACCGGAAAAAAGCAGCTAAAAAATCCAACAGGTTTACATCAGATGAAGAAGATGTGGCTTCCGATGAGGACTCAGTGTATCATGAACTTGATGGAGTTCAGGTTAATAACAGCGACCCTTTAGGCGCAGGACTAGAAGAGGGGGGCATAACAGAAGGAGAGGACGAGGATCTAATTCTCCCACCCCCCACAAAGAGGAAGCAGGTGTCCTGGCGGGACTAAACACTCAGACTTTACGTGTTTACAATCTGTCAGATCGTACATTGTCAGGGGATATGATGGCATTGTTACAGAAGGGACTTAACTATTGTATTGCCGAGCACTTTGATTATCCAGAGTTTAGAGCGGATCTTTTCAAATCTACTAGAAATTTGTATTTATTTAAGCATTTTAAAAACCAAAAAAATTTACTGAATACTAATAAAGTGCACACTAGCTCTAAAATCTCTAATGATGTAGATGCTATAGGTCCGTTCGGATTTTTTGTAAATTCTGATTCTCTCAGCCAAACCCCGGATGATTTCCAGCTTTTACTGGGACTTGCAGATAGCCAAATGGGGACTAGTAATGATCTGCACAGACCCCCGTTTTTAGAAGGTGTTAAATCCACATTTATGCCCCCAGCTGGTCCCAGCGATAGTCTGGATTCCTTCATGGAACTGGTTGATAGAGACATTAGAGCCTTGATCTATCCCACACCGGCAAAGAATCTAACCAAAAATGAGCAAGAGGCGCTAGTTGAAATGCAACAATGGAAAGATACCGTATTTAGGAAGGCGGATAAGGGAGGAAGTATAGTCCTTCTATCTAGATCAGCTTATATCAAGGAGGCTAATAGGCAGTTGGGTAAATCAATCACATATCTTCCATTAGGGTCAGATCCCACAGATAAATTTTCTAAAAAATTGAAAAATTTGCTCCGGCAGTTTGTGGAAAAAAATGTTTTGACTCTGAGAGAGGCCGAGAAATTATTTCCAGAATTTCCAACTAAGCCACACTGGTACTATTTACCTAAAATACATAAAAACGAACAAGAACCTCCCGGGAGACCTATTGTGTCCGGGGTAGGTTCCCTTACTGAACCCCTTTCTAAATATCTGGATTGGCTTTTACATCCATTTTTAGCTGTAGTACCATCGCTAGTGAAAGATTCATTTGACTTCATCAAAACTGTGGATCATATATCCTGGAATACTTCTTTGCAGTTGGCCTCCATCGACATAGAAAGTCTGTACACTAGAATTCCACAAAAATTAGCCGTGAGCACAATTAAACAATTGTTGCTTAAAAACAAAATAGACAGTGATGTGATTGATTTTACATGTGAGGCTCTTGAATTTATCTTAGAGCACAACGCCTTTAGTTTCCTTGATCAATGGTATCTGCAAAAAGAGGGTACAGCGATGGGTACGCCCGTCGCTTGTACCCTCGCTAACCTCTTTCTAGCTGCCTTTGAAGACCAGTACATCTATACCGAGAACAATCCTTTTTTACTGAATATTAAACATTATATTCGCTATGTAGATGATGTGCTAGTAGTCTGGGAGGGTGATGAGATAGTGTTTCAAAGCTTTGTTGAGTACTTGAACAATAACAATTTTAACATGCGGTTCACTAGTGTTTTTGGGGATCCAGGCTTGAGTTCCTGGATATCAATTTAGAGCTCGGTGAGAACGGTTTAGTTAGATCTATGTTCAAAAAGAACACTGCTACCAACTCCATGCTACATTTTAATAGTGCCCACCCGGTCCATACAAAGGCGGCACTACCTTTCAGTCAATTGTTGCGTATCCGACGCCTGAATAACACGGATGAGGGCTTTAAGGTGCAAGCTGACATGCTTATGTCAGACTTGTCACATAGAGGTTATCCCGATTCCGTGTTAGTACGGGCCAGAGAGAGAGTGAACAACTATAAGATCAATGTTAATGATTCAGTTAATTTTAGCATCCACAAGAACGATTCTGAAAAACCCTCGAGGAAGTTCCATTTCAATTTCAGGTATGGCCCAATGTATAATAAAATTAGAGCCGCCCTAAGATGCCATTGGCACATAATAGAGAATGATCGGGCATTTACAGAAGTGCCCCCACAATTATTAGTCACTTATAGAAGAAGCAGGAATATTGGCGATTGGTTAGTGGAAAAAAGATTAAAAAAATCCCAACAAAAGAGTACTTGGCTAAATATGAAACCGTTGAAAGGAAACTTTAAATGCGGCCATTGTAACTGGTGCCAATTTCTGGAGCCAGGCTCTACAGTTACTTTTGGGGGATTAACCAACAGAACCAAAACCTTTATAAACTGTAATTCCAAATGGGTGGTCTATGTGCTGTGGTGCCCTTGTGGCAGATTCTATATTGGGAAAACTATCCGGGCAATGTGAATTCGAGTTAGAGAACACTTTAATTCAGTATTGACAGGAAAAGGTTCTACAAGACTCATTCAGCATGTTCGGGATCACCACGCTGGGGACCCGAAAGTGCTGATGTTTGCAGGTATTGAAAGGGTTTGTTCCTCCACAAAAGGAGGTAATCTGCATAAAAAGCTATTGCAAGTAGAGACTAATTGGATCTTGAATTCTAATGCCATGGGTGCAGCAGGTCTCAATGATAAGGTCGATATGGCTGTGTTTCTTTGAGTCTCTTCTGCTACCCATAGGTCTAATTAAATTTTCTTTATGAATTCTTGATCCTGAGTTGCTATCTTCTGAAGAATTGACATATAATAAGGTATAGGTCCCCCCATTCTCCCTGTTTCCCCACTGTGTAGGTATTTAACTGTGTCGTTATTGTAAACAATCATTAAATATGACTTACAGTCGCGCAGTATGGGGGGGATAGTTATGTTAACTTCTCTTTTCTCTTCTCCGTTTTACCGGTATTAGCCACAAGTCCTTGTCTTGTCTTGTCTAGTGGGTATTGTCTAGTTTTGTAATAATCGATATATAGTTGTTTGTTCCATGCGCTCTTTTATGATGTGGCTGTCCCTATGCGAAGTAAGGAGGCGGCAACGATAATTGGCTGCAGCGTTAGTAAGTGACATATTTTACCTGCTGAGATACAGCTTAGTCACTGATTCATTGTCAGCGACTTAGACAGCTTTTTCGTCCGCTGGTATGTTGTTAAGCTTCTGCACATATGTATGTATATTTACTTTGAGAATAATTTAAAGGCTGTGCTTTATCTTGCCTGCCTGTCACTGTGTTGCTATTCACGCGCCAGTTACCGGTTGTGTGCCTCCTCCTCCGTATAGAGTTATCATCTATGACAGAATCTTTCTCGGCCATTTATGGTCTGATGTATACTGCTGATAATTTGATGCTTATATTAATTCATTTCTATATGTTCAACAATCCTTCTTGTTTACATAGATGGTGTGTGATATGGAATGATGATTTTAAAATTCCCCCGTTGTATTAATTATGCTAATGGTGACGTCAGCGTGTGTTGTGGACTCCGCCTATTTAGGAAGTGAGCTACACCTCCATTAGCCTATGACCCGTAGAAGCGCTTAAGCGCGAAACGGTGCCGTCGTCAGCTGCTCCCCTCTCCCTCCCTGCACGGAATGTTGTTGTTCCCTGAATAAATCACCGATCTCAAACCGGGTGAGTGCCGTCTCTTCTTTAATCATTAATTACTGGACTGTTGTGCTTGGGACAGGCACCTCCCGGTGCCACCTGTTCGCTCCATATTTTATCCGCCCGGCAAGCCGTCGGCTTTGGTGCCCCGATTTCCTCCTGTTATCCTAGAGCTGTGCCTTCCTTCAACTCACTGCAGTGATGTGCGACACTCAGGTCGTTACAGTGGTTCGGATTCCTTCAGATGCGATCATACTCCTCCTCGGCGGCTCAGTCTGGCGGGTTTAGGGTTCTCCCTCAACAATGGAGGAACTGTTTATGCAGATTTCCCCTCCCCCCCCCATGCAATCTCTGTCATACATTGCATTATTGCAGGAGAGAGGGCGACCACTAAACATTCATTCCAGTTGGCTTGGGAGAGGGAGTTGAGTAGAGAGATCACGTGGGCTGAATGGAAGAAACGTTTCCTGCTCACACGTCAGTCGGCAAAAACATGCATAGCCCAGGAACGGAATTCCAAAATACTATATTCCAAAATACTTCATCATTTCTGAGCACCAATCCGCCACAGGAGGGGGTTCCGATGATTTCCACTAACGAGGTATGACGGAACGAGCAGCTAAGAGGCAAAAACGCAGTATATCCCTCGTATGTTGGATGGAGGAGCTGGCAGCCGAGAGCATGGGGCTTCAGGACAAGTTCAACACCATATGGATGGAATCACTGCATAAATTACTGCATTAAAAGTAATGCCAAGGCGGCACACGTGACAGGAGGCCACATGAAAAAATACATATGAGTATGATAGCTAGATACAATGGTTCACATAACCTGCAAAGCCAGTAATTGCCCCAGAATCTGGGTGCAAATCATACACATACGCAAAGATATAACTGAAAATCAAATCATGGGTCAGAATATGTTACCTGTCCGTGGCCACCGCCCCCTTACGCATTTCGCTAAGGCTTCTTCCGAGGGGAAGCCTTAGCGAAACGCGTAAGGGGGCTGTGGCCACGGACAGGTAACATATTCTGACCCATAATTTGATTTTCGGTTATATCTTTGCATATGTGTATGATTTGCACCCAGATACTGGGGCAATTACTGGCTTTTGCAGGTTATGTGAAACATTGTATCTAGCTATCATACTCATATGTATTTTTTCATGTGGTCTCCTGTCACGTGTGCCGCCTTGGCATTACTTTTAATGCAGTAATTTATGCAGTGATTTTAATAAACACTTTGATTGTACTTTGGCCTGACTCCAGGGTTGTTTTTATAGGATTTATATGGTGATTGGAGGGCCTTTCATTGATATAAGGGAGTTTTTTGATACCATATGGATGGAGTGGATCATGTTTCGGGACTCTGCTGACTTCCCCAAACTATTCCTATGATTGCCCTTGACTAATAATACGGGAACAGGTCGTGGCGCAGGGGTGGACCGTATTGCAGTAGTTCATTCTTCTCTTAACTCTCCCTCTCTCTTCCCTCCCATTCTCCCTCCCTACTTTTTGCTTTCTCTATTTCTTCTTTTCCTCTTCTCCCCCTCTAGTATATATTCTCACTTCTCATTTTTCTGCTACATGTTCTCTCTTAACATAGTTATTTTTATGCACTATCTTAGCCGATAATATTCTTAACAACCCCATAGGGCTGTGACATTTTCACTTCTGGACAATTATGTCCTACTGAACTGTAAACAGTCCCCTAGATATATCGGCACCAAGGGTATTAAGAAGCCCCCAATTTCGGGGAACAAATAGATAGGGTTCATTAGGGAATCACCATCCTTTCTCCTATCTGATTATTATGCGATATCTATCAGTCCCCCTTATTGATATTATTATAACCAAAATATACAGTTTTCTGTTTAATTTTATACCTGAAACTGATGTTTGTATATGATTTTGTGTTGTATTTTGTAGTTCTTCTCAATAAAAAGTGATTAAACCAAAATGTAAGCAGTTCTTATAGGTCGATGGAGAATCTTCATTGAGGTGTAGCAAAGCCAAAGCAGCGGTCAGAGGTTTGGCGTAGTTAGTAATCTGTCTCATTATTTCCACAATCCCATGCCAGAAAGGCTTGAGCACCTCACAGTCCCAAAAAATGTGAACAAAAGAGCCATTCTCCTTCCCACATCTCCATCAGCCTCAGGGTACAGGGCATTGCTGGTGGAGCTAGGTTGCAAGAGGGGACTGGCCCCAATCTAGCAACAAACTTTAAGTTGGAGGTAGGAAACCAGAGGGCCGCTGCACCTTTGTGGGCAGTGGCTACTGACCAGGTATATTGTGTGAAACGGTGGCTAGACCTAGGGTCAGGGGAAGGATCGCCTGTCGCGGCCCGCAGCCACTTGCTTGGGACACTGTGCAGGATGACGCAGGGCAGGAGAGAAGAGAAACCAGCGTGGGAAGTCAACCAAGACACCAAGAGGCTTACGACAGGGTGTCTCGGTAGAGTGAACTCAAGTTGCCTGGGAGTTGACCAGACTGCTGACCCAGAGGACACAGTGCCCCTGCTGGCTGGACTGCTGCACTGAACAGTGAGTAAACGCTTAACAACGGCAACCCCGGTGTTCTCCTGTTATTCTATGTGCCCTCTCTGTTGCCTATTGCACCCCAATGACCATCACCGTCCCAATAGACTGTAACAATAACCCTGGGGACCCGCTCCATCTGTGGGGAGTAATACCATCCCAGATGCTGCAACATCTGCCCAGGGACGCCACTAGGAATTTTGAGGCCCCTGACTGGCAAAATTTTGGGGTCCCCCTGAGACTCCACCCCATCTCCGCCTCCACCAAGCTCTGCCTCCACCCAAGCTCCACCTCCACCCAGGCTCCACCTCCACCCCATCCCTGGCTGAATACCACAGGTAGCGTCATGAATATGTCCTGTAAATACCCCCTTCACTGCATGGCCAGGGCCACAGAGCCGGGTCACAGTCACTGTCACCTCCCAAAGAACCCGCTGGCCCGGCTACCGAGTACCACCCCAGCCCTTGCAGCCGTTGCAAGATTGTCATTGTGGACTGACTCTGTGTTGCACATCACCTGCATTCAGCTCACTTTGATTAGAACTCTACTTAAGCAAACTTGCTGCCCTATTCAGTGTCAATTGTACACTTGCCTTTGGATGTGTAGGATTAATCTCTCTGTGCTCTGAGCCTGACCCTGCCTGAATTGTTACCTTACCTGGACTTGACTCTCTGTTTGTGACCTGATTCCTCTTTCTGCCTGCTCCTCTGTATTCTGTTTTGTCCCTCTGGTTTCCTGACTTCAGCTTGAATTGGATTTAGCTTCTGACTACCCCTAGCTGTTACAGCGCCATTTCCTGGACCTGACCACGGATTGTTTTGACCTCTCTTTATTACCAGTAAGTTGTAACATTATTATATTTACTTTCCGTTACTACAGTCTGTTTTCTGCATCTCAGAGATTAGTTATTACTGTAGTGACTCACGTCACAATTGCTTTGGTGGGAGCGTGCCTAGGAGATGACGCAGATGAAAACATTTCCACCATCCCAGCGATACTGGATTGTCCCACGTTCTAAAGGTGGCTAAAGAGGCCATTCAGTCCCCTCTCCAAAAGTCTCCACCGTGTCTCTCCTTGCCTCGATCCAACAGCGAAACACACTGTCATGAAGGACGGGGGCAAAATCTGGATCTCAATATCGTCGAAAGTCTAGAACAAGGGGGATATCATAAAGGTTCTGGTCCATAGAGTATTACAGTACTTCACCATTGCCCCCAGTGTGGGGTGGGAGAGGAGGCTAGTAGAGGCGGAGGTAAAAAGCCAAGGCAATCTGTTTAGAGGAAATGGGCAGAAGCTTTGCTCGTTGTGTACCCATGCCTTATCAGTGGAGTTCCTGCACCAATCCACCATTCTCGCAAAATGTGTAGTGAGACGATTGTGTTTAAAGCTGGGAAGGCCCTCTCCTCCATTCCCCTTTGGTCTAGAAAGTATTGAGAGGCTAAGTCTGGCTGATTTACACAATGAAAATAAAGTTGAAGGTGAGCAAGTTAATGATTTATTTCATAAGGCAAAATGACAAAAATCTTTATTATTATTTAATGGACTTCAGCTCAATTTCGAGTCATGGCGACTTGATGGATAAACGCTCTGTAGGAAGATCGATCTTGTGCAAGCCTAGATAGGTTCACCATGGTCTTCTCCACCATTTTCTTGATAGTACCAAGCCATTTGGTTGCTGGTCTACCTCTTCTATTCTTCCAACCATGATGTCCTTCTTCAATGCTTGCTCTCTTTGAAAGATGTGTCCAAAGTGACAAGTCATAGCTTGGTGATCCTTGCTTCAAGTTACATGTCTGGAATCATTTGTTCAGAAATTGATTTGCTTATTCTTCTTGCCATTCCATGATATTCTAAACATCATACTTCTTCACCATAAGTCGTTGATTCTTGATATCATTCAGGTTTCACAACCTTATGTTACCACAGGAAAAAAACAGACTATGTACTAGTCATGTCTTTGTCGCCAGTGAAATCTTCCTTGATTTGAAGATCTTGTCCAGTGACTTCATAGTTGATTTGCCCACAACTATTATCCTATTGATTTCTGGCGTCGCCGTTGCATCTTGAATGATAATTGGTCCATGTAGGATGAAGTTCTTTACAACTTCCAGTTCATTGCCATTCATCCCAAATCTGTCCTGGTCGTACCTGGCAGTAGTCAGTATCTTAGTCTTCTTTGTAATGAGGAGGAGTCTCATGTTCAAGTTTTCCATTTTGACACTCTGTAAGAAGTCTTTCATTCCATCTACGCTAGCTGCTATCAATGTTGTGTCATTTGTGTATTTAAACTTTGAATTTTTATGCCCTTAAACTAGAGAGATATGTCACACAAAATAGTTAATTAACATTTCCCACATGTCTACTTTACATCACCACAATTTTTAAAACATAAGATTTTTTTGGTTAGGAAGTTAGATGGGTTAAAAGTTTATCAGCAATTTTTCATTTTTCCAACAAAATTTACATCCCTCAAACTGGTCAAAACCAAATTCAAGAAGTTTATTAACCCTTTGAGTGCTTCACAGGAAGTTTTGCTTTTTCACAAGGGTAACAGGAGAAATGGACCACAAAATTTATTGTGCAATTTCTCCGAATATCCCATACATGGTGGAAAACTACTGTTTGAGCGCAAGGCAGGCCTCAGAAGACAAGGAGTGCCATTTCACTTTCAGCAAGATTAACTGGAATCATTAGCTGACCCAATGTCATGTTTGGAGAGCTCCTGATCTGTGGAAACCTCGCACAAGTGACACCATTTTGGAAACTTGATCCCTGAAAGGACGTATCTAGATGTGTGGTGAGCACTTTGAGTTCCCAGGTGCTCCACAGAATTTCAGAATGTTGAGCCATGAAAAAAAAAAAATCACATTTTCTCCACAAAAATGTTGTTTGAGCTCAAAATGTTTTATTTTCACAAGGGTAACAAAAAAATTGCACCATAATATATGTTGTGCAATGTCTCCTGAGTACACCAGTACCCCATATGTGGTGGTAAACTACTGTTTTGGCACACAGCAGGGCTCAGAAGGGAAGAAGCACTATTTGACTTTTGAAATACAAGATTGGCTGGAATCATTAGCTGACACCATGTTGCGTTTGGTGAGCCCTGATATGCCTACACAGTGGAAAATAGGCATACATGACTCCCTTTTGGAAAGTAGACCCCTCAAGGAACTTATCTAGATGTGTGGTGAGCACCTTGCACCCCCAGGTGCTTCACAGAACTTTAAAACTTTTAGCCATAAAAAGAAAACAATTTTTCTAACAAAAATGTTGAATTTTCACATAGGTAATAGGAGAAAATATACCATACAATTTGCAATTTCTCTTGAGTACACCGATACCTCATATGCAATTGCTAACTACCTTTGAGGTGCAGTGTAAAGTTCAGAAAGGAAAAAGCACCATACTGGATTTCAGATTTATCTGGAATGGTTTGGGGGTGCCATGTCATATTGGCAGAGCCCCTGATGTGCCAGAATAGTAGAAATCACCCACAAGTAACCCCATTTTACAAACTACAGCCCTCAGTGAATTCATCTAGTGGTACAGTGAGCATAGGGACACAGATGTGTCAAAAATGTTATACTAATGGGCAGTAAAGAAAAAATAATTACATTTTTACCACTGAAATGTTGTTTTAACCCCAGATTGGTAATTTTGACAAGAGGAATAGGTAAAAAAAAAAAGGCCCCAAAATGTGTTACATAGTTTCTCCTGTTTTTTTCAGTCAAGATGGGGTGCAGAGTGTACATTAATGAGAAAAAATGAACTTTTTTGAATTTACCAAATGGCTGCAATGAAACAAAGAGTGAAAAATTTAAAGGGGTCTGAATACTTTCTGTACCCACTGTACTTCCTTTATTAATTACCTATGGTTCCCTCTCTATACTGCCTAACAGCTATTGGGTATTTTTCCTATTTATTGCTGGATAAAGTCCCGTGTGAGTGCCCCCCAATGCATGGTGGGATCCTCACATGGAGCATAATCAAGCTGACAGGCTCCAAGCACTTCTCCCCAGCTCCTCCCTGAAACGAAGAGTTAATCTGATGCTGATCCCAGGGGTGGGGCTGTACAAATGTTTACAAAGCTTTCAGCCCCCCCCTCCCTTCCTGCAGTGTGAGATCTCAGTCACCCCACCCCTGCTCTTACTCACTCTATGCAGTGCAATGTCACATCCTCCCTGACATGCTATCTCTCCCTCTGTGTGATCACACTGACAGGCTGGCCATGCAAGGGCATAAGCACCGCCCACAAGTGACACCAGTGGAAGCTCCCAGCTCATCAATATGCATAATCCCCAGGATCTTCCACTGACTTCATAGTCAGGTTCACCTTAGGTCACCTAGAGCGACACGGCTTAGCTATGACCTAGGTAACTTTTCCATGGGACCAGAAGCTCAATCATTTCGGGGCCCGCTGTGAGGAAGGTGACACGGAAAAGGTCAGCTGAGTTCAGAGTTGTCGCTCAGTTACCCAAACTGTGACATCACCCCGCTCACAGCGGACACAAAATCAATCACTTTCTCATCCCGCCGTGATCGGACGTCGCAAAGGATCATGGAGGGTTTGTGTGGGAGTAATAAAGCTGGGAATGAGACATGTGCTTGTGTTCTTTTGTCAAATAAATGATTTTTGACGGTATGGTGTATTATTTTTTATTTACTTAGAGGTTCATAATGGCTGGGCCTAACTTTGGCAATATTCAGCTGGCATTAACTCTTATTACCCAGTCTGCCACCAGCACAGGAAAGCTGGAAGAGTCAGGTACAGGTACAGCTCCAGAAAATACCCCGGCTTTGGACTGCAATTTGCAGCTTGGGGGGGACCAGAAAGCTAGGGTCTCCCAATGTTAAGGATTCCAGCCCCCAGCTGCCTAGTTGTACCTGAATGGAAACTAAAAATACAGTAAAGCCCCACTTCATTTTTTTTCAACTATTTCAATAAATAATTTAAGGAAAAAGAGCTCCCTTCTATTTTTGGTTTCCAGCCAGGTCAAACTAGGCAACTGGTGATGGGTGGCAGCCCGTACCTGCCTGTTGTACTAGCCCAGGCTGGTGACCAAAAATACAGCAGAGGCCCAAGTCACATTATACATTATGACATCAAGAAACCTTTTTTTTTTTTCCAGCCTTTATGAACAGTCAGAAACGGATAGGGTAGCAATGGATACTAAAATTTGTCAAACGTATAGGCTTGCGTTAGCATACACGTTTTTTATCGTAAAAAAATTGCAAAAAATTAAATTTTTGCAGTCAGATTAATTGCATCAGTTTAATGGATCTGTTAAACGGACAGCACAAATGCAATGTGAACCTAGCCTTATACACGAGCTGGATCACAAACGTCCTAGTGTAGTTAGGTCATATGCATACCAAATCCAAATGAGTATCATGATAAATAGCTTGATAGGTATTAAATGAAACCTAACAACCTAACTAGGGGTCATGTGAGTCACATGGTAGAGTACTGCCATTTTGATTACATATGGCACCCTCATGGTAATTGCAAAACATAGCGGATACTCATATTGTATCCAAAGGTTAAGAGGTAATAACACCCTGATGGTGAGTACCATAAAATATGCCATGATAGGTGAAGTGCATAAATTCTAAATAAACATGTATCATGCACCTTAAAAAATATAAAATGTCTACACACAGGAACCATAACATGCATCAATGGGTTGGTTACTGGAAAGTATTTGATTTTAATAGTTAGTTAAAAAAAAAAAAAAACTCAACGGCAGACCTGAGATGGAAAATACCAATCTACTGCACAGTAAGGAGGCGGCCATGGAAAACCATGAAGGATTAATGGACGATATACTAAAGCTCCCGTCACACACAACGACGCACCAGTGATCCCAACAACGATAGTTGGTGCTTCGTTACTTGGTCGCTGGAGAGCTGTCAAACAGGCAGATCTCCCCAGCGACCAGGGACTAGCGAGCCACTTCTACATTGCTGGTAACTATGATAAACAACGGGTATTTGGCAGCGCGCTCCAAATATGAAAAAGAGGTCTACAAACAGCTAAATAATAAGAAAAATCAAATTGTCATATAACCCCACTCCTGAATATATTGCTTAACTTTTTGAATTGTATAGAGAGCCTTTGACGATATGGTGATTTTCAAAAAGATCATGGATGGATTACTAGTGGAGATCCCTAAAATACCAACATTGTACCTGATGCCAAAAATTCACAAGGATGTACAGTGCTGTGCAAATTAATTGGGACAAAGCATTTTTTAAGTAAAATCGTAAATTGGGTTTACCAGTCAGTGATTCAAACCAGTTTTAACTGCATTGAACAGGAGTGAGTGTATAACCTTGAGTAACAAAATGTGGTTTGACTGGTTTTAGTCAGAAAATAACAGCTTCACTTGAGAGCTTGTTTCTGTGAGGAGAGGATTAGTGTACTTTTTCTCTCAGTGTGATTCGTGCCTGTAAAAATGGATATTACGCCACGGAAGAGGCCTGGAATTATTACTCTTAATGAACATACAAGTCTGACTGTAAGAGAAATCGCTTCCACCGTTGGTATTGGAAAATCTACCGCTTCAAGAATAATTTGTACACACAATGAAACTTGATCGTTTTCTCCAAAACGAAAAGGGAAATGTGGAAGAAAAAGGAAAACGACACCAAGAACTGATAAAACACTTATCAGCAATAGTAAAACTAATGCAAGAAAAACAAGTAAAGACTAGCTTTGTCCCAATTCATTTTCACAGCACTGTAAGTAATCCTCCTGGTCGCACCATCGTCTCAGGCATAGATGGACTCTGTGACCCCCCTTGCAGATTCATTGAATTTTATTTGAAAAAGCTGGTGGTCACACACCATACGTTTGCAATACTACTGACATTCTCAAAAAGATCAATGGTTTAACAATGGGCAAGGACATGTGGCTAGTAACAGCCGATGTCAAGTCTTTATATACAGTGCCTTGTGAAAGTAGTTGTCCCTCTTGAATTTTTCAACCTTTGGCCACATTTCAGGCTTTAAACATATAGACATAAATTCTAATTTTTTTCTGAAGAATCAACAACAAGTGGGACACAATTGTGAAGTGAAACGAAATTTATTGGATATTTTGAACTTTTTTAACAAATAAAAAGCTGAAAAGTGGAGAGTGCAATATTATTCGGCCCTCTTGAATTAATACTTTGTAGCACCACCTTTTGCTGCGATTACAGCTGCAAATCGCTTGGGTTATGTCTCTGATTGATCCAATGTTGTCCTAAGGCTGGTTTCACACTGCAGTTTTTTTCCCTGATCAGGTGCCATCCAGTTTGTGTGCCAAAACCAGGAGAGGAACTTGCAGAGAAAAAGTTAAATTGAAGGTACTCTACACATATTGCGTACAAGTGGTTCATCTTTTTCTTGATATGACCAACAGGGATTCTAAATTGTGTTCCATGATTGTCGAGTTGCTAGAGTTTATCCTAACCCACAACGTCTTTGTTTTTGGGGACAGCGTCTTTCTGCAAAAATGTGGTACCGCTATGGGGGTGGCATGTGCCCCATTGTATGCTAATTTGTTTTTGGGCAGTTGGGAGCGGTCCCTATTTCAGGACAGCGACATTCTGGGGATTGAACTGATCCCTGGATGGTTCAAATATATAGACGACCAGCTATTTATTTGGCAGGGGACAAAATCAGAATTAGATGAATTCATGGGGGACCTCAATATAAACAACTTGAACATAAAATTAACATATCAGGCACACAAAAAAGTCAATTTTCTGGATCTGGCTTTGGAGGTGGGTGATGACAAAATAATTCAAACTGATGTGTACTGCAAAACAACTGTGAGAGAGGGTGGATCCTGGAGCCTGCAAAACAATACGCCCTAAGGGACTTAAGAATATAGCCCCTGCTAATTATAATCACTAATGAGTAAGTATTAAAACGTTTTTATGCATTATCACAGGATGCTTTTAGGAGACAAAAGGAGTGTGAGATTAGTGATAGGATGCTGCAGGGACATGTTTTGATAGCTTAAGAGGTGTTCTGGAGGTGACAGGATCCCTTTAAGTGGCTTTTTTTATAACTATAGCCACACCCCTTGAAAAAGCGTCCAAGTGAAACGTACATTGGGATCACCACGGTTCAGGACACTGGGGCACAATGCAGATTCTTGATCTACCACTTAAAACACCATGGGTGAGTCTGATTGATTGGAATGTGTGAACCTCCATAGACGACTGATAACAGCCCTAGGGTAAGTGATAGATAATGCAATATAATACTATCCATCTCACTGTTTCTGTGCTGGAGCCAAGTGTTACAGCCTGAATGTGGTACTGCTCTTGGATCTCCTCACCTTTTATTCTTGTACTCATGTTTATATGTAGGTGTTTTTAATCATTCCAATAAAGGTGTAATTTATGCTTGAAACTATAAATCCTGAGTGGGTTCCACATATTCTTATAGTATTTTGGAGTGTTTCATTATGTCAATCCCAATAATTACACCAGGACAAGGTGAAATAGATAATAATTAATCATGATACTGATACAATTGTTTTGGTGGATATAGTGTTTGAAAAAAGTATTGATTTTAATAGTTGTAGCAAAAAAGCCCCAACACAGTAGAATAAAGATGATCTGTGATGGTAGGACCGTTGTGGCCCATTACAGAAAGACCATAAACAAGATAATACACTTATATACAAATAATTAATTGGACAGTACAATAAGTTGAATAATGCCTTTTGGCCCACTCTGACAGAGGCAGTTATGGGTGTAGGATTGTTTTATAAAACTGTAACCAAGGCATCAACCTTTATCTGCACCTCAACATCCAAAAAGGTGGCATCGGTAGAATTATTCTCTTGTAAAAAATTATGTTTCTGTGTAGATGCGTTGTTGAGGAAAGAGGCATCCAGGTCCTCTGCTTGTGTCTGGCTCTCCAATTAAGTTGGAACTATAGAGTCTGTCTCTTGGGTCTGGTGACACACTTTGTTAAGTTTCTTGTGACCCTTCCCACTATCTACATTGCTGTTGGACGAGAATAAAAAAAAAAATCACTCAAACTTCCAATATCAGCTCGAGGACCTATCTAGGGCATCTCAGGTTTCATGCATTGGTTGTGGGTAGATCGCACCAATGTTTTCATTTATAGGCAATTTTATTTTAAAAATGCATGCAGTCCCTATGAATTTTTTTCTTCTTTTTAGTGTGATGTCATTTTCAAATTTGTCAAAGATATCTTTGAGCCTGGTCTGGAAAACCTGTGCTTGTTGTGGAATATCACAGGTCACATGGATTTAAGTTCCTTGATGTGTGTTTCAGTATTCATGTAGAGCTCCCTGTCATTTTCAATGAGCATGTTGATAATGATACTGGAACAATTCTGTTCTTATAAACACATAATGTCTATAGTATCCCTGCTAGGAATGCTTTATGTTGTCACATTTTTCGATATTTGTCATGTCTATCATACCACCACTAGATATTTTCATGCTGTTGTACCTTCAAACTTTTTTTGTTGCATCACTGTTAGATGTCATTACCGGTCATTATTTGATACCAGCTTCATCATATTGCCGAATGTGTTAATATCCTTTTTCAAGAATAGACTGATCATATGTTTCCCTGTTTCCCCTAAAATAAGATCTGTGGGGGGATACTTTGCATGGGTATATTTGGGGCTGCAAGGGGATGGTGGAGATATTGGGGGCCGCATGGGAATTTTAAATTTTTGGGGTTAGATGATGGAAAAATTAGACATCCCCTGAAAATAAAACATAGTGCATTTTTGGAGCAAAAAAGTTAAAGAAAAGGGTGTCTTATTTTCGGGGAAACGGGGTAGTTTACCATAACTACTATTTTTCTTTCTTTTCCCTTTGTGCTACATTAACAAACATTGTTTCAAATGCATATGTTATCTTTTGGGACATGTATACACACCCCATAATATCCTTATGTGTTTTCTATGCATGCATACACTATTGCATACATAGAAATATAATGATATGCATGCATATTATTAATAGACATTGGCTTTGTTGTTATGCATATACTGTGTGCAGAATTATTAGGCAAGTTGTATTGTAGAGGATTATTTGTATTATTGATCAACAACTATGTTTTCAATCAACCCAAAAGACTCATAAATACCAAAGCTTAATATTTTTGGAAGTTGGAGTGTTTTTTTTTTTATATTTGGCTATCTTAGGAGGATATGTGTTTGTGCAGGTAACTATTACTGTGCAGAATTATTAGGCAACTTAATAAAAACCAAATATATTCCCATCTCACTTGTTTATTTTCACCAGGTAAACCAATATAACTGCACAGAATTTAGAAATAAACATTTCTGACATGCAAAAACAAAATCCCCAAAAAATTAGTGACCAATATAGTCACCTTTCTTTATGATGACACTCAACAGCCTTCTATCCACAGATTCTGTCAGTTGCTTGATCTGTTTATGATCCACATTGCATGCAGAAGCCACCACAGCATCCCAAACACTGTTCCGAGAGGTGTACTGTTTTCCCTCCCTGTAGATCTCACATTTTATTAGGAACCACAGGTTCTCTATG
Organism: Allobates femoralis; assembly: GCA_033576535.1. Classification (NCBI taxonomy): domain Eukaryota; kingdom Metazoa; phylum Chordata; class Amphibia; order Anura; family Aromobatidae; genus Allobates; species Allobates femoralis. The sequence continues at coordinate 172,939,828 of JARQOC010000005.1, read as the reverse complement.
GGGTTCAGATCAGGTGAACAAGGCGGCTATGTCATTGTTTTCTCTTCTTTTAGACCTTTACTGGTTAGCCACACTGTGGAGTAGTTGGATGCAGGTGATGGAGCATTGTCCTGCATGAAAATCATGTTTTTCTTGAACGATATCGACTTCTTCCTGTACCACTGCTTGAACAAGTTGTCTTCCAGAAACTGGCAGTAGGTCTAGGAGTTGGGCTTCACTCTATCCTCAACCCAAAAAGGTCCCACAAGTTCATCTTTGATGATACCAGCCCATACCAGTACCCCATCTCCGACATCTCAGTCAGAGTGGAGCTCTCTGCCCATTACTGATCCAGCCTCTGGCCCATCAAGAGTCACTCTCATTTCATCAGTCCATAAAATCTTTGAAAAATCAGTCTTAAGATATTTCTTGGCCCAGTCTTGATGTTTTATCTTATGTTTCTTGTTCAAAGGTGGTCATTTTTCAGCCTTTCTTACCTTGGCCATGTCCCTGAGTATGAATGATAGAAGGAGCGGTGTTAGAATGTGGTGCTAGGTAGCACAAGATCAAGCCTTAAGTTTATTACACAAAGCTGCAGGGTGCGACCACAACGCGTTTCGACACACAAATCGGCGTCTTTCTCAAGTGGATGAGGGGCCCCTGCTCAACCCTCTCTTATATATACCTATCACATGATCTTAACTAGTCATTCATTAGCAACATCTGTTACACTCATTATACTCTCCTATGCTAGTTGTTATTACTGCAATAGGCTCCAAGCTCTACATTCTAAATCATAATGTCATATTTTAAATGACAACATTTCTGACAATATTGGTAAAACACGTTATAAAACCTAATAAAAAATTATTATAAAAAGAGGCGCATTAGCAATCTCTTAAAGAATTTCACAAATGATTCATTTACTCTGATTCTTTAGCAATTTTTTTTAGCAAGTTTTTTAGTAAATTTTTTAACAAGATTTTTGGCAAGTTTTTTTAGACAAGCTTTTTGGCAAGTTTTTTAGCAAATTTTAGGCAAGTTTTTTAGCAAGTTTTTTTATATCTAGTCTTTTAGCAAGTTTTTTGGCAAGTTTTTTAACTAGTTTTTTAGCTAGTTTTTTAAAATAGTTTTTTAGTAAGTTTTTTGGCAAGTTTTTTTAGACAGGCTTTTTGGCAAGTTTTTTTTTTTTTTTTTTTTTTTTTTTTTTTTTATTAACAGGCTTTTTGGCTTACATAGATTGTTGATGTCATTAGACCACACCCATCCTCATTACAGAGATGCACATCACCTGATTTACTTAATTGGTAGTTGGCTCTCAAGCCTTTACAGCCTGGAGTAGGACAACATGTATAAAAAGTATCACATGATCAAAATACTCATTTGCCTAATAATTCTGCACAGTGTATGCTGTCATATAGGTCATTGTTACATTGGTGCTGGATCCAGTGTGATGTGCTGCAGCCTATGCCTGTACCCTACTATTCATTTGTATCAAGCACTTTATGCATGTGTTCTTTGACCACCATCCTGCTACCACTGTACCTGGTCGACTCTTACATGATACACAAGAATGAGTAGGGGAGTCACTCATTCTAATCCTCCCCTTCCTCAGAGCATGTGTCATGACTATCCTGTACCTGCTTCCAGGTCCTGCGCACCCATGCTGCAAATTATCGATATGAAATTGCTCTATTTATTAAACATGTACAGTTGAAACCAGAAGTTTACATACACTATATAAAAAGTCACATATGCATGTTTTTCTCAATATTTGACATGAAGTCAGAATAAACCTTTCCCATTTTAGGTCAATTAGGATTACCATAATCTATATATATATATATATATATATATATATATAGCTGAGTGTATGTGTGTGGGTATGTGTATGTAACATAAGCTTGCCCCTCCTGGTAGCCCCACCCCTACACATAGCTCTGCCCCTTCACATACCCTGCCCTGGTACTAAGTGGAGGGGCAGAACTATGAAGGGAAGGAGCTACAAGAGGAGGCAGAACTACCATAGGGACTGATCTATGAAAGGGGTGGGCCTATTTGGAAGGGAGGAGCTATGAAGCGGTGTGGCTGTCAGAGGAGCGGGGCTATGATACATACATACACACACATACATATATATTACCATATATGGGCATTACACCCGGGCAACACCGTACTTCTACAGCTAGGTATTTATATTTGCCATATGCCAGAATAATGAGAGAGAACGTTTTAAGGCATTTTTATTACTTTCTGCAAAGTCACAAGTTTTCATCACTTTAAGTTTACAAGTGCACACCTGAAACACACTGCTTCTTTGTGTGGCATCATAGGAAAGGCTAAAGAAATCAGCCAAGATATCAGGACGAAAATTGTGGGCTTACCCAAGTCTGGTTCATCGTTGGGTGCAATTTCCAAATATCTGAAGGTGCCTTGTTCATCTGTACAAACCGTTATACGCAAGTACAAACATGATGAGAATGTCCAGCCATCATGCCACTCAGGAAGTAGACACTTACTGTGTCCCAGAGATGAACGTGCTTTGATCCGATATACGCATTTCAAACAAAGCACAAAAGCAAAAGACCTTGTGAAGATGATGGCGGAAGCTGGTAAGATTGTGTCATTATTCACAGTGAAACAAGTACTGTACCAACGTGGGCTGAAAGGCCACTCTGCCAGAAAGAAACCATTACTCCAAAAGAAACATAACAAAGCCAGATTAAGACCTACAATTTTGGAGACATGTCCTGTGGCCTGATGAAAGAATAATTGAACTGTTTGGCCATAATGACCATCGTTATGTTTGGAGGAAAAAGGTAGAAAGCTTGGAAGCCTAAGAACACAGTCCCAACTGTGAAACACAGGGGTGGCAGCATTATGTTGTGGGGTTGTTTTGCTGTAGGAGGGACTGGTGAACTTCACAAAATAGAAGGCATCATGAAGAAAGAAGATTATGTGGAAATACTGAAGTAACATCTCAAGATATCAGTCAGGAAGTTAAAGCTTGGTCGGAATTGGGTCTTCCAAATGGACAATGATCCGAAGCATACTGCCAAATTGGTTACAAAGTAGCTTAAGGGTACCTGTACACACAGAGATAAATTGCTTGCAACTCACTGGTTGCAGTAAAATCATGGACACATTATTCCATTTCTACAACAAAATGGAACAATGTGTCCATGATTTCACTGCAGTGAGTTGCAAGCAATTTCTGTGTGTAAAGGTACCCTAAGAGTAAAAACAATAAATTTTTTGGAGTGGCCATCACAAAGCTCTGATCCTATTGAAAATTTATAGGCAAAGCTGAAAAGGCAAGTGCGAGCAAGGTGACCTACAAGCATGGTTGTGGGAAGCTTGTAAAGGATATCCAAAATGTTTGACCCAAGTCATACAGTTTAAGGGCAATTGTACCAAAAACTAAGGACATTTATGTAAACTTTTGAAGAAAGTAGTAAAAATGCCTTAAAACATTCTCTCTTTCTCATTCTTCTAGCATTTGCCAAATATTAGTCATTATATTAATCCTAACTGTATATACATCCACTCCATAGCAGTATATATTATTTATTTATATAGCACCATTAATTCCATGGTGCTGTACATGAGAAGGGGTTACATACAAAATTATAGATTAGTTTACAGTAAACAGATTAACAACAACAGACTGGTAGAGAGGGGAAGAGGACCCTGTCCTTGCGGACTTACATTCTACAGGATGATGGGGAGGAGACAGAAGGTTGGGGTGCGGTAGCTTTGGTGGTGGTGAGACGGTGGCTCCGGTGGTGGGGAGGCAGCAGCTCAGGTGGTGGGGAGGCGGCGGAATGGTCATTGAAGGCTTTAAGCTTTCCTGAAGAGATTGATTTTCAGGTTCCGTCTGAAGGATCTGAGTGTGGTGGATAATCAGACGTGTTGGGGCGCAGAATTCCAGAGGATGGGGGATATTCGGGAGAAATCTTGGAGGCAGTTGTGTGAGGAATGAATAAGTGGAGAAGAGAAGGAGGTCTGGGGAGGATCGAAGATTACGTGAGGGAAGATATTGGGAAATTAGCTTGGAGATATAGGGAGGGGACAGGTTATGGATGGCTTTGTAGGTCAGTGTTAGTAGCTTGAACTGGATTCATTGTGGAATTGGGAGCCAGTGAAGAGATTTGCAGGGGAGTAGCGAGGTGGATAAGTCGTGCTGCAGAGTTGAGGACAGACTGGAGTGGTGCAAGAGAGTTAGCGGGGAGGCCACAGACGAGGATGTTGCAGTAATCGAGACGGGAGATGATGAGGGCATGTACAAGAGTTTTAGTAGATTGAGGGCTGAGGAAGGGACAAATTCTAGAAATATTTTTGAGCTGAGGTGGCAGGAGGTGGTGAGAGTTTGGATGTGTGGTTTGAAGGACAGGGCAGAGTTGAGAGTTACTCCAAGACAGCGGATTTCAGGTGCAGGAGAGAGCATTATGCCGTTTATCATAATAGATAGATCGGCCACGGAAGATACATGAGATGGAGGAAAGATGAAGAGTTCAGTTTTGTCTACATTTAGAAAACAAGAGGTGAAGGAGGAGGATACGGATGATAGACACTCCGGGATTCTGGACAGCAGAGAGTCGACATCTGGGCCAGAGATGTATATCTGAGTGTCGTCAGCGTACAGGTGGTACTGGAAGCAATGGGACTTGAGTTGTCCTAGGCCAAGGGTGTAGATTGAAAAAAAATAGGGGCCAGAGGACAGAGCCTTAAGGGACTCCAACAGAGAGAGGGCAGGATGAGGAGGTCATGTGGGAGGGGGAGACGCTAAATGTGTGGTCGGAAAGGTATGAGGCGATTCAGGAGAGGGCAAGGTCTTTGATACAAAGGGAAGAGAGAATCTGTAGCAATAGGCAGTGGTTGACTGTGTTGAAGGACAGGTCTAGAAGGAGGAGGATATTGTTGCCGTGTACAAATGGAACAATGTGTCCATGATTTCACTGCAACCAGCAAATTACCAGTGAAATTGCTAGCAAAATTGCCGCGTGTGACGGTACCTTTAGTTGTTAGTAATTTTGGTGAGGGCAGTTTTGGTGGAGTGGAGGTGGTGGAAGCCAGATCAGAGGTTGTCAAGGAGAGAGTTAGACAAGAGATGTGAGGAAAGTTGAGCATAGACATGCTGCTTGAGGAATTTTGAAGCAAAAAGGAGCAGCGATATGGGGGAATAGCTGGGCATAGCAGTTGGGTCAATGTTTGGCTTTTTGAGGATGGGTGTGATGGTGGCATGCTTGAAAGCAGAGGGGAAGGTACCAGAAGATAGCAATAGGTTAAAGAGATGGGTTAGGGCTGGAATGAGCATGTTAGTGAGGTTGGGGAGGAGATGGGGAGGGATGGGGTCAAGTTCACAGGCGGTGAGGTATGATTTGGAGAGGAGACAAGTAAGGTCTCCTTCAGTGATGTTTGAGACGGAGGTTGTGAGGGAAAGGCAGAGGTCTGGTATATGGAGTGTTTGGGGTGGTGGAACAGTAAAAGTTGGCCTTGTTTGGTCGATCTTATTTTTGAAGTATGTGGCGAAGTCCTCAACAGAGATGAGGGAGGTCGGAGGGGGTGGAGGAGAGAGTTGAATGTGCTGAACAATTGTTTGGGCTTGTAGGATAATGAAGATATTAGGTTTGTGAAATAGGTCTGTTTAGCAGAGGTGAGGGCTGATTTGAAGGCAAATGTAGCTTGTTTGAGGGCAGTAAAGTCGTTTGGCAGGTGCGTTTTCTTCCAGCGCTGGACCCTGGACAGAGCAGAAGGAATGGAGGACAATGGCCCATCTACATCTGGAACCAGAACCGCAGAGTACAAGAACTGGACTGTGGGGAGCCTACAAACAAAGGCCCGTGAATTAGGAATCTGCTTCAAAGGACTCTCCAAGGAGCAACTAATTGAGGCTTTGGAAGGAGCTTGTTTGCAAAATGGCACTGAAGAAGGATTCCTACAGCAAATGGAGATGGAGGTAAATACCCAAAAAAAGTCAGTGGGTTGTGTGGTAAGAGGAGGAGTTGGCACTGCTGGGAGATGAGGCCACCATAGAAGATAAGTGGGAGGCCATTCGTGGAGCTAAGGAGAGGCAGTGCATGGTGGAAGCAGCTAGAAGCTCCAGAAAGACTGTATTCTCAGCATCCACCATGAGGGAAGTACCAAGAGTGTCCCGCAAGGACTTTAAGTCATTTAATGAGACTTCAGGCAACATTGAGGGCTTCTTCTAGGACTTTGAGCAACAATGCCAATTAATGGAAGTCCCAGAAAGAGAGCGAGTCCGACATCTGGTGGAGCTCTTAGAGGGTGGAGCTGCCGAATCCTATAGAGCTACGGACCCTCGATGGAACTGTGAGTATGGGGAGATTAAAGAGACTATCCTGGAACATTATGCGGTCACTCCAGACACTTACAGGACTCCGTACCTTAGCCTGTGATGGGGAAGTGTCTTTCAAGATGTATGCCCACAGGCTCAAGCAGGCATGTCATCGCTGGCTGGAAGTAGAGGGCCTTAACTTGGGAAAACTTCCTCCAGGTCATCCTAAAAGAACAATTCTATGCCAAATGCCCTGCTGAGATCCGGGAATGGGTGCGTGAGAGGAGATCAGCAACAGTGGAACAAGCTGCTGCTTTAGCTGATGAGGTTCTCACCATTAAGCCTCAGTGGAGATATCTGCTGGAGGATGGAGAGAGACCTACCAGCTCCCCAACACCGGTGGCCCCTTGCCCTGCTGTTCCCATTGTTCGTTTCCCTAAGCCACCATCTCATGCTGATACCCATGTGACTGTGCCTCCAATTGTTCCTACTGCGTCTTCTAGAATACAATGAGGAGAGAAACTAGCAGAACGCAGGTGTTATGGTTCTGGTCATCCCGGGCATCTGCAGGCCACATGCCCAGCTATCCAATAGAGGAGTTGTCCTCAAACCGCTACAGCACCTACAGGCGGGAGCCGGTCTCCAGGTTCCCTTACCCACCCCGCCCAAGAGGGCGCCCTGGAAGTGGTGAGACACCTCGCAGATGTTATAGATGTGGGCAGCCTGGGCATCTGCAAGCCTCCTGCCCCGCTGGTCACATGAGGAATCATCTTGCACCAAACCGGATTATTAATTATGTACAGCCAAGTGCCATGGAAAAAGAGGTGTCACCACTACGTGAGGACTGGCTTAGTGACTCAGCCGCCCATTTTGCACCACTAGGAGTTTATGGGGTGTGGCCCGCAGCAACAAAGACTTCTGCTCCTCAAGGTAAGCACTTGCAGGAGGTTGTACTGGATGGACAGAGACATGTTAGATTTTGTGACTCGGGGGTTTTCCTCATGCTGACTGATCCCCAAGTGGTTCGGCCTGAGGCGATCCCTAAAGGACCTGGGATTGTCATTGAACTGGCTGGTGGCAAATGGAGGACTATTCCCAAAGCTACTGTGGATCTGAACTTTGGCTTTGGGGTCAGGCGATGTGTAGTTGGGGTAATGGGCGGCCTTCCTGCAGATGTTCTCCTGGGCAATGATGTGGGGGAGCTACAATGCCAATTTGTGGCTGCATGAAGCAGAGTGTAATTCACACTATGACTGTGTGTACTTGACAAGTGACCTGTAGAGGTCCCTAGTCCGTACACAAATTAAAGGGGGAAGAGGTTGTAATGGTAGATACCTTTCCATGTCCTGTATTCCTGTAGAATGTAAGCCCGCAAGGGCAGGGTCCTCTCTCCCCTCTGTATCAGTCTGTCACTGTTAGTTTGTTCATTGTATTAACTTGTTTGTATGTAACCCTTTCTCATGTACAGCACCATGGAATCAATGGTGCTCTATAAATAAATAATAATAATGTATACTATGCCTTTAATGTATTGTATCTTAACCTGTAACAATATGTCCCTTCCCTCGCAGCCTGTAAGAGACAGAATGGAGCCAGGAGGTTTTTATAATCTTCTCCATAGACTTCTTTACATAGCCACATGCTCAAATGTGGGTGTGAACCCTCCCCCCTCCAGAGGGGTAGATCCACAGGCACAGAACAATACACTCATGTTTTAGGATCAGGCAGTTAGTTGAATGCTGAGGCGGAAGAGGCCAAGATCTTAGGCTGGCTTCACACCGCGGCAAGTTCCGATCTGGGCCTGTCCGATGTAAACCAGACAGCCCCGGACTGGATTTTGGCCCCATGGCAGCTATCTGCCATCCGGTTTCCAATTCTCCGGAAGAATCCGGGAGATTTCAGATCTTTCTCCCGGACACAAAAACGTTGCTTGCAATGTTTTTGTGTCCGGGGAGAAAAATCTCCCCAAATTGGCGTCGCCCGGATTCTACCGGACCCGGGGCAATCAGGCGTTCCCTAACATGGGAGCCTATGGGACCAGATTGCCCCAATCCAGGAGGATCTGGGAACTTGCCAGCCGTGGTCCTGAATCATCAGCAGCGGCAGCTGCGTCCGGCAGCACACCGGACCGGAGGGCATATTAGCCCTCCAGTTCTGTGTGCTGATCCGGTCCGGGGCTGTCAGGTTCATCCCTGACAGCCCCAGATTGGACGCTGCCATGGTGTGAAGCCAACCTTAGCTGAGGCAAGATCTTGGTGCCCGTGGGATTGTGCGGTGTCCTTCATCGGTTGGATCTATTTGACTCTATCTGGACTATTTCTTCAGTTAACCTAGCATCAGGATTGCTGGGTGATGCCCCAGAATCTGTTCCCTTTGTGTGGACTCATTGTGGACTCGACAGAATGGTCTTCATTTGTGCGGCTCCATTTTCCCTGTTCAGTAAAACTGGTTGGGTTAATCATCAGCCTGGTGTCCCTTCCTGCCCTGTTGCACACCCCGTCACAATGGTGACAAAAGCACAATTTTTTTTCTTTAAAATTGTATGACCACTTAAATAAAAGTAGAAATATATGTTTGATATCTATGAACTCGTACCAACTCGAGACATCATACTGATATGCCAGTTTTACCATATAGTGAATGTGATGAATAAAAAAGCTCAAAATACAATCATATAATTGCACTTTTTTTTGCAGTTTCATTGCACTTGGAATTTTTTCCCACTTTCCAGTTTATTACATGGTAAAATGAATGTCATTCAATAACACAACTCGTCCCACAAAAAATAAGCCCTAATATGACCTTTGCTGAAGAATTTGCATACTAAATTTCCAAGAGGAGCATTGCAAGGGTGTTTAATTCTATATTCACAGAGGCCATTTTTATTGCTTTTTTGGCCGATTTTGTGTAGTGTTTTTGGTATGGTTTTATCTAAATTTATATAGATCTAAAGCTGCGTTTTTGATAGCATGTAAAACAAATGTGAAACAAGGAAACGCTGTCCGCACACATTAGTTTACATTGTTGTACTGAAAGTGAAACTAGTAGCTGTTCCACTGCGTGTTGAAAAGAATGAGCATGGCGCGATAGAGACAGAGAGAGAATCATTCTGCAATGAGAATTATGTGAAAAATTGCAGCAAACTCGCTGTAAACCCGCAGGTGACAAAGCTGGGTGGATAACGTTGAAAACTGCCTGCCAGGGAATTTGTTGATAAACATAATATTCTCCTGTTTTTACTGCAGCAAAAATGCAACAAACACTGTGTGAACATAGCCTATCTCTTCTGATACAGGCATGCCCCACCTGACATGTCACTTTCCCCAATGAGAAATCTTAGGCTGCCTTCACACTTGCGTTTGCATCTGCATGCGGAGGGCATGCAGACGCAAATGCAGGCAAACGCAGCCATACTGATGTGAACGCAGCAGAGAATCTCCGCATGCGTTCACATTAGTATGGTGCCCAGGCAGCCAATCAACTGTCTCTGGGGGCGGCCGGGAGGAGGAGGTCAGCGGCAGAGATCTCCTCCTCCCGGCACAGCTGATCGCCCGCCGGTGTCAGCGAGGAGAAACAGCTGATCTGACAGCTGTTTAAATCTCCCGTGCTGACACCGAATAGGGATATCAGTGAGGAGATAAGAAACAGCTGATTGCTGCTTCAAATCTCCCGCGCCGACATCACTTTGTCGGTTTCAGCGCGGGAGATTTAAACAGCTGTCAGATCAGCTGTTTCTCCCCGCTGACACTGGCAGGAGATCAGCTGTGGCTCTGCATGATCTCCCGGTGGCTGCCGGTGATCACCGGCGGCCACCGGGAGAGATTTCAGTGAGGTCCGCAGCGTTCTCCTGCACTGTCATGTGAAGGACACTGCGGATCCATTGAGATCCATGCATTTTTTGTGCGCTTGCGGATAAAACAAGCACCGCGAACGCACAAAAAAAAAGCTGCATGCTGCGTTTGGAGTGCGGTCGGAGGGCGCATAAATTATGCGCATCTGAACACAAATGCGGCCAAACACAGCCATACGCAGGCACATGCGTTCCCATGTTAAACATGGGAACGCATGTGCGCAAGCGTTTGGCTGTGTTTGGTGCGCTGCGCTCCAAACGCAAGTGTGAATGCAGCCTTACTTCCTAGATGTCATTCTTAGCTTCCCACCTAGCCAAATCAGATTTCCTGTTTTGCACTTTCAAGAGACAATACCCTAAAACACTTTGTCGGCAAATTAAGATTCTGAATTGGCTTTTATCCTAAATTATATGGCGAGGCTCATTAAAGGGTATGTATTGACATTTAGGATTGCTACTTCCAATAAGTGGCACTAGAGTTAAAGCTCTCTTCTTGCATGGTTACAGTCATTACGCAGTACATACGGTAGTGGGAACACATTTATAATAACTCAGCAAAGTAACCTTTATTTAACACACCCAATTATAGAACTCATTATGATTTTAAGATCTATTGATAAAAATAGACTTTGTGGAACAAACAAAATTTTAAATTGAATATTCTTAAAAAAATAAACAATTAATAAAAGGGAACCTGTCAGGTGGTTTACAGTCATATGAAAAAGTTTGGGCACCCCTCTTAATCTTACTCTTTTTTTTTTAAATTGTTTTTTTTGCAACAGCTATTTCAGTGTGATATATGTAATAACTGATGGACACAGTAATATTTCAGGTTTGAAATGAGGTTTATTGTACTAACCAAAAATGTGAAATATGCATTATTTCAAAATTTGACAGGTGCCAAAGTATGGGCACCCTTCTGATTTTCATGATTTGAATACTCCTAACTTCTTTTTACTGACTTACTGAAGCACTAAATTGGTTTGGTAACCTCACTGAGCTTTGTACTTCATAGCCCGGTGTATCCAATCATGAGAAAAGCTATTTCAGATGTCCACTTACAAGTTGTTCTCCTAGTTGCATCTTCTCTGAGGAGTGGCATCATGGGATCCTCAAAACAGCTCTCAAATAGTCTGAAAAAAAAGATTGTTCAACATAGTTGTTCTGGGGAAGGATACAAAAATTTGTCTCAGAGATTTAACCTGTCAGTTTCCACTGTGAGGAACATAGTAAGGAAATGGAAGACCACAGGGACAGTTCTTGTAAAGGCCAGAAGTGGCAGGCCAACAAAAATATCAGAAAGGCAGAGAAGAAGAATGGTGAGAACAGTCAAGAACAATCCACAGACCACCACCAAAGACCTGCAGCATCATCTTGCTGCAGATGGAGTCACTGTGCATCGGTCAACAATACAGCGCACACTGCACAAGGAGAAGCTGTATGGGAGAGTGATGCGAAAGACGCCGTTTCTGTATGCACGCCACAAACAGAGTTGGCTGAGGTATGCAAAAGCACATTTGGACAAACCAGTTTCATTTTGGAAGAAGGTCCTGTGGACTGATGAAACAAAGATTGAGTTGTTTGGTCATACAACAAGGCGTTATGCATGGTGCCACAAAAATACAGCATTCCAAGAAAAACACTTGCTACCGACTGTCAAATTTGGGGGAGGGTCCATCATGCTTTGGGGCTGTGTGGCCAATGACGGCACCGGGAATCTTGTTAAAGTTGAGGGTCGCATGGATTCCACTGAGTATCAGCAGATTCTTGAGAATAATGTTCAAGAATCAGTTTCAAAGTTGAAGTTACGCCGGGGATGGATCTTTCAGCAAGACAATGATCCAAAACACCGCTCCAAATCTACTCAGGCATTCATGCAGAGGAACAATTACAATGTTCTGGAATGGCCATCCCAGTTCCCAGACCTGAATATCATTGAACATCTGTGGGATGTTTTGAAGTGGGCTGTCCATGCTCGGCGACCATCAAACTTAACTGAACTGGAATTGTTTTGTAAAGAGGAATGGTCAAAAATACCTTCATCCAGGATCCAGGAACTCATTAACAGTTACAGGAAGCGACTAGAGGCTGTTATTTTTGCAAAAGGTGGATCTACTAAATATTAATGTCACTTTTCTGTTGAAGTGCCCATACTTTTGCACCTGTCAATTTTTGAAATAATGCATATTTCACATTTTCGGTTAGTACAATAAACCTCATTTCAATGCTGAAATATTACTTATTACTGTGTCCATCAGGTATTATATATATCACACTGAAATAGCTGTTGCAAAAAATCAATTTTAAACAAAAAAAAAAAAAGAGTAAGATTAAGAGGGGTGCCCAAACTTTTTCATATGACTGTATGCCTCCCCAGATATCACTGTCTGCACCTGCAGCTTCATAGTCTTATTCTAATCATCCCTGTCTGAGCTAATAGTGTAATGTTAAAGGTGAAAAAAAGCATTTATTCACTTACATTTTTCAAGTAAATGAGGCATAGTCTACCTCTTGGAGGAGGTAGACTGGGGCTGGTTTCAGTTTTTTCCCTGATCAGGTTCAATCAGGTTTGTGTGTGCCAAAGCCAGGAGTGACTCCAAAACTCAGAACAGGTGTCAATCTTTCAATTATACTTTTTCTCTGCAAGTTCCTCCCCTGGTTTTGGCACACAAATCGGATGGAACCTGATCAGGGAAAAAACTGCACAGTGAAACCAGCCTGTCTGGCAGGTTAATAGTTAACATTTCAGCCAAATGCCAGAATATGCTGGGAGACATGATGTGATGTCACAATTATGTGACTATAATAGGTGGAGCCAAGTCCCCATTGCACAATGAGTTTGCTCGCTTAGCACCGCCCACTATGGTCACATGATTGCAACATCACACAGGTATTTTAGACATGCAAGTTAATGGTAAGTTAACTATTAACCTGCCAGACAGTCTATCTCCTCCAAGCTGTAGACTGACTGCCTCGTTCACATAAGAAAATGTAAGTGTATAAATGCTTTTTTTTCACCTTTCACATTACACTAAGAGCTCAGACAGGGATGGCTAGGGTAGTTATTATAAAGCTACAGGTACAGACAGTGATAGCTGAGGGAGCATAAACTAGCTGACAGGTTCTCTTTAAGTAATTATGTGCAAAAAAAAAGTCCAAAAGATTCTGTTGTGCTTTTCAGTTTCCCAGCCTGGGAAGAGATTCAATTTGTGTACCTCCCAACTGATATCTATGTAAGGCTGCGTTCACACACAGGGGTTTTGTGAAGATGTTTTTGGTATAAAAACTGCACCAAGAACAAATCCTCACAAAGTGCAGCGTTTAGTGTGTGAACGTCGCTGCGATATTTGCCTGCACTTACTCATCTCTCCATGCTCCTCCGGTGATCTCTCCTCATCCTGGAGACCACAGCAAGCATGGCCTCTAGGACCCTGGATCCTCCCATGTGACTGGGTGACGTCCCATCTGACCGGCTCCTGGGTCCTCAAGGTCCTACAGCCTCACGATGAGGAGAGATCAGCGTGGGAGAATGGCCAGGTGAGTTAAAAGCGCAGAGAAAAATGCACCAAAGAACTGACATTTGACTTCCTTTTACGGACCCGCTTTTGAGCCCAAAAGCGGATCCGTAAAAAGCACAGCATGTGAATGGAAAATAGTGAAATGCATTTACTTGGCTGACACAGCTAATGTCAATGTGTTCCACTGCAATAGCAGATCCACAATTAGCAGATCAACAGCGCAGCAATTGCGCAGTGTGTGAACGTGGCCTAAGTTGTTTTTTTCCTGAATTTTTATTTATTCCTCTTTTTGCCATGTACCCTAAATTTATAGCAAAAGCAGAAGGGCCTTAAAGAAGTGTCGCTTAATGGTAGAACTGCAAATAAATATATTTTTTTGATCAGATATGTTTTTATTCACCAACAACTGTTAAGGGGGAGTCACACGCGTCAATATCGCCTGCACGATCTCGGCTGCACGTGACGTTGCAGCGATATTGACGCGTGTGACATACTGAATCAACCAGCGATAAATCGCTGGTTGATGATCGCCAGGTTTTAGAACCTGCTCTAAAACCTGGCGATTGTCGCCCGGTGACACCGGGAGTAGCGATATTCCAGCTCCCAGCGCCTCTCACAAGCGCTGGGAGCTGGTATCCAAGGTAAACTGCGGGTATCTAGGCAGCGCGCTCTGCCTAGATACCCGACGTGTACCTTAGTTACCAGCCTCCTCCGCTCACCGGCTGGTATCTAAGGTACACAGCGGGTAACTAGGGTCCCTAGTTACCCGCTGTGTACCTTAGATACCAGCCGGTGAGCGGAGGAGGCTGGTAACTAAGGTACACGTCGGGTATCTAGGCAGCGCGCGCTGCCTAGATACCCGCAGTTTACCTTGGAGACCAGCCTGCTCCCGCTTCCAGCAGGCTAGCAGCGGGAGCAAGACATCGTGGAAACGATATTTAAATCGTTTCCATGATGTCTCTGGTCAATTGATCGCTGGTGAGTCTGCCTGTGTGACAGCTCACCAGCAATCAGCCGTCAATGTCGTCAGCAATCATCTCACTGACGACATTGATGCGTGTGACTCCCCCTTTACAGTACAGATCATCAATCAACGCCACAATAAGCAAATAAATATATTGACAAGCACCAACTATACAGGTTGCTAAAGCTATGACTGCATACATGCAAATTCAACAGCACTATGAGAATGCTAATGTATCCATTCAATGTTGAAAGTGTTGGAATCCTTGAAATTGTCCCAGGAAAAGAAGTATTTATCCCAGAAAATTCTTGCTATTAGATGTGTTTTGTTATCCACGTTTATTTCTTTTATGTGTATTGGAAGACCACAAACATAGAAAAAAGGCATATTGGACATAATTTCACATAAAAACCCAATAATAGGCCGGGATAATATTGTTG
Organism: Allobates femoralis; assembly: GCA_033576535.1. Lineage (NCBI taxonomy): Eukaryota > Metazoa > Chordata > Amphibia > Anura > Aromobatidae > Allobates > Allobates femoralis. Next base: position 172,924,779 of record JARQOC010000005.1, on the reverse strand, counting down.
GCACCTTTCTGAAATTGTAGATTTAACAACTTTGTTTCATGTACATGGTACAAAAAAATTTTCAACTCCTGCAAAAAAAAAACCAAGCCCTTGCCTGACTATGATGGCAGAAGTCATACATTGCTGCTTGTTTCTGGAAAACACCCATGAAGTCACAACTTCATAATTCCGAGAGAAGTGTAATTTTCAAGATAGGGTCAGTTGGAGCCTGAAAACTATTCTAGGAAAATTTGTGCTCCAAGGGTCGAATAATGCGCCTTCGCTCCAGAGTCTCGCCATGTGGCTAAGGCTGGTTTCACACTGCAGTTTTTCCCCTAATCAGGTACCATCTGGTTTGTGTGCCAAAACCAGGAGAGAAACTTGCAGAGAAAAAAACGTAATTGAAATATTCACCCCTGTTCGGAGTTCTGGAGAGACTCCTGGTTTTAGCACACAAACCAGATGGAACCTGATCATGGAAAAAGCTGCAGTGTGAAACCAGCCTAAGGGCCCTTTCACATCTGCGTTTATTTGAAATCGCGGCAGATGCGGTGAAAAAAACGCATCTGCCGCGATTGCCGCATAACCGCTGCACTTGCGGCGCGGTTGCGGTAATCCCCATAGAAAGTATAGGGGGACTTGCGGCAGGTGTGGCAAGTGCGGTTTTTTTCGCGGCCGCACCTGCCACAAGTGCAAAACCGCACTTGCCGCACCTGCCGCAAGTCCCCCTATACTTTCTATGGGGATTACCGCAACCGCGCCGCAAGTGCAGCGGTTATGCGGCAATCGCGGCAGATGTGGTTTTTTCACCGCATCTGCCGCGATTTCAAATAAACGCAGATGTGAAAGGGCCCTAAGCAGTACGGTACAACCAATTGTGGGGTACACATTCAGCAGAAATAATGTAACAAATTTTGGTTCCATTGTTAACCATTTCACCACGTGAAAATATACAATGTGGGGTGAAAATTAAATTTTTGTGTTAAAAATTATTTTATTTTTCACTGCCAATGGTGTAAAATTCTGTGACACATGTGGTGTCAATATGTTCACTGCACCAAAAGATTAATTCATTGAGAGGTGTAGTTTGTAATGGCGGGTTTACACGTTGCGATATCGTAGTACGATTTCAATGAAAAGTCACGTGGTTCGATCGTTGGAGCCGATATCGTTCCTGCGTTGTATGGTGTGAATGTCCAATACGATGCAGGAACGATGTCAATGCGATATCGGGGATTGAATGAGCGTGCTATTCAATGCCCCGATATTGAAGGGAGATTGGAGCCGGATCGTGCTGTGTAAACGCCCAACTACGATGCGATTTGAAACGTCACCCACTCACTCCCATGTTAAATGTTCAATCCTGGGTTGGGGGGCGTAGACATCGCACGGACGTTGTATTCCGATATCGCAGCGTGTAAAACTCCGATGCGATGCGGGAGAAACGTGCTCCCGCGCCATTGAGTTGCAATATCGCAACGATATTGAAGCGTGTAAACCCACCATAAGATTTACATAGTAATAAGAAAAAGGTCCGCTCACCTGACCTCTCTCCAGTTTCCTCCTTCTCAGCGCGGACTCCAGCAGGCCTGTAGCTGCATCCAAGTCACTTCCAAGAATTGTTCAGCGAGTTATGGAAAATTGCACCTTGAATTCTTAATAAAATTTCCATTTATCGATATCCAGGTAAAAAGAAGGTTTTTTTTGCACGTAAGAACACACAGATCAGTTTATCTTGTCTTAAGGCAACATGTTTTGGCTAGCTAGTAGCCTTACTCATGATCTCAGTAAGGCTACAAGCTAGCCGAAACATGTTGCCTGAAGACATGATAAACTGATTTGTGTGTTTTTATGTGCAAAAAAAAACCCTGTTTTTACCTGGATACCAATAAATGTAAATTTTTTTAAGAACTCAAGGTGCAATTTTCCTTAACTCACTGGACAATTCTTGGAAGTAGTTTGCAAGATAGGGTCACTTTTGGGGGGGGGGGGTTCTGCTATTCTGGCACATCAGAGGTCTCTCAATGGGACATGGCATCCTCAAACCATAACTGCAAAACTATGATATGGTGTTCCTTCCATTTTGAGCTTTGCACTGTGCCTGAAAAGTTGTTTCTGACCACATTTGTGGTACTGGAGTGCTCATGAAAAATTGCAAACTGTGTGGTTCATTTATTCTGAATAGCCATTTTAAAAATTAAAAATTTGGTGCTAAAACATTTTAGTGAAAAAAAAGATGTAATTATGTTTACTGCCCAATGGTAAGAAATTTTGTAAAGCACCTGTGGTGTTAATTTGCACTGAATCCCTAGATTAATTCATTGAGTTTGTAAAATGGGATTACTTACGGGGATTCTGCCAAATCATCATGGCACCAGTCAAAATGGCACTCCAAAATTTAAATGATGCTCCTTCCCTCCCAAGCCCTGCTATTTGCCTAGACAATAGTTTTTCCCCAAAATCATTGTTGTACTTAGGAGAAATTGCAAAAAAATTGTATGGTCCATTCTCTCTGGTTATCCTTGTAAAAATACAAAAATTGGTGATAAAGCTATATGTTTGTGGGAAAAATTAGTGGTTTCCAAAATGGAGTCAATTATGAAGGGTTTCCACTATGTAGGCACATCAGGGGCTCTGCAAATGTGACATGGCGTATGCTATCAATTCCAAACAGTTTTGCATTCCAAAAGCAGAGTCAAATGGTGCCCTTTCCCTTCCAAGCACCCAAACAGTAGTTTTCTACACAAAAATAATACTAATATATTTTTTCATTTATATAGCACTATTAATTCCATAGTGCTTTATATACATTTTTGCAACACTTTCCCTCTTGGGGCTCACAATCTAAACATCCTATCAGTATGTGGGAAATGTGGGAGGAAACCCACGCAAACACAGGGAGAACATACAAACTCCTTGCAGGTGGTGGGAATTGAACCCAGGACCTCAGCGCTGCAAGTCTGCAGTGCTAACCACTAGGCCACCATGCCACCCTTACTACATAAGAGCTATAGGTGTACTCAGGGGAAACTGCACAACAAATTGTACAGTCCATTATCTCCAGTTACTCTTTTGAAAAACTAAAATTTGAGGTTAAAGCAACATTTTTATGGCAAAAATGTATTTTCTCATTTCCACGCCTCAACGTTTTAAAATTCTGTTAAGCACCTGGGAATTTGAGGTGATTAACACATCTCTAGATAAATTCCTTGAGGAGGTCTAGTTTCAAAAATGGGGTCACTTGTAGGGTGTTTCCACTGTTTAGGTACATCAGGGACTCTGCAAACACCACATGGCATCTACTATGGATTCTAGCCAATTTTTCACCGCAAGAGTCAAATGGCGCTTCTTCCCTTCCGAGAGCTGACATGCTCCCAAACAATTTTCCACCACATATAGGATATCAGTGAACTCAGCAGAAATTGTACAACAAACTGTACGGTCCATTTTCTCCTGTTATGATTGTGAAATTCAAATAGATGAGGCTAAAGCAACATTTTTGTTGGAAAATAATTTTTGTTTCCTTCCACAATGCTTTAATTTCTGTTCTTTACTTCACATAGGTCCCTCAAAGTCACTTTGACTGTGATGTGGTCCCTAAAAAATAGGTTTTACAAATTTTGTTGTAAAATTAAGAATTTTCTGATAATTTTGTAACCCTTCTAACATCATAACAAAAAGAATTTATATGTTTCAAAAATGATGCTGGTGTAAGTAGACATGTGGAAAATGTATGAAATTTATTTAGGAAGTATACCGGAGCTTGCAGGTAATTAGCCAATTCTTGAGTTGCAGCTCTACCCTTTGGGTGGAACTGCTCGTAACCCGCCCTATTTGTACTGCTCATGGTGATGATTTATATAGATATAAGGGTTAGCGCTAACTTTTCTACTCTGGGGAGGGAGACCGTAGTCTTCCAAAATGCATCAGTGACGCTAGACAAATCTGACAGCACGCCCTGCACTCTACGGCAACCCAAAGTTAGGCTGACAGACGTAACAGCTTCCCCACCCATCCAAGTCACAAGACCGATGACGCTCCAGTGACATGGAGTCACATGATGTGGAAGCAGCAGTGAGCACTTGGCAACCAAGAGCGCACGCTCCGCAGCTCAGCAGTCACCGCAGATAACAACAGGGGCGGGCGACACCTGACAGGGAAGCCGCAAAGAGGAACAGCTGACAAGCAGGAAGAGTCACGCTATGAACAACAGGTAATATGATCTCCTCCTAACCACCTATATCCAGGTATTATTGCCCAACTATACAAACAAATACTAATTGAGGCACACAAACAAATAGAAGATAACAGGACCTTAATCCAGAAGTACTTCACAATATATGCAGATACTAATAAGGCACACAACTGAATATAGCTGGGGATCACCTCTAGCTACAGTAGTCACAATAGCTTTAACATAAAAGCATATAAAGTGATTAGGCACATAGCCAAATAAAATATAAGAGTGCCTATACAATATATATATACGTAAAAGAAGTGATATCGATATAGAAAGGATCATATGGGACAGCACATCATTCCACACTGCTCTGAATCTCTCTGAGGTAATTGTGAATAACAAGAGTATATAGAGGACAAGAAACTGTAGAACTAAACACTAAGGAAATTAAGTAACTATATAGAAGGAAATACAACTAATATCAACAGTCCATAGAAAAGGATTAAGCACCATTAATAAGTCAATCTTTCACTCACTCTAGGGCATTTGTGATAAATTGAGAACTCCATACCACACAGGAATCAACCTTAAGATCAAAGCACTCAGCCACACAAAACAAGTAAATAAAGTAGCCACCCAAGGGTGATAGTACATGTAAATGAGCTACAGTAAGGCAACAAACACAATGTAACAAATATTTTACACTATATCCACAGATTCAAAGCACTTTTTTTAGATATCACGTCTGAATATACCACGAATAACTAATAACACAGATGCACTGAGCAACACTTGCCATCTTACAACAACTACAAGTAAATGGCCTTAATATTTGACTATTCAGAAATAAGGAATATTTATATAAAATAGCACCTAACAGAACCCATTATATTATCAGATTCCTAATACCAAAAGGACTTGGAAAATACGGGCAAAGTTAACTACAATGACATGAAACATCAATCCAATATCTAGGAGGTAAGAACATAAAAGGGATATATTAACCCCTCCCCGACCCTTGACCCAACGTTTGGGCCATGAAAGTCGGTGCGTTCCCGACCTATGGCCCAGGGGGTTGGCCACGCAATGATCGGGCTCCTGCGGCACGTGTGAGTGGGGTCACTCAGGTGTCACAATTGCTACTGCAACGTGACAACCTGTAGTTGACCCCATGGGGGGGTGGATTAACCCCCCCGTGCCCAGGACCCCTCCGATCGGCAGTGTAAAACTGAAACTGCCAATCGGAGTGAATCAGACAGATTCACCCCTCCAGATCTGATTGGAGCTCTCCAATCAGATCTGGAGGGGCGGATCGGCGGGTGCTCTCCCCCTACTCAGCCCCCTCCCACTCCAGGACACATTAGGGCCCCCCTTCTCTCCCATCTGCCCCCCACCCCTTCGATCATATTTATCTGCCGGCGGGCTGCACCGCTGGAGCACCCGCCGGTCATCCTCTTCTGCGCCCCCAACCCCTTCCTCCTCCAGCTACCCCTGTGTCTTGTCCCCCCTCCCTCCAGCCCCCCCTGTGTCCAGCTTGCCCCCCAGCATCCCCGCTATCCACCCGCCCTCCTCCTTCTGTAATGTATGCCGGCGGGCTCCTGCACCCGCCGGTCATCCCTTTCTGCGCCCCTGCCACCTTCCTTCTTCAGCCACCCATGTCCTGTCCCCCCCTTTCTGCAGCCACCCCTGTGTCCGGCTTGCCACCCCCCCAACGTCCCCGCCATCCACCCGCCCATTCTTCTTTTGTGATGTATCTGCCGGCGGGCTCATGCGCCAGCCGGTCAGCCTGCGAAGCCCCCTCTCTCCCTGCTCATCCCCTTCCCCTGCTCACTCTCCCCCCTGCCTAACCCCCACCTCTAGCCCCGCTCACCTATTCCAGCAGGCTGCACGCGCCAGTGCACCCGCCCGTCGGCCTCCTCTGCAGCTCCGGAGTGGCCCCTCCTCCTCTCAGGGGCTCCTCCTCCTCATCAGTGGGTAAGTATGAATGAATGAATGGATGGATGTGTGCGTGCGTGGATGTCAGCGTACGTGGATGTGTGCGTGCGTGGATGTCAGCGTGCGTGGATGAAAGCGTGCGTGGATGTGTGTGCGTAGATGTGGATGTGCGTGGATGTAGATGTGCGTGTGAATGTCATCGTGCGTGGATGTCAACGTGCATGGATGTCAGTGTGTTTGGATGTGTGCGTGCGTGGATGTGTGCGCATGGATGTGGATGTGCGTGCGTGGATGTAAATGAGCGTGCGTGGATGTCAGCGTGCGTGTGTTGATGTGTGCGTGGATGTCGGCATGCGTGGATGTCAGTGTGCGTGCATGGATGTGTGTGCGTGGATGTGTGCGTGGATGTCAGCGTGCGTGCGTGGATGTGTGCATGCGTGGACGAGTGCGTGCATGGATGATGGGTGCATAGGTGGATGGATGGGTGCAACAAGGGATCAAGTGTCCTCTTGTTGTAGTCTCTGGGATTATAGTCATGGTGCACTGTATGACAGATCATTGTCATACAGTGCACCATAACTCTGACCCCAGAGGCTGTAGGAAGAGGACACTTGATCCCTTGCTGCAGTCTCTGGATTGAGCAGAGGCGATCGAGCGTCGTGGGACCTTCGTTGTGGACTACGTCTGAGGCGATCAAGCGTCGTGGGACCTTCGTTGTGGACTACGTCGGATCTTTATAATAAAGATGGAGTCCGAATTTTGTTTGTGGTTTTTTTTTTTTTTCAAATAAAAGATTTTTCTCTGGTGTATTTCTTTGACTATTCACTAGAGATTCCTAATGGCTGGATCTAACATTGGCCCGACATTATGAATCTCGGGCTTAGTGCCAGCTGCCAATAAAAAAGTTGGTATTAACCCCTTTATTACCCAGTTTGCCACCGGCACCAGGGCAACTGGGAAAGTTTGGGTACAGCGCCAGAAAATGGTGCTTCAATGAATGCGCCATTTTCTGGGGCGGCTGCAGGCTGCAATTCGCAGCATGGGGGGGCCCAGAACGCTTGGGCCTGTCCATGCTGCGGTTCCAGCCCCCAGCTGCCTAGTTGTACCTGGCTGGACCAAAATTATGGTGGAGCCCCACGTCATTTTTTTCTAGAATTAGTTCTAGAGGTAAAAAAAAAAGGGCTCTGCTGTATTTTTGGTTGCCTGCCAGGTACAACGAGGCAGCTGGGGGTTGGTGGAAATCCGTAGCTGCCAAGTTGTACCTGGCTGGACCAAAAATATGGCGGAGCCCCACGCCATTTTTTTTCTAGAATTAGTCATAAAAATGGGCTTCGCTGTATTTTGGGTTGCCAGCCAGGTACAACGAGGCAGCTCGGGGTTGCTGGCAGTCCGTAGCTGCCAAGTTGTACCTGGCTGGACCAAAAATATGGCGAAGCCCCACATCTTTTTTTTATTACTTCTACCAATAAAATGACATGGAGCTTTGCCTTATTTTTGGTTGCCAGCCAGGTACAACTTGGCAGTTGGGGGGCTGCAATCCTCATCGTTGAGAGACCCAAATGTTGTGGCCCCCCACGCTGCAAATTGCAACCCACAGCCAACCCAGAAAATAGCACATTAATTAGAGGCACCATTTTCTGGTGCTGTACCCCAACTCTTCCAGTTGCCCTTGTGCTGGTGGCAATGCTGGTCGCACACAGGAGCACTCCATATGCGACATGGTGTCCGCTAACAATAGAATAGAAAATTAGCTCCAATTATTAGCGGACACCATGTCGCGTATGGAAAGCCCCTGTGTGCCTAAACATTGAAGTTTCCTCAAAAGTGACCCCATTTTGGAAACTAGACCCCCCAAGGAACGTATATAGATGCATAGTGAGCACTTTGAACCCCCAAGTGCTTCACAAATTGATCCGCAAAAATGAAAAAAAACATTTTTGTGGAAAAAAAGTACTTTTTCATTTTTACGGATCAATTTGTAAAGCACTTGGGGGTTCAAAGTGCTCACTATGCATCTTGATAAGTTCCTTGGGGGGGTCTAGTTTCCAAAATGGGGTCACTTGTGGGGGAGCTCCAATGTTTAGGCACACATGGGCTCTCCATACGCGACATGGTGTCTGCTAATAATTCCAATTGTTAGCAGATAACATTTTGGGTATGGAGAGCCTCTGTGGGCCTAAACATTGGAGCTCCCCCACAAGTGACTCCATTTTGGAAACTAGACCCCCAGGAAACTTATCTAGATGGGTGGTGAGCATTTTGAACGCCCCAGTGCTTCACAAGTTAATCTGTAAAAATTTAAAAAAGAAAATTTTTGTGGAAAAAAAATACTTTTTCATTTTTACAGATGAATTTGTGAAGCACCTGGGGGTTCAAAATACTCACCATTCCTTCAATTACGACACTTTTTGAATACGGTAACTTGGCCTGTGGTAGACCTAAAAGCTGTTGATGGCGTAGTGCAGAGGTATTTTAAATCGGCTCCCTCCGGTGATCATGGTGTCTCTGTTATGCATGGGGCACTAGCTCGGCTGAGAAGCTCTGAAAAATTACTGTACATGGTTAAATGGGAATCTGCTTTGCAAATTGACGTTACACTGGAACAATGGCAGGACGCTGCGCTTCGCAGCTCGACTTATACAAGCTGTATTAACCACATTGAGCAAATTAAAAAAGCTCAGCTGGAGTGGTACATAACTCCGATCTCTCTGGCCCGCTTCAAGCGTCATGATGCTCCGGAGGCCCAGAATTGCTGGAGGGGTTGCTCCGACCGGGGATCATCCCTTCATATGTGGTGGGATTGCCTGCCCTTGGGCGAGTTCTGGCACTCTGTGGCTCAACTACTAATTTCATTGACAGGGGTCCAGTTCCAGTTAGGCCCAGCTCTGGCTCTCCTGGGCTTGGGTTTGGAGGACTGGCCCTCCCCTTTACGACCTATTGTGGCAAACACCTTGCTCGGAGCAAGATTATGTATTGCTAGATGCTGGAGATCTGTGAGATTGCCGACTATTCGTGACCTCACCACTGCACTTAACTTGCATCTGCAACATGAGCTCCTGTTGGCTCACGATGCTGCCCATCGTGCAAAGGTGCTCTGCTGGTGGGACCTATGGATTCAGTCCACACATAATACAGTCCGATTGCCTACCTGAATATACTACAGTAACTGATAAGCCCAAATGTGATGGATTTTCCTCACCTATATGGTAGCAATACACTCAACTTACTTGGTTGCCTGATGAAGACTCCCATTCCTATTCCCCTTTTCTTTCTACTTTTTCTCTTTTCTTTCCCTTTTATCCCTTATCTTTACCTTTTCGCAACTTCTCTTTGTCATTTGTTCCCCCTCCTTTCCCCTTCGTTCAAAGTTATTTTTGTCCTGGTTAATTGATGTAAATTGATGTAAACAGTAAATGGTAAGTGGTCTGATCTAGCATTTATTCTCTACAATGAACTCGTCTCGGTAATGTACTCTGAGGTTCGATGATTTCCTCCCTTTATGAGAGTATTTGTGATACCGACATTGGTTTTGATTTCTGTTCTGACTTTATGTAATGTTTTGTCTCCTACTTTATACCTAATAAAAAATATTTAAACAAAATGCTCACCATCCATCTAGATAAGTTCCCTGGGGGCTCTAGTTTCCAAAATGGGGTCATTTGTGGGGGAGCTCCAATTTTTAGGCACACAGGGGCTCTCCAAACGCGACATGGCATCCGCTAAGAATTTAAGCTGATTTTCCATTCAAATTGTTAGCGGACACCATGTCGCATTTGGAGAGCCCCTGTGTGCCTAAATATTGAAGGTCCGCCACAAGTGACCCCATTTTGGAAACTAGACCCCCAGGGAACTTATCTAGATGGGTGGTGAGCATTTTGAACCCCCAGGTGCTTCACAAATTCATCCGTAAAAATGAAAAAGTACTTTTATTTTAACAAAAATTTTCTTTTTTAATTTTTACAGATTAATTTGTGAAGCACTGGGGCGTTCAAAATGCTCACCACACATCGAGATAAGTTCCCTGGGGGTCTAGTTTCCAAAATGGGGTCACTTGTGGGGAGCTCCAATGTTTAGGCACACAGGGGCTCTCCAAACGCGACATGATATCCGCTAACAATTTGAATGGAAATCAGCACAAATTGTTAGCTGACACCATTTCACGTTTGGTGAGCCCCTGTGTGCCTAAACATTGGAGCTCCCCTACAAGTTGACCCCATTTTGTAAACTAGACCCCCCAGGGAACTTATCTAGATGGGTAGTGAGCATTTTGAACCCCCAGGTGCTTTACAAATTGATCTGTCAAAATGAAAAAGTACTTTTTTTTTCACAGAAATTTTCTTTTAGCCTAAATTTTTTCATTTTCACATGGGCAACAGGATAAAATTCATCCTAAAATTTGTTGGGCAATTTATCCTGAGTACATCGATACCTCATATGCAGTCATAAACCATTGTTTGGGCGTACGACAGGGCTCAGAAGGGAAGGAGCGCCATTTCACTTTTTTAATGTAAAATTCGCTCCAAAATTTAAATTGCGCTCCTTCCCTTCTGAGCCTTGCCGTGCACCCAAACAGTGGTTTATAACCACATATGAGGTATCGATATACTCGGGGGAAATTGCACAACACATTTTAATATCCATTTTATCCTGTTGCCCATGTGAAAATGAAAGAATTGAGGCTAAAAGAACATTTTTGATAAAAAAAATTAAAATATCCATTTTTTGTTTTTACTTTGCTCTAGTTCCTGTGAAGCACCTGAAGGGTTAATAATCTTCTTGAATGTAGTTTTGAGTAGCTAGAGGGGTGCAGTTTTTGGAATGGTGTCACTTTTGGGTGTTTTCTGTGATATACACCCCTCAAAGGGACTTCAAATGTGATGTGGTCACTAAAAAAAATGGTTTTGTAAATTTTGGTTGAAAAATTAAAAATTGCTGATGAACTTTGAACCCTTATAACTTCCTAACAAAAAAATTTTTTTTCCAAAATTGTGCTGATGTGAAGTAGACATGTGGGAAATATTATTTAATAACTATTTTGTGTCACATAACTCTCTGGCTTAGCAGAAAAAAAATTCAAAATTTGAAAATTGCGAAACTTTCAAAATTTTTGCCATATTTTTTATTTTTTCACAAATAAACGCAAAAATTATCGACCTAAATTTAATACTAGCATGAAGCCCAATATGTCACAAAAAACAATTTCAGAATCGCTAGGATCGGTTGAAGTGTTCCAGAGTTATTACCTCATAAAGGGACACTGGTCAGAATTGCAAAAAATGCCAAGATCTTTAGGGTCAAAATGGGCTGGGTCCTGAAGGGGTTAAACAAAAATATACACAATAATACTCTGAAAAAGACAAAAAATGATGTAAGATCATAATTTTGTATTTCAGACCTGTCCTGATTACATTACCCAAAAAGAAAACCAAGAGAACACATCTAAAGAAAGGCTCCCAAGCATACCCCATTACCGTTGAGAAAGGCTGCAACAATACAAGTTGCAGTGCCGGAACCTATAAAATAGGAGGCTTGGATGCTACTCTATTGCCTTATACATAATTTAATTTTTAATTGTTAATTTTAATGTGTATTTTTTAGTTTTACTGTATACATTTTATAATAGAAGTTTTAAACTGTATATGCAATAACTTAAATAATTAGTAGACACATTTTTTAATTAATTTTTATTTTTATGAATTTAATTTATTTTTATTTATCTATAATAAACTGTACGTATTGGGACTGTACCATATCATCCTCACACTGTAACTAAGTAAATGAAAATTTCTGAATAAACATCCCAAAAAAGAGTTAAACAGATATACCTTGGTTAATCTCTCCTTCCACACAGACAGCAAAAAGTTAGCGCTAACTCTTATATCTATATAAATCATCACCACATGTGGAAAATGTTATTTATTAACAATTTGTGTCATCCGGTTTAAGGGCACTGTAAGGCACACCGATGTGGGGGCGGTGATGTGGATCCACTGGACCACCGAAGTGGAGGCTGAGCTGTGACTGGAAGAGGCCGGAGATGCTGGTTGTGATTAAGCAGAACACTTTAATAAAGGATATTGCAAGTACTGTAGTGAATGATGCCAATGGATAGGTCAAAGTCTCAGAGGGGCTTGCACGGAGCTCAGGGCTGCGAGGCAACTGGGAGACAGTCCAGGAGAAGAGATGGCGGAGGTAGAGACGCGGCAAACGGGCCGATGGAATAGGCACTGTAGATGAAGTAACCTCTGGACAGGCTTGTGCAGGTGTAGCGGGTTCCGAGGCAATGTGGCAGAGGTACCACTGGATGGACAGGTGATGTACTGGTCAAATGGTCCACAGGTACACTTGGCAAGCTCTAGGGTAAGGTAAGAGAAATAAGCAACATGGAATTGCAAAGACAAAGTCTAAAGCAGGGATTGGGACAGGGACTTGAGGGAACGCAACACAACTATGGACAGGTGGTGTTGCTCAGGCATCTCCCTAAAGCGGAGGGTGCCATATATAGCTGTAGCTAATCAGAGGAGGCAATTAGGTGAAAAGAGCATGAGGTGTGCTGGCCCTTTAAATCTGAGTGGGTGGAATGCGTCCCCCTAAGCACACTTCTGGAATTTCTGCATGGAAGACGCCGACCTCAGGAGCAGAAGGAGATGGAGGAAGGTATGGGAACGCCGGAAGGGTGAGTAAGGGGACCAGGGAGCTGCATAGGGGAACAAGCAGACAACAGGGAACTGCGTGATGGCCACCGGTCTCCCTGCTCAGTGGAGACCAGCCCCGCAGTAGTGGGTAGGAAAAGGGAGCACCCTCTGCTTCGTGTTGGGCGCTGACCTCTCAGCCCAGAAGAGGTTGGTCCCGCAGCTTGAGGTGCAACAAACACAAAAATTAAAAGTTCAAAATTTGTTACATTTTAGGTTTATTCATAAACGCAAATAATATCAACCAAAATTTACCACTAACATTAAATACAATGTTGTCTCATGAAAAATCAATCTCAGAATCATTGGGATCTGTTTTAGCACTCCATAGTTATTACCGCACAAAGGGACACTGGTCAGTATTGAAAAAATTTGCCCAGTCTCAAAGGCAAAAAAAGGTCTGGCATGAAAGGGTTAAGTTACTCATATTTTAGTGGTCTTTGCCAATTTTAATAATATAATGCTGTTTTTACTTCTAAAAGTCCTAACATGTTTCAGGCCGTGTTCACACGCTGCGTATTTGTCGCGTGTTTTTTACTCCCGTAAAAAAAAGTGCAAGAGAATAGCTTCAACTGCACTTTTTTACGCGCTTCCAGTGCTTATAATGGGGCCTATGAAAGAAACGCACGTAAAAAACTGGAAAGAATTGACATGTTCATTCTTTTTACGCGCACATTTTTGCTCCAAAAATGCTGCGTAAAATTACGCGATGTCTGAATGGCACAAAGTGAATGTCCATTCACTTTGCTGGGAAACGCAGACGCACATGTGTTTTTGGGGCAAATACACGCGTAAAAAAAAACGCGTCAAATACGCAGCGTGTGAACGAGGCTGTAGATTGCCTTTTGTTATGATTGTCCTTTAAGGAACAGATTTGGTAGTGGGTGCAAAAAAATCAGTTCCACATTGATCTGGCCCTAGAACATACCATCAATACCAAAGTCCTGGAAAACGAGTTTAGGACAGTGGTATTTATTTTTTATATTGTCTGAGCCTTTTACATTCTTAAAACATGTTTTAGCTAGCAGATGAAAATTTCGGACAAGCATTAAATCCATTGCTAGGATTTAAAAAAATGAAACAAACTGAGCTGAAAAGTACAATTCCTAGGTTAACAAGTATCAGAGAGTATAGTGATAAAAAACTATACAAAATATTTCCACAGAATGAAATATAATTATCAACACTTTGCCATGAATGCATGCAAGGTCAAAGATATGTGATTCCATCAAGCCCTTATAGAGGGCTTTAACACAATGCTGATATTAAAGTATATATATTTTCTAAACCTTTATCTCTTTCTGTTTTGTAATCTTCATGAAACAGTTTAATGTGTGTGTCATACAAACAAATGTAAAGTACGGTAGATTACAAGAAAGCCCTGTCAGGTATCAATGATTCAGATCGAGGTCCACACTCTGATGGAATGACTCATGCAGTGCAGCGGCTGTATCCTACTGAATGATAATGAGTGTAACTTCCCCAATGCATACAAATCTCATGCCGTGTAGCCTGATCCGTGACTAATTCCACCCCTGTCCTTTGACCCACCAATGCCATACCGAGATCATGACTTACATATTAAAATACATTGAAAAGACATTTGCAATTATTATGTAAATAAGAAAATGTCTTCTACATTCCATAAATTATATGTTAGCTTTTGTGTTCTACTACATTGCACAATAAGGGTTCATCTACCAGTTCTCTAATAGACTAAGTCATTTATGCTCAGAGAAATCTAAATATATTCACTTTAACATATGCAAAAATGTAAAAAAAAAGAAATCCTCAACCAGCTTCATTTGTTATTACATTAGAAATATAAAGAGGAATAAGACAACTATGCTGAAAGGTTATAGGGTCAACAAGAATTAATACAATTACAAAGTGCCTATAGAAATTTACTTGTTATAAAACATTGAGACTTGGGGGATTTTTAATGTCCTTGTTTAATGCTTCTTTTCTAGGTTACCAGGCACCGCTTAGGTATATCAGCAGTGGCTGGTCTAAGCAGGGAGCGCATGGTTCACGCACTTTGAAGCTGGCCCACTTCAATGCCACTGTTTGCAGCATCAGAAAGAACCCAAGCACGGAATGAGTGAGCACATTGCTTACTCCCACTGTGCCATTACCCAACAGCAAGCAGGAAGGCTGGGTAGAAAAAGTCCTTACGGTTGATTTAGAGAAAATCCTTTTTGTTATACAACAGTAGACATACTTAAAGGAAAGTTCATGATCTTGAAGACCATTAACATTATAGCATAATTAGATTTGGCATAACCTCTAATTAAATTTTTGAAATGTTTGCCCTGTATGCAAATTGCCTTAAAGAGTCAGCTGGGCATAGGTACAATGCAGAAGAGAGGCGTTCCAATTCTTAAACACTGCAGTTCTGGCTTTATTGAGGAGGGAAGAGGGGATTAGGCTTACAGCAGAAAGATAATCCCACAGGGGTGTAATAATAATGAACAAACACAAATACTTATGTCATGCTGCACACGTCAATCACCTGTTGCCCTGATTTACAGGTGGTTAAACCCTGGTGGTTGATTCCCTTTAAGGATTAGAATTAGTAAGGGGTCTTAGGGCCACTTTACACAAACCAACTTATCTGTCCAACTTCTAAACACCTTACTGGTTGCAGTGAAATCATGGACTCATTGCTCCATTTTGTGGCTGTGTACAAATGGAGCAATGTGTCCATGATTTCACTGTAACCAGTAAGTTGTTCAGAAGTTGGACAGATAAGTTGTTGCGTGTAAAGTGGCCATTAGAGTCTCTGTGATCCAGCTCTGACTGGACAATTTACAGGAGATGCGCTGGAAACACTGCATTGGCCAGTACTACTAATAGATACCTATTCATAAGGGAGAAAACAGAATTTAAGCAGTAGTATCTATACATCCTATTTGGTGTACTTCTTTCAAGTAAACCTGACAACTCATACATGCTGTATGTTTATTGGGCAACATTTATCAGACATTGACTGTACAATCCCAGCCACTTATATTAGACTCTGAAATTCTGCCACATTTCAGAAAATAAAATACTTTAAAGCTAGCAGGGGCTGAGCCATGCAGGCAACTGGTCATACAGGTGGATCCCCAGTAGCTTTTCCGCACCCACTGCAGTGGAGTAATTGGTCCTCCCTTACATGTGCATATAAGGAAAGACCTGTCACTCTAGGGCAGAGGATGAACAGAAGCCGACACAATGCACCTGTCTGACTAGTCTACAGTGCGGATTGCTCCTTTGCAGCTTCTAAAGTACAGTATATTTTCCTCTAAAATGCCACAGTTTTTCAAAGTCACATATAATGGCTTTATGATCTCAGCCTTGTGTTTGATACACACTGCCTAATATATGAGTAGCATGCATAAACTGTCAGATTCACTTTAAATTCTTAAAAGGTTATTCCGGCACTAGGACAACCCGCTCTGATTCCAAATGTCTCCCCCAGATAAAATAAAAGACACTGTACTCCCCTCCCATGCTGGCACCATTTCAGCAATAGTTTAATCGTGGTTCCAGGGCTTACGTGACATCACGCAAGCACCGCATCCAATCACTGCCATATTCACTTGCCATGTGTTCGACCAAATGAGAAAATTCGGCAGTGATTGGACGCGGCGCTCGTTTTACATCATAATGCTATTTGAGTTCCAAAACTCCGATTACCAACAGTGTTGGAACAGCAGAGTATAAGCTTTAATTTATATTAGGGAGACAAGTGGAATTAGAAGGGGTTGTACTAGTAAGATCAGGACACAGGTTAGCCCTTTTTTTTACATACTAATTGTTAAAATGCATAAAACTCGCCCAAAACACGAGGTTTAAATATATATATATATATATGTACTGTATATACTCGTGTATAAGCCGACCCGTGTATAAGCCGACCCCCCTACTTTTGCCCCCAAAACCTGGGAAAATCTATTGACTCGTGTATAAGCCGAGGGTGGACCCCAGCACAGGTATACAGACCCCAGCAGTGTGGTATACAGCAGCCTCCCCAGTGGTATATACAGGCCCCAGCAGTGTTACAGCAGCAGCCCCGGTGGTATATACAGCAGCAGCCCCAGTGGTGTATACAGCAGCAGCCCCAGTGGTGTATACAGCAGCAGCCCCAGTGGTATATACAGGCCCCAGCAGTGTTACAGCAGCCTCCCCAGTGGTATATACAGCAGCCCCAGAGGTATATACAGCAGCAGCCTCAGAGGTATATACAGCAGCATCCCCAGAGGTATATACAGCAGCAGCCCCAGTGGTATATACAGCAGCCCCAGTGGTATATACAGCAGCAGCCTCAGAGGTATATACAGCAGCAGCCCCAGAGGTATATATAGCAGCAGCCCCAGAGGTATATACAGCAGCAGCCTCACAGATATATACAGCAGCAGCCCCAGAGGTATATACAGCAGCAGCCCCAGAGGTATATACAGCAGCAGCCCCAGAGGTATATACAGCAGCAGCCCCAGAGGTATATACAGCAGCATCCCCAGAGGTATATACAGCAGCAGCCCCAGAGGTATATACAGCAGCAGCCCCAGAGGTATATACAGCAGCAGCCTCACAGATATATACAGCAGCAGCCCCAGAGGTATATATAGCAGCAGCCCCAGAGGTATATATAGCAGCAGCCTCAGAGGTATATACAGTAGCAGCCCCAGAGGTATATATAGCAGCAGCCCCAGTGGTATATACAGCAGCAGCCTCAGAGGTATATACAACAGCAGCCCCAGAGGTATATACAGCAGCAGCCCCAGAGGTATATACAGTAGCAGCCTCACAGGTATATACAGCAGCAGCCCCAGAGGTATATATAGCAGCAGCCCCAGAGGTATATATAGCAGCAGTCTCAGAGGTATATACAGCAGCAGCCCCAGAGGTATATATAGCAGCAGCCCCACAGGTATATATAGCAGCAGCCCCAGAGGTATATATAGCAGCAGCCTCAGAGGTATATACAGCAGCAGCCCCAGAGGTATATATAGCAACAGCCCCAGAGGTATACAGCAGCAGCCTGCCAACCACCCCCATCAGTATACAGGCGCCCCCCCATCAGTATCCAGGGCCCCCCCTTGCTGCCGCAAACCTGTAAAGTAAGATCATTATACTTATCACTGTCCTGTCGCCGTCGTCCCCGCCGCTGCCATCGCACTCCTCCAGCTTCATCCAGCGTCTTCTGGCTTCCTCCTCTGGCGCAGACAATGACGTCATTGCCTGCGCCCACTAGAGGAGGAAGCCGGAAGAAGCGCGATGGCAGCGGCGGGGACGGCGGCGACAGGACAGTGATAAGCATAATGATCTTACTTTACAGGTTTGCGGCAGCAAGGGGGGGCCCTGGATACTGATGGGGGGGCGCCTGTATACTGATGGGGGTGGCGGGCGGGCGGCCTGCCGTATGACTCGCGTATAAGCCAAGGGGGTGACTTTTCAGCCCAATTTTTGGGCTGAAAAACTCGGCTTATACGCGAGTATATACGGTATATATATGAAAACACCATGGCAATCACAGTGTTTTTAAAAGCCAAGAAAATGCTACCTAAACCCTGTGTGTGAATAATGTCTAAAAGTTTAGTGCCATATTTCTATTGACTGATGCTCTGTAAATATGAATAATATGACAAATCATTATTTTGCAGTCCAACATTTCCAGCAAACAAAGGATATTGCCAATAACAAGGCTCAGATTTAACTGAAGAGGTACTTGTGTGGTCACACAAACACCTAAGAGTGCAATTCATACATTGGTACAAAACACCTACAAAATTATAGAGCTGGTTGTTAATTTTCTTTTTTATTTAATACAAACTCCCTTTTAAATACTTAACAACTCTATGCATGTATCAGCTTTGTTTTATCTTGAAATAAAATGAAGGCCTTCCGTTGAAGGTTTTATGTGCCGCTCATTCAAATGAGCTTGTTTTTGGCAGACAGGGCATAAATTAGGCATTCAAAAAGAAAAACACACAAAGATCCCTTTTCCAAAATAACAAATGTTCTAACATTAAAATATTAGCTGTCACTTATTTAATAGACATGGGCAAAAAAGAAAGTTTCATTAACATGGATTGTCCTGACTACATTTGTGAAGAGCATTCACAGTCTTTTATGTTCACGTAATCTCTAGGATTGTGTTGTTGACACCTCAACAATGCCACTCGACTGACGTACCTGACAGCTCCTACTAGTGACACAGCTCTCACAATAAGGAACAAGCTTTTGTAGGATGAGTATAACCTACCACCAGGCTTAAAAATATACTAAAGCTACTAGAAAGGTAAAAAGGAGCATGGCATATTCTATTCATCCTTCATTCCAACCCCTGCTGTTCTCTGTTGTATTAAAATGTCTGAGTAGGATAAGTATCGCTGAGTAAACCCAAAGTGTACATAGCCACCTAATGAACTTATTGTCCTCAAGAAACAAAGCATTTTACATTTTAATTACTCCATAATAAAAAAGTATAATTTTGCAGATGTAGAGGGTGATTGTAGGGAATAGCTGTGCTAAATCTTATACAGTAATATAGAAATTAATAGAGATCACTTAAAATTAGTTTTAGAAACTCTTAATCCTAGATTGGATGTCTGGTAGGGCTCACACAGTCAAATTGCAGTTTTTGTTAAAGGGATTCTCCACTACCATGTTATTGATGACCTATCTTTAAAATAAATCGCCGGTGATCTGCAGTATCCAGCATTGGCCAATACACAGTGCAACAGGGAGTCGTGTACTACACCATGCATTATTATATGCAGCCAGAGGTCATAGCAACTTACCACTGGGGGTACTGGACCCCCACCAATCTGATATTGAAGTCTAATTTTTGGTAACTTGATTGATCATATCAAACAAAATTGTCTCCCAATCCCCCAATATCATAGCTCCTCTTCCCTCCTGCACTTTATGAACTTGTCTTTCTGCCTTTGAACTGGTCACAGAATAAGTGGTTATCTGGCTGTTACCCTATTCATCATCATCCTTCTTCTATCACCCTCTCCAACTGTTATTACCTAACTAAAGTATGTAAACCTTTTTTTCCAGTATCTTTCCCTCATCCTGTAGGCATGCCATCGTTAACCAATTAACAAAAAAATCGTCGAGCAACCAGAACTGAAAAGCAAATTACAGAACTTTCTCTAAACTTCTGAAATGTTTGGTCGTCAATAGTCTTAGTCACGATCTTGTAGAAAGCCTTCTTCTTGACCCTTTACAATCTGGATTTTGCTCTTTACATATTACTGAAGCTGCTCTTGCATAAGTCTCTCGATGTGGATTCAACTAGATCTCTCTGCAGCATTTGACACTGTGGACAACCAGCTCCTCCTCACTATGCTCAACTCTATTGGCCTCAAGGAAACATTTCCCTCTTGGTTCGCATCCTTAGGGCCCTTTCACATCAGCGTTTTTCGTAATTCGCGGCAGATGCGGTGAAAAAACCGCATCTGCCGCGTTTCCCGCATAACCGTTCCACTTGCGGCGCGGTTGCGGTTTTTCCCATACAAAGTATAGGGGGACTTGCGGCAGATGCGGCAAGTGCGGTTTTGCACTTGCGGCAGGTGCGGCAGCGAAGAAAACCGCAGTCAGACGCGGTTTTTTTCGCTGCCGCACCTGCCGCAAGTGCAAAACCGCACTTGCCGCATCTGCCGCAAGTCCCCCTATACTTTGTATGGGAAAAACCGCAACCGCGCCGCAAGTGGAACGGTTATGCGGCAAACGCGGCAGATGCGGTTTTTTCACCGCATCTGCCGCGAATTACGAAAAACGCTGATGTGAAAGGGCCCTAACTCTTTAACTGCTGCTTGAGCGCATCATTTGTCAGCATCAGGGTTCAGTTGTAGGCACCTTCTTTTTCTCCATGTACACCCCCGCTATTGGACTAACCATCAGCAGATTTGGTTTCCAGTACCAACTTTATGCTGATGACACCCAGTTATACAATATTTCTCCTGACAACTCCCATATATTACTACAAAATAACAAAGGTAAAATATATGTTTGTACCATGTTAAAGATGATAATAAGTAAAAAGCTATCGAGACAACGCAGGTCTTTTCTTTAGGCTAGTATAGGACAAAATCTGATGTGCCACATATATAAGAAAAATATATGTGGAACAGCACAAAAAAGAAAATAATTCGGGTGCAAGCCCTCCTACCGTAAATCCTTAGGTGTAGATATTAAGAAAAAATGAACAGCAGCACATTCTTTAAAAGTGAAAAATGTGGATTTATTCCCAGGACTGCTGTTTATTTTTCTTTTTATATATACAGCATAGAACAAAAGTTTGGACACACCTTCTCATTCAAAGAGTTTTCTTTATTTTCATGACTATGAAAATTGTTGATTCACACTGAAGGCATCAAAACTATGAATTAACACATGTGAAATTATATACTTAACAAAAAAGTGTGAAACAACTGAAAATATGTCTTATATTCTAGGTTCTTCAAAGTAGCCACCTTTTTGCTATGATAACTGCTTTGCACACTCTTGGCATTCTCTTGATGAGCTTCAAGAGGTAGTCACTGGAAATGGTCTTCCAACAGTCTTGAAGGAGTTCACAGAGATGCTTAGCACTTGTTGGCCCTTTTGCCTTCACTCTGCAGTCCAGTTCACCCCAAACCATCTCGATTGGGTTCAGGTCTGGTGACTGTGGAGGCCAGGTCATCTGGCGTAGCACCCCATCACCATCAAACCTCCTCCTCCATGATTCACGGTGGGAACCAGGCATATAGAGTCCATCCGTTCACCTTTTCTGCGTCGCACAAAGACATGGTGGTTGAAACCAAAGATCTCAAATTTAGACTCATCAGACCAAAGCACAGATTTCCACTGGTATAATGTTCATTCCTTGTGTTCTTTAGCCCAAACAAGTCTCTTCTGCTTGTTGCCTGTCCTTAGCAGTGGTTTCCTAGCAGCTAATTTACCATGAAGGCCTGCTGCACAAAGTTTCCTCAGTTGTTTTAGAAATGTGTCTGCTGCTAGAACTCTGTGTGGCATTGACCTGGTCTCTAATCTGAGCTGCTGTTAACCTGCGATTTTTGAGGCTGGTGACTCGGATGAACTTATCCTACGCAGCAGATGTGACTCCTGGTCTTCCTTTCCTGGGGCGGTCCTCATGTGAGCCAGTTTTCTTGTAGCGCTTGATGGTTTTTGCAACTGCCCTTGGGGACACTTTCAAAGTTTTCTCAATTTTTCGGACTGACTCATCTTCATTTCTTAAAGTAATGATGGCCACTCGTTTTTCTTTACTTAGCTGCTTTTTTCTTGCCATAATACAAAATCTAACATTCTATTCAGTAGGACTATCAGCTATGTATCCACCAAACTTCTGCACAATACAACTAATGGTCCCAAACCCATTTATAAGGCAAGAAATCCCACTTATTAAACCTGATAGGGCACGCCTGTGAAGTGAAAACCATTTCCAGTGACTATCTCTTGAAGCTCATCAAGAGAATGCCAAGAGTGCAAAGCAGTAATCACAGCAAAAGGTGGCTACTTTGAAAAAACCTAGAATATAAGACATATTTTCAGTCGTTTAACAATTGTTTTGGCAAGTATATAATTCCATGTGTTAATTCATAGTTTTGATGCCTTCAGTGTGAATCTACAATTTTCAGTCATGAAAATAAAGAAAACTCTCTGAATGAGAAGGTGTGTCCAAACTTTTGGTCTGTACTGTGTATATATATATATATATGTATACAGTGCCTACAAGTAGTATTCAACCCCCTGCTGATTTAGGTGGTTTGATAAGATGCAAATAAGTTAGAGCCTTCAAACTGCAAACGAGAGTAGGATTTATTAACAGAAGCATAAATCTTACAAACCAAAAAGTTATGTTGCTCAGTTGAATTTTAATAAATTTTAAACATAAAAGTGTGGGTCAATTATTATTCAACCCCTAGGTTTAATATTTTGTGGAATAACCCTTGTTTGCAATTACAGCTAATAATCGTCTTTTATAAGACCTGATCAGGCCGGCACAGGTCTCTGGAGTTATCTTGGCCCACTCCTCCATGCAGATCTTCTCCAAGTTATCTAGGTTCTTTGGGTGTCTCATGTGGACTTTAATCTTGAGCTCCTTCCACAAGTTTTCAATTGGGTTAAGGTCAGGAGACTGACTAGGCCACTCCATCACCTTGATTTTTTCCCTCTTGAACCAGGCCTTGGTTTTCTTGGCTGTGTGCTTTGGGTCATTGTCTTGTTGGAAGATGAAATTACGACCCATCTTAAGATCCTTGATGGAGAAGCGGAGGTTCTTGGGCAAAATCTCCAGGTAGGCCGTGCTATCCATCTTCCCATGGATGCGGACCAGATGGCCAGGCCCCTTGGCTGAGAAACAGCCCCACAGCATGATGCTGCCACCACCATGCTTGACTGTAGGGATGGTATTCTTGGGGTCGTATGCAGTGCCATTCAGTCTCCAAACGTCACGTGTGTGGTTGGCACCAAAGATCTCGATCTTGGTCTCATCAGACCATAGAACCTTGAACCAGTCTGTCTCAGAGTCCTCCAAGTGATCATGAGCAAACTGTAGACGAGCCTTGACATGACGCTTTGAAAGTAAAGGTACCTTACGGGCTCGTCTGGAACGGAGACCATTGCGGTGGAGTACGTTACTTATGGTATTGACTGAAACCAATGTCCCCACTGCCATGAGTTCTTCCCGGAGCTCCTTCCTTGTTGTCCTTGGGTTAGCCTTGACTCTTCGGACAAGCCTGGCCTCAGCACGGGAGGAAACTTTCAAAGGCTGTCCAGGCCGTGGAAGGCTAACAGTAGTTCCATAAGCCTTCCACTTCCGGATGATGCTCTCAACAGTGGAGACAGGTAGGCCCAACTCCTTGGAAAGGGTTTTGTACCCCTTGGCAGCCTTGTGACCCTCCACGATCTTGTCTCTGATGGCCTTGGAATGCTCCTTTGTCTTTCCCATGTTGATCATGTATGAGTGCTGTTCACATGTTTGGGGAGGGCCTTAAATTGTCAGAAAAGGCTGGCAAAAGAGATAATTAATCCACACATGTGAAGCTCATTGTTCTTTGTGCCTAAACTACTTCTTAATACTTTAGGGGGACCAAACAGAATGCTGGTGGTTTGAGGGGTTGAATAATAAATGACCCTCTGAATTAACTTTTAACGCTTTAAAAAAAAAAAAAAAAAAAATCTTTTTGGCTGCAGTGCATTTCCCACTTCCAGGCTGATCTACAGTCCAAATGTCACAATGCCAAGTTAATTCCGCATGTGTCAACCAGCTAAATCAGCAGGGGGTTGAATACTACTTGTAGGCACTGTATATATACTAGATGGTGGCCCGATTCGAACGCATCGGGTATTCTAGAATATGTATTTTATTTATGAAGATTTAAAAATAATACAATACACGATATCTATCATCTACCTTTGTGTCTATCGTCTATGTATGCTATATTTATTTATCATCTCTCTATGCATGTTTTATCTATGTATGTATGTATCTATCTATGTGTATAGACCACACCTTGAGATGGAGATGTGGTGAACAGCCTCCCGCCCATCTCTTTAGCTGTTCACAAAAACCCAGCCCTGTTAAAAATAAATTACGGTAAGTTTCTCAGCATCTATGATACTGGAACATTACATCTGGTTTCATATCACCAAATTTAACAATTTGGATGAAAGACATCTCCCCTCTTATACTTAACGTTTGATCAACTTACTATATAAACTATCTATAAATTTATCACACCTATGCATTTATGTATACCTATGTCATATCTATCTGTTATCTCGGTATGTATTATCTATGTATTTTAGATCTATTTATTTGTGCATCTGTCCATCTATTATTTTTTTTTGCATTTTATATCTATATATCTATCTGTTATCTAACTATGTATTATCTATGTATTTAGATCTATTTATTTGTGCATCTATGCATCTATTTTTTTTGCATTTTATATCTACGTATTTATCTGTAAACTGTTTTGATACACTAGAGAGTTTCTGCCCAAATATAATCAGCAACCAGAAATCCTGACAGTGCAAAGTTTTTTTTTATTTAGAAAAACATACAAATATTGGCTATCACTGTTGCAAGTTACAAACACGTTAAAAAGTTGTGGACCAGTCATAGAAATAACAGGAGGTTGTATTACCATATATTGACAAAAGAGATCATGGTTAGAATATAGCAGAATTCTTATAAATGCAAACCTAGGGCATACAAAGTAAAGGCCCATTTGTGTAGGGAAAATCAATCAGTAACAACCAATTCACCAGGGAATTATTCCCTATGTTTTAACAATGGAACCAAAACATGGAGCCCTGTTGCAAACACTCTGCTTACCCATTGGTTGGGACGCCCCGATGCGTTTCCCAATGAGCTTCCTCAGGGGACATGCTCCTCCATAGTTGTCCCTTTATATGTATCCCCATACCAGGTGAGTGGTAATCCGGTTTAATTACCTCACAGGCGCAGCAGCGCCGCGTCCCTGTGTGTGGTTCCGGCCTTCCGCAACTGGAAGTGCATCATTTGACGCCACTTCCGGTCGTAAGGAAGTCTTTCACCGCCGCCATGGAGACGTGTCACCGCGCATGCGCGGACACTGGTACCGCCATCTTTGTTGAGGGCAAGCTTGCCCTCAACAAGTCAATCGTCAATTTGGAGCGCTCCATTCATTATATAAAGGAAATAGAGGTTTTGAATGGGATAAATCTATTGTATCCACTGTGGCTTTTAGTTTATTTTATTACATGAGGCGACAACATTAAAACTCGCCCCATTATAAGAGCCCACGCCAGATCAACCTAATGTATGTGTTAAAAAAAAAAACAGCCCTATTAAAGATAAATTAAGTTTCTCAGCATCTATGATACTGGAACATTACATCTGGGTTCATATCACCAAATTTAACAATTTGGATGATAGACATCTCCCCTCTTATACTTAACGTGTGATCACCTTACTATATTAAATATCTATAAATTTATCACACCTATGTATTTATGTATACCTATGTCATATCTATCTGTTATCTAACTATTATCTATGCATTTAGATCTATTTATTTTTGCAATCTATCCATCTATTTTTTTTTTTTTTTTGCATTTTATATCTATGTATTTATCTATGAATCTATGTCTATATAGTAAATATCTATGTAACAGGCTAATAATGCAATGAATATACAGCATTTTCTCGGTACAATATATACATTATCATTAAATGTAATCAACCAAAAATATTTTTGTACTCCACATTTCTTGTGAAAACCTTTGGACTATCTGTAAGCAACTGTCCTTGTAAAGGGGTATCAAGAACTTGCACCTTGACGTTGGATCTCATTTTGACTCTAGAAAATGCAACATACAGTTGACCATGACCAAAAACTGGCTCCGGGAGATATATGCCAACACGGTGTAGAGTTTGAACTTGTGACTTGTTTATAGACATGGCAAAAGCTGGTTTTACTGAAAACTCGACGCCGAAGCCTAAATGGACAAACTGTGTCTGAAGGA
Source organism: Allobates femoralis (assembly GCA_033576535.1). Lineage (NCBI taxonomy): Eukaryota > Metazoa > Chordata > Amphibia > Anura > Aromobatidae > Allobates > Allobates femoralis. The sequence goes on along the minus strand of JARQOC010000005.1, from coordinate 172,898,481 downwards.
CATAAATCAATGCGTGGAATAAACACTTCATCTCCTTTTGCTGATCCACTGATGACTCTTTCTTGAATTAGGTGGGAATGGAGTCCAGTAATAATAAGGCGAGTTCCATTACATAGACCATTTTTTTTGTATTTAGATTCCAAAGCAACATTACAATTGTTCCAACATTGTTCTGTGGGATGGCATTCCTGATGGCATAAGACTATTTAAAAATTTAACTGGATAATGCTCTCGTTCATCTTCATTATCTACATCCACTGAATCATCATTTGTGTACAGCTTATACTCTCCAGGCATTCTATCAATCGAACGGGAATTTAGCAGAGCCACGTCATCGTTCTTGGGACACAGGATTGATGGGAAGAGGCTCTCTCAACCCTGGTTTGGTTGTTCACATCAATTTCAATGCATTGTCCAAAAACATCAGTTACAATGCAGTCAGTGCACATGTCTTCTGGTATATCAATAATATCTTCTCCAAGGTTGTATTCGTTGCTAAGTTCACCGTTACCAAGTTTAAGAGCCAATTGCTGTACTCTGGGTCTGAAGATCACATGTTTTTTAATGAGTTGGAGTTGAGTAAACTGTTGCCAAAGATCAGCCATTTTTAAGCTGGACTCAATAACATCTGTTCTTGTTCCATTTGGTATGACTGGAAGGCATTGCCTAAAATCTCCACCAATGACAAAAACTTTACCTCCAAACGGAATTTCATTCTTTTCAACAACATTTGTAGTCATGACTTCACGCAGAAGTCTGTCAATTAAGGTCAAAGCATATTTGGGTACCATGGTGCACTCATCAAGTTTAAACAGATGTGCGTTGTTTAACTGTTTTCCAGCAAATTTATCTTGTTTTATTCTGGAAACGGAAACTTCGTTGACAGGAACTCGTATCTCAAAGAGTGAATGCATAGTGCGACCTCCTCGTAAACGATTTGCTGCAATACCTGTTGTAGCCGATGGCAATACGACTTTTCCCAACCCTCTAACGTGATGCTTTAAAACTTCATATAGGTATGTTTTACCGCTCCCTCCTGGACCGTCAATGAAGAAACATTTTGGCCTTGCATCTGCTTGGTTTTCTATGGCACTCACAATAGTATCATATGCAATACGTTGTTGTTCATTTAAACAGTTTATTTTCTGTGTTGACAACAATAATTTGTTAGCTTCATCATACTCTGGAACTTGAGTTGCAGGCTGTGGTTAATTAAAGTCTGAAAATGTTTTTCCATGTAGCATTAAGACATTTTGGACATCTCGCATAGCATAAGATTGGCAATTTTGACAATCTCCACTTTTGTTATGAAGACATAAGCAGTAATCCTCGATTAGATGTTCCTTGAAATTTGTCCAAGGTTGAGCGGGATTTGTAGGTAGTCCAAATACACAGATGTAGGCAAACAATTGGCAAAGTTGCTTAGGCATATGTAGGGTAACTGCGTCTTCTAAAGTAAGTGTCCAAACAGTATCATCCAATATTATTATTATTATTATTTATATAGCGCTATTAGGATACATGGCGCTTTAGAAGTGAGAGGGTAGACAAAGACAAGTGGTCAAAACGACGACAAATCGACAAATCAATCATACGGGTACAATAGGGCTGAGGATCCTGTCCGCGACGGCTCACAGTCTAGAGGGGGTCCTATAAAAGTCCTAAAGCCAAAGCTGCAGCTTTAAATGTATCGTGCAATACTCCGTTAACCGTTTGCAAATAATCATAACTTGTAGCTCCTTTGACATGCAGCAATAACAGCCGAAGGCAATAACCTTCTTGATCCTGGACACTAACAGTATACATGCGTCCAATTATTTTGCTAACTCCTCGTTGTCTTGGCTTCCAAGCTTTATTCCAAACATAATGCTCTGGAATCTCGTGATACAAATACTGCCTTGCGTTTTCGCCACGTTGGTTCAGCAAAAATCATTCCCCTTAATGTTGACGTCGTGCTTAAAGTTTTTGAGACATCTTCAACTTGACAATTTTCATGGAAATAAACCTGTTGTTGATTAGGTAAATGTATAGCTAAACGTATAATGGCATGGGACTGTGCATGCATTGGAAATGCAAATATCCTCCAAGCAGCTTCTGGAGCACTCACATATCTTGAGTCAAGAAAAGTTGATGATTCATCGTGATTGACTGTTGTCTGTTGTATTTCAACATTAGCTTTGTCAGGGCCCTTGTAGATATACTTGAAAAGATATTTGACACTTTTTATTGAAGTGCAGATTTCTACGTTTATGGAACAGTTGTAGCGTTTTGATAAGTACGGGTTGTATGGGACTATCCATGAGTTATTTATAATTTTTTTTTGTGAACAATCTTCTCAATGTGTGCTCGCCGGTACAATGGGTAGCCATCCAAGTCTTTCACAGTGAGCTGTTTTAACTCCTTTGGAAAGCCTTTAGTATACTTGCCGTTTTCCATGCATGGACTTTTTGGATTTGCTTCACCACATGGATCATGGACCATATGAGAGATGACAATATCATACAGTTCAGGATATTTTTCTTGGTTAGGAATTTCAGCCCACACTATGTTGTTGATTTCTTCCTCTGTGCGAAACTTAGAATCCACATCTAAGATAATCAGTATATGCGCATGTGGGAGACCTCATTTCTGAAACTCGATGACGTGTACCATTGCTACGACTGTTCCAAAAAGGCCATTTTTGATATCTTTCAAAAGACTGGTGAGTTTGAGCCGAAATACGCGTGCAACTAAGTCCGGCCTGTGTTCCACTTGTTGCCAGGGTTCTAGATTTTCAGTAATTTCTGGCCATTTAGGATTACAGGTCATTGTCACAAAAATGTCAGGTCTTCCATACTTTGTCACTATTGCCATTGCATCTTGATATCGCTGTTGCATGTCGCGGGGGCTACCTTCAAACGATGACGGGAGAATTACTGTTTTTCCAATGGGAATTCTCTTTTGAATGGATTGGTTTTGCAAATGTTCTTGAAGAACACAGTAATTTTCAACTTTAAGTTGTTTTTGGTTCATTCGTATAAAATTTAGGCGATCGGCTTCAATTTTAACATATGCGTCAACTAAGTACTGTTGTGTCAGTTTGCTACCGTTTAAAATAGGATTCAAGTCATTTCGCACAAACAAAAGGAAACTGTAGTACTGCAGTTGTGTAATTCGTCTTAAAGTGCCTTGCTGGTGTAGGTTTTCATGCCACCCTTGATCAACTCTTGGAAAAAATAGGGGATACAGAAGAGCATCAAGGTTTCTGTGCAAAATGCTAATTCGCTGTGTCTTAGGAATCAAAGGGTTGTTGAGGTCTGGCTTAATATGGATTAATATATCCCTTTAAAAAAGGACATGTGATGTGAATCAGAAAAGGGGTTGCGCCACACTGTGGTTTAGATAAGGGGAGTCGGTTGTGCAGGCCCCCTGCTCACCTGATCCTGTTGTGCCGTCCACACAACAGGCTGGTGTGTTGTGGTTCAGTCTCGGATCTTCACGCTGGCTCCACGCCGACTCCAAGCCGAGATGTGTTGTGATGTACGTCGTCCGCCGGTGATCGGACCACGTGACAGCTGTAGGGGAGTGTCCGTGTGACGTGTGAGAGGTCCTGTGCACCAAGCAGCTGATGATTACACTTCCCGTAGGGGAAGAGAGTTTATAGCCGATATGAAAGAAAATGGTGTTATATCAGCGCTCAAAATACTTCAGGACACAGCTCATCAAAATTTACCTGTAGGCTTTATTAGTTCAGTATGGGAATCCAGTCTCCACAACGCGTTTCAACGCACAGAGCGTCTTTATCAAGTGATTACCGGAATCCTCAATTATGATTCCTTATATGCATTCAAAATCAATTAGGGGAGGGAGTATTACACCGGTTTGTTGCAATCTAAGTAATGGATCCTGTTAGGGATCAGGAATTCTATATATATTTCATAGTTGTATTGCACTAAGTGTTGTATACAAAATAGAATGTTTATAAACAGGTAATTATAATGACATTCAATATAATTCCATAAAAGGTTAAAAATTATTATGGTAGTGAATTATCACTGACATAATATTTAAAAAGAACAATTAAAAACATGAGCAATTAGATAAAAGATTATTATATAGATATATATTATATATAGGTAAATATAAAAATATATAAAAAGGTAGAAAAAATATATAAAAAGGTAGAAAAAACTGAATTAGTCCTTACCGGTAATTCCTTTTCTTGGAGCCTTCCACGACAGCATTGGAGGATGTCGTCCACGCCCTATTGGGGGACAGGAACACAGAGAGGTTAAAAGCCCCTCCCCTTCCTCCGCACTCCAGTGTTTACCAAGATCACCCTTAGCCATGGATTACCTGATACAAACCGGAATCAAACACCAACAAGGGGGGGAACTGATGCTGTCGTGGAAGGCTCCAAGAAAAGGAATTACCGGTAAGGACTAATTCAGTTTTCTCCCTTCGCCTTCCACGACAGCATTGGAGGAATACCACCGATACTCCTCAGGGTGGGACAATTGCCTGTAGGACTCTCCTACCAAGGACAGATCCCGACTGAAGGACAGATCTAACCTATAGAGGCGAGAAAAAGAGAGGAGACACTACCACGTAGCCGCTCTGCAAATCAGCTCCGATGAAGCTCCAGCCTGCTCCGTCCAGGACGTAGCAGCAGTCCGAGTTGAAGGAGCCTTCAACCCCACCGGAGGAGCAAGGACCGGAGTGACGTAGGCCTCACAGATCACCTTCGTGATCCAGGAAGTGATGGTAGCCTGGGAAGTCTTCTTCCCTGTATTATTCCCAAAAGCCGAACAAACAGGTTCTGATCTAACCTCCAGGAAGCAGACTCTCGGAGATAGAGGAGGACAGTCCGACGAACATCCAAGGATTGAAACACGGCCTCAGCCGCATTAGCAGGAGATTGACAAAACGAAGGCAGAACCCCTTCCTTGGGACCAATGGAAATCCGACAACTTTCGAACGAAAAGATGAATGCAACCGAAGCGTAATGCGAACAACGGACACCACGAGGCACGGAGCCCGGACAGAGAGTGCGGACACCATGAGGCACGGAGCCCGGACAGAGAGTGCGGACACCACGAGGCCCGGAGCCCGGACAGAGAGTGCCTGCAGTTCTCCAACTCTGGGAGCAGAAGTGATGGCCACCAAAAACGCCACCTTGTGAGAGAGAGACGTAAGGGATGCAGCAGACAAGGGTGCAAAGGGACTTCGAGCAAGCCCTTGGAAAACAAGCATCAAGTCCCAGGGAGGGACAGAAGGCCGAATCCGGGGACGCCACCCCCAAGCAGAAGTAAAAAAACTGCTTGAGCCATGGATGGGAAGCAAGATCCTGGGCAAAAACCGCCCCAAGTGCCGACCTCTGGACTTAAAGAGTGCTCGGCCGAAGCCCCAAATCCAAGCTACGCTGCAAAAATCCAAGAGTTGGGCCACATTAGGATGATGCATGGTCGGGATGGAAGGAGCACACCAGGACAGGAAACGATGCCAGCCCTCCCGTAAATAGCATTTGTCACAAGCTTCCTGCTCTGCTGAAGCGTGTGGATCACTGCCTGGGAGAGACCCTTGATCCTCAGGATCCTGGCCGCAACAGCCAGGCCGCCCAAATGAGCCACTGAGGGCCCGGGTGAAACAGAGGACCCTGGGACAGTAGGTTGAGACTGTGGGCTAACATAATTGGTCCCTCCAGGCCCAGGTCTCGGATGGCGTCGTACCACGCCAGTTTGGGCCCCAGGGGAGCCACCAGGATAGTGTCACCCCCTCCGCCCGAATCCGTTGCAACGTTTTTGGGAAGTAGTGGGATTGGAGGAAATGCATACACCAACCGGAAGTCCCAGGGATGGGCAAAAGCGTCCAGCCCCCGAGGATGGTCCAACCGCGTCAGGGAGAAAAAGGTTGGCACCTTTGTATTCGAGCCCGAAGCGAACAGGTCGATCGAAAGGACACCCCACCTGTCCGTAAGAGAGCGAAATACTTCCGGATGGAGGCACCATTCTCCTGGGTGGACCTCCGTGCGGCTCAAGAATCTGCCTGTACATTGACCATTCCCTTCAGATGTACTGCCGAGGAGGATGGCGTACTGCCCACAAAAAGAACAGTCTTGCCAGCCCCTGCAAGTGTAAGCCACGAGTACCGCCTTGGTACCGCAAGAAAGCAACCGTAGTCACGTTGTCTTGACAGGACCTTGACATGATGACCCCGGAGAACGTGAGCTGCAGCAAGAAGCGCTTCCTCCACTGCCAGAAGTTTGAAGACTGGCGACTGACCGAGCGACTCCAAATCCCCTGGAAGGGTGTGCGAACTACCATCGTGCCCCAACCGGAACCGCTGGCATCAGTGGGAACGGAGGTCACAGGAAGGTGTCTGGGATTCATCCCCAGGAAAGCGAGGTTACCACCCGCCCCGGGGTCCGGACCCGCGAGTTTAAGGAATCCTGACGTCTGTCCCAAGAACTCAGTATGTGTTCCTGGAGCAGTCGGGAAGGAGCCTGAGCCCATGTGACTGACTGAATGCAGGCCGTCATGGCCCCTAACAGGGACATTGCTTCCCGCAAGGAGGGCGACCTCCCTGCCTGGAAGCAGGTCAGATTCACGCGGCGCAAAAGCTGATATGCCGCAGGAAGGAACGAGGTCTGTCTGGAGGAGGCCAGCAAGACCCCCAAAATTTGACGTCGGGTTGCAGGCACCCGTTCCGATTTTTGAAGATTGGGTACCCATCCCAGGGACTGAAGAATCTCCAATGTGTTGGAGACCTTTGTGCGCAGAAGCACTGCCGAAGGAGCTACCACCAACATGTCGTCTAAATAGGGAAGCACACATATCCCCTGGGTCTGGATGAATGTGATCGCTTCCCCCATGAGTTTGGTAACCTCTGGGGCCGACGAAATCCCAAAGGGCAGCACATTAAGCCAAGAATGGACCGTCCCGCCTGCCCCGAAGATCGTGAATCGCAGAAAGCGCTTGTGGGACGGGTGAATGGGGACATGAGAATACGCGTTCTGGAGGTCCACAATAACCTGGAGTAGCGCCCCTGGCCCTCCTCTCCAGGAGGAACTGGGGACCCCACACCCGAATCCAACAGGTGTCGCAGACCCGACAAGAAATACTGTGCGAGAGTCTCCCTGAGGAAGGGAGAGGACTCGAAGACATGGAGGAGCTGGCTCTCGAATTCCAAGCGTAGACCCTCCCAAATGGTCGAGAGGATCCAAGGGCACAAGGAGATTGCTTGCCACTGTGGCAGAAACCGCAGGAGCCGCCCCGCAATGGGGAAGGCGGCCTTGTTTAGGGGCGGCTGGTGATGCCGCTGCTGGGGGAGCAAGATATTACGGGTCTTGTTCCCATACTGGAATGCCCAGCGACCAGACTTACCCTTCCCTTTAGACTGGGAGAGTTGGCTGCGCTCAGGCCAAAAGGACTGCCTCCGAAAGGGCTCCTGTTCCGGGAGACACATTTTCCGGTCTGACACCTTTTCCAGGATGTCATCCAATGCCCTTTGCAAGGGGAGGCCACACAGCTGGAGCTTTGACGTGACCTCCCCATTCCCCATCGTAAGCCACACTGCCCTGCGAGCTGTGTTAGCCAACACTGCGCACCTGGCGCCAACGCGGAACGACTCAGCAGAGGCATCAGCCCGTAGCACGTCTCAGAAGTGGAATGGAGTCCAAAGCTCCTCCCTGGGAGTACCCTGCAGGAGGAATTCTCCCAGCTCGGTGAGCCACTTAAAGACAGACCTGCTCACATGTAGAGGAAATGTTCACATTTAAAGACATAGCTGCCGCCTCCCAGGATTTATTGAGGACACTCTCCATTTTACAAACGAGGGGGTCCTTCAACCGGGAGGAATCTTCAAAAGGCAACGCGGTCTTATATGCTAAGCTTCCCAAATGGAATACTGCCATAGACATTCATGTTAGAAGTCCCATTGACTTTATAGAGACTTCCATAGAGATTTCCATTGGGTCTCTCATTTAACAGAGTGTCAAGGGCATGCACAATGGGTTTACAATGGCAGCTGATTGCTACCCTGGCCACGTGGATGTCCACCTTCGGGACCTCCCAGACAAAGTCATCACCCTCCAATCCACTCGGATGGGGTGAGCCGCTTAGCCTTCAGGCCTCTGAACATTCAGTCCTGCACAGAAGAAGGGGTTTCCACCACCTCTACTCCCATGGTACAATGGACAGTGTCCACCAATGCACCCATGGACTCCGTGGAAAAATAGTAGTGTCCAGATTCTCGTGTCTGGACAGAGGCAACAGCGGCAATATCCTCGCCGTCCTCTAAAGCTGAGCTCTGGCCAGCCTCCATGAGATCCACAGAGTCACAATCCTGGAGCTTCCTCTCTTACGGAGGGGAAGGCCCGGAAGCTGCAGCAAAACCCCGCAGTGCCGAGATACAAGCCTGCACCTCTTCCCTAATGGATTGGAGCTCCTCCAGCAGGGATGGGGAGTCCATCCTGACAACCCTGTCAGTCATGGCCGACACCTTGTTGTAGGAAGAGGGAATTTTTTGCCGCAGCCCCATTATTGCTCCTTTCCACAGACGGCCCTCGTCTCCCTATAGACAAAAAGGGAAGAGAAGGGGTCCCAGTGTGAGTGCAGGGCCTAAATAACTCGACCCCTTGTGACCACCCCCAGAAACACTTACATGAGCTGGGGGAACGCTGGGCTCTGCAGAAGCAGAGGTGGAAGCCTATCACCCTCCATGTTTCAGGGATCAGCCTTACCTGGGTGTAGCTTCCGGCGGGTACTTATCCAGAAGTACCGTGCCCCCAACGAGGAACTCCTGTTCCCTCCCTCCTCCTGGTCACCGGCCGCGGGCAGTAGCGCGCGAAAGTCCTGCTGGGTTCCCTGGAGCCGCGCCCAGCCTGCCACAGCCCTTACAGGAGCCGTCGCCCGAAACCGGAAGTGCCATCCCGGAACCGGAAGTGCCACACCCGAAACCGGAAGTGCCTCCGCGGCACCTCTGATGCATGCCCCAGGGACCGCAGCTGGAGGAGGGAGACGCCGGAGAGCTGAACAGGCCTCCGGCGTTGCAATACAACGGCCTGCTTTGCCCCGTAGGACGCAGGAAGGCCGGATGGTCCCACCACGGGAGCCCCGAGAAGGAGGAGGAGGCCGCCCCCGACGTCCATCCCTGGCCCGGCTGTAAGTACACCCCAATGCTGCCTCTGCCGGCCTGACAGCACTGGAACCTCTCCATGCCCCAAGGGGGACAGGAAGACACTGGAGTGCGGAGGAAGGGGAGGGGCTTTTAACCTCTCTGTGTTCCTGTCCCCCAATAGGGCGTGGACGACATCCTCCAATGCTGTCGTGGAAGGCGAAGGGAGAAAATATATAAAATACCCGCTATTCAATAAAGATGTTTAAAAAGTGTTTTCCAATATACTATTAAGACCTTCTGGTTGTAAAGTACCCATTTTAAATATCCAAAAGGATTCTCTTCTATTAAGGGTATGTGTTCTATTTATGACTTTATCACTTATCTGTTCAATGACCGTCAATTTTAATTTAGAAAGGTCCCTATTGTGTGTTGAATCAAAGTGTTTGGACACACTATGATTTGGAAATCCTATACTTATATTGTGCCTGTGTTTATTTAATCTTGCCCTCATACTTTGAATGGTCCTACCTATGTATTGTTGGCCACATGGGCACTTTAGTAAATATATCACAAATTGTGAAGAACAATCCAGTTTCTGCTTGATGTCATAAGTCGAATTGGTAGTATTGGATCTAAATTTCATTGCACCGTGATTTATGCTATTGCAGCATTTACAACGTCTGACATCACATCTGTAGCATCCCATCTTACTTGAGAATGTAGATGCCACAGACGTGGATGTTTTCTCCCTAATTGGTAAAATCCTACTTGGAGCCAAGATATTTAGAAGGTTTCTTCCTCTTCTAAAAATGATTTTAGTTTTTTTAGGTATAACTTTTGATAGGATGGGGTCTCCTTGTAAAATGAACCAATATTTTTTCAACATAATGTAGATATTTTTATACGATTTATTGAAGGTTGTAACTAAGTTACAATTATAAGTATTATTATTTCTAGTTCTAATGACCTCCATTTTCATTTTCTTTTTATCGTTTAGATGTTTTAAATATTGTTCCTGTGAGAAGTCTTTGCACTTGTTGTATGCATCCTTCAGAAGATTACGAGGATATTTTTTGGCAATAAATCTTTTTCTCAATATCCTGGCTTCAGTAATAAAGTTCTTATCATCAGTGCAGTTCTTCCTAATGCGCAGGTATTGTCCATAAGGGATGTTTCTGATCCAAGATGGCAAATGGCTGCTATTGAACTCCAAATAGCTATTCACATCCACGTTCTTAAAGAACGTGGATGTGCTGAAACATCCCTCATGGTCAATCCTGATAAGCAATTCTAGATACTGAATATGAGTATTGGAAATATTGAGTATTGGAAATATTCATCGAGAAACTTAGTCCCCAATTGTTATTGTTAAGGTAATTGACAAATTCCCTTGCTTCTTTTTCATTTCCTGACCACATAATAAGGAGGTCATCTATGTATCTCTTATAGAATTTAATGTATTTAGTGCCTATCAGGGACTGTGCGATGGCCACCGATTCGAAGGCACCCATGTATAGACCAGCATAACTGGGCGCGAACCTGGTGCCCATCGCACAGCCCCTGATCTGTTTGTATAGTTTCTCCTGATCACTAAAGATGTTATTCTGTAAAATAAATTCAATCCCATTCAGCAAGAGGTTTTTTTGTGTAGTGGGTATATCATCATCTCCAGACATTATCTGATCTATAACTTTCAATCCCTTTTCATGGGGAATATTGGAATATAAAGAGTTGACATCCAATGTTATCAATAAAATTCCTGGAAGGGGTGGTAAATGAGTGATCATCTCTATTAGTTGAGTAGAATCTTTTAAATAGGATGATAATCTAACGTTATATTTTTGCAGAAACAAATCTATATAATGAGATAGATTGCTCGTTATGGAATTAATGCCCGATATAATAGGGCGTCCAGGGGGATCAGTGGTAGATTTATGAATCTTCGGGAGGAAGTAGAAATGTGGAGTTCTAAATTCCTGTATGTTCAGGAATTTGAATTCTTTTTTATTTAGTATTTCCATTTTCTTAGTGTTTTTTATCATAATTTTGTATTGATTGAATACATCCAAAATAGGATTGTTCTCCAATTCAGTGTAATAGATTTTATCCTGTAATATATTGTCACTTTTCCTGTTGTACCAATCTCTGTTCATAATTACTATCCCCCCACCCTTATCTGCCTGGCGAAAAATCAGGTTTTTATTGTCTGTCATTTTTTTGATGGATATTCTTTCTCTTCTGGTTAAATTATCCTTTTGTTTACTGTCCCTAATATTTCTTATTTCTTTTAGAGCCAGATGTTGGAAGGTCTCTAAGTGGGAACCTTTGTGATGTGTGGGATAATAGTTGCTTTTCATTGTTGGATTTACATGAGAAAAATTAACATGTCCACGGAGATCGTTTTAAGAGTTATCTGTTTCTTTAATCTTGTTCAAAGAAGAATCAGATTTCTCATCTGAAGTCCCCTTCATTTGCTCTATTAAAAAATGTCTTTTGACTGTTAATTTCCTGATATATTCATTAAAGTCCAGATATAGGGTAAAGGGATTGAGGTTGGATTTGGGGCAAAATGACAATCCTCTTCCCAATAGTTTCATTTCATCTCGTGTTAATTCACTGTCAGATAGATTAAAAACCCCATTGCAATCAAAGCTAGAACTAGTGTCATCTTGAGAAACCTTATCGGTATCTATATTATATGTATGGATATCTTGTTATTTTCTTGGTTGGTATTAGAAAGGTTTTCAATCAGTCTATTTTGGGTTTTTTCACCTCTTTTCTTGTGTTGGGGGAGTTTTGGGATATAATAGGGATCCCCCTGGACGCCCTATTATATCGGGCATTAATTCCATAACGAGCAATCTATCTCATTATATAGATTTGTTTCTGCAAAAATATAACGTTAGATTATCATCCTATTTAAAAGATTCTACTCAACTAATAGAGATGATCACTCATTTACCACCCCTTCCAGGAATTTTATTGATAACATTGGATGTCAACTCTTTATATTCCAATATTCCCCATGAAAAGGGATTGAAAGTTATAGATCAGATAATGTCTGGAGATGATGATATACCCACTACACAAAAAAACCTCTTGCTGAATGGGATTGAATTTATTTTACAGAATAACATCTTTAGTGATCAGGAGAAACTATACAAACAGATCAGGGGCTGTGCGATGGGCACCAGGTTCGCGCCCAGTTATGCTGGTCTATACATGGGTGCCTTCGAATCGGTGGCCATCGCACAGTCCCTGATAGGCACTAAATACATTAAATTCTATAAGAGATACATAGATGACCTCCTTATTATGTGGTCAGGAAATGAGAAAGAAGCAAGGGAATTTGTCAATTACCTTAACAATAACAATTGGGGACTAAGTTTCTCGATGAATATTTCCAATACTCAATATTTCCAATACTCATATTCAGTATCTAGAATTGCTTATCAGGATTGACCATGAGGGATGTTTCAGCACATCCACGTTCTTTAAGAACGTGGATGTGAATAGCTATTTGGCGTTCAATAGCAGCCATTTGCCATCTTGGATCAGAAACATCCCTTATGGACAATACCTGCGCATTAGGAAGAACTGCACTGATGATAAGAACTTTATTACTGAAGCCAGGATATTGAGAAAAAGATTTATTGCCAAAAAATATCCTCGTAATCTTCTGAAGGATGCATACAACAAGTGCAAAGACTTCTCACAGGAACAATATTTAAAACATCTAAACGATAAAAAGAAAATGAAAATGGAGGACATTAGAACTAGAAATAATAATACTTATAATTGTAACTTAGTTACAACCTTCAATAAATCGTATAAAAATATCTACATTATGTTGAAAAAATATTGGTTCATTTTACAAGGAGACCCCATCCTATCAAAAGTTATACCTAAAAAACCTAAAATCATTTTTAGAAGAGGAAGAAACCTTCTAAATATCTTGGCTCCAAGTAGGATTTTACCAATTAGGGAGAAAACATCCACGTCTGTGGCATCTACATTCTCAAGTAAGATGGGATGCTACAGATGTGATGTCAGACGTTGTAAATGCTGCAATAGCATAAATCACGGTGCAATGAAATTTAGATCCAATACTACCAATTCGACTTATGACATCAAGCAGAAACTGGATTGTTCTTCACAATTTGTGATATATTTACTAAAGTGCCCATGTGGCCAACAATACATAGGTAGGACCATTCAAAGTATGAGGGCAAGATTAAATAAACACAGGCACAATATAAGTATAGGATTTCCAAATCATAGTGTGTCCAAACACTTTGATTCAACACACAATAGGGACCTTTCTAAATTAAAATTGAAGGTCATTGAACAGATAAGTGATAAAGTCATAAATAGAACACATACCCTTAATAGAAGAAAATCCTTTTGGATATTTAAAATGGGTACATTACAACCAGAAGGTCTTAATAGTATATTGGAAAACACTTTTTAAACATCTTTATTGAATAGAGGGTATTTTATATATTTTTTCTACCTTTTTATATATTTTTTCTACCTTTTTATATATTTTTATATTTACCTATATATAATATATATCTATATAATAATCTTTTATCTAATTGCTCATGTTTTTAATTGTTCTTTTTAAATATTATGTCAGTGATAATTCACTACCATAATAATTTTTAACCTTTTATGGAATTATATTGAATGTCATTATAATTACCTGTTTATAAACATTCTATTTTGTATACAACACTTAGTGCAATACAACTATGAAATATATATAGAATTCCTGATCCCTAACAGGATCCATTACTTAGATTGCAACAAACCGGTGTAATACTCCCTCCCCTAATTGATTTTGAATGCATATAAGGAATCATAATTGAGGATTCCGGTAATCACTTGATAAAGACGCTCTGTGCGTTGAAACGCGTTGTGGAGACTGGATTCCCATACTGAACTAATAAAGCCTACAGGTAAATTTTGATGAGCTGTGTCCTGAAGTATTTTGAGCGCTGATATAACACCATTTTCTTTCATATCGCCTTTAAAAAAGGAGGCTCTCCATCATCGTTTTGAAAAACAACTGCAACCTCACTTACACTTGGTTTGTTATAACGCCGGGGATCTTGTGTACTTTCTTGTTTAATTGCCATGACAATAGAAGGTATTTCAGTCCCATTTTGTATAGCCCTCTGTTGCTCCTCAGCTTCAACGTCTTTTATGTTTAATCCATTTTTATTAAAGTATAAACATACAAACAATTTTATAGGAATTTATAAAATATACCAGTACAACATACGAGAGTACTTTCTCCGTTTCATTTACACTGGGTATCTATGTAGTCTATGTTCATACATCAATGTTGCATAGTATTTATCCTTTTACTTTCTTCCCTCAATAAAGTAACCCGGAATTTCTATCATTCCATTCTCTAGTTTAACATTAATCTGTTATACATAGGCTTCGGCCCTTTACCAGAATCTAAGCCGTACGCACTTAATGTACATTAAGAGTGTTCAATATGGATTATTCTCTGAAGCGTCTTCTATAGTATCTCCATACACTGTGCGCAGATGGCAGGTATTCCTGTTAATATAAGGTTATTCTATGGCACATGTTGCGCCTACCTACAATCAGTTACCATAAAAATTGGGCATTTGACATTAGCAGTCATGTAGCTTCTTTAGCCATCATATCTGCTATTCCTGGCTCAATAACATCTACACGATTCATATTTTTAATGTACACTAACTGATATAAGACCCTGCTTAGTGAAAAGGAGAGGGTAATAGAAGGGTACTATAAGTATAAAAAAGGGTGAAAAAAGAAGGGTAAGAGAGATGATGAAAGCAGGAAATAAAGAAATAAGTCACCGCCTTGTCACCCCCTGGACAGGAGAGACCTGTTCGAACTATAATTCATCCCAGCTTTCAGTTATCTTCCTAAAGTCCTCAGACTCCCTGAACATGATCCAGGACTGCCAGGTCCTCACAAACCCAGAGTTATCTCCCGAGGCCTGAGCCAATAATTCGTCCATATGATGAATGTGGGAGAATTCAGCCAACCATTCTGCTATGGTTGGAACCACTGCTGTTAGCCAGTGTCTGGGTATAACCATACAAGCCGCCGTCAGGCAAAATATAAGAATACTGCATTTTTGGCTTGCTTTGGGGCCAGGTAGCATAGAAAGAATGGCCATCTGAGGTGTGGGGAGTACCCCATCCCCAGTAATGGCAGTATATGCCAAGAAGACCTTGTCCCAAAAGCTCCTTACACCCAGACACTGCCACCATATATGAATCATGGTGCCCTTGGCACTTCCACACCGACAGCACCTGTCTTGACACTGAGGGGAGAATAGCATGTAGCTGTACAGGGTATTGATACCATCGAGTGAGAATTTTAAAATTCTTTTCCTGCATACAACCAGCCGGGGACATCTTGTGTGTTTAGAGGAAGGCCGCTCCAACTTCCTCCACATCACACAATACACAATCCATTTCGGTCTCCCAAGCTCTCACCTAGGCGAGGACTGTCGTCGACACCCCCTGCAGCATTTGGTATATAAGGGAAATCTGGTGTGATGGTGGAGACTCCAGGGTAAATACCCTCTAGAACTGAGTCAAGGGGGGTGAAGTACCCATCCCTCCTGTAGTTCACCAAAAAAATGATTTCATCTGTTTATATTCCAGCCAAGACAGGGGCTGTAAGGGAGATCTGTCTTGCAATTCAGCGAGGGAAGGTAGGCCCTGCCTCATACTCAGTTGGTGTAGCCTCGGGTCTGATTCCCTCCGCCATCCCAGAAAATTTTCTCGTTGAAGACCCGGAGGGAAGTCAGGGTTAAGGAATATGGGAGACATTGTGTGAACCGCGACCATCAAACCCTTCCTCTGTTTCACAGTATCCCACGTTTTTATGATCTCTCCAGCCACCGTTTCAGGGCATCCCAACCCTATCTTCCCCCTGTCTCTAGTCACTATCCATGGCAAATTTTGTAGTGGGACCAGGTACCCCTCCTGTTCCAATCCCACCCATTGCTTTGAGTCCCATCTATAATACCAATCAAACAGATGGATTAACTGGGAGGCCTGGTGATATGTCTGTAGGTCCGGGAGTCCGGCTCCTCCGTGTGTCTTAGATCTTGTCAAAATTTGATATTTCAATCTAGGTCTAGACTGCCACCACACAAAACGGATCAACGCCGAATGTTAGATTTTAAAGAAGCTCTGTGGGGGTGAGAGTGGGATTGTCTGGAAAACATAGAGAAAACAGAGGAGCATATCCATCTTGAACGTATTAATACGTCCAAACCACGAGATTGTTTTCTGGTTATAACATTTGAGGTCCCTCAAAGTCCTGGTCAATAATGTCTCATAGTTTAACGCATATAATCTACTCAGATCCGAGGGGAACTGAATTCCCAGGTATTTAAGAGCTGTCGGCTGCCACTTAAACGGAAAGTTATCCATGGCTCTCTCCACCTCTCCTGTTGGCAATTTGATGTTGAGAGCTTCTGTTTTAGTGTCATTTATTTTAAAATTACTGACCTCACAGTACTTTCTAAATACCGACATTATTGCGTGGGTAGTGATATGGGGTCGCAATATATATAGTAAGAGGTCATCTGCATATAGGGAGGCTTTGTAGTGATGTTTTCCGATCTCTCTATGCCCTGTATATCCAGGTTTTGTCTCACTGCCACTGCCAGATGTTCCATTGCTATACAGCAGAGGCGTGAGGGGGCAACCCTGACGAATCCCGTTTTTTATCGGGAAAGGGTCCGACAGCGGACCGTTGATTTTAATTGTGGCAGACAATT
Organism: Allobates femoralis; assembly: GCA_033576535.1. Taxonomy (NCBI): domain Eukaryota; kingdom Metazoa; phylum Chordata; class Amphibia; order Anura; family Aromobatidae; genus Allobates; species Allobates femoralis. The sequence continues at coordinate 172,881,578 of JARQOC010000005.1, read as the reverse complement.
CATTATATAATGCAGCAATGTGACGAACAAATTTCTCCCCCAACCCTATCTGCTTGAGAGCCGAGTTTAAAAAACTCCACCTCACCCACTCGAATGCCCTCTCGGCGTCCACCGAGACCTGCCCGAGGGGCTTATGAAGAGCCCTAGCGTGTGCAATCAGGGAGAGCGTCTTCAACACTCCATACCTCGCCTCTCTACCGTGGACGAACGCCACCTGATCCTTATGAATAATAAAGGGTAAAAAGGGGCGTCAAACGGTTGGCCAAAATCTTTGCATATAGTTTAATGTCCACATTTATAAGGGAAATCGGCCTATAATTAGAGACTATGGTGCGATCTTTGCCTGGCTTTGGTAAAACTGTAAATGGGCTGCCAGGGACTGTGGAGTGAACCCAGAGGACACAGAGATGGAGTTACAGACTTTTGTCATGTGTGGTGTGAGGTGTTCCCTAAAAAAATGTGTAGAATTGTGGAGAAAATCCATCGGGGCCGGGATTCTTTCCTGTAGGGGTGTTTTTGATGATTTCTTCAACTTCCATCACCGAAATATCCGTACCCAGCTCGTCAGCTATCTGCTGTCTAAGCCATGGGAGTGGAGTGTCCGCTACATATTGATCTATCTTGGTCTGTATAGTCACTTGTTGCTTATTCAATGCCATTCCCTCAACCCTATATAATAATTGCCAGTTTCTGGCATCCGGCCACTGTGCCGCTATTCTGGCATGCACCGCGGCTGGATGCGGCGCGAGCGATAACACGCATGCGCCATCGCGAGCTGCCGCCTCCTCAACACTTGCGGCGTCCTGGCAACCCCGGCGCATGCGCGGTGGACACCAGGAGCAAAAGCCCGAACGCCTCCTAGCAACCCCCTGCGCATGCGCCATTGCTACCGGCGTCATGCCGGAGCGGCGCGAGTGATGGCGCGCATGCGCCATCACGAGCCACCGCTTTCCTAACACTTGCGGCGTCCTGGCAACCCCGGCGAAGAGGGAACAGAAAGAGAGTGGGGGGGCTGAAAGAGAGCATGAGGGGACAGAAGGCCAAAAAGAGAACACAGGGGGGCAGAAAGAGAACACATGGAGGGACAGGGGGGCAGAAAGAGAACCCCAGGGGGCAGAAAGAGAACACCAGGGGGGCAGAAAGAAAAGACATGGGGCCAGAAAGAGAACACATGGGGGGACAGGGGGGCACAAAGAGAACACGGGGTCTGGTGGCAGAAAGAGAACACATGGGGGAGAGGGGGTCTGAAAGAGGAAACAGTATACAGGAGGGGGCAGAAAGAGAGCATGGGGGGACGTAGGACAGAAAGAGAACACATGAGGAGACAGGGGGACCGAAAGAGAATGGAGGGGCTGAAAGAGAGGACAGTGGGAGCAGAAACAGTACAGAGGTGGGGGCAGAAAGAGCATGTGGGGACAGGGTGGCAGAAATAAAACACATGGGGGGACAGGGGGGCAGAAATAGAATGGGGGGGCTGAAAGAGAGGATGGGGGGGGCCAGAACCAGTACAAGGGAGAGGGCAGAAAGGGAGCACGGGAAGGGGACAGGGGAGCAGAAAAATTGCACAGGGGGCCAGAAACAGTACAAGGAGGGCAGAAAAAGCACAGGGGCCAGAAACAGTACGGGGGGCACAAACAATACAGGGGGGCAAGAACCAGTACAGTGGAGCCAGAAAGACTACAGGGGGGGCAGAAGCAATACGGGGGCAGGCAGAAAGACTACATGGGGGCCAGAGAGCGCACACTGAGGTACAAAGCAACAACAGGAGGGGCTGTACACGGAAGGAGACAGTGCACACAGACAGCGGGATCACGGAAGGAGAGAGCGCGTGCACGGAGGGACAGATCACCGAAGGAGAGAGCTCTCGGAGGAAGAGAGCGTGCACGTAAAGAGAGAAAGCGCACAGAGGCAGACACAGCGCACGCACAGAGGGAGATAGGGTGCATGGAGGAGCTGACACAGGGGGATGATAGCTCAAAGGACACATCATAGAGGGAAGAGAGACCACATACAGGGAGGACAACACAAATAAGAGAGTAGATGAGGGAAAAAACTGTACAGTGGGGTACAGAGATAGCACACAGGGGGAAGACCGCTGAAGGGAGAGTGCACATCATAAAAGAAGACAGCATGGGGGGGAAGGCGGACGGAGGGAAAGACAGCTGCTCCTCGAACCACAACAGAGCCCGCCCCCATCGTAACATCACTGCCCTCCTGATGCGATAGCATCAGGCCTATTTCTAGTATTATATAATTTTTGGTAATAGTCGCGCATTATGTCTAAAATTTCTATCAGGTCATGTGTCTCTACACCTGATTTTCGTTGAAGTTTCAGGACGTATGTGGTCTGGGTCCTAGGTGCAGTAAGCATGCCAGGGGGCGATCACATTTGTTAGCCTTAAGGTACATGAGGCTTTTGATATTGTTTCTATATTTCAAGGACTGTTCATGAAGTAAATTCCTAAGTGCCTCTCTATGCTTAATCAAGTCCTCCAACACTACCGCCGATATAGTATTTTTATGCTGTTGCTCCAGTCCGTATATGGCGTCCGTCAGTTCCCTAATTGTGACCGGTCTTTCCTTTTTCAGGTGGGTTCCATGTTTTATGAAAACCCCTCTCAACACGCATTTAAGGGCCTCCCATTTAATCGGGGTCTGTGTGTCATTGCTCAGATGATCTTTCCAAAACAAATCAATCGACTCTTTGATTTCAGTTGAACAAACCAAGTCCTGAAGGAGATTATCATTGAGTCTCCACGTCCAAGGCCGGGTCACTACGTCAGGGGTAGTGATGTCTAAAAATATTGGTGCATGTTCAGACCATAAGAAACTGCCAATGGACGGTCTAGAGTGCCAGGACAAGGCATGGTTGCTAACGAGAAAAAAATCAATACGACTATATGAGTCGTGGGGGCTAGAATAGTACGTATAATCCCTATTTCCAGGATTACACGCCCTCCATACATCAACCAACTGCATCCCATGGAGAGATTGTTTTAAGAGAGTAACTTGTTTAGGTGTTCCCCTCTCCTTCTTCGATGTGGAGTCTAGCTGTGGGTTTCAGGTGAGATTAAAGTATCAGCTTGAACATCTTTTAGCATATGATATGCAGCAGCAAATGGGCTGATTTGTTGTAAATGTTCAGCAATGAGATTCATCAATTCAGCATTACACTTTTCGTTTTCTTTCAGACCCATCCTTTGTTCTGTAGCCTCATTTGCATCAAGGATGTATAATTGTGCAAATTTTCATGGTTGTCCTATTTCTGGGTAAAGTGTTCTAGTGCTGGATTATTTCAATGGAGGAAGCGGCACTCACGGATCTTGGTTCCAAAACTATTTATTTATCCAAGTTGCAGGATACGTCCATCAGGAAGGGTGTGCAGGGAGGAGAAGCGCAAGCAACGGAATCCGTTTCGAGGACAATTTCCTCTTCTACGGGCTCTTTTCTAGTGCTGTGGTAGATCTGGCCATGAATTTTAAAACAATACAGTCCAAATCCAGGGGGCGGTGCAATGTTGGCACCAAATGAAGCAAACGCATGAGAACGGTTGATGCTTCTGATATTGTCCATTAAATTTCTACTGTGTTGATGCGTTCCTTTCATCAATTGCTCAAACAGATCTGAGTAGTGAATTCTCGGTACCATAACTTTCCCTTTTTGACAGCATTGAGTAAACTTATTGTCAGATGGTTTTTCATCAATAAAATTTAGAGAGTTGCATGTAGAGCAAACTACATTCATATTCCCACAGTAGTGTTAAATAATTGTCGTTTCATCATTTGTGACGTAACATGCCAGTTGGTGAATATTCTCCTGGGCTTGCCTTAGTTGGTAGAGCATTTGTGTCCTATAAATGGCGCGAACATGTTGTTGTCTGTTTGCCCTGTCTTCTTCAGATTCATTCAGCCGACATTGTCTATGAGATTTGGCATCCTGGGCTTGTCTCAAAGGAGTTTGTTGGGGTGTCTCTAGGAGTCGATGTCGTTGCCTTGCTGCTACTGCAGCTTTTCTGTCATTATCATTGTCATATTTGCGCTTATGACCAATTAAACCCATTGAATAATCGTGACTGAAGTAGTTACGACTGTCACCGACACAACGTGTGAAGTAAATGTGACTGAAGAACAGCACACTATGACTGACAGCCTTGTAAACAGGAGTGAACTGCGACACACTGTGAGCGGCAGCCTTGTAGACAGGAGTGAAGTGCGTCACACTATGTGCGGCAGCCTTGTAGACAGGAGTGAAGTGCGTCACACTATGAGCGGCAGCCTTGTAGACAGGAGTGAAGTGCGTCACACTATGTGCGGCAGCCTTGTAGACAGGAGTGAAGTGCGTCACACTATGAGCGGCAGCCTTGTAGATAGGAGTGAAGTGCGTCACACTATGAGCGGCAGCCTTGTAGACAGGAGTGAACTGCGTCACACTATGAGCGGCAGCCTTGTAGACAGAAGTGAATTGCGTCACACTGACTGACAGCCTTGTAGACAGGAGTGAACTGTGTCACACTATGACTGACAGACCTTGTAGACAGGAGTGAAGTGCGTCACACTATGAGCGGCAACCTTGTAGAAAGGAGTGAAGTGCGTCACACTATGAGCGGCAGCCTTGTAGACAGAAGTGAATTGCGTCACACTGACCGACAGTCCTTGTAGACGGGAGTGAACTGCATCACGCTATGAGCGGCAGCCTTGTAGACAGAAGTAAATTGCGTCACACTGACCGACAGTCCTTGTAGACAGGAGTGTACTGCGTCACGCTATGACTGACATCTTTGTAGACAGGAGTGAACTGCGTCACACTATGACTGACAGACCTTGCAGACAGGAGTGAAGTGCGTCACACTATGAGCGGCAGCCTTGTAGACAGGAGTGAACTGCGTCACACTATGACAGCCAGACCTTGTAGACAGTAGTGAAGTGCGTCACATACGACTAGTCTGGAGGCTACACTACGACTGACAGACATTGTAGACAGGAATGAACTGCGTCACACTATGAGCGGCAGCCTTGTAGACAGAGTGAATTGCGTCACACTATGACGACAGCCTTGTAGACAGGATGAACTGCGTCACACTGACTGACAGACCTTGTAGATAGGAGTGAAGTGCATCACACTATGAGGGCAGCCTTGTAGACAGAGTGAAGTGTGTCACACTATGACTGGCAGCCTTGTAGACAGGAGTGAAGTGCTTCACACTATGAGTGGCAGCCTTGTAGACAGGAGTCAACTGCGTCGCACTATAAGCGGCAGCCTTGTATACAGGAGTGAAATGCGTCACACTAATGAGCAGCAGCCTTGTGGACAGGAGTGAACTGCGTCACACTATGACTGACAGCCTTGCAGACAGGAGAGAAGTGTGTCACACTATGAGCGGCAGCCTTGTAGACAGGAGTGAAGTGCGTCACACTATGAGCGGCAGCCGTTGTAGACAGGAGTGAAGTGCGTCACACTACGACTGACAGACCTTGCAGACAGGAGTGAAGTGCGTCACACTATGAGCGGCAGCCTTGTAGACAGGAGTGAACTGCGTCACACTATGAGCGGCATCTTGTAGACAGGAGTGAACTGCGTCACACATGAGCGGCAGCCTTGTAGACAGGAGTGAACTGCGTCCACTATGAGCGGCAGCCTTGTAGACAGGAGTGAACTGCGTTGCACTATGAGCAGCAGCCTTGCAGACAGGAGTGAACTGCGTCACACTATGACTGACAGACCTTGCAGACAGGAGTGAAGTGCGTCACATATGAGCGCAGCCTTATAGACAGGAGTGAAGAGCTCACACTATGACTGACAGACCTTGCAGACAGGAGTGAAGTGCGTCACACTATGAGCGGCAGCCTTGTAGACAGGAGTGAACTGCGTCACACTATGAGCGGCATGCCTTGTAGACAGGAGTGAACTGCGTCACACAATGAGCGCGTAGACAGGAGTGAACTGCGTCGCACTATGAGCGGCAGCCTTGTAGACAGAGTGAACTGCGTGCACTATGAGCAGCAGCTTGCAGACAGAGTGAACTGCGTCACACTATGACTGACAAGCCTTGTAGACAGTAGTGAAGTTGCGTCACACTAGACTGCACATTGTAGACAGGATGAACTGCGTCACACTGACTGACAGACCTTGTAGATAGGAGTGAAGTGCATCACACTATGAGCGGCAGCCTTGTAGACAAGAGTGAAGTGCGTCACACTATGACTGGCAGCCTTGTAGACAGGAGTGAAGTGCGTCACACTATGAGTGGCAGCCTTTAGACAGGAGTCAACTGCGTCGCACTATAAGCGCAGCCTTGTATACAGGAGTGAAATGCGTCACACTATGAGCAGCAGCCTTGTGAACAGGAGTGAACTGCGTCACACTATGACTGGCAGCCTTGTAGACAGGAGTGAACTGCGTCACACTACTGACTGGACAGACCTTGTAGACAGGAGTGAACTGCGTCACACTATGAGCGGCAGCCTTGTAGACAGGAGTGAAGAGCTCACACTATGACTGACAGACCTTGCAGACAGGAGTGAAGTGCGTCACACTATGAGCGGCAGCCTTGTAGACAGGAGTGAACTGCGTCACACTATGAGCGGCATCTTTGTAGACAGGAGTGAACTGCGTCACACTATGAGTGACAGCCTTGCAGACAGGAGTGAACTGCGTCACACAATGAGCGGCAGCCTTGTAGACAGGATGTGAACGTGTCGCACACTATGAGCGGCAGCCTTGTAGACAGGAGTGAAGTGCGTCACACTATGAGCGGCAGCCTTGTAGACAGGAGTGAACTGCGTCACACTATGACTGCCAGACCTTGTAGAAGAGTGAAGTGCGTCACACTACGATGACAGACAGCTTGTAGACAGGAGTGAACTGCGTCACACTATGAGCGGAGCCTTGTAGACAGGAGTGAATGCGTCACACAATGACTGACAGCCTTGAACAGCAGTGAACTGCGTCACACTATGACTGACAGCCTTGTAGACAGGAGTGAAGTGGTCACACTATGAGCGGCAGCCTTGTAGACTGGAGTGAAGTGCGTCACACTATGATGGCAGCCTTGTAGACAGGAGTGAAGTGCGTCACACTTGACGCATCCTTGTAGACAGGAGTCAACTGCGTCGCACTATAGCTGCAGCCTTGTAGACAGGAGTGAATGTGTCACACTATGAGCAGCAGCCTTGTAGACAGAGTGAACTGCGTCACACTATGACTGCAGCCTTGCAGACAGGAGTGAAGTGCTGTCACACTATGAGCTGGCAGCCTTGTAGACAGGAGTGAACTGCGTCACTATATGAGCGGCAGCCTTGTAGACAGGAGTGAAATGCTTCCCACTATGAAGTGACAGCCTTGTAGACAGGAGTGAACATGCGTCACACTAATGACTGGCAGCCTTGTAGACAGGAGTGAACTGTGTCACACTATGAGCGACAGCCTTGTAGACAGGAGTGAACTGCGTCACACTATGAGCGGCAGCCGTTGTAGACAGGAGTGAATGCGTCACACTATGACTGACAGACCTTGTAGGAAGGGAGTGAAGTGCGTCACACTAGACTGACAGCCATTGTAGACAGGATGAACTGCGTCACACTAGAGCGGAGCCTTGTAGACAGGAGTGAATGCGTCACACTATGACTGACAGCCTTGTAGACAGGAGTGAACTGCGTCACACAATGACGGCAGCCTTGTAGACAGGAGTGAAGTGTGTCGCACTATGAGCGGCAGCCTTGTAGACAGGAGTGAAGTGCGTCACACTATGAGCGGCAGCCTTGTAGACAGGAGTGAACTGCGTCACACTATGAACGGCAGCCTTGTAGACAGGAGTAATGCGTCGCACTATAGCGCGCAGCCTTGTAGACAGGAGTGAACTGTCGTCACACTATGAGCAGCAGCCTTGTAGACAGGAGTGAACTGCGTCACACTATGACTGACAGCCTTGTAGACAGGAGTGAACTGGTCACACTATGACTGGACAGCCTTGAAGACAGGAGTGAACTGTGTCACACTATGAGGGCAGCCTTGTAGACAGGAGTGAAGTAGCTTCACACTATGAGCGGCAGCCTTGTAGACAGGAGTGAACGTGCTCACACTATGACTGACAGACCTTGTAGACAGGAGTGAACTGCGTCCAACACTAAGCGGCAGCCTTGTAGACAGGAGTGAATGCGTCACACATGACACAGACCTTGTAGACAGGAGTGAACTGCGTCACCTATGACTGACAGCCTTGTAGACAGGAGTGAAGTGCGTCACACTGAGCGGCAGCCTTGTAGACAGGAGTGAAGTGCGTCACATTATGACTGGCAGCCTTGTAGACAGGAGTGAACTGCGTCACACTATGAGCGGCAGCCTTGTAGACAGGAGTGAACTACGTCACACTATGAGCGGCAGCCTTGCAGATAGGAGTGAACTGCGTCACACTATGACAGACAGACCTTGCAGACAGGAGTGAACTGTGTCACACAATGACAGACAGACCTTGCAGACAGGAGTGAAGTGCGTCACACTATGAGCGGTAGCCTTGTAGACAGGAGTGAACTACGTCACAATGAGCAGCAGCCTTGCAGACAGGAGTGAACTGCGTCACACTATGAGCAGCAGCCTTGCAGCCAGGAGTGAAGTGCGTCACACTATGAGCGGCAGTTCAAATTGAGCACCAAACCAATATACACAGTATACACGCCCCATCACAGTACATGGCCCCCTGTTGCCGCACTCCAAAAATATATAAACAATTGAACTCACCCCTCCAACGCTTCTCCACAAACTCCGTGGCTTCCTCCGCTCTTCCTGCTTGTCCTCGGCTTCTAATCATGTGACCGGGACAGCAGAGATGAAGTCACTGATATGCCGGTCACATGATTAGATTTGCCGGGAACAAGCAAAAAGAGCAGAGGAGGCCATGGAGCCTGCAGAGAAGCGTCAGAGGGATGAGTTAAATAGTTTATCATTTTATTGTGAGTGCCAGCATGGGGTCCATATACCAGTGATGGAGGGCTATATACAGTAATGAGGAGCTATATACCAGTGATGGGGGTAATTACTGTGATGGGGGCATATATTGTGGTCGGGGGTGCTATATATCAGGATGGGAGGCTGCTGCATTTCCCACCCTATGCTTGAATCAATAAGTTTCCCCAGTTTTGGGGGGTAAAACTAGGGAAACTGTAGTAGAGGGAAGGGGAATGGATGGTGCTCACCGAATGCTTGTAGGCCGTTGGTGCCAGGCAAGGATTTCTCGCCAATCCAGACTTCAGAGACACTTTGGAAAAAGCCGGCACCAGACAACTCCAATTTTCAAATTTTATTGGTCAGAGTGCTCAGTCATTAAAATCAGCGACCTAAGGGAGCAAGTCCCGCTGGACGCGTTTCGTACACGCAGGTACTTCATCAGCAGCATAAAATAAATTATTACAAAAATGCTTTATAAAACCAAAACAAGTAACTCCTCCCTAAACCCAATTAAATACTTGTCATCCTATAGGCTGGAGGGGCCTATCAATCAATTGTGCCTAATTTGTAAACCTAGTACATACAAAATAAACTGAACCTATAAATAAATACTCACTACCATACAATACTTTGTGCATGAATACATTCAATACATATTGTCATCATAATTTTGCCCATCATATACCTGGTGTTATTTAATAAAAATATGTGCAGTCTGTACGGTAGTTGAGCCTTCTGGGTACCTGGTATTAAGGGTCATTATCCAGAAAAATTCCTTCTCAAGTACCCTGCGACCCCAATCCCCCCCTCTTATATTTCGAGGAATTCTTTCAATTCCCTGAACCTTTAAACTAGAGAGGTTTCCATCATGAACTTCTCTAAAGTGACGTGATTAACCTGACATATTTCTATTTTGAGCCCTTGAGTTTGGATCTGAACCTGAGATGTGTTCTCCTAACCGCTTTTTTAAGGGCCTAATTGCACAGCCCACATAGTTAATTTTACACAGCAGACAAGAAGCCAGATACACCAAGTGGGTTGTGTTACAATTAATGTAACCATTAACCCTATGGCTTCTGTCTGCTACTAGGTTTACAAATTAGGCACAATTGATTGATAGGCCCCTCCAGCCTATAGGATGACAAGTATTTAATTGGGTTTAGTGGAGAAGTTACTTGTTTTGGTTTTATAAAGCATTTTTGTAATCATTTATTTTATGATGCTGATGAAGTACCTGCGTGTACGAAACGCGTCCAGCGGGACTTGCTCCCTTAGGTCGCTGATTTTAATGACTGAACACTCTGGCCAATAAAATTTGAAAATTGGAGTTGTCTGGTGCCGGCTTTTTCCAAAGTGTCTCTGAAGTCTGGATTGGTGAGAAATCCTTGCCTGGCACCAACGGCCTACAAGCATTCGGTGAGCACCATCCATTCCCCTTCCCTCTACTACAGTTTGCATTACTCGCTGTGTGCTCCTACTGTCGTTATATTGGACTGTTATTATGGCCGGGACAAGCAATTTTGCTGCCGCACTTGAATTACGTGCAAGTAAAGCTGCTAATTTGTTTTCAAAAGAGCCTGTTGCGGGTTCTAGCATGGATAAGACTGATATGAAAGGGCTATTTATAGGCCTGGAAAAATCTATGGTCGCCCACGTTAAGACCTGGTGGGATTACACCACATTGGATAAGTATGTGGGTCATTCAATGATTCCGCAGGGCTTGCGGTTGAAAAAAGTAGCCACCACGACATATAATGATGAATTTACCAACAAATGGCAAGCTATCCTGACTGATGCCTCAATAAAACTTATGCAGTTAATAATGGAGGAAGAGAGGAAGAAAATCAATTTTTTGGAGGAGTCTATTAAGGAGATGAAGACCTCTCTTAATTCCTTCAATAAACATCCGGACTTTGAGTCTCTATACATTAAATTGCAACAAAATGTTAAGGAGGTTGAACAAGTCATTACAGATATAAAAAAAAGAAGTTTTTGAGGGACTGCAAAGACTATGAGGATCAAACGGTCTATGTCTGGAGAAAATCAACTCCCAGACGTCCCAGGTCTATCCTCCGTAATGGCCAGACTCCGGGTCGTGGTAATCATGTGAGTTTTTCTACACCCTTAAGTAGAGACACAAATTCAGTGTTTTTTTCCCCAATACTCCACATGCCCCCACCAATTTTAACCAAGGTTCTCCCCATCCTCCACAATATGCAAAAAAAAGGAGGACGCGGAGGGGGGGCAAAAGGAGGAGGAAGAGGTCATCCTTATTCCCTGCGGAAGAGACATTAGTCAAAAATGATCAGGATATTTACTCTGTCATTAATTTGTCTGCTAGTATCTTATCTGATGCAGAATTACATTTGTTGGGTAGTGGGTCAAATTATGCTCCGACGTAGAGCAGATTTTGTGAAAACGATGTGCGATATAAATAAATTTGTTCGTGCACTCACGGTTAAGAAACATTTCTGTCAGGAAGGTTGTGGTAATGAGGGTCCGGGTGTGCAGGTGGAAAATTTATTCACCTGCCCTGTGATACCTCTATCTGGTTCCTTGAAGGAACAGATTGCATTTAAGGACTTAACCTGTTTATCTAGTGGAGAAAACCATGAACAAAAAAGTTTGGTTAAAACGAATACACACACCCCTAACCCCCAATTTTATCCAATAAATTCTAGGGCTCCAGCTATGGACAATTTCCAGCAGGTGCTTGAACGTGAAATTAAAATTACTCTCGATTCTGGCACTGTTGGATTTCAAAATTTAACTGAACTGGAAAAAGCCTCTATTAAAAGCCTAAAAAATAATTTTCATGTGGTGGTGCGCCCGGCGGACAAGGGAGGGTCAGTTGTAATTATGGACAGTGCCTTATATCAAAGGGAGGTCCTGACCATGCTCGCCGACCGCACCACCTATGAACAATTACAATCTGATCCCACAGCCTATGTTCAGTCTGAATTACGTCAGTTGTTGTTGGATGGGAAACAATTGGGTGTACTAACAGATAAACTACAGGAATATTTACTTCCAGAGAAACCCTTGTGTCCCATTTTTCACGCTTTGCCTAAGGTCCATAAATCCACCTTTCCCCCTCCACTCAGACTGATTGTGGCTGGGATTGGAGGGGTTAATAAAAGGATTTCCAGCTGGCTGGACTCGATGCTCCATTATTTGAGGATGCTTTGGGCACAATCCGGGATACTAAACAGCTTTTAAGTGTAGTTAGGAATATGATATGGAAATCAAAGTATCAATGGGTCACATGTGACATTGTGTCCCTATATTCCTGTATTCCGCATGAGAAAGCCATTGCTGTGGTTTCTGACATATTAAATGAAAGTGATTTTTATTCTGCGGATGAAAATATGTTTATTGTTATGTGCCTCACTTATTTCCTTCGTAATAATTATTTCATGTTTGATTCCAATTATTATTTGCAGAAATGTGGTTGCCCAATGGGGTCTAATTTTTCCCCTTCATTGGCGAATCTGTATGTAATGGCATGGGAGAAACAGTTCATTCATTCCATGTCAAACCCTTTTGTCGATCATGTGATGTGGTGGGGGAGGTATTTGGATGATGTCATACTGATTTGGCAGTGTAACGAGGATGTGCCTCCCCCTCACAGCTCGGTGTTCAAGGATTTCATCAGGTACATCAATGCTGATGATTACAATCTAAAATTTACCCATGAGATCCATGTTGAATGTGCCCACTATTTAGACATCACCTTGCGTGGAAACGATGTTACAGGAGAGATTGTTACATCGTTGTACCGCAAGGAGATTAGTGGGAACACTTTGCTCCATGCGAACAGCTTCCACCCGCAGCATGTGGTGAGGAACCTACCGCGGGGGGAACTGATCAGAGCAAAAAGGGCTTGTAGTACTACACAGGCATATGAGGAAGCTGCTATTGTTAGGAAACGACTTTACAACCGCGGCTACACACCGCAACAAGTGAACAGTGCCTTGATTCAGGTTGAACAAAGACCTCGCAATACACTATTAGACTGCGGTGACACATTGCAGCAAGAGAATGGAGGCATAAGTCAGACTGAGCAGAGGTCATACAACACTGTGCAAGACCTTGACTGTGCTCCTCAACATGTGAATGGAGCTATATATCAGGCAGAACAGGGATCTCAGAATATGCAGTCAGATCGAGTAGAGGCTCTATATCCCCGGACTCCTTATAGAATAAACTCCAGAGAGGCAAGTAAATCTATACCGACATTTTCCACATCCTATAGTTTGGATTACAATGCCATTATAAAAGTAATTCATAAATATATCCCAATTTTACATGAAGATCCTATATTTACATAAGATCTTACAACAAGGATATAGATGTGTTCCTAGGAAGTCAACGATGATTGGTAATCTTCTATCTCCTTCATTGTTTTCATCGACTGCCCGCACCCCCACTTGGCTAAACACTAAGGGCAGTTATCCTTGTGGGGGTGCTAGATGCGGCCTATGTAAATATATGACGAAGTCTATGTCAATTAAAAGTTTTTCAGCAGACAGAAGTCATGGGGTTAATGGTTACATTAATTGTAACACAACCCACTTGGCTTCTTGTCTGCTGTGTAAAATGAACTATGTGGGCTGTACAATTAGGCCCTTAAAAAAGCGGTTAGGAGAACACATCTCAGGTTCAGATCCAAACTCAAGGGCTCAAAATAGAAATATGTCAGGTTAAAGGGAACCAACCACCCCAAATGACCCCCCGTACTGTTAATATGTGTCCCTACACCCAGCACACACATTTGGGGCAATCGTCATGCCGGAGCCCCGCCCCCTTTCATGACACGATCTAGCCCCACCCCCTTCATGACGCGGCCAGGCTCTTAGGTGCAGAGATGGGCGTGCATAATTTATCAGGCAGCAGCAGACAGGCAGGCCATTTTCGGCTTGCACAGAAGGGCTTCACTGAAGGGAGGAGGGGAGAGGAGGCTGACAGGCACGGAGGACAAAGCTAGGTAACACCCATTCGTCTTGATTTATTAAACTTCATAAAGCTATATCTTAGCTTCTACTAAACAGTTTTTTTTAGCAAAAACGATTGCCCCAAATGTGTGTGCTGGGTGTAGGGACACATATTAACAGTCCGGGGTCATTTGGGGTGGTTGGTTCCCTTTAATCACGTCACTTTAGAGATGTTCATGATGGAAACCTCTCTAGTTTAAAGGTTCAGGGAATAGAAAGAATTCCTCGAAATATAAGAGGGGGGGATTGGGGTTGCAGGGTACTTGAGAAGGAATTTTTCTGGATAATGACCCTTAATACCAGGTACCCAGAAGGGCTCAACTACCGTACAGACTGCACATATTTTTATTAAATAACACCAGGTATATGATGGGCAAAATTATGATGACAATATGTATTGAATGTATTCATGCACAAAGTATTGTATGGTAGTGCGGATTTATTTATAGGTTCAGTTTATTTTGTATGTACTAGTGTTGAGGGGGAACTGTTGGCATGATTAATAATTACTATATATAGATATGTACCTATGTATCTTTATAGATATACAATATACAGTATGTCTGTATATCAATAGTCCAACACCTTCTGGGAATGGGGGGAGCTACAAAGAAGAGAAACTAAAACCAGTTCTCCCAGTTGTGGCCATCTCTGGCCAGGATGGGAGGAGTAGCACTGGCCAGTGGGTGGGTAGAATATTGGTTCTCAACACCTGGTCATATAGAAGCCCCTATTAGATCATAGCTTTCAGCCAATCAGAATGAGATTGTTGGACAGGCCCCTTTTTCCTAGGGTTTTTACCAAGGTGCCTAGGACACACGCTCTCTCTTTTCTACTTGGAACCACCATGGAAGGACCCGAAACACATGGCTGAGTATCTTACCATTTCCCTCCATAAATCCATCCATATATAGGGATAGTTTATTAGTTAGGTGGGTTTTATTATGCTTAGTTAATGTGGGTGGGTTGTATAGTTAGGAAACTGTGGGTTTAATTGTTACTATTATATTGTAACTGTGTTGTACTGTGATTTAGCTTAATTATGTTGAGGAATAAACTTGTTATACTTTATTATAACAAAGTGTCTAGAGTCTTCTCATAGATGGTATTGAAAGCAACAGAAAGACTTTATGTTGATAATTGTGCAATGGCAAAATAGTTATAGATATTGCATAGGATAATTATTGCCACCCCAAGATAACAGTGATAAGAACCAGACCCCCCCTTTAACAATATCTGATCAGATCCCCTTTAACAACTAGGTTTACAAATTAGGCACAATTGATTGATAGGCCCCTCCAGCCTATAGGATGACAAGTATTTAATTGGGTTTAGGGGAGGAGTTACTTGTTTTGGTTTTATAAAGCATTTTTGTAATAATTTATTTTATGCTGCTGATGAAGTACCTGCATGTACGAAACGCGTCCAGCGGGACTTGCTCCCTTAGGTCGCTGATTTTAATGACTGAACACTCTGACCAATAAAATTTGAAAATTGGAGTTGTCTGGTGCCGGCTTTTTCCAAAGTGTCGGTAAAATTAGGGACCACGGCTTATACTCGAGTATATACGGTCACGGCCGTATTTACCATTAGGCACCCGTTGGCACATGCCTAGGGAGGCAGGTGTCAAGAGGGCGGCACCAGGGACAAGTTAAAAAACGTTTTTGGTTTTATTTTAATCCCCCTCCCTCCTCCAAACTCTATTAAATCCCGAGTGTTTTTGGAGGGGGGAGTGGGCACAGGGGTGCAGCATTCATTTGCAATCGTGCCTTTGTACCTGGCAGTGGAGGGGTTACTCTGGGGCTTGGTGTACCCCTCTGTCATGCTGTACCTGGCAGTGGAGGGGTTACTCTGAGGCTTGGTGTACCCCTCTGTGTCATGTACCTGGTAGTGGAGGGGTTACTCTGGGGCTTGCTGTACCCATCTGTGTCATGCTGTACCTGGCAGTGGAGGGGTTACTCTGGTGCTTGCTGTACCCATCTGTGTCATGCTGTACCTGGAAGTGGAGGGGTTACTCTGGTGCTTGCTGTACCCATCTGTGTCATGCTGTACCTGGCAGTGGAGGGATTACTCTGGGGCTCGGTGTACCCCTCTGTGTGGGGGGATGGTCCGAGTGCGGTCCGACTGCGGTCCATGATTTTGTCGGACCCATAGACTTGCATTAGCGAGTTTCACGTGTGAATCACATACTGTTCGACTTTTTTCTCATCCTGAATCTGGTTGAGAAAAAAGCGTCCGATACTCGCCAATGTGCTCTTAGACTTTGAATAACATTGGTCTGAGTGCAACAATGTGAGAAAATCACATATTGTACTCGTCAGAGTTTCTCGCCAGTGTGTCCGTACCCTAATAATAAAATCCTACAATGTCTGCTGAACATGGTATGGGGGGGGTTATGGCTCAGTTAGTACACACTCCATACTTCTTGTTATTAACCAGTTAATGCTCTCTTGTCCACCGCACTGCAGTGTCAAAAGAGGAAGACAGTGAGACAGGCAGCAACATCGCATCAGAGAGCCCCAGACCTCAAAATACAAGATCCTCAGATCCTGGTATTGTGACATAATATAAGAATAACATTTTTTGCATCCATATTGCACAATGAACTCCATAGCACTTTACATACATCGTCAACACTGTCCCCATTGGGGCTCCCAATGTACAAACCTACAAATCTTTTATATGTGCTACACGATGGAATGTGGGGGGGGAGACGCTACATGAAACGAGGGGGGGGGGGGGGAGATTGTCCATGATGGGGGAAGGGCTGCAGTGGGGGGTGGAGCTGTGACAGGGGGGGGGGCCACCGCTGACAGTGCCTAGGGCAGCAGGAACTCCAAATATGGCCCTGTGTACGCTATAAATATTACCTACCATCCAGTGTGTGGACAGTTCGTTAAGCACTAGGCCAGCACTATATGTGCAAGAACTTCCTTTCTGCTAATGCTTCTGTCACTGTCTAGTAGCTTGCTAGCTTCAAACTGAGATTTCATTTATATTACACTTTTCCTGAGATAGACAAGAGCTTAAAAGGGTGGTTTCAAAGTCAAACTAAATTTCATTCTAAATATCTATTTAGTGCTGTAAAAATTAATAATTCCCTAGCGATCCCTAACTACACTAACTGCTATTCTATATTTTTTCCTTTATCCTGTGTGATGCTTCGTTTCAAAATCCCAGAGCATGCTCAGATCCTCGAAAGAAGAGTAGTCAGAGCAGGGGGCAGAGGCTGCCACAAAGCTCTATTTCATGGATTATAGAAAAGATAAAGGAGACAAAACGAGGCGCAATAGTGCCCTATCAATATGACACTGATTTTGCACGCAGATCACAAAAAGGTGCACTCACCTGATCTAGTTGTGTGCACGCACAACTAGTTTTAATAGCATGTAGTTTAAAAGCTGCTGCAGGACCTCCACCGCCTTCATGAATTTATGAATGCCCTGATGACGGTGCTCGGAGTGGTACTGAAACGCGTAGGTGGAAATAAAGAAGGGGGTCTTTCATCTAAAGACTTTTGACTGATTATTTCAAGCAGTGCGGACTGTCTATA
Organism: Allobates femoralis; assembly: GCA_033576535.1. Taxonomy (NCBI): domain Eukaryota; kingdom Metazoa; phylum Chordata; class Amphibia; order Anura; family Aromobatidae; genus Allobates; species Allobates femoralis. The sequence continues at coordinate 172,864,091 of JARQOC010000005.1, read as the reverse complement.
AACCATCACTGGATCTGGATATTTCATGGATTAGGCAGTTTATATCAGTGACACTCGTTTCAAGGGCTGTGCTCTTCCCTTCTGTGTCCCTCCATGCGAGCTGTGGACTAAGCCATCTGCAGAGTGACAGCATCCGCTCTGTTATCAGCTCAGATCAGTAATAATCAGACGGCAACAGAGAAGTGTCAAAATACCAGGCATGAAAGAGACCAGTGACGCCATTAGTCTCTGGCATGCTTGGTATTCTGACACTGCTCTAGTACTCATGTGAGCAGACAACACAGCGGACGCTGTTACTGTGCAAATTACACAGTGCACAGCTTGCAGGGAGGAACAGAGCAGGGACGAGCACAGTCCCTGAAACAGGCATCAATAATGACGCTTTGTGTTAGGAAGGGGGCAGAGGCTGTGGCAGAGACCGCAGCCTCTGGCCCCTGTTCTGATAACGCTTCGTTTGAGTATCTCAGCATGCGCTGGGGTACTGAAAACAGTGTCATCACACAGGAGCAACATTAAGATAGTGTAGTTAGGGAATATCAGGGAATTTTGGAAAATAAATATTAGAAAAGAGCTTGGATTACTAAATAGATAGGGAATTAGAAGAGGGCGTGGCCTGAGAGGGAAGTGAGCAGACGCTTGTTGCATGAGCTCCAGCTCCATATATGGCCAAATTACAGAGTGCAGCCTTTACATAGTGGCCAAATACCATCCTTTGAGCGCAGAAGCTTACCCTGATAGTGAGCACCGAAGATCCGGGGCACACATTTTGATGGCAAGGAGAAAAAGCACTAAGAAGACAGAGGGGGAGCTTGAGAAGAAAAATCAAGATGGCGTCGTCGGGGAGGAAGCGATGGCAGTGGGTTCGGAGGAACATGGGTGAAACCACAGGAGAGCTGATGCAGTGTTCAAACTGTGTAGGTTTGCTAGGCTGGAGGAGGACACCCGGAGCCCGGCAGCTACAAGTGGAGGTCAGAAAAAGCCCGCAAGGTATGCTTAGGAGCCGGTGGAGGAGGGGGGAGAGGAGAGTGATGGCATAAGCTGGGAGGACACGTAGAACAACATGAGTGAGTGGAGCCCAGTTAGAGTAGAGCAAGCTGCAAATAGATGAGATTCCAATCCCGGAGGAACCTACATTAAAAGACTTGTTGAAATTGGTGCTGCATTCTCACATTAATATCACTGAGGGGGCAGCACAGCTTGGGGTCCTGCAAGCCAGTATGTCTAAACTACAGCACTCCATGCATGTTACCAAGGGGAGGATAGACTGAGAAACAAATCAGTACTGTAGAGGACTCCATTGCAAAGTCAAATGAACAACAAACATATGGCCACTGCAATTTCAGCTGTGCAGGCAAAGACGGATGACCTAAAGAACAGGTCACGACGTAATAATGTACGGCTCATTGGGTGCCCGAAAAGACTGAGGGCTCTGCGCCCACCGAGTTCTTTGAACAGTGGCTACTAAATACCATCGGCTCAAAAAACTTGCCTTCTTTATATGCTGTGGAGAGAGCTCATCGTGTCTCTACATTGCCCCTTCCTCCTGGCCGCCCTCCAAGACAAGTGCTTGTTAAGGTCCTGGACTATCAGGATAGGGATGCTATCCTTCGCTACTCTAAGGATCACCCGAACCTTAGGACTAATGGTTCAAGGATCTCTATAAACCCGAACTTCTCTATTGAGGTTCAAAAACAGAGGACTAAGTTTGTCAACATGAAGAAGAGGTTGAGAGCACTGGGTGTTTCTGATTTGATGCTGTACCGGCTAAACAGAGCGCTGAATGAAGACACCGTCCATTTTTTCACAGACGCTATGGAGGCTCTCAAATGGCTGAACAGCATTGAGACACGGCCCCACAATGTAAGCTCCAAGGACACCGCTGGCTGCCTGAGTAACCTTGTCCTTTACTCGGTACAGGATCCTGTACTTTTTTCTCCCCTCCTCGCTTTCTTTTTTTTCTTTGAGGGAAGGTCTTTTCCCTTTTTCCAGGGATATAATCCCTTATTGCCTTGGAAGGAGGTTTCTATGTTCTGGACATGTTGAATATATGTAACATAAGCTTAAATTTGCTTATTTTCTGGTTAACTGTTAAGTATTGTTTGGCTGAAATCACTGGTTATATGCTACTCCCAGTGCTGAGGAGTAAAGCGGGTTTGGTGAAGTGGATAGTCTGAATCTGATAAAGTACACCCTCTCCTCCATAACATCTGGAGGAGATAGAAAGCTTGAGTTGGGTAATGATGGGGTAATATTCGGGAGGGGGTGGGGGGAATGCTGTTGTATTTTTTGTGTCACACAGGATCTGTTGGAAGTACCATCAAACGTTTACAACTGTGGAAGTGGTGGGCACTGTATTTAGAGCAGAGGGGTAATGGCGGATAAAATAAAGATTGCGAGCTGGAATGTCAGGGGGTTGGCATACGGTGTAAAAAGGCAGGCAGTGTTTACTTTCTTGCATATCAAGCCCTTAGTAATATGGTTACAAGAAACCCACTTGATAGAGGGTAGAACATCTCCTTAAAAAAGGTTGGCTGCAGGCAAGGTAACACGCAACTTACTCGTTGTACTTAAAGGGGGTCAGTGTACTTGTTGGCTCAGGTATTCCTTTTGAACAGTGTAAGTTGATTATAGATCCGCTGGGATGCTTTGTATGCTTGTTTTGTAGACTGTCTGGTATATTGATGTTACAGGTCTCCATATATATTCCTCCGCTGTATTGTGGGGAAACTACTTCATAAGGTCATTGAGGCAGTGGGTGATTTCCCAGGGGTTCCTTTTTTGATAATAGGTGATTTTAACAATATCCCTGATACTCACTGGGACAGAAGTAGGTGGGAGGTGTTGAAAACAGGTGGGTAATTGCACCTCTTTTGGTGTGCTTTTAAAAGAAATTGAGTTATTTGATATCTGGAGAACCCACCACATAGAAGTAAATACTCCTGCTTCTCGACTACCTTTGCTTCATTGTCCAGGATTGACCTGGCCTTGGAGAATAGTCTAATGTTAGGCCTGGTTAGTGAGGTTACTTTCTTGGCTAGAACTCTGTCAGATCACTCACCTATGTGGGTGGTGCTTCAGGGGCCAGGCTCTGAGCTCTCCAGGAGACCCCTGTGGAGATTAAACCCGTTCTGGCACTAGTTGATAGATCTGGACAGTCATATTGGGACTGAGCTGACAGAATTTTTTAAACTTAATATGGGGTTTGCCTCGGTGCTGACAGTCTGGGAAGCCATGAAGGCCTATTTAACAGGGTTATGTATAAAAGAAATATTGTAAGTCAAAGCTGAAACGGGCAGGAGAGACCAAGAGCTGATCAGGGCGTTGGAGGGAGCTGAGGAGGCACTAATAGAGCAATCCCCTGAGACCCAGGAATGTTTGAAAATAGCACAGAAGGAGGTGTGTGATTTGACCTTGAAAAATGCGGAATGGAAAAGCCTGTTCTGTACGATTAAATTCTTTGAGGAAGGGGAGAGGGCAGGCCATCTTCTGTCCAGGGTAGTGGCAGCCCAAAGGGAATCTGTATGTATCCCTAAATTGAAGGGGAAAGATGGGGGTGAGCACACGTGTAGTAGGGCCATTTTGGAGGTTATGACGGGATTCTACTCGGATTTGTGTATGTGTCAAGTGCAGCCGACGGAGGATGAAATTAATTATTTCTTAGTGGGGGTGCAGCTTCCCCGGCTCTCATCAGTGGAGCAGGGCGCTTCTCGAAGAGCCTTTTAGCATGGAGGAACTTGAAGCCGCTCTGGCCTCTCTCTATGCCTAATGACAAATCCCCAGGGGGGGGAATGGTATCCCAGGGGAAAGTCTACAAGAAATATAAATACATGTTACTTCCCACTTTGATGGAGGTCTACATTGCTAGTTTGGCGGTGGGAGAGTTGGCACATATGGGAAGCCATAATTGTTGTATTGCTAAAACAGGGTAATGATCTGGCAGATCCGGCCTCATATCGTCCAATTTCACTGTTGACCACTGATATCAAGCTATTGGCTAAAATGCTGGCTAACCGACTTAATAGGGTCATTGAATTCCTAATACACCAAGATCAATCAGGGTTCATGCCCAATAAATCCACAGCAATTAACCTCCTGTGATTATTTCTAAATATGCAGGCAAGGGCAGATAACGTGGGACAGAGGGTGATAGTTTCCCTGGATGCCGCCAAGGCCTTTGATAGCATGGAATGGAGGTACCTGTGGGCGGTAATGAGAACCATGGGATTTGGAGATCAGTTTATTAGCTGGGTACAACTGCTATATGCATCCCCCAGTGCTAAAATACGGGTAAATGGCTTTTTGTCAGGGTGCTTCTCCTTACATAAAGGGACGAGGCAGGGGTGCCCCTTATCCCCCCTGCTGTTTGCTATTGCCGTGGAGCCATTGGCGGCAAAGCTTCTGTGTACTGAGAACATTCAGGACTTCCAATATGGGTGCCATGTGGAGAAAGTAGCCTTATATGCAGATAATTTGTTGCGGTTTCTGGCTGACCCGCAAAACTCCCCGAGATCGGCCATGACAACCATTGGAAAATTTGGCTCTATTTCAGGACTGACCATTAATTGGGATAACTCCGTGTTGCTTCCCTTGGATGCGGCTGCTCCCCTGACGTTAGACCCTGGGATCCCTTTGCGAATGGTTAGTGAATGTAAGTACCTGGGCATTGTGTTTTCGGCAAAATTGGAGGATTATGAGTGGCTCAATCGGGCCCCTCTTTATTAATAGATTTCAGCAGAAGGTCAGAGCGTGGAAGCAGCTGTTCCTGTCGGTGGCGGGTAGAGCTAATTCTACTTAAAATGATCCTTATGCCCAACTTCTTTATGTACTCCTTAATACCCCAGTCTGGCTGGCACAAAATAAATTCTACCTGATTAATTTTTTTTTTTCAAAATTTAATTTGGGAAGGTAGCATAGCACGCATTAAGTTAGAGCATTTACAGAGGTCAAAAGAGGAGGGGGGTCTGGCGGTCCCGAACCCGAGGGTTTACTATGTGGCATCTCAGTGTCAGCATATGGTGGGTTGGGGTGATCCCTTACAATCAACATCAGCTGGGAAGATTCTTGAGTATACAGTGGGGAAGGGCCCGTTTTGCTTGATAGTCTGGAGGCTAGTAGGTTCCGAGTGAGTCCCAGACAATTCTCGATGATTGCCATGTTAGATACAATTTGGCAAAAAGTTAGACAATGGAGGGGCATAATGGAGTTCTTGCGATACACGTCGATCTGGTTTGACCCCAGGTTGCTGGAGTTGCTCAGGAAGGAATTCCCTTTGAGTCAATCCTTATTTTTCCAATACGTACAGCCGCGTCACACTATTACTTGACAACTTAAAATATCACAAATAGTAGTGCAATCAGATAATTTGGTGAGTTATCGGGTCACTGAGGGGCACCAGGGGGTTTATCTCCCTTATATTTAGGGGGTTCTTAGACTCACTTCTGCAACGACACCCAGCTGCGTTCAGAGAGAAATGGGAGGCGAATGTGGGAGCAATTTTGGACTCTCAGTGGGAGGATATACTACAATTTATGCCCAGAGTTTCTATGAGTGAGACCAGGAGTGTCACAACTCTATTTGGTCCATAGGGTGTATAGGACTCCAGTCTGGATGAAAAGGGCAGGTTTGTGGGGGAAACCCTGTTGTCCGCGCTGCTCTGAGGATGAGGCAGACCTCTTGCATATGATGTGGTCTTGCCCTAGCTTGCAGAACCTCTGGGTGCAGACCCTTAACTTGACACAGGACGTAATAGGGGTGCACATTCCGAGGAACCCGCTGACTTGTGTACTGTGGTGCATGGAGGACGTCGCCATTGATGACTGGGGAAAACTGACTATTGCTAGAATACTGTATGCTCCCAGAAAACGTATAGCGGCCCACTGGTTGGATGACAATTCGCCAGTCAGACAAGATTTGGTTAATAAAATTAACTTTATTGCTTTGATGTAACAGAACATATATATTGAGAGGACAACATACGCAGTTTGAGAACGTATGGGGTAGTTGGATGGATACTCGGGTATAGCTTCAGTTGCCATTCTGATAGAAAGGATACACCCACCTATGTGCCCACAGCCTTCTGATTTAGTGCCTTAGATAATATTGCGACCTGTTGTGTTTTATTATCTACTGTGTGACGTCTTGTTGCTGCTTGTAATATGATAAATGGAAGTGGTTGGGGGTAGGGGAGTGGGACGGGGTTATACGATGTAAGATTGGTTATATTGCTTGGTATATATAAGTTGAAGTTCACTTTCTATACCTGTTTATTGAGATGTAATTTTTTCTGTTTGTTGAAATTTCAAATAAAAACTATTTGATTCAAAAAAAAGATAGGGATTTAGAATTAAATTTGGTTTGACTTAAGAGAAAACGACTCATCATCACATCCTGTATTCAGTCTCCAAGTTTCTTTCACTATAGACACATTTCACTTTATTTACACATACAGTGGACAGAAGGTTAGTCACAATGGATACCTAATGGTCCACACTTTGAGACTCATTTTTGAGCTGGAAACATCATGTAAAGTACTTAACAGTTTTGTAAGGCTGGCTTCAGACTTGCAGACCCTCTGCAGTGTCCTGCGGAGGAGATCCGCAAGCTGAACGCAGCCCCTATGTTTATAATGAGAACGCACGATGCTGCGCAGGTCTGCGCATGACCGTGCGCTCTCATTCACTGCAATATGTGATTTGTACGCAGGCGGATGCCCGCGCACAAATCACACAATCACACACTCTCATCCGCACCAGGAACGCGACCATGTCACGTTCCTGGTGTGGACGAGTGTGTGATTTGTGCGCGGGCATCCACCTGTGTACAAATCACATATTGTAGTGAATGGGAGCGCACAGTCATGCGCAGACCTGCGCATGACCGTGCGTTCCCATTATAAAGATATGGGCTGGTGGTGGCTGCGGTCAGCTTGCGGATCCCCTCCGCAGGATGCTGTGGAGGGGTCCGCAAGTGTGAAGGCAGCCTTAGTCATTGAATTGGTAATGAAATGTGCCTAAGCATATTGCAACCACTGTGTCCATGTAAGCAGCTAAAAACATAGCAAGAATGAAAATGTGTGATATAGAAAAGACACAAAATCCGTTTATTTCATGAAAATAAATACAGAAATACACCCTATTTGAAACAAAGGGAAACATTTTTTTCCCTTTTACAAGCAATTGAGATCACTCTCCCATTAAAAAGTTTGATACAGAAAAAATGTTGTGAGCCATTACTACATTTAAGAAATTATATTATTCTCCTTCTGAATAGGATATTTATACATTTCAAGGTGCATGTTCCGTCTAGGCATAAAAGATATCCTAGTGAAAAAAATCAGTGAGCAATGCAACAGGTACAAAAATAATTTTGCTAGTAATCCAAGATCGGGAACCACTGACAAGAACACCATTCACATACTGTTTTGGTGATACACAAAACAGGAGTATAAGAACATTTCTGCTACTAAATAATATCAAAGTTATTTAAAAAATAAAATTATTAAAAATGTGACAAACACAGCAATACCATTCATCAACCAACTTTAGTAAATAACACCAGTAACATTTATACAGAAAAAGTAATTAGTGTGCAGGTCTTTGACATTTTACATAGCAGCATTGTAGTGTTGCACACCATAGACCATCCATATTTTACTTAGTTAGTGTTTCACCAACAAGTTGAATAGAGATATCTCCGGCGTCTGTCTGTACAACAAGGCGGTCTTCGAATTTGCCAGCAACTGTAGGTTTGAATTTCACCGGCAGGTTGATAAAATGGTGGGCTCTAAAAAAAATTAAGTAATAGATTGTATTACCTTAAATCTGTATCTTGCATTTAATGTACAGTATCCTGAACAGATATTTACCTAATAAAACTTCAGTGCAGTCATCAAAAAATATATTTGACTTCAACACTATATCTTGCAGAAGAACCATGAGTAGAGATTATAACATGTACTCCCATCAGACCCACTTTATGGAAAATCAAACAGATTGGCCCTCATGGATGTGGTTTATTACGGGTTTCTCATGATCACACCTTTCATGATCAGTGGAATGAACAGCCAGGACCCTAAAAGCAGGGATCCGGGTCAATTAAAGCTCTCACAAAATCTGGTGATGGTAAAGTTAATACTAATTAATATTCTAATGTGATGGAATTATCAATATTCACAAAGTACTAATCAAGGGGGTTGTTCCACGAACAATTGTACATTTTAATTAATAGATCTTACAAATAATAATGATAATAATAAAAAAACACGTTACAGGCCGAGATGTTCTTAGAAATGTACCCTTGTGTAATGGATATATCATAGCTCCTGCGCAAGGGAGAAAGTAAATAAGCGCACAGACTTAACAGCTGGAGATCACAGCTGATTCTGTCAGGAAAAAATTTCATTGGCTGGTAAAAAAAACAAAAACAACTTGTTTGTATCAGGCTGGAGGCACACTGTCGTGCATCAAATACGGAGCATGTTTGATGCACGACAGTGATGCGAGTGTAAAGCGTGTTTTGTGTGAGTGTGGTGCAAGTGTGGTGCGAGTGGTGAATGTGCCTGGCTGTATACATGTGAGTGTGCTGCGAGTGTGAGTGCGTGTGTGCTGCATGTGAGTGTGATGCTGTCCGTGGTCCTGAAGCAAACTTCAGGTCCGTGGACAGCATTTTCCAGTGATTTTTAACTCACAGGCTGTCAAAGCCGGCAAGTTTGAATTTACCGCTTTCCCTGTACAGTAATCAATAATGTACCAGCGCTGTCACAGCAGCGCTAAACCATTATTGTACATAAAAGTCAGCCGCAATGCAAATTAAAAAGGCCTTTGTGCTAATTATCATTTTATCACCCTCTGCAGGCTCTGCGCTACATGTCGACACAGAGCCTGCAGATGCGGCTATTACAAGCCGGTGTCAGAAGGGCTAAATTGCTGTGGGTGGGCTGCCATCATGTACACAGAGTATATAGACTCTGTGTATACATGGTGACAACACCCCATGGCAGTGCAGGGGTTAAACCTTTATTTTACATCTCCCGGCATTTGTCGATTTATTTTATTTTACTGTGAAGCCGCTCTGCTCCTGCACTTATGGAGCGGGCTGTGAGAGACTATATAAAGGCTTTCTGGACCAGGGACAGTGCTGAAGAAATGCTGAGCTGTCCCTGGTTCTGAGCAAAAATGGCGTAGTGTGTCCTCAGCACAGCTCATAAGAGCGTGAGCTGTCCATGGCACTTACGCCATTTCCGGATGGCTCCAAGCATGTAGCCTCTAACCCAGAGGAGGACTCATAGCTCTGCAAAAAATGGGGCATCAACTCCTCAATTTACAGTCCTCCTCCCACCACATCATCTCCTAGCCTAGTACAAGAAGAGTGGATGAAAGTCTCTGTAGGAAAATGGGTAAACACATGAGTACATACTCGACCCCTCGTGTTATGTCACTATTGACCTCTCCATGACTCCCATCGAGACTAACTTTAAATTTTCTCCCTGACAATATAGGTTCAAAGGCCTAGATGGGGCCTGAATGCAAAGTATCCCTAAATGTTGTTTGGACTTCTTGGTCTTGGCAATTTTTTCTGGTTTTTAGACTAAACCCCCAACTACCTAGGTTTCCTTTGTACCTAGGTCTACTCACAATTGATTTTTTTCCCTATGTTTGTTCTGTGTTGTCTATTTGCTTTGTTTTTTTCCCTTTAAGGCTGTGCCAGAACTGCCAAGCTGAACCCCTTACTATAGAGGATTCTACTCAACAAGAACGAATCTCTCTACTAAGGTGCAGATTTGATACTCATGGCTGTATTTACGACATGGAGCTTTTTCTCTCTGTTCAAAGCAACACATTACACTGTAATTATGGTTTTAAGATAGTATTAGTAAACGTTAAAGGTCTTAACTCGCCGTTCAAGAGGTCTCTGCCCTGGAAGGAATCTAGCAAATTGAACGCACATATCTTATCTGTCCAAGAAACACAATTAAACACTCCTCAAAATGTCCACCCTGTTCTGGTTATCCAGATTAACCACAATAGTGCATATCCCCTCTTCTCCAACCATCCTAGCTGCTTTAAGATTTTGGACTAATGCGGATCAGAACCCCAAACTACAGAGGCTGCGTTTCAGGGTAACTGCCCCTCATCAGTGTAGTTGCAGCGTCTGTAGTTTGGGGTTCTGATCTAGCACAAATCCCTTAGTTATATTTAAAAGCTTGTTGGAAAGCAATAATAACTTTGAGGAGCTACTTAAAGGTGGCACTGGAGTTATTCCACTTCCTTACTGAATTGCAAATTTGCATATTTCCTAGAGGGGGGGATGTGGCTACAATCTCCTCACCTACTTAAAGGGAACCTGACCTCACAAACTGACCCCCCCCCCCCCCCGCATCTTTCTACCTGTCCCTGCACCCCCTCATCATTTCTAGCCATACCTTTTGCAGAAAAAAAATAGATTTTGTAAAGTAGAGGTTATATTCACCTCGTCCTGTGTGAGTTCTCTGTTTCTGAATTGGTCTCAATGACGTGCCTGTCTGCTGCTCCCTTGTAATTATGCACACCCCCTCTCAGTGCTGAAAGCCTGGCCGCATCATGAAAGGGGCGGGGCTAAAATAGTGTCATATCGGTAGCCCCGCCCCCTTTCATGACGCAGCCAGGCTCTCAGCACCGAGAGGGGGCGTGCATAATTACAAGGGAGCAGCAGACAGGCACGTCTTTGAGACTAATTCAGAAACAGAGAACTCACACGAGGTAAATATAAACTTTTCTCTACTTTACAAAATCGATTTTGTTCTGCAAATGGGATGGCTAGAAATGTAAGAAGGGGTGCAGGGACAGGTCTAAAGATGCGGGGGGGGGGGGGTCAGTTTGTGGGTTCAGGATCACTAACTGTCTTCTTATGGTTGCAGGAAAACTTCTCTCCATAAGGTAGATAGCAAGTTCCCACACATTTATTATGGTATTTTATTTTTAAAAAAGCTATTTTTGGTATGTAGGAGACGCCGAGGAGGTGAGAGAGGGGTGCACTTTCTATTTTTGGAAGGGGAATCACATTTTTATGACTAAATTAGTAGCGATGTATGGACAAAAACCGAGACACGATTTTCATTGAAAAAAATCAAAGAAATCCAAAACCGATGATATTGAAGTGGCCGAACACCGAGGCATCACGATACTTCCACATTATGCATTTCCACAGTTCTCTGCCAAAAAAAACCCATTGCACTAAAAAAAAAAAAAAAAAATCATACTAACACTTTCACCACAGACATACCTCTAAGGGTATATTGAAAGTCTACTCTGCCATTTCTTCCAATGCAGACCATGACCCCCCCCCCCCCC